>CM060925.1:235379950-236617450 GCA_030737875.1 Allium sativum
CGCATGCTCAGGTTTATTTCTCCACTTCCAGCTGTAACGTGTAATCTACTCCCTTCTTCCACTTCTTGGAGGGGTGAGCAAACCTTGGTTCGGTTCGGTTTTGGGGTAAAACCGAAACCAGAACTGAAAGACCTCGGTTTTAAAAATCGATAACCAAAACCGTAACCGAAGCACCGGTTTCAGTTTCAGTTTCAAAATCTTGGTTTTGGTTTTTATCGGTTCAGTTTCGGTTTCGGTTTTAAAACCGATTTAAACAAAAAAATATTATAAATTTAAACAGCCATAAAAAAAATTAAAATAAATAGTTCCAACCGAGCGTATTGAGACACATAATACAGAGTACAAGCTGAATTATTATACTTGAATATATGATTAAGTAGAGATTATATAAATGAAATTCCTATCTATACCTTTAACCCAATTCTTTCTATTTGCAGGGTATATCCAAGACGTCATATATGCTAAATTCAAGACATGATTTATAAATTACAAATATTACATATTTATTTAATTATTTTAATAATTCGGTTCGGTTTCGGTTTTTTTCGGTTTGGTTTGGACCTAAAACTGAAACCGAAATATTAGCACAGTTCGATTTTTTGATTTTCGGTTTTGGGTTTTTTCGGTTTCGGTTTTTTTCGATTCGGTTTTTTTGGTTTCGGTACGGTTTCGGTTTTATTTCGGTTTTTTGCTCACCCCTAACTTCTTGTACCCTGCGCTTCTTCGCTGCATCCCACTTTTCTTCATACTGTTGCTTTGTTTGAATACATACTCACCACGTTTTAATTTTTCAGATCCCTTTTCAACATACACTGCTGCATAGGAAGTCGCGCATTTGTTCAGCCTTCACCACTTCGTTCATCACCGTCTACTGCTTCACAAACTTGGATTCTAAACCCACTTCCAATTCTTCACGTCAGACATGCTTACCCGACATTAGCTTTTTTCCATGCACAATATGCAGCTTCATTCACTTCTCTAGTTATCTACTTTGTTCCCACTGCTCCATTCTCACATCTCTATAATTTGTGCCTCATTCTTTGATATGCACATCCCCTTTATACTGCTAGTCAAAACCTTCACCAGTTTGAACACAAACATGCTGCTCCATACAACCAGTCTTTATCCAAGCTTCGTGCTTCTTCTTTCAGAAACTTGCCTTCCTCACTTGTTTAAGACATCCGCACTTCTTCACTGCTTACTGGTTACTTCATCACGCACGTACCTTAAACCCATCACCGCTGCTTTTCAACACAGCTCCGCCCCTCCTCTATATGCCTTTCACCCTTCTGTTACACGCATGGAAACCCACCTCCTCACTATTGTAAAAATGAGTTGATTCCTTTTTGTTTGTTACGATCTCTACATGAAAACTGAACAGGTGCATCTTAGACTTTACTTTGAGGTCCCATCGCACGTGATTTACCATTGTCACCATCGATCATGACCCCATCTGACTGCATCGAATGCTGCGCCTACTTACGTTCTTCCTCCGCCCAAAACAACATACCACTCGACGCAGTACTCTCCTTGTATCCCATACCGTTCTCCTTTATTTATTTTATATAATGGTTCTGTTTCATTGTTTTAGATGGAAAAAGATAAGAAGCTTTTGGTTTTAACATTCTGAAACGAAAACAAATGGAGTTGCGAAGGTGTATATATAGGGAAGGTAATTTGGATAGGAACAATGTTCCATCGATAGGTTAGGTAGCCTCTGTAAGGTTGGATTCATAACTGTGTTGTGTTTTCTTGTACTAGCTGGATTGCGGTTGTTTAGGTGTACGATTACTTAGTAATGAAGTCATATTCATATCCTTATTATAGGCTAGCTTGAATAGGTTAGCTTGTGCTTGGATTTTATTACTTCGGCCTTAAGATATAGGGTAGTACAAATATACATAGTTGCGCTTTTACTGAGATGAAACGTGCATAGATGGTCAGTAAATTCAGTAGGTAGGTGCAGTGTATTTATATATATTTTTAATTTTTAACTTAGGCATGAAATTTAATAATATTAAATTGTTTTAATATGATTATTAAATCCCACCGCTATTATGTTGTACGTTGCAAATCCGTACCCATATATACACTCCAAACACAATGAAAATGGATGCACTGCCATATCTTATCGTCCCAGTCCCAATAAAATTAGTTTCATTGAAAACGGGTTCCGTTTGCATCACGGCGTTATTTTAATTTATCGGTCCATCTTTAATTGCGCGCACCGATAAATAAATCTGATTGGCTCCAAACTGGAAATCTAGCAATAATAAATTATACGTATTCCAATAAAACTTGTTTCGTCGTAAACGGAAATCATTTGAAAAATAAATCATTTCTGAGGCCTAGATAATAACGATAAAATATATTTAAATAGAAAACAATTCAATTTAAATATAAAAAAATTATTATAATCATATATCTCCAAACAAAATATTACACAACTTCAGAATACCCCCAATATATATTTTAGATTCAATATTTATAATTCCGAGTTAAACGGTACTCAAAACATATAAAAATCCATATATTTCATTTAATAAACGTTATCGTTTATTAAAGAATTTCATAGCGACTATTTGAAATTTTGAATTGGACGTAACTGACAATCTATAACACGAAATCTCTAATTTTCTCTTTTATTGGAAAATTATGATCAAATAGATTCAAACGTTTCTTGTTTCACGAAAGTCCGACTTATATTGGATCCGATATATTCAATCGAAGTCCAAATCATAAATTACGAACTACCGCACCATTTCGAGCTCGATTTATCTTTACTAATAATCGGAATAGGTTTGGTGTCACACTTTTTTGGTGTACACGCAAACTACCGAAAATGCCCTTTATTCGAAATTATGTCCTACATTTCCTCTTTGCTGATTCAAAATTAATTGCTCTATTTCCAGAAATAGTCAATTCCTTAAAATTCTCATACACATTCTATAATATTAATTTCTCTAGAAATAATCAATTCCTTAAAATTCTCATATTCATCCCTATACTATTAATTGCTCTATTTCTAGAAACAGCCAATTTCTTAAAATTCTCATATTCATTCCTATCTTTATTAATAGTTCAAAATATCACCTCAAATTTTGCAACTTGACGGTTTCTTATTTTTAAATGCTCTTTTCTAGCATTTACTGCATTTTTGATAAGCATTAAATCGGCTAAGATTCAGTTACCCATGCATGAACAATTCAAAATATCACCTTAAATTTTGCAACTAGACGGTTTTTTATTTTTAAATGCTTGAACTCTATAAATATCACCTAAGATTCTCCACCATTTCTCCACTCCACCATTACTCCTACTATTCTCCACTGTTTCTCTTTAAAATAATAAAAAAGAGCTTCATAAAATTTTACAGTAATTTACATCGGCTTACACTGCAGCAAAGAAGATAGACGTTTGTTGAGGAGGATAACGTCATTAACAGGTGAGAATCCACTAGCTAACATGTTTGATAAATTAGGATGTTTTTCCTTTTGCTTTGTCTATATACTGCACTTATTGTTTGAGCGATGCTGAGCAAAGTTGGTGTTTTCAGACAACTTTCTACTTTAATCTTTACTAATAATCGGAATAGGATTGGTGTCACACTTTTTTGGTGTACACGCAAACTATCGAAAATGCCCTTTATTCGAAATCATGTCCTACATTTCCTCTTTCCTGATTCAAAATTAATTGCTCTATTTCCAGAAATAGTCAATTCCTTAAAATTCTCATACTCATTCTATAATATTAATTTCTCTATTTCTAGAAATAATCAATTCCTTAAAATTCTCATATTCATTTCTATACTATTAATTGCTCTATTTCTAGAAACAGCCAATTTCTTAAAATTCTCATATTCATTCCTATCTTTATTAATAGTTCAAAATATCACCTCAAATTTTGCAACTTGACGGTTTCTTATTTTTAAATGCTCTTTTCTAGCATTTACTGCATTTTCGATAAGCATTGAATCGATTAAGATTCAGTTACCCGTGCATGAACAGTTCAAAATATCACCTTAAATTTTGCAACTAGACGGTTTTTTATTTTTAAATGCTTGAACTCTATAAATATCACCTAAGATTCTCCACCATTTCTCCACTCCACCATTACTCCTACTGTTCTCCACCGTTTCTCTTTATAATAATAAAAAAGAGCTTCATAAAATTTTACAGCAATTTACATCGGCTTACACTGCAGCAAAAAAGATAGACGTTTGTTGAGGAGGATAACGTCATTAACAGGTGAGAATCCACTAGCAAACATGTTTTGATAAATTAGGATGTTCTGCCTTTTGCTTTGTTTATTTACTGCACTTATTGTTTGAGCGATGCTGAGCAAAGTTGGTGTTTTCAGACAACTTTCTACTTTAATAAACATAATTAAACTTAAAAGTTATTAACAGGTGATGGTAGCAGGGAAAATTTGTTTCCTGTGTACGTTGTAGTAATTGTAATGAGGTGGATTAATTCAGGATCTGGCCGTTTGTGTTGGTAGGGTAGGCCACAGTGATGTTCTTGGGGCGGTCAATGGCAGGCTTAGAGGTCGGAGGAGCTACGGTAGCACACGTGGAGGTTGGCAAGGGCGGTGGAGAGCCATATCTGGTGGTTGACGGAGGTGCAGGTGCGCGAGGGAGAGATAGCGGGGAGGGTGCAATGTGCATAGATGAGAAAGTTTAAAACAATTAGGCTTTGAGAGTACTCTATGTTTGGTAGTATTTTTATACATGCCTTTACTTTGTAGGCCAAACCAATTTTTTATTGTATATATTTACATTTGTTGTTTTTTTTTAATATTCTTAAGCTGCTTATGCCTGCATCTGTTCCACTCCTTTAGTCTGCTTTTAATTATTTTGAGCACATGGCCCACTTGGTAAAAATTGAATTCTTCCATATATTCATGCTTCCGTATTTATTGCATTATGCCAATTATTGGCATAGCGGAAACACTCTCTTTTCTTTAATTTATTGTCCTTTTCAATCAAAGAAATATGTCATGGATTATGCTTATCTATAGAAGTATTTAAAATATTGACTTTCATATTTTAAAAATAATAATTCACGCGCAAAGTGCATGCCAAGATCACGCGCGAAGTGCGTGCCACGACCATGCGCGAAGCGCATGCCATTGCCAGCGCAAAGCGCGTGCCGTGACGCTCGTATTAATATACAAATTAAACGTTCACACTTCGTTGTATAAACGAATTATATATTTTAAATCCATTTAGGATTCCAAATCAATACTTAATAAAATAAAATAAAATAAATATTTGACTACGGAAATACAAGACATTACAGTCAGCACGTTGGTTGGGATGACGATTAGGTAAGTGATGGGGTTTCTCGATGAGCATTTTGGTGTTTATCTGATATGCAAGTATGATGGTTACGGTGTTTCTGCTGTGTTATTTTGTGAGTCATGGCATGTTAAGATGGTGATGGTGTTCTAGTATATTGCCTGGCCTAATTAACAACACAAGGGAAACTTACGCTCATACGTTGTTGATCAGTGTCCTCATATCCTACCTCTCCATTTTTTTAATCATGTACGACTACTGGTTATTCGATTATGTCAGATTTATTAGCACTGGTATTGGGTGTGGATGCTCAGCTATCCCCTTATTGGTGAGTGTGAAGTGCTTGCTCTCGTATGTCATGTCCGGTTGGTTGGCTTTGACTATGTACACGTAATTCCTGCCACTATGATATGTCACCTGTCAAAATATAATGTCATATTTTGTTAAGAAAGAAGGGTCATCTCATGTGATTCCATCTATCATGGTTTTGGATCCCAGTGCTATGTGCCATGCAGAACAGTTATGTTAGAGACTAGCATTTTCAGCATGTACTTGTTCTTGTTGGTTCATTTTAGTGCATATGTTCTTTTCGTGTATATTAGAATTTTGAAATGTAATTCTAACCTCCCTTCGTGGAGTGCTTTTGAATAGTTAATTTATAGTAGTCTAGAAAAATAACTAGCTCACGCACTATAATCTTGTTTAGATCTGGTGGACGACCCATTTTAAATGTCATACACGGTGGACGGTCCATCTTAAAAATAGAATCTGTAATAGGTTGGTTACCGCCAACTTCCTGTATTATTTGTATTTGTTATGGTTGTAACAAAAGTGTTTGCGGTCACTTCAAAAATCGGTCAGCTTTGACAAAACAAATTGAAATTAAATATTTGATTCAATAAATTACAAAATTGGATGAATAGTGAATATATAAACTAAATTTAGTGGATTTTTTAAAGTGTTTCCTTATAAGAATTAGCTTTAAAGGGCATTATTTGTGAAGTAATTAGATAATCAATTTGGGTTCATTCGAATTGAGTTATAATATTTTTGAAATAATTTGAATCCGAGGATATTTGAAATAAATAATAAAGATAACTTAGGTAACATTAAGAATAACATAAATTTATATTGATATGAATCTTATTTAGTAAGATTGAATTGAATATAAAACATAACTAGTATGTTGATTCATACATAAACAAAAACTTAATTTGATTTTTTTTTTGAATTTATTCAGGAGGGATGTAATGACCTGTCTTTTTGACCACTTCAAGTCGGTAATTAAACCAACTTGAACCTTTCAAAACGACAGATTCTTATCGCTATGGGGTTTAATAAATCAATTCATAGAATCATAATGAATCATAGACATAGAAAAACAGAATATCTCGTAGCGCAATAAATAAATACAATAGTAGTTCATAAAGCTACTAAATAAAATTCAAAACTTTTACATAATATTAAAGTTACATAATGAAATATATCGGAAGTCTAAATACAAGAATTACTAATACAAAGGAGGAATAAACAGAATCAACAGATAGAGGTAATGTCTTCAACAGTCTTCAGCTTCAAAGGGTAAAATCTCAACACTGCAATGCTCGATCTGACCCGAGCAATAATGCAAAACAAAACAACTCAGATCAGGACTAACATTCTCATGGAAGTAAATTGTAACGACCCGAACTTCCCCGTAAAGGAAAGCCCAGATTGGTTTGAGAACAAGATGAATCAGAAAACAGACAGAAGAACGTTTCACTGCTTATTAAAATAATTTACATCAGAGTACAAGAATATACAGAGTATGAATAAATATTATACATAAGAGAAATATATGAGATTTACAATGCAGCCGAAAAATAATACATAACACAACTGAAAGAGATAAACGGATATAGAGCTTTCCGGATATCGTTCCAGCTGTAAATCAGGATCCTGTGAATATAAATATGCAAAACCAAAACTACTAGTTTCCCGTGTGGAAAATAAGGGCACCCAGAGTTTAGGTTAAAACAATAAACTCCAGGCCAGTCATGTGACTGGTGTGAGAACTAAAACAGTTATTTAAAACTTTACTTTAAAATATAGTAAATCAAGGGACCACGCCTTATAACACGGAACGGGTTTCCTCCCAAGAATATTAGTGCATAAAACAAACAACGAAATGCTTTTTGAAAAAATGAAGCTATTATAAGACCTATGTCCCATCACACAATGCAACGCAAGCCAGAGGATAGGGATTTCCCTTATAATAGCCAAACATGATTGGTACGTTTAAAACCAATCATTTTGATGCTATTATAAGTGCATAGTGTTTAAAACAATTTCAACTATAAATGCATCAATCATAGGCGACATGGGTACCATCTATCATTTCGCCAATACTAGGCTCTACAATCAAAACCGAAATGTCACGTATTGGAAATTGTATTTCCGTCATGAGTCTAGGAAAAGGATATACTCCTCGCTTGCTTCGAGACACTCTAGCAAATGCCTCAGGATCTCCCGCAGAAGACCCTTGGAATCGGGTGGGCCGGTCCTCCCATACGTTTGAGGATTAGTTATTCCTGAACATACGTTTCTCGGTCCTATCGGACCCATCCATCAGCTCCGTAGAGACCGATATATCCGAGGCGCCTCGCATTCCAACAACCACATAGGTAAAAATAATATAAATGTCAGGGCTTGTAAAACGCTGACACCACCCATAGCTAAACAGAAATGTCGTGTTCTCCCAATGGTCCTAATCCCGTTTTTGACTCATACCGAGGTTTGAGGCTTGCGAATTAACGATAAACACGAAGCGACGCTGTAACAACCCGCATTCTACGCATCGGAGGATCGTAGAATATTTATTTCTTTCTTATATGAAGTCATATGGTCATTTAACTTTGGGAAACGACTATTGGGGTCATTTCCCATGTTCATGATTTTTGCCAATTTTTAAATGACCGTTTTGCCCCTAGCTGATCTTGTTTTGGCCATAACTTTTGACTGGAAAGGAATTCTAACCTAAAACTACTTCCATTAGATTCGTTTGATGGTTTACCTTTCCGTAGAGTGGTCATAATAGCCAAACGGACTCACCGTTTGGGAGATATGGCTGAAATAAGGTTTGGGGGGTGAAAAACTGTTTAACCAGGCCAAATAGGGTGATTAGTGAATGGGCCCATAACCCATTTCGGGATTAGGGTTATGGGGAGGCTGAAAAGAGATAGGGTTTCATTCCATTTCAGTTTTCTAGCCTCCACTTATCTCTTAGAAACCCTAGAAATGGCCTCCAACCTCTAAACCACCTCCAAATCACTTTCTAATCAAGGATTAAGCTTAGCAACAACAAATCAAGGGAGATCTTCACCAAATCAAGATTAGAGCTGCTGATTTGCATTGTTATTCGCGCTAAAACAGAGATTTATTTCAAATCTAAGGTTTACTTGTGGCTAAGGTGAGTGATTTGCATAGTTCCTCACTAATTATGGTTAATTAAGGGTAATTAGTGAAGATTAGCGAATTTATACATTAATGAATTCTGGAAAAATATTCATAAATTCTTAAATAATGTTCTAGACCTCTGATATGAATTTGGGTTAATTTCATTAAGTTTTGCTAATCATATCATTAGTTTTGCCTAAACATGCTTAAGGGAAAAATATGGGATTTGGGTAGGTTTGATCCAAATTACATGATATGGTTGTTGTTTTGATGTCTATGGTTGATTCCCTATGTTGCTATGACTGTATGGTATGTTTTGTGATTGATTAGAGCTGTTAGATCGGTCGAAAACGCCGTCGTATGGCGTAAAACAGTCGCTGGAAAGTCACAGGAAATATGCAGGGTTCCGAACTGGATTGGATCGGATAATTAAGCTCGGATCGGATAGGAGAACTGGGCAAGAGGACTAGATTCGGATTGGAACTTAGCATAAGAGGCTTGGCGAGAAGGAAGACTATTTGCTTAGGATTGGAGTTGGGCAGGGGATCGGATCGGAGAGATGCTAAAGGGGATCGGATCGGATCGGAGAGATGCTAAAGGGGATCGGATCGGAGAGACTAATAGGGATCGGATCGGGGGCAAGAGCATAGGGATCGGATCGGAGGACCTAGCTTGGAGCTGGAGTTGGAGCGAAGCACCGGATCAGATCGGGACATCTAGGAGGGAGCAACCACCGAACCAGATACAAAACATCCGAACCGAACCGATGAAGCAAGAGTACACCGAACCGAACCAGGCCAGAAGGGGAACACCGAACCGAACTGTACACATGCTATTGCTACTACGCGACGACTCTTCTGAAGACCAACTCCAATTCGACCAAAACCCGAGATGCAAAGGAAGTCCAAATGAGGAGCTTTGACTCAGGATCCAGTTGGGAACCAATAAGTGGGCTTCATGAGTCGGGCTTTGCTGCAGGATGTGTGCTAAGGGGTTGTCGATGTCCGTAACTTTGAATCACTATGTGTAGTAAGTACATGAACGGATTCAGGGCCATAGTGGTCTAGGGACGACTAAAGGGCTATAGACCAATGAAGTGGGGTCATTTGTAAAGATTTGGTCATGACTCCATGTAGTAAGCTTAGTAGTAGCAGTAGTTGTACAAGTCGAACTCCGTCACTACTTCGATGGGTCTAGTGATTGACAGTGGTGGATATCGTAGGCTTTATGCACTGAGTGAGAGATGTGAGGATGGTTGCTATGTTTGATTTGTTTGCCATCACTATGACATGCACACCTCCACCCCTATATGCTAGTACACCATATGCTAGTGGCACCTTAGAGTGTTGTACAGTATGTAGTGCTAACTCTTTGGTTGCAGGTCCAGGTTCAGGTATGGCTTAGTATACTTGTTATTGTTCTGTTTAGCTGCTTATCGCTCATACCAGACTTTTTGTCTGACCCATAGTTTTATGTCTCTTCTTATTACTCTGGGTGCTCACACGAGCAGACTAGAGACATGTTAGCTGGTGATGCGCGAGTAGCGGATTCGGAGGCGAGCAGGAGGCTTCCACGTATGATATGTATTGATATTCTCCATGTGTCGTTGCGGGTCACTACTTTGGGCATTAGTAGTGTACCTTTCTTATTTAGCTTTATGAGACAGTTTTAAAAGTTGTAATAATGTTAGCTTTGGATCATAAGCTGTACTTTGGAATTTCCGCTGCTATGATAGTTTGTTTCAGCTTATGCACTGTCTCACCTGTTTTATGTCAAGTATGTTGTTATTATATTTTTATTCTATGCGCTGTGAGACATTCTACAGGTTCCTTGTTGATTCTTCGTCTTCTTTCTTTCCTTTTCTGACGACCTTCCCATACTAACTGGATATGTGTACAGCGCACTTGTGGAGTAAATGTCGGTTGGTGCGGGGAGGGTTGTCACATTTGGTATCAGAGCTATAGGTTGCGTAGTTAACCTAGGGAAGTCATTAGGGAGAGATTGTACGTATATGAGAGAGCGTATTTGTGATTACTTTGGTTTTCAAAAGCTATGTATATATTATTAGTATAGCTAAGGATGAAGTCGCACTGCACTAGCACCACTATGAAGATGGTTAATTGTTTCTCTTTACAGATTAAACGATGAGCCGATACGCAAGAGGTGCTGGTAGAGGAGCCAATAATGGGAATGCTGCTGACATGAGGGCGATGTTTACTGACCTCATGAGAGACATGCTTAGGGATGCGCAAGGGGCAGCTACCAATGCTGGTAATGGTGGTGGTCCAATAGTGCAGGCGCCTAGGGTCAATTTCGCCAAGCTATGCAAGAATTACACTAGCCTTGGTGGGAAGCCGTTCCACGGAACGGAGTCGGCCACGGATGTTCAGGATTGGTTGGATAGCTGTGATCGTATCTTCGGCGACTTGGGTATCGAGGATGCGATGAAGAGAAGGTTAGCATCTCGTAAGCTGCAAGGGCGAGCGATGAATTGGTGGAATGCTATTAAGACAGCCACTCCAGAGGAACAGATTACTTGGGAGTAGTTTAAGGCTCGCTTTAGTGAGAAGTTCATTCCAGCTGCTCAGAAACCAGTGTTGTTTAAGAAATTTTTGGAGCTCAAGCAGAATGGCAGAGCTGTCTTGGAGTATACTGCTGAATTCGACACTTTGTCGAAACATGGGTTATCTCTTATTGATACTGCCGAGAAGAAGAACGAGAAGTTCATAACTGGCTTGGATCAGTACTTGGGGAAAGGCTCAGTAACCACGTCGATGAGACTTTTGAATCGGTTGTTGGGAAAGCTTTGAGATCAGAGAGTCTTTACCGTAAGTCAAAGACTGAGGTTGCACTTGCAGAGGAGCCAAAACCACAAGCAAGTGGTGGAGGCAAGAATGGTTCTCATAATAAGAGGAAGCAGAACCAGAGCAAGGATGGCCAGAAGAAGAATAAGAAAGATGTTAAGTGCTTCAGCTATGGTAAGAAGGGCCATCATGCTAGTAATTGTCGGGCCAAGCCAGCGGATAGGAAGTGCTTCAACTGTGGCCAAGTGGGACATCACAAGGACAAGTGTCCGCAACCCCCTAAAGAAAAGCAGATGGTGAAAGCATATGCCCTTAATGCTATTCCTTCTTCGTCGAATGCCCCAACCGAGGCGAAGAAGGGAAAGAATGTCGTCATTCAAGGTATGCTTTCTGTTTATGATGTTCCTGTAAGAGTTTTGTTTGATACCGGGGCTTCCAGTTCTTTCATATTTAGTGACCTGGTAGATAGGTTGGAATTGGAACCCGAGATTGTCGATAGACCTTTAGTAGTGACGAACCCGATTGGTGGTTCAACTAGCCTTAGCATGATTTGTCGTAATGTGGTCTTATCGAGTCATGGATGAATGCTTGTTTGTGATTGCTTTGTTTTGGGCTTTACTGGGTTTGGCATTATTTTGGGAGTCGATTGGCTCCAAAGATACGGGGTAGTGGTAGACTGTGAGGGCTTTTTGGTGATAGCTAGGGCGGATGATGGGCGGAGGGTAGTGTTTGGTGGTCTACCCGGTGATGGGGTAATGGCTAGTTTTCTAAATTCCCTCGACATCCCGCATAGTGAGTTGTCAGGTTTGCCCGTAGTTGGCCAGTATTCGGACGTTTTCGAGGAAGTGACCGGGCATCCACCACACCGAGAGATTGAGTTCCGTATCGATTTAGTTAAAGATGCCAGACCTATAGTGATGCCACTTCGTCGTATGGCACCAAGGAAGCAGCAAGAGCTCGGGGTGCAAGTCAGCAATCTTTTGAAGAAGGGATTTATCAGAAGGAGTGTTTCTGAATGGGGAGCACCAGTTGTGTTTGCTACCAAGGCAGATGGTTCCCTTCATTTGTGTGTAGACTACCGCGAGTTGAATAAAGTGACGAGGAAGAACAAGTATCCTCTACCGCGGATAGATGATTTGTTTGATCAGTTGAGTGGCGCGAGAGTATTTTCTTAGTTGGATCTCGCGATAGGCTTTCATCAGCTTAGAGTGGAAGCTGAGAGTATAGCTAAAACGGCATTTCGGACGTCGTCTGGGTTTTATGAGTGGTTAGTCATGCCATTCGGGCTGACCAATGCTCCAGCATATTTTGTGGATCTTATGAATAGGGTATTCAGAGATCAATTGAATAAGTTTGTCCTTGTGTTCGTGGATGACATTTTGGTCTATTCGAGGACAGAGGAAGAACACAAGGAACATTTAAGAATAGCGATGGAGGTGTTGAGAAAACACCAGTTGAAAGCAAAGTTTTCTAAGTGTCACTTCTGGAGGAGGGAAGTGAGATTCTTGGGCCATGTTGTTTCAGAGAATGGTATTGCCGTGGACCCTGCGAAGGTGGCTACGGTACACGATTGGCCTACGCCCAAGAATGCAACAGACGTAAGAAGCTTCTTGGTGTTAGCTGGATATTATCGTAAGTTTATCCAGGACTTCTCCAAGATAGCAGCACCGTTGACTCAGTTGACTAAGAAGAATCAAGCCTTCGTTTGGGACGGAGTGTGTGAGAATGCATTCAAGAGTTTAAAAGAAAAGTTGACGCATGCACCAGTGTTAGTCATTCCTAGAGGGAATGAAGAAATGACGGTATACACGGATGCTTGTGGTACCGGACTAGGTGCTGTATTGATGCAAGGAGGTAGGGTTACAGCTTACACTAGTCGGCAACTAAAGCCGCATAAGAAGAAGTATCCTTCCCATGATTTGGAACTGGCAGCGATTGTGTTCGAATTGAAGATGTGGAGGCATTATCTCTTGGGCGAGAGATTTGAGTTGTTTACGGATCATGAATCGTTAAAGTATCTCTTCTCTCAGAAAGATCTAAATCTCCGACAGCAGAGATGGTTAGAGTTCTTGGCTTCGTATGATTTTGATATCGCATATACACCTGGGAAAGGAAATGTGGTAGCCGATGCCTTGAGTAGGAGACATGCCAGTTTAGGGGCTATGTTTCTTGAATGGAAGCAACTAAAGTATATCGCAGGGTATGATTTCAGACCAAAGTGCGAATTGGATCCAGTGACGTTAGCTAGTTTGACTATCAGACCCACCTTGATTGAGCGGATTGGTTCCAGTCAGAGGGACGATCCCAATCTATTGGAAATCATCTCCAAGTTAGAGATGAATATCGACGGTGAGGAGATGAATTTGTATGGGCTTGATCAGGAAGGATGGCTTAGAAAGAATGGAAAACTAGTTGTACCCAACGTGAATGGTTTGAGAGATGAAGTGCTTAGGGAATGCCATCACTCAAAACTGACTATACACCCCGGTGGTGATAAGATGTAGCGAGACATGAAGCAGACTTACTACTGGGAAGGAATGAAAAGAGACGTTGGGAAGTTTGTATCCAAGTGCATGAATTGCCATCTAGTTAAAGCCGAGCAAAAGAAGCCTAGTGGTTTGTTGCAACCATTAGAAATTCCTGAATGGAAATGGGAGCAAGTCTTGATGGTTTACCAAGGACTAGATCGGGACATGATAGCATTTGGGTAATTGTGGATCGATTGACTAAGAGTGCAAGATTTATACCAGTCAAATCGACCAGGACGGCAGCTAAGTTAGCAGAATTATATGTGAAGTGGATAGTGAGATTTCATGGAGTACCTAAAAACATTGTGAGTGACCGAGACCCATTGTTTACTAGTGGGTTCTGGAAGAGCTTACAAGAGGCTCTAGGGTCGGAAGTACATCTCAGTACCGCGTATCATCCTCAAACTGACGGTCAGACAGAGAGGTGAATCGTATATTGGAAGATCTCTTGAGAGCTTGTATATTGGATTTTGGTGGATCATGGGATGACCATTTGCATCTAGTAGAGTTTGCATATAATAATAGCTACCAATCTAGTATCGGTATGGCTCCATATGAAGCTTTGTACGGAAGACCGTGCAACTCACCGTCGTGTTGGATAGAGACCGGTGAGAAGTTTGTGCTTGGACCAGATGTGGTAAGGGAAACTTCAGATAAGATTAAGATCATTCAACAACGGATGAAGGTTGCCCAGGATAGGCAGAAGAGTTATGCTGACAAGAGGAGAAAAGACTTAAAATTCTCCATTGGTGACTTGGTGTTTGTAAAGGTTTCTCCGTTGAAGAGCGTGATACGATTTGGCGGGAGAGGCAAGTTGGAACCAAGATTTGTTGGCCCATTCCCAGTTCTCGAGCAAGTTGGGAATTTGACGTATAGAGTTGACTTACCCGAAAAGATTGCGGGAGTTCATAACATATTTCATGTTTCCCGGCTAAGGAAGTTCGTGCACGACCCAGATATGACTATTTCACCTGATCAGTTAGAGGAGTTCGAAGTGGAACCCAAGGCGGTTAGGAACCGCAATCCAACTCGTATTGTCGAGCACGATACAAAGCGACTTCGAAGGAAGGCGGTGAAGCTAGTCAAGGTTCAGTGGGGCGAGAACGAGAATGACTGTACTTGGGAGACAGAGGAGAGCATTAGGAAAACGTACCCAGAACTCTTTGCCTGGTAAGATTTACTTTGCAATTTAGTTATTCCGCATGCTAGGATAGACTTGTTTTGCTTGTTTTGCATGTTTGATTGTTGTTTTATGGCTGATAGGCATGCGGGACCCTTTTGTGTGTTTTAGTTAGGGAATTTCAGGGGCGAAATTTCTTAAGGGGGGGGGGGGGAGAATGTAACAACCCGCATTCTACGCATCGGAGGATCGTAGAATATTTATTTATTTCTTATATGAAGGCGTATGGTCATGTAACTTTGGGAAACGACTATTGGGGTCATTTCCCATGTTCTTGATTTTTTCCGATTTTTAAATGACCGTTTTACCCCTAGCTGATCTTGTTTTGGCTATAACTTTTGACTGGAAAAGAATTTTGACCTGAAACCACTTCCATTAGATTCGTTTGATGGTTTACCTTTACGTAGAGTGGTCATAATAGCCAAATGGACTCATCGTTTGGGAGATATGGCTGAAATAAGTTTTGGGAGGTGAAAAACTGCTTAACCGGGCCAAATACGGTGATTAGTGAATGGGCCCATAACCCATTTCGGGATTAGGGTTTTGGGGAGGCTGAAAAGAGATAGGGTTTCATTCCATTTCAGTTTTCTAGCCTCCACTTATCTCTTAGAAACCCTAGAAATGGCCTCCAACCTCTAAATCTCCTCCAAATCACTTTCTAATCAATGATTAAGCTTAGCAACATCAAATCAAGTGAGATCTTCACCAAATCAAGATTAGAGCGGCTGATTTGCATTGTTATTCACGCCCAAACAGAGATTTATTTCAGATCTAAGGTTTATTTGTGGCTAAGGTAAGTGATTTTCATAGTTCCTCACTAATTATGGCTAATTAAGGATAATTAGTGAAGATTAGCGAATTTGTACATTAATAAATTCTGGAAAAATATTCATAAATTCTTAAATAATGTTTTAGACCTCTGATATGAATTTTGGTCAATTTCATTAAGTTTTGCTAATTGTATCATTAGTTTTGCCTAAACATGCTTAAGGAAAAAATATGGGATTTTGGGTAGGTTTGATCCAAATTACATGCTATGGTTGTTGTTTTGATGTCTATGGTTGATTCCCTATGTTGCTATGACTGTATGGTATGTTTTATGATTGATTATAACTGTTAGATTGGTCGAAAACGCCGTCGTATGGCATAAAACAGTCGCTAGAAAGTCACAGGAAATATGCAGGGTTCCGAACCGGATCGGATCGGATAATTGGGCTTGGATCGGATAGGAGAACTGAGCAAGAGGACTCGATACGGATTGGAACTTAGCATAAGAGGCTTGGCGAAAAGGAAGGCTATTTGGTTAGGATTGGAGTTGGGCAGGGGATCAGATCGGAGAGAAGCTAAAGGGGATTGGATCAGAGTGACTAATAGGGATCGGATCGGGGGCAAGAGCATAGGGATCGGATCGGAGGACCTAGCTTGGAGCTGGAGTTGGATCGAAGCACCGGATCGGATCTGGACATCTAGAAGGGAGCAACCACCGAACCAGACACAAAACATCCGAACCGAACCGATGGAGCAAGAGTACACCGAACTGAACCAGGCCAGAAGGGAAACACCGAACCGAACTGTACACATGCTATTACTACTACGCGGCAACTCTTCTGAAGACCAACTCCAATTCGACCAAAACCCGAGATGCAAAGGAAGTTCAAATGAGGAGCTTTGACTCAGGATCCAGTTGGGAACCAATGAGTGGGCTTCATGAGCCGGGCTTTGCTGCGGGACGTGTGCTAAGGGGTTGTTGATGTCCGTAACTTTGAATCACTATGTGTAGGAAGTACGTGAACGGATTCAGGGCCATAGTGGCCTAGGGACGACAAAAGGGCTATAGACCAATGAAGTGGGGTCATTTGTAAAGATTTGGTCATGACTCCATGTAGTAAGCTTGGTAGTAGCAGTAGTTGTACAAGTCGAACTCCATCACTACTTCGATGGGTCTAGTGATTGACAGTGGTGGATATCGTAGGCTTTATGCACTGAGTGAGAGATGTGAGGATGGTTGCTATGTTTGATTTGTTTGCCAACACTATGACATGCACACCCCACCCCCGTATGCTAGTACACCATATGCTAGTGGCACCTTAGAGTGTTGTACAGTATGTAGTGCTAACTCTTTGGTTGCAGGTCCAGGTTCAGGTATAACTTAGTATACCTGTTATTGTTCTGTTTAGCTGCTTATCGCTCATACCAGACTTTTTGTCTGACCCAGAGTTTTATGTCTCTTCTTTTTACTATGGGTGCTCACATGAGCAGACTAGAGACAGGTTAGCTGGTGATGCGCGAGTAGCGGATTCAGAGGCGAGCAGGAGGCTTCCACGTATGATATGTATAGATATTCTCCCTGTGTCGTTGCGGGTCACTACTTTGGGCATTAGTAGTGTACCTTTCTTGTTTAGCTTTATGAGACAGTTTTAAAAGTTGTAATAATGTTGGCTTTGGATCATAAGCTGTACTTTGGAATTTCTGCTGCTAGATAGTTTGTTTCAGCTGATGCACTGTCTCACCTGTTTTATATCAAGTATGTTGTTATTATATTTTGTTCTATGCGTTGTGAGACATTCTACAGGTTCCTTGTTGATTCTTCATCTTCTTTCTTTCCTTTTCTGACGACCTTCCCGTACTAACTGGATATGTGTACAGCGCACTTGTGGAGTAAATGTTGGTTAGTGCGGGGCGAGTTGTCACAGGCGCTATATTAAAACTGTGCTTTTATCATCAACCACAAGACTCTGCTTTTCAACAAAAGCCTTAATCACTGCATCTCAGCATGCCACACAGGCAATTCATGCCCTGCGACTGATATCTATCGATATATAACCTCTAAGCTCATACATCTCAAAGAAGGGCGTTAAGCAAGAGAATAAATTCTCTGCCGCCAAACAGATATATATTTAATAGAAATCAATCAACACAGAATAAAATCCAATGTCAGACACACAATCCATTTACAAGTTCGTTCTGGGTCTGAACGAAACTAGAGGCACCTTATTCCCCGTTCTATATGTCCAATACAGGAGAGAGGCCCTCGCATATCTGTCGATCTCCAAGTACGTCTGGACGATCACCAATTATTACCTCATCTTGGGTGTACAACCCAATCAAGACATCAGTAATCATCCAAACGATGTGAAGACCTCCGGTCTTCAACCACCGTCTTAATCGTTGACATATCATCGAATCAGTTATTTAGAATGGGTATAAACCCAGCCTTTCCGAATAACTCGCGTATATAATAAACAAGTGTTATAAAACACAACATACGCCTCATCCCAATTCTGAATATTCTTTTATTCAAATATTCAAATACTTTGGGAAAGGTTCCTATTAATTTAATCAAAGATAGATTCTTTAAAATTTATTCTATAATCTTCCTTTGGATGTCAATTCAAACCATGTTACGATTTTCCAAACTAGTCAGGATTAGCACCTTACTGAAGTAACCATTTGTTTAATTTCCCAATAACAACCTATTCATCCCATGGAGCAAAACTGGTAATACTCCATAACTAACACCACGGTGTTATCGGTAAATTTAATTACCATTTCCTGTTTAAATCTAATTAAATATTTAACTATCGCTTGGAGCAAAACTGGTGATACTCCGTTCTCGATCATTTGCCAAGTTTGATAATTTAAGTTATAAATTCCCATTTCAATCTAATTAAATATTCATTAAAACTCCACTTAGTTCTAATCTTCCCAAAAATCAATATTAATGATTATTTAACTTTGGAAACACAAACATGTCGCATTGACAATCTACACCGTATTATTGATTTCTACCGATATATAACCACTAAACTTGTACGTCTCAAAGAAGGGTGTTAAGCAAGAGAATAAATTCTCCGCCACCAAACATATATATATAGCAGAGATCAACCATACAGTTCGAAATACAATGACAAACATGTAATCCTATCTTTAAATGGGTTAAAGAACCAATGTCATTTAAAACACAGTTCACGATAAACCCAAATCACATTCCATTAATTATGGAATCTTCACGAAAAAACAAATCGACATATAATCGATATCAATTTCCGTATCTGACTAGTTATATAAATGGAATAATGGCAAAGCCTTTAAATTTCATATGTATTAACAGTCTTCCTCCACAGAAGTTCATTTCGATCATTATCTAATTGAATTCCATTCAATTACAATTTAATATATTAAATTGGAAAACTTTACTTTGGAAAATTCCCGTTAAATCTAAATAAAAAGATTTATAAATTCCAAATCACATTTCACTGTAAATCGGGATAAAGAACGAATGTCGCTAAAAACAAAGATCACAATAAACCCAATTCATATTCCATTTTCAGTTCCAATTAAATATTAATAAAAAGATTTATTCTTTTCACACGGGGTTCAAGAACAGTGTTATTTAAGACACGATTCACGACAAACCCAAAATCACATTCCATTGTTAATCGGGTTAAAGAACAAGTGTTATTTAAAACACCGTTCACGATAAACCCAAAAATCAATTCCAATTAAATATTAATTAATTGGTATACTCCATTAAATCTAAATAAAAAGATTTAATATTTTCTCAACTGGGTTTAAGAATAGTGTTAATGAAGACACCATTTCACGACAAACCCAAATCTCATTTGATATTAAATACAAGGCTCTGAATAGAAAATATATCGTCTTATATTCAATATCAAATTCTAAAATCAACAAATATCGTATTGGAATAATGATATATATATATATATATATATCTTCCAAATTCCACCATAATATCTGTATAATCACGGAATCCAATATCGAAATATTCTGAAAATAATTCAATTCAAATCCATTCCAATTAATATATTGGAAATTCTGGTTATTTTTAAAACCATTTCAAATCCAATTTATTTACTTTAAAAATATTGGATTTATAATTCTAGTTCATAATAAGTTCATTTCGATAAAAATATATTTTTATCTTTTCAAATATGGAATTTTTCATCCCAATTTTTTCCAAATCATTTATTATGATTTTACACAAAATACTAATATTTTTAATAATTTATCTAGGCCCATACAGTCGATTTCCATAAACGGTCGTCGAACTGCACTTACAACGACCTTTTCCAAATTGGATTTGGACATAATTCCAAATCCAACCGTTAGATTTTAAATCTCTCATATTCGTTAGAAAGATCTTTTCGATACGAACCCAACGGTCGAAATTTATGATCTACCACGGCGCGTTCTATTCAGGCCACTATATATATTATATATATTTTGTAACACCCCGTATTTTCTGTTAATGTTATAGTAACAAATTAAACAATACTTAATTTCAAATGTGAGAATTAAGGGAAATGGGTTATGCCATTTCGTTTGTCTCAGAATTCTGCTTGAGATAGAGTCTGAGTTTGCGTGAATTGGACTTCGTATGAAGAAGTTATGGCCTTCAGAAGTTTCAGAAATTCAAATAAATTCAAATAGCTCAAAACCGGATTCAAAATTCAAAACAGATGTCAGAAGCGGGCTGGTCGGGAAAATTCCCGCCCAGGACCCAGGTTGACCAAGGGGTCGACCCTAGTGTCGACCTCCCCCCTACAGGTCGACCTTGGGGTCAACCTGCCCCCTCGACCAGATCTGAATTTCGACGACTTCTGACTTGTTGCTGAGTCACAAGGGTTTCTGGATAGTTATGATCTGGTCTGAATGGTTGTGGTTAACTCTAGGTTCATCCGACGGCTCTAATTAAATTGAAATTCTATATAAACAACCTAATACTCAACCTAAAATCACACAAAAATAATCCTGGAACTTTCATGCCGTCAATAGAGAACTTGAAGTAGCCGTCACCGCTTTCAATTCAAAGACAAGATAAAAGCCTACATCAACATCAAATTAAAACTAATCTAATTCAACGATCTACATCAAAGACGAGCATTCCAACTTCAGAATTCAGATTCCAGAAATCAAGAATTCCTTCTTGTTTGTAAGTTGGTTATTACGTAGATTTAAATGTTCTTTTAAATGAAATCATGACATGTTGTGACTCGAATATTGAATGATGCTTGTGTATAAGATAAATAAAGTATGATTCTCATTTATCTTAAATTACCGTTGCGATTGAGCATACCTATATGTTTGTCGTGATGAACACACCATATTGTATGTTATTGGAATCTATTATGATTGGGTAATGAACTTATTATGCCAACTTAGTGATGAACATGTCATGTTATAGTTTGCTGATTACTTGCAAGTTTATGATCTAAATTACATGCCTACATGTTAGATCAACATTTATGTGTATTTAGAACTATGTTAAGTTGAACCTATTTATGCTGCTAGATTGGATTTGTGGCCCTCTTATGTTTTAACACACGTAAGTTATCATGGTAAGTTGTGATTTAAATATGTTTATAATAGCTTTCTTATGTTTTCACATACATAAGTTAATATGCTAAGTTGTGGTTTAAAATTGTGTTTATATGTTAAACCTCCATGTTAGACCTATATCAAGTTTACATGATAATTAGATCCAACTTAGTCACAAGTTCACCCTTACCTGTTTAATTAAGTTAGTGATGCTTCTATGCCAAGTTACACATGATAAGTTAAAAGTATGTTATCGTATGCTTATTTTATGTCCCTTGTTTGTTACCCTTTTTGTTTATGGGTTTGGGCTAATTTACTAGCCCAACATTTTATGTAATTTATGTGAACTTACCACGGGGGTAGCGTTGGGAAAGCATGAAAATTTCATGGCATAAATTGGTTCATGAAATGGTATATTTGGTATACCATTTATTGTGAGAATAATCAAAAGGATAATTATGGCATGATTAAATTAAGATTAATTTACATATAAAATTAGACATATATAGAAAATATGTGAATTTAGAAAAGACGAATATGCCTAACCCGAGGTTAGACTGAGTTGTGGTGTAAAATTGCCCGGAACCAACTGGCACATCCAGTGACCACAACAAGACCTGTCTAATGTTAGCGGTTAGTGCATCAAACCCAAAAAGGACCCGAGGTTAGACTGAGTTGTGGTGTAAAACTGCCTGGAACCGACCAGCACATTCAGTGACCACAACAAGACCTGTCTAATGTGAGTGGTTGGTGCTTTAATGAATAAATTAAAGCTAAGTCTAGAATGGTAGGGTTAAGTCAATTAAGGAAACACTTAACCGATTCATCATGTTAAATAAACTGATGGGTGGGGTTAGGTAAACTTGGACACTTAACCAAATAAACATGTTGATTAGAAAACCCTAGTAACGGGGACCCATTTCAGCAGTAACCCACATAGATGTTTCATGGTACCCTGAACTAGGCAGGGTGGGGCACGATTAGTGGGATGATTATAAGCGGTCAAGAACGTCGGCGGTTGGTGCATCAGTGTTGGTTCCGACGGAGTACGGGCGTGCACGTACTCCGAAATGGAAAAAGCTGGCACTGGGCATCAGTAATATACACTATGCATCTTGAATCGTATCGGTTTTCCACCAGAGGGACTGATACACCCCATGGTGGAACCAGCATAGGTATCTACAGTCAAGCGGGGCTGAATGACGCAGGATATGAATTCATGCGAGTAGGTGCCGATCATTAAGGGGATCGTTCGTTATGAACACGTGAGGCTGGTTGAACCAATGGTTAGTAGGTGCAGAGACTATAGTAATGGGTGCGATCACATGTTCATCTTATCTTATATTAGGGTGTTGTCCTATGTTCTGTTATTACTGTCATGATCCCTTTCCTTGTTTAAATACTAGTAACCACTGAACTTACCAGACTTATTGTCTGACCTATTTTCTTTCGTCCTCTTTTCTTCCGTTTCTTCCCTCCCCCCAGGTCCACAGGGAGCGAATACTCCAGCTTAGTCAGACTCTTTGCAAGCTTCAAGAAAGTAGATGTATGATTGGGACTCTCTTACCTTGGCTATGGCTTTTGAACACTACACTTGGGGATTTATGCAGTTTCATTTACGGTTTATGCTTCTTTATTAAATAATCAAGACAGAAATTATGATGTAATGTTTTGGAAGTTATTTTGAGACAATTTGTTGTAATTCTTTTGTATTGAACCACGTATGCAATAGATGTTTGATTTCCGTTGCTTATATTTATTTGTCTTGTAAATTTTTCTGTGTCTTGTACCTATAACCCTCCACCAAAGTTAAGGCATTCCCTTTGTGAGTGACCTTAACGGAGGTGGGGTGTTTCATATTTTGTCAATTTAAATTCTAAACATATTTTATAAATCGTTTTAAATTCGTTTTCAAAACGATTTCAACTTCATATTCGCTTTCTAATCAAAATTTAATATTCTATATCATCGATATATAAATGATAGTATTTACAAAACATTAGATTTTGAAATCAATTCCTTTTCGATATTCATTGTAAAAATGAATAAAATCAATATAAATATCGTTCACGTCAAAATGACGTTAATCTAATCAACAAGGCTTCATATATTTAAATATATTTGTGCCCATCCCAAACCAGACATCAAAATCAGATTTTGATCTTTTACTGAATATTATTATAAAATATTCATTATTTTAAAATATTCGTTGTTTTAAAATATTCGTTGTTTTAAAATATTCATTCTTTCTGAACTGGAATCAGACACAGTCAATTACCATATAATTTTATTTATATGGATTTCATACACACATTACATAATAATAATCAAACACAGTCAACCATCATCCAGAGTGTATTCTACATTGCATAAGCATTAAATATATATATATATATTCAACGCATACATAGCTTGTCAAAAAATCGATTGAGATACCACTAAATATTGGGATTAGTGTATGTCCAATATCATTCCAATACCCGTGTGGGGTTTCAATTAACAAATAATGAATTTTATTTGTGCAGTTGGGCGATGTGTAAAATTTATCATCTCAATCCATATCGGTCAAATGTGTGTACATAAACAAATCGTCCGATTTGTTCATGAATATTTATTTTATTCTAATACCCGTTAAAAATTATATTTTTAACTATAAAATATTTTATTCCATTCCACATCACACAATCAATTTTCACAACACAATCAATCCAACAAACAAGTTGTCCATGGACTGTGGACGATGGATGTCGGGTGCTGATAAGCACCGTCTGCATCCTAGTATATATTTTAACTAGAAAATAAAATTAAAGTGAGAAGTTCTGTAATGTCCCGTATTTTTACGGTGTAATAATTAATCTATTTAATTATTCAAATAGTGATTTAGAGGATTTAATGGTTGTTTAATTAAATAATTTCGAATATTTAATTAATATAATAATAAAATAATATATTTAATTCTGAAATAATCAGAATTAGCTGAAATGACAATCTTGTGTGAATTGGGTAATTCAAAATATATAATTCAGTTTAGAGTTGAATTATAATAACAAATATATTTAAATAATGATGGTTAAACGTATAAATTATAATATAATTATAATCGAGCCCGTAATGGCACTACAGTTCATAATTTGGCGATACGAACTTTAAACGAATATACAGAATCCGTTTAAAGTCGGATTTCTGTGAAACAAGAAATGTTCGAATCTGTTGAATGATATTTTTCTAATGGAAGAGAAAAATCGTTATTTCGTTGTGTAGATTTTGATTTATGTCCAAATCAATTTCTTGGAAAGTTGTTATGAAATTCCTTTATAATTTATAACGATTTATTTATATTATGAAGGGATTTAAAATAAAAATCGAATATCGTTATAATTGGGGATTTTGAAATATCGAGCTACAAAACCCGATATATTTATTTTGAATCAGTATGTTATATATTTTGAATATATACCATAATATTAAATTATTAATATTTAATTTAATTATTTTTAAATATATTTAATATTTAAAAAGGTTTATTTAGAGCTTTAAAAATAGCCAGTTTTGCAAACGACCTCTGTTTTTGACGAAACTAATTTTGTTGGATCCTCAATATTAAATTATTGCTAGATTTCAATTTTCGTGATTTTTGGGGCAATGTGTGGTCGTACAGATTTCTAATGTGAAAAACAGTCAGTATTTTGACGGTTAAAAATACGCTGTGTGAGCAAACGGAGTCGGAATTTGACGAAACCAATTTCGTTGGGTCTGTAATGTCGAACTTAAGGTGTATGTCCATTTTCGAGATTTTTGGGTATCGTATGTGATTATAGGAATTTTTATTCAACAGACATACATAGAGATTGCTTAAAATATAATATTATAATCGAATAAAAATATTTTATATTTTTTTTCTATAAATACCCTAAACTATATCTAAACCTAAACATTATTTTCTCTCTAGTCAAAAATCTTTTTCCGCCGTCATCAGTTTTTGGGAGCGTGAGTTTTCCTCCTTTGAAAAATCAAATCAATTCAATGAAAAATCCTTAAATCAGGATATTTATATATTTGAGATCGGTTAGGCCCAAGCTTCCATCCCATACCACTTTTCTTGGTGCGACGCCGGTTCTGGAAAGCTCGAAGAGTAACAATATAGCTAGGGTTCCCTTTCGATCTCGATATAAGAGAAATTGATGGATTCATGCTCACTTTTGGGTTTGGAACGAAAATCCACACCTAGTGTGCGAGTTTGGAGGATTTCTGTGACCATGGTTGTCGCGCGAGATACTATTGCGTGGACCTAGGGCTGAGGACGCGATTCGGAAGAGGAGCTCGGGTGTGTTCATGTGATGATGGAGTTGAAGATATTCATGTATGGAGTTAAATGGTGAGCTTGGTTTGGAAATTCATCAAGTGGAATGGTAGAACGAAGGCAATGAAGGTGGAGAAAATTACTGGAGTGCGATATTGTATTTGGAGAAGACGGGGGGTGTAGCAGCAGGTCTGGGTAGAGGAAGTGGGCCGATGGTTTTAGTGTGAGGCCCATTCTATTTAAGAAATTCTTGAATAGTTTTTATTTTACTTTAAATTAAAAATAGTATTAAATAGTATAATGTATAACTTCGTCATACGGTATCAGAATCTGATGAAACAAGATCCATTGGGATCGTATGGACGGTGGCTACACACTGGAACTGACAGGGAGTGAATCAGGGCTCGTTACAATTTATAGCAAAATAAATTGTCTGATCCGAATCAACAACAGTTTACCGTTATTTAACGATGAACTGCCAATGCGAGTAAAACTCACCAACTCTACCAGTTATTTTTTTATAACGTATTTTTAGAACTGATAGATGATGGTTGATTCTATGTGTTGACTGTTTGGTTGAACTGCTAAGTGATTGGTTGAAATTATAGATAACGATATATATATATATATATTGTTAATCAAATATTGATTCTTCTTATCAGAATATTTCATATTGAAACGAAGTTGATATTAATTATATTGTTTAACTTCTGTCATTCAGGGAAACATGTTGGAGGGATCCAACTGGATTCCTCAATATTTATAACACTGTTCATTTCATATATTGTAATATATGATGTGATATATAATCTGTTGTTGATTATGTGTGTTTGAATGATATCGATCGTTGTATTTGGTATTTTAAATACCATAAGAAATACTGGGATGTAGAAAAGAGGATTTTTAAATTGTATTTTGAAAATAAATTATTTATATAAAATCAATGGATTTTATATATAAATAGAAAAGGAAATATTTTTGAAAACAAATAGAAAAGGAAATATTTGTAAAACATTTACAAATAGAATTGAAAAGGGAATATTTGTAAACCATTTACAAATAGAATTGAAAATGGAATATTTGTAAACCATTTACAAATAGAATTGAAAAGGAAATATTTGTAAACCATTTACAAATAGAATTGAAAAGGAATATTTATTTGAAAAATAAATAGAATAGAAAGAGGAAATATTTGTAAAACAAATAGAAAAGGAAATAGTTAGATTATAAAAGGAATTACTTATAAAATCAATGGATTTTATATAAAAAGGAAATATTTTATAAAATAAATAGAATTATCAAAAGGGATTTATTTGGCAAATAAATAGATTATAAAAGGAAATACTTGTAAAATGAATATATTTGTATTAAAAGAGAATTTTACATTTGAAAGTTTAGACCTATGCTTCACACATGGGTATAACGCGATATGGATTTAAAGCAAAGATTTTAAATAGAATCTATTCTAACCGGTAGATTGAGAAGATTAATTTATAAATAATATTTTCTAAATTAAATAAAATATTTATCATTGTATAAACAAAATATATAAGTCAGGACTTATATAGAGAAGTAAGAATCCATTTCAACATCGATATTTGAAACTGAATATGGAAGTAGAGTTAATCGAATTATAGTTAATCGATTAGAATTAGAGTTAACCGAATTACAGTTAATCGTTTAGAATTAGAGTTAACCGAATTAGAGTTAATCGAATTATAGTTAATCGATTAGAATGAGAGTTAATCGAATAGAGTTAAATCGAATTAGAGTTATTCTAAGAGAATTAATCGAATATAGTTTATTCGAATAAAGTTAAAGGAGTTATCGAATATAGTTTATTCGAATAGAGTTAAAGGAATTAATCAAATATAGTATATTCGAATAAAGTTAAAGGAATTAATCGAATATAGTTTATTCGAATAGAGTTAAAGGAGTTAATCGAATATAGTTTATTCAAAGGGAGTTAATTGATAAGAGTTAATCCAATAGAGTTAATCGATTAGAGTAAATCAAATAGAGTTAATCCAACAAAGTTAATCGACTAGAGTTAATCAATAGAGTTAATCCAACAGAGTTAATCAAATAGAGTTAATAGAATAGAGTTAATCGAATATTGGTTATTCAAAGAGAGATTATCAAATATAGTTTATTCGAAGGACAGATTTATCGAATAAAGATTTATTCGAAAGAGAGTTACATAAGGAAGTTTGTTAAAAGTTTAAAAGGTGAACCTTGTCTGTTTCGAAGTTAGAAATGTTGTTCAGTTAAGGTTTGAGAGGTAGTTATACCCCAACTTGATTGGCTTCATTTTTAACTAAGGAATGGTTAAGGTTCGACAGTGAAGATTGGTTAAGTGAATTTAGTTAACGAGTATAATGGTTTGAAATGGCATAGCGATGTTTGATTTAAACATCTGTTTAAATCCAATGTAGGAGTTTTGGAAATGTTTTCCAAATAAGAATTAGAAATGTTTTCTAATATAGAAAATAAGAATTGGAAATGTTTCCAATGTTAATAACGTATATTTTCTAAATTAGAAAATAATAAATGTTGAATATATGGAAACAGGAATAGGGAAATGATAATTGAATACAAATTAAATTAAAGTGGATTAGTGTTGATTGATGATTTGCTCAGTAAGATTTCCATTTGGAAATACGACCGTTGTTTGTACACATGTTTTTCTTTGATAGTTAAATCACCGACTATCGAAGTTTTTTACCATTTCCGTCGTCAATACGGGAGACCGGGATCAGATTCATTATCTGAATACCACTCTGTATGGATGTTAGCATTGCGATCAAATATGATGAAGATAATTGAAGACAGAGTTATGCAAGGGCTGTCCTGTTTATAGTATAGTACCTTCGGTTTGTCCAGTCCCAGGACAACCTTATGGAAGAATGTCTAACAGAGTATATTTAATGGATCACGTAAGTTGATCTCTTCAAACGTATGTACGTTTGGTGGCATAGGAATTCATTTCTCTTAGCTGTATACCCGTCGTATTTTTGGGGAAATCAATTTGTGAGTGATTTGGCGGGTATGACGATGTGACATTCAAAGTGAATAGATGTGTGATCTGTCAAAGATAAGCGTGGCCTCTAGCCTCACAACCAAGAAATGAAAAAATATTCGAGAAGGCAGCATGGAAAAGTGGTTGGATGCCAAGTAGGGTGTATTATCACCTATCTAGAGATATTCATTTCATTCTTTAATCTATTCGATGTTGTCCCATTCGGGAAACGGTTGCTGATCCTAACCGTTGGTGATATACATTCGATACACTCAAGCGAAATGAGTGGTCGGTCATGTGTGGCCGGTTTGCAAGATGTTCTTGTTGAACCCAGTGTATTCCTCTCTAGAGGTACACTATCGGAAGGTGGTTCCATACCTTGTCATAGTTGAAAATCCATTACCCAATAAGTGCTCGCGGTTTTGATTGTATACTATATATGTGGAACGTGAGATGAAAGCGTTCTGCAAGATGATTATTATATTGTGGTTGATAGACAATATTATTATATCAAAAGACTTTTGATATAAAAAATCATTGTTTCTTTCAAAATGATTTGAAAGTTAAATTAAATTGATTTTGATTCTCATAAGGAAAAACCCGTTCCGTTATACGGCGTGGTCTTATGAGATATCATTTTATTGCTCAAACTGTTTTTAAATTGTTTTACTCACAGCAGTCCCGTGACTAACCCAGAGTTTATTTTGTTTTGTTTTCCCTAAACTCTTGGGTGCCCAATTTTGTTCGAGCAGTCAAGTAGTCAGGATTTTACAGATATACTTGAAGAGCTTGGAGCAGGAGGCTTTAGGATTATATAGCAATTGTTATTTCCGATGTGTTGTAAGTGTTGTACTCTGATAATGTTACTGTATACATATACTGATTTTATTTCAAAGATATGTTATCTATTATATGTTGTTCGTTCCGCTGTTAGATTCGTGTTACTCTGATGTTGTATGTTCTTCTTCTTCTTCTATTCTAAGTTTATATCTTATCTGTTCTCACCCTCTAATTTCTTTCATGGACTATCCGGTATTTCCGATGCTTGAATAGTCGACATAGTGTTGTATGCCGATATCCAGGATCGCGAAAACCTGGGTCGTTACAGTGATATCAGAGCTTAAGGTTAAGTAATTACCTTGGCTTTGTGGCGTGACTGGGTAGATATGGGGTTAGCAATACCCTAGATTGAGTTGAGTGTATATATATGAGTGCATATTTGTTATTCAATATAAAATTGTTTTATATTGTGGAGATTTATTGATTGAGTTGTTTATGAGTTCTGGTCGATCAGTTTGATCCACAGTATTGGTAGGGGTTTATAAACACTCGAATACGATGGACCAACACAGTATGTTTTGAAAAGAGGGTAAATGAAATAATTTTACCCAAATTATATTTTGATATAAAGGATTTATATTGGAATGATTATAATACATTGGATATATTGGTTGGTATTATAATCGAGTAAGATTATAAATTGAATGGTTATGTAGATAACCAATCAGAATTCATATGAATGTAATATATGAAATCAAATGAACTTAATCAGAATTTGGGATTTAAAATTCCGAAAACATGAAAAGTGTCTGTAAATGGAATTGAATTGAATATATGAGAATTTTAAAATCCTGGGAGATTTTGGAAATGTTTTACAAACATTGTGAATGATAATGTGAAATGTATTTCAAAGTGGAAATGTTTAAATATGGTTTTGAAATTGTTATAGTATTGAACTCACTTCGATAAGCTGGAAAATAGCCCTGATGATGATGGCCACATCATTAGTGTCATTTTCGCGTTGTTAAGTGACGGATTACTACCAAAGATTTTGTTTTTAAATTGTTTTGTGAAAAAGCAAGTTGTTTTGAATTCTGAAAAGGGATATCTGGCTTTAAAAAAGCTAAAATGTTTAAAATTCCCTGGGAAAGATTGTTTGAATTAAAACAAATTAAATTAGAATTTGTAAAAGCAAATAGAAATTGAATTGGACTGGAATGGTATCGAGAAAATTGGATTATGAGTTTGGAATCAAGAATGAAACTTGAATCTGAAATTGAATTTGGCTTGGATAAGCGAATGGTTGTGTTGGAGATAAAACTGATTGGAATTTGATTGGAATGATATTGGTATATGCAGAATTGGTAATAAATGGAAAAGGATATAATGATATGTCCGACAAAAAGGTACAAGTTTATATTCTAATTAGGTATGAGATTTTGATGAGCTGAATTGGCAAGCTGCTTGGCTATTCGATTTTCTTTTGGGTTAAAGAAGGCCTAGAGAGGCGAGATTAAGTTTGAGCTATTGACCAGCACAAAGGAGGTGCTGGCGAAATTATTCAAAAAGTTAAGGTGTTAGAAAATTTTCAAGATTTTTGAAAATGTTGGTTGTTCGGAATAAATTAATAATATAATTGAAATCAATTAATTCAGTTAAAACTGAAGTCAAAAGTAAACGAATAATTTTTAACCTAGTTAGTAGAGTTGTTTTCTATCTTAGCAATTTCGAGGACAAAATTATTTTAAGGGGGGAAGAATGTAATGTCCCGTATTTTTACGGTGTAATAATTAATGTATTTAATTATTTAAATAGTGATTTAGAGGATTTAATGGTTGTTTAATTAAATAACTTTGAATATTTAATATAATAATAAAATAATATATTTAATTCTGAAATAATTAGAATTAGCTGAAATGACAATATTGTGTGAATTGTGCAATTCAAAATATATAATTCAGTTTAGAGTTGAATTATAATAACAAATATATTTAAATAATGATGGTTGAACGTATAAATTATAATATAATTATAATCGAGCCCGTAATGGCGCTGTAGTTCGTAATTTGACGATTCGAATTTAAACGAATATACATAATCCGTTTTAAGTCGGATTTCTATGAAACAAAAAACGTTCAATCTGTTCAACGACATTCTTCTAATGGAAGAGAAAAATCGAGATTTCATTGTGTAGATTTTGATTTATGTCCAAATCAAATTCTCGGAAAGTCGCTATGGAATTCCTTTATAATTTATAATGACTTATTTATATTATGAAGGGATTTAAAATATAAATCGAATATTGTTATAACTGAGGATTTTGAAATATCGAGTTACAAAACCCGATATATTTATTTTGAAGCAGTATATTATATATTTTGAATATATACCATAATATTAAATTATTAATATTTAATTTAATTATTTTTAAATATATTTAATATTTAAAAGGGTTTATTTAGAGCTTTAAAAATAGCCAGTTTTGCAAACAACCTCTGTTTTCGATGAAACTAATTTTGTTGGATCCGCAATATTAAATTATTGCTAAATTTCAATTTTCGTGATTTTTGGTGTCAGTGTGTGGCCGTACGGATTTCTAATGTGAAAAGCAATCAGTATTTTGACAGTTAAAAACACGCTGTGTAAGCAAACGGAGTCGGAATTCGATGAAACCAGTTTCGTTGGGTCTGTAATGTCGAACTGAAGGTGTATGTCCATTTTCGTGATTTTTAGGTATCGTATGTGACTATAGGAATTTTTATTCAACAAACATACATAGCGATTGCTTAAAATAGAATATTATAATCGAATAAAAATATTATATATTTTTTCTATAAATACCTTAAACTATTTCTAAACCTAAACATTTTTTTCTCTCTAGTCAAAACTCTTTTTCTTCCATCGTCAGTTTTTGGAAACGTGAGTTTTCTTCCTTTGAAAAATCAAATCAATTCAATGAAAAATCCTTAAATCAGGCTATGTATATATATTTGAGATCGGTTAGTCCCAAGCTTCCATCCCATGCCACTTTTTTTCTTGGTGCGACGCCGGTTCTGAAAAGCTCGAAGAGAAACAGTATAGCTAGGGTTCCCTTTCGATCTCGATATGAGCAGAAATTGATGGATTCATGCTCACTTTTGGGTTTGGCATGAAAATCCGCACCTAGTGTGCGAGTTTGGAGGATTTTTGTGACCATGGTTGTCGCGCGAGATACTATTGCGTAGACCTAGGGCCGAGGACGCGATTCAGAAGAGGAGCTCGGGTGTGTTCATGTGATGATGGAGTTGAAGATATTCATGTATGGAGTTAAATGGTGAGCTCGGTTTGGAAATTCATGAAGTGGAATGGTAGAACGAAGGCAATGAAGGTCAAGCAAATTATTGGAGTGCGATATTGTATTTGGAGAAGACGGGGGGGGGGGGTGTAGTAGCGGGTTTGGGTAGAGGAAGTGGGCTGATGGTTTTAGTGTGAGGCCCATTCTATTTAAGAAATTCTTGAATAGTGTTTATTTTAATTTAAATTAAAAATAGTATTAACTTGTATAATGTATAACTTTGTCATACGGTATCAGAATCTAATGAAACAAGATCCATTAGGATCGTATGGACGGTGGCTACACACTGGAACTGATTGGGAGTGAATCGGGGCTCGTTACAATTTATAGCAAAATAAATTGCCTGATCCGAATCAACAACAATTTACCATTATTTAACGATGACCTGCCAATGTGAGTAAAACTCACCAATTGTACCAGTTATATTTTTATAACGTATTTTTAGAACTGATAGATGATGATTGATTCTGTGTTTTGACTGTTTGGTTGAACTGCTAAGTAATTGGTTGAAATTATAGATAACGATATATATATATATATCGTTAATCAAATATTGATTCTATTTATCAGAATATTTCATATTGAAATGAAGTTGATGTTGATTATATTGTTTAACATCTGTGATGCAAGGAAACAGGTTAGTGGGATCCAACTGGATTCCTCAATATTTATAATATTGTTCTTTTAATATATTGTAATATATGATGTGATATATAATCTTTTGTTGATTATGTGTGTTTGAATGATATCGATCGTTTTATTTGGTATTTTAAATACCGTAAGAAATACTGGGATGTAGAAAAGAGGATTTTTAAAGTGTATTTTAAAAATAAATTATTTATATAAAATCAATGGATTTTATATTTAAATAGAAAAGGAAATATTTGTGAAAACAAATAGAAAAGGAAATATTTGTAAAACATTTACAAATAGAATTGAAAAGGGAATATTTGTAAACCATTTACAAATTGAATTGAAAAGGGTATATTTGTAAACCATTTACAAATAGAATTGAAAAGGAAATATTTGTAAACCATTTACATATAGAATTGAAGAGGAATATTTATTGGAAAAGTAAATAGAATAGAAAGAGGAAATATTTGTAAAACAAATAGAAAAGGAAATAGTTAGATTATAAAAGGAATTACTTATAAAATCAATGGATTTTATATAAAAAGGAAATATTTTATAAAATAAATAGAATTATCAAAAGGGATTTATTTGGTAAATAAATAGATTATAAAAGGAAATACTTGTAAAATGAATATATTTGTATTAAAAGAGAATTTTACATTTGAAAGTTTAGACCTATGCTTCACACATGGGTATAACGCGATTAGAATTAGAGTTAATCGATTAAAGTTAAATCGAATTAGAGTTATTCTAAGAGAATTAATCGAATAGAGTTAAATGAGTTATTGAATATAGTTTATTCGAATAGAGTTAATGGAATTAATCGAATATAGTTTATTCGAATAGAGTTAAAGGAATTAATCGAATATAGTTTATTCGAATATAGTTAAAGGAGTTAATCGAATATAGTTTATTCGAAGGGAGTTAATTGATAAGAGTTAATTCAATAGAGTTAACCAATTAGATTTAATCAAATAGAGTTAATCCAATAGAGTTAATCGACTAGAGTTAATCCAATAGAGTTAATAGAATAGAGTTAATCGAATATTAGTTATTCGAAGAGAGATTATCGACTATAGTTTATTCGAAGGACAGAGTTATCGAATAAAGATTTATTCGAAAGAGAGTTACGTATGGAAGTTTGTTAAAGGTTTAAAGGGTGAACGTTATCTGTTTCGAAGTTATAAATGTTGTTCAGTTAAGGTCTGAGAGGTAGTTATACCCCAACTTGATTGACTTCATTTTTAACTAAGGAATGGTTAAGGTTCGACAATGAAGATTGGTTAAGTGAATTTAGTTAACGAGTATAATGATTTGAGATGGCATAGCGATGTTTGATTTTTTTTTAAATCCAATGTTGGAGTTTTGGAAATGTTTCCCAAATAAGAATCAGAAATCTTTTCTAATATAGAAAATAATAATTGGAAATGTTTTCCAATGTTAATAACGTATATTTTATAAGTTTAGAAAAAATTAGAAATGTTGAATATATGGAAACAGGAATAGGGAAATGGATAATTGAATGACAAATTAAATTAAAGTGGATCAGTGTTGATTGATGATTTGCTCGGTAAGATTTCCATTTGGAAATACAAAATACGACCGTTGTTTGTACACTTGTTTTTCTTTGATAGTTAAATCATCGACTATCGAAGTTTTTGACCATTTCCGTCGTCAATACGGAGAGACCGGGATCAGATTCATTATCTGAATACCACTCTGTATGGACGTTAGCATTGCTATCAAATATGATGAAGATAATTGAAGACAGAGTTATGCAAAGGCTGTCCTATTTACATAATAGTACCTTCGGTTTGTCCAGTCCCAGGACAACCTGTATGGAAGAATGTCTGACAGAGTATATTTAATGGATCACGTAAGTTGATCTCTTCAAACGTATGTATGTTTGGTGGCGGAGGAATTTGTTTCTCTTAGCTGTATACCCGTTGTATTTTTGGAGAAATCAATTTGTGATTTGGCGGGTATAACGATGTGACATTCAAAGTGAATAGATGTGTGATCTGTCAAAGATAAGCGTGGCCTCAAGCCTCACAACCGTGAAATGACAAAAATCAGGCAGGCAGCATGGCTATGTGGTTGGCTGCCAAGTAGGGTGTATTATCACCTATCTAGAGATATTCATTTCATTCTTTAATCTATTCGAAGCTGTCCCATTCGGGAAACGGTTGCTGATCCTAACCGTTGGTGATATACATTCGATACACTCAAGCGAAATGAGTGGTCGGTCATGTGTGGCCGGGTTGCAAGATGTTCATGTTGAACCCAGTGTATTCCTCTCTAGAGGTACACTATCGGAAGGTAGTTCCATACCTTGTCAAAGTTGGAAATCCATTACCCAATAAGTGATCGCGGTTTTGATTGTATACTATATATGTGGAACGTGAGATGAAAGCGTTCTGCAAGATGATTATTATATTGTGGTTGATAGACACTATTATTATATCAAAAGAGTTTTGATATAAAAGATCATTGTTTCTTTCAAAATGATTTGAAAGTTAAATTAAATTGATTTCGATTCTCATAAGGGAAAAACCCGTTCCGTTATACGGCATGGTCTTATGAGATATCGTTTTATTGCTCAAACTGTTTTTAAATTGTTTTACTCACAGCAGTCCCATGACTGACCCAGAGTTTATTTTGTTTAGTTTTCCTTAAACTCTTGGGTGCCCAATTTTGTTCGGGCAGTCAAGTAGTCAGGATTTTACAGATATACTTGAAGAGCTTGGAGAAGGAGGCTTCAGGATTATATAGCTGTTGTTATTTCCGCTGTGTTGTAAGTGTTGTACTCTGATAATGTTACTGTATACATATACTGATTTTATTTCAACGATATGTTATCTATTATATGTTGTTCGTTCCGCTGTGAGTTTCGTGTTACTCTGATGTTGTATGTTCTTCTTCTTCTTCTATTCTAAGTTTCTATCTTATCTATTCTCACCCTCTAATTTCTTTCATGGACTATCCGTTATTTCCGATGCTTGAATAGTCGACATAGTGTCGTATGCCGATATTTAGGATCGCGAAAACCTAGGTCGTTACAAGTTCTCACCTTGGGGTTCCACTCCGTCATGCTTTGATTGTCGATCTATGTAGTATACCTACGTTAAAAATTATATTCTTAACCAATTAATAATTATTTCTTTGTATGATTATTTTATAAATAACATATATAGGCTAAAAATTATATTTTTATCTTTCTAAAAATAATTTCATATTTTTATAACAATAGTACATAGATAAAAATCACATTTTTATACCGCTACTATATAGATAAAAATCAAATCTTTCTATCGCTAATGAATATATAAAAATCACATTTTTACATTGCCATTCAAACGATAAAAATCATATTTTTATCCGGCTATTATATATTAAAAAAATCAAATTTTTATATGGTATTCATACAAATAAAAATACATTTTTAATTTGCTATATATATGAAAGTCATATTTTTAAATCGCTTTCTTCATGATAAAAATCCTATCTTTTCATAAACAAAAATCGTGCCTTTACATTTCTAAAAATCTAATTTTTACTTTATAAAGACTTCATCTTTTCTATTTTAAAAATCAGATCTTTTCTTTATATACAAAAATATATTTTTTATAAACTAAAAAGAAAAAAATTCAGGATATCTATTAAACTAAATAAATAAAAACTGATTTAAAACAATTTTTAAACTAAATAAAGAAAGAAAACTCACCTTGGTCGGAGACAGGGCCTGAGGGGGCGCCGGAGCTCGTTGGAGGCGGCGGTTGGCCAGTGGTGGCGTCGGGGGAGGGGCTGCAGTGGAGGATTTCAGTCGAGGGGGGATTGGGGTTTTTCGTACAGATTGGGGAGTAGATGGAGTCGGAGGTGAGAGGGGGAGGGTCCGGCGGCGGCCGATGGGGGCGGCGCCCCTCTAGTGGCGGCGCGCGCGAGGGAGGGGCGGTGGTGGCTGGGCGATGGGTGTTGGGTTTGTTTTTTTCCTATTCTTCTGATTTGGTCAACGAGAGGATGGGAGGGAGAGAGAGAGGTATTATACAATAATATATATTTAATTATTTAATTAATTCTAAAAAGAAACTTTTAAATTTGATCTCCAATTGAGACCCAACGATTGTCGCCCCTAGCTAATTACCGCCATTCCGAACACAATGGGATATGTCCGGTAAGCTCATTCGACTGTTTTAATCAGTTTCCATCAAAATCAAAATATAAATTTATATATTGAATTTGAACATACATTTCAATTTACCAGGGCCATGTACGGACCCCAAAATTCCAGAAAAAATAAATCTGTTTGTGTTTTGACGATATGGTCCTAACAAAACTAATTTCATTTAATTTGGAGACCGTTTGAAAATGGTCATTTTTTGGTCGATCCAAATTGACTAAAACTGTAAAAACACGTTTTCCTTTGCCATGCTCACATGTTAATCCCAAAAATTATGAATTTTGGAATCTATCAGTAATTTGACATCCCGGATCCAACAAAAGTGGTTTCATCGAAAACGGAGGTCGTTTGCAAAATGGCTATTTTTAAGGGCTATATTTCCATAGCGAATATTCTGAATTTTCAACTGTGCATAACTTTTTATTCCCGCTATGAAATTTCAATTTTCCGGATTCGTTGGAAAGATATTTTCAAATAGATTCAAATATTTTTGGTTTCGCTAAAATCCGGTTTATTTTGAATCCTGTGCATTCGTTTGAAATTTGAAATCGAATTTTCAAACTACCGGGCCGTTCCCAATTTCCTTTTATAATCAAAATAAATATTTATATTCTAACTTCGATTCAAATAAATATATACATTCTAATTCTATTCAAAATAAATTTCTCATCGTTATTATTTAAAATAAATCATTTTGAATATTCAAAATTCGTTAAAATTGCCAAAATAAAAATTTTAAATTGGTTCTGATTTTCCAGGTTGTTACAATCTCCCCCACTTAGAATCTTTCCACCCTAAAAAAGGAACGGAGCAGAAAGTTGTTTAACTATCCAACTCAACTTTCAGATTGGCTTTCATTCTTCAACTTTTCAGTTCCTAAGAATTTTCCAATTCTTCAAAAATTTGGCTAACACCCTAAATTTTTGAAAAATTTCACCATAACCTCCTTTGTACGGAAGCATCGGGAAAATCCCCAAACCGCCACACAGGCCCTCTCATATCAGAAAGAAAAACAAAAAGCCAATTGGTTCATAAAATCATCCAAGCCGAATAAATTAGTAAACATGTACCTATTTGTCGGGCATAAATTTTAATTCCTCTTCTCTAGCCTCCTTGCTATGACCTGTCCAATATATATATGCATGTACATGTATGCAAATGCGATAAATTTTCAATACAGTTCAATATTTGGTTCAATTTGGCTAATGGCTCAAAAATTTAATTAATCAACCAATAATCAAACAACACAACCAGCAATCAATTTGTTGATTAATTTTCAAATTCATAACTTTGATATATATATATATACAGAAAATCATGTTTTTGATGCCAATTCACAACAATAACCTATCTAGTTTTTGTTCTCACACCAGTCAATTGGAAATATATAGACATCCCACTTTCGAAACTCGAACATAAATGATGATGATGCCATGGCGATCATTAGAATCATCTCTGGGAGACTATAGTGTGATTCCATATCTATCCAGCATATTAAAACTCCGAATACACGTTTGCAAGGCGTATATGCAAAATCTTTATATATTGGATTGTCCAAACTCAATACAAATAAAATATTCAAATACGTATCATAAGGTTTAAATTTTTAAAACAAAAATTGTTTTCATTTTAAAAATATACTCTTCACACTCATTCTAGGACGCTACTGATCCCTCCCTAACGAGTCATTCTCCTTGGATATTACTAATCCAATCTATGATGAGTTCTTTCGTTTGGTTCTAATGTGTCTTGTTCTCGAGCTCTGTAAACCAAAGCTCCGACACCAAATGTAACGACCTGAACTTCCCCATAAAGGAAAGCCCAGATTGCTTTGAGTACAAGACAAATCAGAACACAAACAGAAGAACATTTCATTGCTTATTACAACTATTTACATCAGAGTACAAGAATATACAGAGTATGAATAAATATTATACATCAGAGAAATATCAGAGATTTACAATTTACAATGCAGCGGAAAAATAATACATAACACAACTGAAAGAGATAAACGGATACAGAGCTTTCCGGATATCGTTCCAGCTGTAAATCAGGATCCTGTGAATATAAATCTGCAAAACCAAAACTACTAGCTGCTCGTGTGGAAAATAGGGGCACCCAGAGTTTAGGTAAAAACAATAAACTCCAGGTCAGTCATGTGACTAGTGTGAGAACTAAAACAGTTATTTAAAATTTTACTTTAAAATATAGTAAATCAAGGGACCACTCCATATAACACGGAACGGGTTTCCTCCTAAGAATACTAGTGCATAAAACAAACAGCGCAATGCTTTTTGAAAAAATGAAGCTATTATAAGACCCAGGTCCCATCACAAAATGCAACGCAAGCCGGAGGATAGGGTTTTCCCTTATAATAGCCAAACATGCTTGGTACGTTTAAAACAAATCATTTTGATACTATTATAAGTGCATTGTGTATAAAACAATTTCAAATATAAATGTATCAATCATAGCTATAGGCAGCATGGGTACCATCTATCATGTCGCCAATACTAGGCTCTATAATCAAAAGCAAAATGTCATGTATTGGAAATTGGATTTCCGTCATGAGTCTAGGCAAGGGATATACTCCTCGCCGGCTTCGAGACACACTAGCAAATGCCTCAGGGTCTCCTACAGAAGGCCCTTGGAATCGGTTGGGCCGGTCCTCCCATACGTTTGAGGATGAGTTATTCCTGAACACACGTTTCTCGGTCCTATTGGACCCATCCATCGGCTCCATAGAGACCGATATATCCGAGGCGCCTTGCATTCCAACAACCACATAGGTAAAAATAATATAAATGTCAGGGCTTGTAAATCGCTGACACCACCCATAGCTAGACAGAAAAGTCATGTTCTCCTAACGGTCTTATCCCGTTTTTGACTCATACTGAGGTTTGAGGCTCGCGAATTAACTCTAAACACAAATCAGCGCTGTATTAAAGCTGTGTTTTGATCATCAACCACAAGACTCTGCTTTTCAACAAAAGCCTTGATCACTGCATCTCAGCATGCCACACAGGCAATTCATGCCATGCGACTAATATCTATCGATATATAACCTCTGAGCTCGTACGTCTCAGAGAAGGGTGTTAAGCAAGAGAATAAATTCTCCGCCGCCAAACAGATATATATTTAACAGAAATCAATCAACATAGAATAAAATCCAATGCCAGACACACAATCCATTTACAAGTTCGTTCTGGGTCTGAACGAAACCGGAGGCACCTTATTCCTCGTCTTATATGTCCAATACAGGAGAGAGGCCCTCGCATATCCATCGATCTCCAAGTACGTCTGGACGATCCCACTTAAGACCTCGTCTTGGGTGTACAGCCCAATCAAGACATCAGTAATCATCCAAACGATTTGAAGACCTCCGGTCTTCAACCACCGTCTTCATCATTGACATATCGTCGAATCAGTTATTCAGAATGGGTATAAACCCGGTCTTTCTAAATAACTCGCGTATATAATAAACAAGTGTTATAAAACACAACATACGCCTCATTCCAATTCTGAATATTCTTTTATTCAAATATTCATATACTTTGGGAAAGGTTCCCATTAATTTTATCAAAGATAAATTCTTTAAAATTTATTCTTTAATCTTCCTTTGGATGGCAATTCAAACCATGTTACGATTTTCCAAACTAATCGGGATTAGCGCACCTTACGGAAGCAACCATTTGTTTAATTTCTCAATCCCAACCTATTCATCCCATGGAGCAAAACTGGTAATACTCCATAATTAACACCACAGCGTTATCGGTAAATTTAATTACCATTTCCCGTTCAAATCTAATTAAAGATTTAATTATCGCTTGGAGCAAAATTGGTGATACTCCATTCTCGATCATTTCCCAAATTTGATAATTTAAATTATCAATTCCCATTTCAATCTAATTAAAGATTCATTAAAACTCCACTTATTTTTAGTCTTCCCAAAAATCAATATTAATGATTATTTAACTTTGGAAACACAAACATGTCGCATCGACAATCTACACCGTACTATTGATTTCTGTCGATATATAACCTCTAAGCTCGTACATCTTAGAGAAGGGTGTTAAGCAAAAGAATAAATTCTCCGCTACCAAACAGATATATATTTAGCAGAGATCAACCATACAGTTCGAAATACAATGACATACATGTAATCTTGTCTTTAACTGGGTTAAAGAACTAATGTCATTTAAAACACAGTTCACGATAAACCCAAATCACATTCCATTAATTATGGAATCTTCATGGAGAAACAAATCAATATATAATCGATATCGATTTCCGTATCTGACTAATAATATAAATGGAATAACGGCAAAGCCTTTTAAATTCCATATGTATTAACAGTTTTCCTCCACAGAAGTTCATTTCGATCATTATCTAATCAAATTCCATTCAATTCCAATTTAATATATTAAATTGGAAAACTTTACTTTGGAAAATTGTCGTTAAATCTAAATAAAAAGATTTATAAATTCCAAATCACATTTCACTGTAAATTGGGATAAAGAACGAATGTCGCTAAAAACAAAGTTCACAATAAACCCAATTCATATTCCATTTTAAGTTCCAATTAAATCTTAATAAAAAGATTTATTCTTTTCACACCGGGTTCAAGAATAGTGTTATTTAAGACACCATTCACGACAAACCCAAAATCACATTCCATTGTTAATCGGGTTAAAGAACAAGTGTTATTTAAAACACCGTTCACGATAAACCCAAAAATCAATTCCAATTCAATTCCAATTAAATATTAATTAATTGGTATACTCCATTAAATCTAAATAAAAAGATTTAATCTTTTCTCAGCTGGGTTTAAAAACAGTGTTAATGAAGACACCATTTCAGAACAAACCCAAATCCCATTTTTTGTTAAATATAAGGCTCTGAATAGAAAGTATATCGGCTTATATTCAATATCAAATTCTTAAATCAACAAATATCGTATTGGAATAACGATATATATATATCTTCCAAATTCCACTACAATATCCGTATAATCACGGAATCCAATATTGAAATATTCCGAATATAATTTCGATTCAAATCCATTCCAATTCATATATTGGAAATTCTGGTTATTTTTAAAACCATTTCAAATCCAATTTATTTATTTTAAAAATATTGGATTTATAATTCTAGTTCATAACTAGTTCATTTCGATAAAAATATATTTTTATCTTTTCAAATATGGAAAATTTTCATCCCAATTCTTTCCAAATCATTTACTATGATTTTACACAAATTATTAATATTTTTAATAATTTTATCAAGGCCTGTACAGTCGATTTCCATAAACGGTCGTCGAACTGCACTTACAGTGACCGTTTTCAAATTTGATTTGGTCATAATTCCAAATTCGACCGTTAGATTTCAAATCTATCATATTTGTTAGAAAGCTCTTTTCGATACGAACCCAACGGTTCTGGTTTTAGGAGAATCCGACGGTCGGATCTCCCGTAATGTCCGTTCCACTACTACAAAACAGGTCTGTTGCTTCGCCTCATTTGCTTCGGTTGTTCATATAACATAAGCGAATAGCATCATTTGCTTCTGTTCTGTTAACAACAGAAATGCAGTGAAGCAAATGGTATTACTTGCTTCGGTTATGCCAATAACAGGAGCAAATAGTATAATTTGCTTCTGTTGTACCATAAGCCAAAGCAAATGCACCAAAGCAAATTGTGTTATTTGCATTGGTTGTTTAGAAACTGAAGCAAATGCACCGAAGCAAATAATGTATTTGCATCAGTTTCATAAGAATAGCAGCAACTGCACCGAAGCAACAACGAATTATTTTACCAAAGCAAATGCAAATATCAATAATCATAGACAAACTTATATATATATCATTTTTTGTAATTTATTATAACGAATGATTGTTAATAAACAATTTATAGCTGCAGATTATTATAAATAATCAATAATAATAATGTCCGCTGAACATTTAATTATCAAATAATATTAATATTAAAAATTTAAAATTATAAATTAATAAATAATAATTTCTATTTAATATTAATATCTATTTGATATCTAATAATTAATTTTTAATATATAATTTCAATAAATAATATTTAGTAATTAAAAATTACTATTAAACAACTACCATTAAATATTTAATAGTTGAATTGTTATTATTAATAATTACTATAAATAACTAAGTACTAAAACTAGTAATTAATTAACAGCTTGTAATAACTAATAATTAAAAACTAAGAACAATTTTTAATACTTACTATTTGATATATAATTATAATTGGTGTGTATATGCAATCTAAAAGAAATTTAAAAACATTCATAAATTTAAAAGCAAAATTTTGTAGTTGCCATTAAATTCAAAATTTATGAATTTAATGAAATATTCAAATTTATAAAAATAATACTTTATTCTTGACATTTTATTAATAATGATTACTAACTTTAAATTAATTTTAACAATATAACTGTTTACAAATGATAATAAACAATAGTTAACATTTTTGAACTAACAAAAAACTGAATTATAGTTGTTCCAAACTTTATATAAGAACTCAATATTTGTAATAATTTTCTCTATTTACTTTTTGTTGAAAACGACTACAATATAGTATAACAAGTGATGAGCATATTACAAAAGAACGAGCCCAACTCAAAAGGAGCAGCCCAAACAAAAAAGAAACCGACCCGAACTAGTTAAAGACCACATGCTTTCAGCCGCAACCGTATCCGTTTCCAATCCCTAACCCTAGATATATGTAGAAATCATGGAGGCTATAAATTAATCGGTCACTCTTCTCTTCTCCGATCTGGCTTTTGCATCTCGATCGATTCCCAACTCATGGACTCCAATACGTCAAATTTAGAGACCAAGATTCAAAGTTTGCTGATCCAAAATTTAGTCTATGGATCCCTTTCCTCCTGCTGGCGTCTTGCGAGCGACGCTCAGATGTAATCTCGGTTTGCGCAGTGCTGCTGAGAACAGTGTCATTCAGGTGCCACTTTTGTTTTTTTTTCTTCCTTGTAGTTTTTTGTATTTCAAAGTTCAGATCTATGGAAGTGTATTGTACGCTGCTGGTTTATCTTTGACTTGTTTTCATTTTGAAAATGTTCTTTGGGTCTAATTCTATGTTGGATCTCGGTCTGGGTTTCAATTCGTGACCGAGTATATTGCTGCAATTTTTGTTTCAAATCATTTGTCGCTAATACCTTGTAGCACTGCGAGATGCACTACTGCTACTGCATGCATAACCGATTATATGTAATTTTAATACATAACCTGCACATTTTTCTGCATATAGCATCATATATCATATAAATTCAACATCAACTCAAAATAAGTCTTACAGGTCATATAAACACTGAAATATTTATTGAAATAATCAATACAAGAGAACTGAGAATGAAAAGAAGTCTAACCTATTGCAAGTTTAACTTCTCTTGCTTCAGTCGGTGAGATGGACATGGTTGAGAACAGGAAAATAAGCATGAAAACAGCAAAGATTTGAGAAAATAGATTAGATTTCATGTTTGATAAATCATTTGGTTTTGGGTTATGTGATTCAATCCACTGATTTTTTTATACGTAAATGCTGCAGATTGGATTAATGGGTTCATGTATAACTAATTAATTCATGGCGATATGGTTTGATTACAATTCCTAAACTGCATTCATTTTTTCTTTAATGTTCTTTCTGGAAAAGGTGAGCAATTAATGATTCGTAAGTTATGTATCATTAATAAATTATTTAAGGAATTAATTTGTTTTTATAGAGTATGGATACCACAAATCTTTGTCTGATTAAAATTTACAACTCTTCGAATTATGTACGTAATTCGTAAATTGAACTGTAGTAGATTGGACTCTACCCATCAATCCATTTAATCTTCTATAATGTTATTTATTGAAATAATCAGTACAAGAGAACTGAAATATGGGCTGATTTTCTAATGTAAATATGGGCTGATTATATGCATTACAGAGATTTGTATCTGTATTAATAGATTAGATTCATCCGTACAATTCCAAAATTACATAGTTTGATTGGGAAAAAAGGTGGATCCTTAAAGCTTTATCATCAAAGCATCTCTTGAATCTTTATGATCTTATTTTCTGTTCTCAAAACTAATATATCTTTTAAAGCCCATCTAGTACTGTCTACTGTGTATTGCTTTGTTTGGTATTATCTAAACCCAGCTGTATTATTTTAAATTTGATCAAATTTATTGCTTATAAAGATTTTGTTTGTGTATAAAAATATTTTTTGAATGTATTACAAGTCTTGTAATCAAATACAATTTGATCTCCTTTGAGATTCTGCCACTAAATATGAACTAAATTCCATGCTTATCTTTTGGATATATGTTATTAGGGATTGTTATTTAATTACTGTAATAATAATGTTAAAGTTATCGTCATTAATTAGTGTTTTTAAATGAATACTTATTTAGAAGAATTTCACATCAAAAGATTTCTAATAAATTTTTGTTCGTTTTTTATCATTATCATGTTGTCAACCAATTTCTTAAAACGACGAAACTAATAAGAATTTGCCTTGATTGAAATCCTTTTTGGCTTGATGAATTATAATGCTAGTGTATTAAAGGTGTGGTTTTTAAATTAGACAAATAATTAGATCATATCATGTTAATCTATTATGGGCCCATTAAATATTGTTTTTATCTTAGTTAAGTTTTTCAATATGATACATTGTTTTTATCTTATTATATGATGAAATGTAGATCTATATAGTTGCAGGTAGATCTATATTTTTTTCATCTTAGTATTTGTTCCTATATTTCTTTGATTTTGCATTTTGTTTGTTTTTGAAATTTTATACTGCAGCAGATCTATAATGTAACCCTAACTTCCACCTTCCACGCCCTTAGTTGCTTATTAGTAAAAACTAATTAATGATTGACATTTATTATTAAAATTTTATACTTGTGAAGTGATATTTAGTATTTAATCATTAATTTCAATTAATTATTAATAATCAATGACCATTAAAATTTTACTAAATAATTAATTATTAATAATTAAGATAAAACTATAATAGACCTTAATTAATAAGAATATTAATAATTGAGAAATAACATTTAACAATTACTATTTTTATATACAATTATTATTTAAAAAATAATTTTTTTTTCGTGTTAAGTATACTTGAAAGCAAACTTGAAGCCGATAGTGTTAATTTTTTCACTGCAAGCTTTGGAATTGAATGGCAATTTGTACATAACAATGACACTGGTTGCAAAGGCAGGATTTTATGTATGTGGAGAAAATCAATTTGGCAAATGCAAGTAATTGACAAAGACACTCAACAAATTACTATGCTTGCTAACAATACAAGAGGATTAATTATGCATTTCACTGCAGTTTACGCAAGTAATTTAGCTGCAGGCAGAACCAACTTATGGGAGAAAATTAAGCAACTCTCTAATGCAATTAACACACCATGGTTGATAATGGGAGATTTTAATGTTGTTCTTAATGCTGATGAAAAGAGTGGAGGACTTACATTGAGAGTTTCACAGCTAGAAGAATTCAACACTTGCGTCATTGGTGCTGGATTGTTGGAACCCATCCACATAGGCCTAAAATTCACTTGGAGAAGTGGGGAAAGTAAGAAAATATCATGTAAATTGGACAGAGTTCTTGTTAATACAAACTGCATTAATAAATTTCCAGAAATCAAAATTAAAATCCTGCACAATTCTACGAGTGACCATAGTCCTCTGTTAATTAACTTGATTGAAAAAGAGGAGAGTGCAAAAGGCAAGCCTTTCAAATATGTTAATGATTGGTTTATGAAAGAGGGGTATAAGGAAGCTATGGATTTCAATGAATGTGTGTTACAACCAGGCTGCGCTTCTTACATTATACTTCAAATGTTAAAATTTGCAAAAATCAGACCGAAGAAGTGGAACAAAGAAAGACCAAAAGAAAATGATCAAATTCTGAAGTTGGAAAACAGTATTGAAGACTATCTAAAGCAAATTGATGAAGGCAAAGCTAGTGATTCAACATGGACGATGTACTATAATGCTCAGAACAATCTAAAGGAGCTGCTCAAAGCCAAATCCATCGAATTAAAACAAAAAGCGAAAGAGCATTGGCTTACAGAAGGGGATGAATGCACAAAAATTTTCTACACTAAAATGGCTATTCGTACTCAAATGAATAATAATTTTCAGCTGATAAATCCAGATGGTTCTTGGTCTAATGACAAGAACATAATGGAATCTGCAGCTTTAAACTATTATTCTAACTTGTATAATGGTTTTTGTGAAACTAACTTACCCTGTATCCATTGCAGATGGTTGGTCAATGAAAGTGGGAGGAGGATGCTGAGTGCCATGGTCAGTGAAACTGAAGTTTGGGAGGCTATCAAGTCCATCCCTATCGATGCATCCCCGGGACCCGATGGTTTGGGTTCCAGTTTCTACATAAGGCACTGGGAAGTCCTGAAAAAATATGTAATCAATTCAATTCAAGAAGCTTTGGACACAGGGAAAATTCTGAAGGAAATCAATCACACTTTCATTTGTCTCATTCCTAAAATCAAAAATCCCACCAGAATTGAAGATTACAGACCTATTGCTTGCTGTAATGTTAATTATAAAATATTAAGCAAGGTACTGTGCAACAGAATGAAGAAAATATTACCAGACATAATTGTCGAGTCTCAAAGTGCATTTATCAAAGGGCGAAGTATTTCAGAGAATTCACTTCTGGCTCACGAGTTGGTACGAAATTTCAATAAGCAAGGCGCTGATAAATTTTGCCTGAAAGTGGACCTCCACAAAGCGTATGATAAAATCAACCGTAACTTCATCATACATATGCTTTTGGCTATGGGGTTTCCAAGGAAATTTATTAATTTCATTAAAGAATGTATTGAATCCCCTACTTACTCTACACTTATTAATGGTGTTCCTAAAGGACATATAAATTCTAATCGGGGTATCAGGCAAGGAGATCCACTATCTCCGTACCTTTTCACAATTGCGATGGAGTTCTTTTCCTTGCAAATGGAGCTAGTAGAATTTGAAGGTAACATACAGCCTATGTATAATTTTCATCCAAAACTTACACACTTGCTTTATGCAGATGATTTGATAATCTGTACTAAGGCTACAGAAAAAATTGCTGGAACTATTACTAGAATTTTTGGTGAGCTGGATAAGTATGTGGGACTGAAGATGAATGAACAAAAATCCAAATGTTATTTTAATAAATTTTGTAAATGCAAAGATGCCATCAAAAGAATTTTGGGAGTTGAAGAAGGAGAGTTACCGGTGAAATACTTGGGGGTTCCACTATCCAATAATAAAATCACAGATAGAGAATGTGCAGTTCTGATTTCTAATATAAGAGAGAAATTACAAGGATGGAGCTCAAAATTACTATCGTTTGCTGGTAGAATTGAACTGATTCACACTGTCATCCATCCAAAAGTTAATTTCTGGATGCAGTCTTTCCAGATTCCAGATGCTTCCATAAAAAAGATTGAAAAGGTGTGTGCGGATTTCATTTGGAAGGGGGGGATGCATTATATAAAATTCTCTGATTTGTGCAGACCGAAAAAGGAAGGTGGAGTTGATTTAAGAAACTTTCGAGACATGAGACGAGTTTTTATAATAAAACAGGGTTGGAAAATTATTCAATCTGAAGGTTTATGGGCTAGATGGATGAGAGGGAGATACTTAAAAGGAAATTTTTGGCATGCAAGTATAGACAATAATGCATCGGCCAATTGGAAAGCGATACTCAGAATCAGAAATTTATTAGCAACAAATTGTGAACGTGAATTGGCAAAAGGAATAGAAACTGATTTATGGCTTGATCCATGGATAAATGGGGAAGCTTTGGTAGATAAATTGGGATGGGACACATTCTCAGCTTATGGTTGTCCTGTATCCAAGGTGAATGAATTGATAATTAACAACGAATGGAGATGTGAGAAATTGCCTTGTAATGCAGAGACCAAAGGAAAAATCAAGGGAATTCCACTTTACTTTAACAGGGACACTGATATATGGAGATGGAAGCACAATAAAGACGGTTTCACCACCAAAACAGCATGGGAAAATACTCGAAACAGAGAAAACGTGGTGAATTGGAGTTCAGCTGTTTGGGATTCTACAATCTGTCCTAAAATGTCTATTACTCTTTATAAGGCTATACTACAGCGTCTCCCTACCAGAGATAGACTAAACAATTAGGGGATCACTAATGACAAGATATGTGTTCTATGTCAACATAATGATGAAAATCACGAACATCTTTTCTTTGCATGTGATTATTCAAAGGCGGTATTACATTATTGCTGTAGTTATTTATCAGTAACAATTGAAAGCAACCAAATTCAGGAGATAGCCAATTACCTGTCCCTCGATAACCATATGGTGGATCTGGAGACCAAATTCAAGAGATCCATCGCTGCATGCACTGTGTGGATGTTATGGAGAGAGAGAAATCGCAGAATTTTTGAGAAGAAAGAGAGAAATGTGTTAGCTTTGAGTAAATTGCTGGTATATGAAATTAAAATCATGAGCAAAAGGAATAGGAAGATCACCGATAGCTTGAGACGCAGACTAGATGAGTATGGAGAAGAGGATCGTCGAATGGCAGAGGGAGAAACTCTCGGAACCAGCTGTACGAGCGTGGAGCGTGTGCCATTGATGAGCTCTGGAGGTAGACGAGAGGACACTGGAGTGGGATAATGAGTGTTTCTTTGTGTAATTAAGTTTGTAAAGTTAGTGGGCCACGTGTACGATAGCTATTAGCTGTGTTGTACATATTGTTTGGCACTAGTTTGTTGCCTAATAAAAGTTTAACCAATTTCCAAAAAAAAAAATTCTATAATAAATTGAAATAACAAATGCTCATTTTTACCAATCATACGAAAAAAATAAAGAAACTTCCTAAAATTTCAGTAGTATTTAAAGTATTGAACACAAATTATTAATTACCAAGTATTGATTATTAATAACTAATTTATAAATTATAGTTAATAATTAATATTTCATTATAATTAATTATTAATAAATAAATTATGGCTAATAATTAAGATTAATAATGCCAAATTATAATATATACTTAATTTATGATAATGTTCATCCCCTCATCTTTGCAAAACCATTATGAATCTTTCTTTTTGATTCTTTTTTGCTAATTGCCATCATCAGGCTGTTACAATTTGCAAATTGTATATTTTTTAACGTGTAAAACAAAAATGAACAAATTAGCTAATGTGTAAAACAAAAATGAACGAATTAGCTAGTACATAAAAAAGGTAATCCGACCTGATACCCAAACTAAGATAATGCTGCAAATTTCATAGCCGCCACACGCTCTCTTGTTCCTATTTCCTAACCCTAACCAAAAGAAATTAAAATCATGGTGGCTTATAATTTTTATTTCTCGAATCCTTTTTTCCCTTTTTTCTTCTACTCGTCCACACTCATAGCTATACTCGCCTATCGTCTGTACCGAGTTCATGAAACAACCTGTATCGCCTATAGCCTATATCGAGTTAATTGTTCTTGGTTTTACAGTAAGCATTCGATGTTTGGTTGAAAGATTTGTTTTTTTTTTGTTTAAAGAATTGGCTTAAATATATGCATTACATCATTACTCAACAGTTAACAATAACTATGGATGATTGATTTGAGATATTAATTGATGGCATCTAGAACATAATTAGTAGAATTGCAAGGATATATTGAAACAAAATTCTTTTGCTTTAGAACATAATTTGATTTTATTTTTATATTGAAACTAACCTTTATTCATATGTTAACAGCAATCCTGCTAGCGCGAACTTTACAGCAAGCTTGTTGGTCATAAGGTCTGTTAACAGCAAGCTTGCTGTTGCAACCTTGTGCAGCAGGATTAAGCTTGATGTTAATAGTAAGCATAAGCCAGCTGCAGGTCAACTACTTTATTTTGGTACTGTATTTTTAAATTTTAGATCTGCTGAAATCACTAATGATATAAAGCTTAATTAATACTAGTTTTTTCTTTCCAGGAGTAATGGAACAGCCTACAAGAAACCTAGCTTATCAATAGGATAAGCCACCGATAACATCTGTGCTAACTGTGTTGCACTAGGTACCTTACTAGCACAAGTGAGTCGCAATTTATTTTGATTTCCATATTGTGTTATTATTTTGTTACCAAGCTTTGTATTTCACTACTGCTTCATAACCGTTGTCTAACATGGTAATTAGTTAGGACATACTTCACGTTGATAACCTTTACTATTTTGTTATCCGTGGATAGAAGTGTAACTGTTACACTTTCTATTAGCAATCCTTATGATAAAATTCCTTTGGTTTAACATAGAAGACAAACAATATAATTTATCTAGGTCTATACATATTTTTCTGTCGTTGGGACATAATAATGATGATTTAAGGATCAGGAACTTAATCATCTAATTTCATTGGAGTATTTAGTGAATGAAAAACAAATGTATTTTCTATTTATGGTGGAGACAACAAAATCGGAGTTCTCAAACTAAAATTTTGTATATGAATACACCTTCCTATCCTATTAGGGTAAGAGGTACATCGGTACATAAAAGCCTCATTTTCTGATTAGTTAGTATTAGAAGTAGCAATATCCAATCTGACATGTTCAGTAAATTTGACATTAGAATTTGTCTCTGTTCAAATGTTGCAATATAAAAATTAAAATGTTTTTTCTATCGCTGAATGTACAGTTCCTATTTTTCTTTGGAATACAAAGATTATATATTCCATTTTTAGCGCCAATAAATAATAATCATCATAACATAAATTGTGTATTTTTTGGAAGTATATACACATATGTTGTGTCTGTACATGTACAGGCATATTTCTAGATATAAGAAACCGTGTAAATACTGTAATGATATACATAATGCCACATTAACATATGTCAGCATTTCATTGACTGGATTTTCAAAGTATAAACTTAATCATGTGCTAATAATAGTTGAATGATGAATGTTAAAAGTTACTTTGCTATCATATTCTTTGTTCAGCAAAACTTCTGGAGCAATATGTGCAGGGGTTCCAATAGTGGATTTTCCATTTGAACCAAAAGGAGCTGTCAAAATTGATCACAACTTCTAGAGAAATATATGCAGGGGTTCCAACATAAAATGGATCTTTCTAAAACCGTGATTTAGTTAGGAAGTTAAAATTCGTAACTTGGGCGTTGTTCATTCTTGTAGTAAGAATAGATTATATTGTATTTAGTTCTTTCTTGTAGCAAGAGACTGAATTATTAACGCTATGTATGAATTATTTGTTTTCTAATTATTATGTTTGTATTAAATGTATGGATTATTATCATTATCGATGAAATCATTTGTGTATTGTTCAATTGGTATTGTTGTATAGTATGAGTATCAATAAATATATGTTTTGATATATTGAGAATAATGGTGGTTTGTATGAGGGTAATATTATTTGCAAGAGGTATTTTGCTTTGGTTGTAGTTAAAGTCGAACTGAAGCAACAAATTATAGTTTTGCGTCTTCTACATTTACTTCAGATGTTAAACAGAAGCAAAAGGTAAAAACAACTGGAGCAAAAAAAGTATATTTGCTTCGGTTTCTTGTCTGAAGCAACAAGTTTCAGGTCTGTTGCGTCTGCTGCAATTGCTTCGGTTGCAGGACTGAAGCAACAGGGGGTAAATAACCGAAGCAACTGTCAATGGTCGAAATTCATGTACTACCGCGGCGTGGCGCGTTCTATTCAGGCCACTGTATATAATATATATATATATATATATATTATATATTTCGTCGATTTCAATTCAAAACGTATTTTATAAATCATTTTAAATTCGTTTTCAAAACGATTTCAACTTCATGTTCACTTTCTAATCAAAATTGAATATTCTATATCATCGATATATAAATGATAGTATTTTCAAAACATTAGATTTTGAAATCAATTCCTTTTTTATATTCATTATAAAAATGAATAAAATCGATATAAATATCGTTCACGTCAAAATGGCGTTAATCTAATCAACACGGCTTCATATATTTAAACATACTCGTATCCATCCCAAATCGGACATCAAAATCAGATTTTGATCTTTTACTAAATATTATTTTAAAATCTTCATTATTTTAAAATATTCGTTATTTTAAAATATTCATTCTTTCTGAATTGGAATCAGACACAGTCAATTACCATATAATTTTATTTATATGGTTTCATACACACATGTACACAACAATAACCAAACACAGTCAACCATAATCCAAAGTGCATTCTACATTGCATAAGCATTAAATATAAATATTCAATGCCTACACAGCTTGTCAACCAATCGATTGCCATACCACTAAATACTGGAATTAGTGTATGTCCAATATCATCCCAATACCCATGTGTGGTTTCAATCAACAAATAATGAATTTTATTTGTGTAGTTGGGCGATGTGTAAATTTATCGTCCCAATCCATATCGGTCAAATGTGTGTACATAAACAAATCGTCTGATTTGTTCATGAATATTTATTTTATTCATATACCCGTTAAAAATTATATTTTTAACTATAAAATATTTTATTCCATTCCACATCACACAATCAATTTTCACAACACAATCAATCAAACAAACAAGTAGTCCATGGTCTGTGGACGACGGGTGTCGGGTGCTGCTAAGGACCGTCTGTATCATAGTATATATTTTAACTAGAAAATAAAATTAAAGTGAGAAGTTCTCACCTTGGGGATCCACTTCATCATGCTTTGATTGTCGATCTATGTAGTATACCTACGTTTAAAATTATATTTTTAGCTAATCAATAATTATTTCTTTGTATGATTATTTTATAAATTACATACATAGGCTAAAACTTATATTTTTATCTTTCTAAAAATAATTTCATATTTTTATAACAATGCTACATAGATAAAAATCACATTTTTATACCGCCACTATATAGATAAAAATCGAATCTTTCTATCGCTAATGAATATATAAACATCACATTTTTACATTGCCATTCAAACGATAAAAATCATATTTTTATCCGGCTATTATATATATATATATAAATGAAATTTTTATATGGTATACATAAAAATAAAAATCACATTTTTAAGTTGCTATACATATGAAAGTCATATTTTTAAATCGCTTTCTTCATGATAAAAATCCTATCTCTTCATAAACAAAAATCGTATCTTTACATTCCTAAAAATCTAATTTTTACTTTACAAAAACTTCATCTTTTCTATTTCAAAAATCAAATCTTTTCTTTATATATAAAAATATTATTTTTATAAACTAAGAGGAAAAAAATTCAGGATATCTGTTAAACTAAATAAATAAAGACTGATTTAAAACAATTTTTAAACTAAATAAAGAAAGAAAACCTCACTTGGTCGGAGAGAGGGCCTAAAAGGGGGCTGAAGCTCGTTGGAGACGGCGGTTGGCCAATGGTAGCATGGGGGGGGGGGGGCGGTGCAGTGGCGGATTTCAGTCGATGGGGGGGGGGGTTGGGGTTTTCCGTTCGGAGTTGGGAGGAGAGGGAGTTGGAGGTGAGAGGGGGGTCCAGCGGTGGCCAATGGGGGCGGCGCCACTCTGGCGGCGGCGCGCGCGGGGGAGGGAAGCGGTGGTGGTTAAGCGGTGGGTGGCGGGTTCGTTTTTTTTCTGTTCTTCTGATTTGGTCAACAAGAGGATGGGAGGGAGAGAGAGGTATTATATAATAATATATATTTAATTATTTAATTAATTATAAAAAGCAATTTTTAAATTCGATCTCCAATCGAGACCCAACGACTGTCGCCCCTAGGTAATTACCCTCATTCCGAACACAATGGGATATGTCCGGTAAGCTGTTTCAACTGTTTCGATCAGTTTCCATCAAAATCAAAATATAAATCTATATATTGAATTTGAACGTACATTTCAATTTACCGGGGCCACATACGGACCCCAAAAATTCCAAAAACAAATAAATCTGGTTGTATTTTGATGATATGGTCCTAACAAAACTAATTTCGTCCAATTTGGAGACTGTTTGAAAAATGGTCATTTTTTGGTCGATCCAAATTGACTGAAACTGTCAAAACACGTTTTCCTTTGCCACGCTCACATATTAATCCCAAAAATTATGAATTTGGAATCTAGAAATAATTTGACATCCTGGATCCAACAAAAGTGGTTTCATCGAAAATGGAGGTCGTTTGCAAAATGGCTATTTTTAAGGGCTATATTTCCATAGTGACTATTCTGAATTTTCAACCGGGCATAACTTTTTATTCCCGCTATGAAATTTCAATTTTTCAGATTCGTTGGAAAAATATTTTCAAATAGATTCAAATATTTTTGGTTTCGCTAAAATCCGGTTTATTTTGAATCCTGTACATTCATTTGAAATTTGAAATCGAATTTTTAAACTACCGCGCCATTCCCAATTTCCTTTTATAATTAAAATAAATATTTATACTTTAACTTTGATACAAATAAATATATACGTTATAATTCTATTCAAAATAAATTTCTCGTCGTTATTATTTAAAATAAATCATTTTAAATAATCAAAATTCATTAAAATTTCCAAAATAAAAAAGTATAAATTGGTTCTGATTTTCCGGGTTGTTACATAAATCAACTCAAATGAAATGTTCAATGAAATGCATCAGTAACTTAAAGGATGTTTGGGATCACCATCCTCTAAGGATCAGTTAAACCAATATCATATAATATAATAAGCTATTATAATTGTGTCTGTGGTTAAATACAAAATATTCAAATAGCATGAGCGGGATTACAATTTTATCCTTACACCATTTATAATACCGTAGTCTATACAGATACCGTAAAGTCCACATTAACCTGGTGGCTATCAGAGGGAACTCCATAGGTAAGGTACAAATCAAAGTCATAAGGGCTCGATCAGGATAATATGACAAAGCACACGAGGAATACCCACGGTAGGATTCTACCAATGCATGCCGGGACCAGCGGTAACGCATAACCGCGACTACCGTCCACCTCGGAACATACTCCAAAATCAAATGTGCGCACCAATCAAATCACAAAGCAATAGATATGGGTTCGAAGAAGTGTGTCTGATAGGAGGTGTGACCTCACTTAATCACGGTATAACACCTGTTTCAGTCTTTTTAATTATGATCTGAAGGTCAAGGCTATCCATCATCGTTCTCTTTCTTCAAATCCAGTAATCGCTTCCAAATCATCCTACTTCATTCTAGAACTCCACCACGTACACAATTGTTAAAGTGGTTTTCGGTATTGGTAGAGAGTATGACAATAGCCGATCTCGGTCTCTTTAACAATCAATTGTTTACATTTTTACACCGTAGTCATTATCATATAAATCACGTTATAAAATCGTTTATAAGGAATCTTAGGTTCAAATTTAAATTCAAATTTTAATATTTAACTTCGATTTTCTCTAACGTCCAAAATATTCACATAGCGATTTCAGTCCAAATTCGACTTATACAAAAACATATCTAAAATTCCTTTAAAGCAATACTAAACTACTTAACTTCAATAATATTTAGCCTGATTTATTCTCACTAAAACTCAAGTTTAAACAATTCAAAAAACTACTTTTAACTTTACAAGCATTCGTTTAAGTCGATTCATAAAGTCCAACATTCTGTTCGGATTCAAGATGTAATGTCCCGCAGTTTATCGGTTTATATTTGAATATTTAAACCAGTTTAAATATTGAATTTGTAATATAAGTGGATTTATATATCGATTAAAACGAAGTTGAAAGTATAAATATATATATATATATATTAAATATAATCGAGCTTATAACAACGCTGCAGTTCGTAATTCAACGTTCTGAACTTTAACTAAGTGTACAGAACCCATTTTTAATCGGATTTCTGCGAAACAAGAAGCGTTGGAATCTGTCGAACTGTATCTTTCTAACAGAAGTGAAAAATCAAGATTTCGCGTTATAAATTGCGAATTATATCCAAATCAAATATTCAAAAAGTCGCTGTAGAATCGTTTATCGACCGTAACGGTTTATTCGATATAACTAGATATCGGTTTTGAATTTAGAGAAGATTCTTTTGAGACGTAGTGATAATTTAATTTTTAGAATTTTATTGTAATTTTTAATTAATTAAATATGCAACTTTTTACTGGGAGTATTTTGCACCCTATATCAATATTTTGGGATTTCAAAATATGAGTCAACCTACCGATATTATTATATTTTTGAGACTGTGGTACATTGCTGGTTACGATGATATATTTACATCAGTCAATAACAGTCCGAAAGTGAGCGGATTTTACATAATGGATACGCTGAACTAAAACGTATATATATTAAGACAAATTAAAATAGCAAAATGACAGGAATTATATTAACAAACCACTAAACACTAGGATAATCAGATTACATTGCCACAAAGACCACCGTGCCTAGAAAATAAATGATTTAGATTTGATCCCAACATAATGTAAGTATTTCTCAAATAAGTGATGAACAAAATTTATACAGTGACATAGAATATTAGCCAACCATCCATATTGTATTGTCACTATTCAAGCCAAAGTAAACGGCTATGCATTTTCAAATCAGTATAGGCTACATATGAATTGTCATGCTCTATATATACTAACAGTGACCCTATTGCTTCATAGAGAAGGAAAAACTCCATGAATTTTCAAATCAAAAGCCTATAATGTAACCTTACGTCTTTTCCATCAATAAGGCATGCTTCAGCCATATCCCTAAGGTTTCATAACAAAGGAACTAAGCATATATATAATAAAAGACGGCTCATTGATCAAAATTCATATATACATTATTCTTAGCGTCATATCCTTGCGCAAGACATGTACCTACCTAAAACTAACAGCTAATCTATATTATAGCCAAATAAGTGTACCCACGTTTTTCTGTTCAGCCTAAGTGTTGAAACAATAAATCTATGTTGTCTCATGCATGTGCATATCAATTTAGTAGCAGTTATAAAGTGAAGCTTCATGCAGACCCATGTTCCTATGATGCTTAAGTCCTAAGCCTATGCTATAACACTAATACTTGTGTGCCAAGAAATTGTATTCTGCATAAATCACGACTGGACCTATTTTCAATCTATGAGTTTTCAAATCATCGGACGTCAAAAGAAAAGAGTAATGAGATTTCAAATCCTAGCTAACACTGCCTGTACCTCGCCTATTCCCCTAATCCTTGCAAATGAAGTATCCTCATCTATTTAAACGCACGCGCATTCACTTCTCAGGATTCCACAACAGGCTTCTCTTCTCTACCTTTTTGTCTTCTTTCACGTTCTTAATGCTTTACCTCTCATCTTCCCATTTAGTTCTTCCCTGTCTCTATTTGTGTTCTGCAAGAGTATGTCATATATATAAACTCCACAAATGTTTCTCTTCTACCTTGTATTCACTTCGGAGAGTTGCTATCTGGAAAACTGTGACAAGGAGAGGGAGCTCGAGTGGTTCTGGGTTAGCACAGCGGTGAGATGAAGGGGTCCAGGGTGAGCACGGTCAGGCCATTGGAAGTGGAGGGTGACGGCTACTATAGCTAGGAGGGCGAGCGAGTTTGGTTTGTAATAAGGATGAACAGTAGCGGGAGTCAGTGGAGCAGATGCACGTTGAAGGGGACTGATAAGTTGGAAATTATGGGAGTAGAAGAGGGGATAGAAGGAGTTGTGTTGCGTCCACTATTTTTTGGAGTGCGGAAAAAGTTAAAGAACAGAGGGGGGTCACGTTAGTACATGGCATGCAACGGGATGGACCCTGAACACGAGCAGTTTGTGGAGGATTGCATGCGGAAATGCATAAGTGTTTGGGAGGGTGGCTGGTCGTGTTCTTCTACAGGGAAGTGGAAGGACTTGTATGATAAATGGTTGATGGAGTAAAGTATAGAAGAAGTGGAGTACCGGGGTGCCACGGTGGGAAGATTTTGAAACACGTAGTGCTTTTGTAAGGAAAGTAAAACAGGCGCATGTATTAGTGGGAAGGCGTACGGTGTACAGTCTGTTGAAGGCAGAATTGGGGTGGAGCAAAACAACGAAGCAGGAGGAAGGATCGGTGGTAATTATGGCATTCATTATGATGGAGAACAAGGGAGCAACATGATTGGAAACAGAAGAGGTTGGCGTCTAAATTCTCCAAGTCTAGCATTAACACCGCCAATCTTTGTTACATGCTAGTAACATGATGGAGGCTTCGGATTGAAGAGACAATGAACGTGATGCGGATGATGGTATATCAGGAGGTAATATTTGGAGGTGAAGACAAATAAGGGACGTGGTGTATTTATTGTTGCGAGAGATGGTTGTTCTTGTTTTCAGAGAAGGCGGAAAGGTCCAAACACGAACGGCTGGTTCGAACATGATCTGAATAGAGATCGAAATGGGGGCGAAGTATAACAGAATAAAACGCCTGCTCAGATCTATCGATCAACACAAATCGTTATTTAACGGTTAACGCTCCAAGGTGAGTAAATTCACTAACTCTGTTCTATTTTAAAATATTATAATTATATTTTAAATATTGTTTGAACGTTGTGTGATGGTCGCTTTGGTAGATTACAATTAAATTGGTTGAATTGTATATCGTTGCATATATACACATCATTGGTTGGACTGATTCCATCGATTATAATATTTCCTGGTATGGAATCAGTGTTAATTGTTGACTAACATCGGTGGATGCAGGAAACCGGTTGGAGGAATCCAACCGGATTCCTCAATATTTATATGTACTGTTTGTTTTATATAGATGCACTGTTTGAACCCAAATGACTTTTGAAACCTTGTTGATACTAGCGTTGAATGGAAATTCAAACGTTATTTTAATTTAATCAATAGATGATATCGATTAAGAAAGTGGCAATAACCAACCATAAATGTATCATTTGTTTTAACCGCTATTGTTTTACCAAAATCCCACCGTGTGCGAAGCATGTGTTTCACCATACTTACTAAATGATTTGGTAAAGTGGATTCTTACATTAATAAGATTAATAAGTAAGTAGGCGGAGATTAACTTGATGATTAATAACAAGAATTTATTGTTTTAAGAACAATTAAATGAGATATTTAAAAATAGATTATGGTTGATTTCATATTAAGTAAGATTAGTTAGAATCGATTATTGTTTATTTAATAGTAAATGGGATTATTTAGAAATAAATTATTATTTTTATAGTAATCGATACAAGTGAAATTATTTGGATTAATAAATGTTATTTATTCAAAATGGAAATATTTGTTAGAATTGATTAATGGGTTAATCATTACTAAATATTTACCAAGAAAACTGTTTTGATCAATAAATGGGTTTTTTAATTAAATTAGATTAGGCTGATTAATCTAATGTAATAAATTAAAGAATAGTTGATTTAGTTTAAATAAGATTTTAAAGTATAAGGGATTTGTCTAGAGAAGACAAAGCAAAGAGGAATGATTAATAAGGGATTTGTCTAAAGAAGACAAAGCAAAGAGGAATGTTTAATAAGGTATTTGTCTAAGAAAGACGAAGCGGAGTGAAATGTTTAAAAATGGATTTGTATAAGCTAATAACCGAGTTTTCAAAATAAGGATATGGCGTCATAAAACCATATTTAAAATATAGCAAGAAGCACGTTTACGGATTTTAAAGTATAAGGGGTTAGAGTTACGAACTTATATCTATTCTAAGATAAGAATGTTGTTGATCAAGGTCTGAGAGGTAATTAAAATACCCCAACTTGAACGGCTTCACTATTATCGAAGGATGGTATTTGTTATAACGAAAAGAGATGTCAAGATTTTTGGTAATGGAAAGGGATGTCAAGATTAGTTATAAAGAGAACATTACCGCGTATGACAAGTCTTGGAACTATAGCGATAAAATAACGCTGTTGACTAAGCTTAAGCGTGACTGTTCTGTCGAGGTTAGTTAAAGTGGAATATTACAGCGTATGATAAGTTTTAAACTATAACGATAAATTAGCGCTTGTTGACCAAACTTAAGCGTGATTGTATGATGTTTAGTTATACATTAGAATGGATGTTTGTTTTTACTTCGATAGTTAAATAACCGACTATCGAAGTGTTTTGACCATCGTTTCAATGCGGAGAGACCGGTTGGATATATTATCCTAGACCACTCTGTATAGGCATAAGCGCTGCGATTTTGATTATGCTGAAGAAAATTGAAGACGGAGTGAAATGCAAGGGTCGTCCTATCCCAGAAAGGTGTTTTATGTTTGTCCAGTCCCAGGACAACTTGTATGGACGAATGTCTGACAAAGTATTCCTAACGGTCACATAAGACGATCTTTTCAATGTATTACGTCTGGTGGCGGAGAAATTCGTTTCTCTTAGCTTTTATACCCGTAATATTTTTGGGAAGATCAACCAGTGATTTGAAGGGTTTGATGATGTGGCATTCAAAGTGTATGGTGGACAAATGTTCTAAAAGATAGACGTAGCCTCAAGCTTCACAATCGGGAAATGACAAAAATCGGGCAGGCAGCATGGCTATGTGGGTCACTCCCATTAGGGTGTATAATCACCTATCTAGAGAAATTCCTTTTGTTCTTACTCTATCGATTCTGCCCATTCGGGAAATGGTGGTTTGAGTCCAACCGTTGGTGATATACATTCGATACACTCAAGCGAAATGAGTGGTCGGTCATGTGTGGGTCGGGTTGCAAGACGTTCTCGTTGAACCCAGGTGTATTCGCCTCTAGAGATACACTATCGGCAGGTGGTCCCATACCTTGTCATAGTTGGAATCCAATCTCCATTAAGCACCCTGCGGTTTTTGATTTTATATTATGTATGTAGAGCGTGAGATGCAAGCGTTCTGCTATTTGGTTATTTACTTGATTAGACATTATTATAATATCACTGGATTTTGATATCAAAATATTTTGGGTTATAGTAAGGTAAAAACCGTCCATGTTTATGTGTGGGTTGGTCTTACTATTATCCTTTTGTTTCAAAAGGATTTTCAAAGTTAAACCATATGGTTGGAGTTTACTCACACCAGTCCCATGACTGACCCAGAGTTTATTTTGTTTTGTTTTTTCCCTAAACTCTTAGGTGCCCAAATTTGTACGGGCAGGTCAAGTGTTTCAGGTTTTACAGATACACTTGGAGGAGCTTGAAGCAGGAGGCTTCACCGCTAGTTATTTTAGAGTTATTTCCGCTGTATCAAATATTGTATTGTGCTCTGATGTGGTATGTATATATGGTACAAGATTTCGTATTTCAAAGCTTATGTTATATAATATATTTTATTCGTTTCGCTGTGAGATTTGTGTTTACTCTGATTCTGCTCAGTTGTGTTTGTCTTCTTCTTCTATTCTATTAGTTCTATCTTTCTATCTCACCCTCTAATTTCTTTCTATTAATGATCCGGTTCTTTCGATGTTTGAATAGTCAACACTGGGTTTTGTGTCGATTTTCAAAGTCGAAAATACCGGGTCGTTACACAAGATATAAAATTCAAATCAAAACTTACATTTAATTTAAGCAAAATATACCATAAATTATAAAACACAAGTCGTAAGTCATTATATATAAATTCGAATCAAGAATTAATATTTCAATTCAAACAATTTATACCATTTAAACCCATTCTTATAAATTCGATTTAACAATTTTTTATTTCAAACCAACGACGTATAAAATCAATTCCATATATAAAATTTATATATGCGCATTCACATTCGGTCACTAAAAATCGAATTCATTACATATCAATTACAAATTAAAATTTGACATCAATTTACGCAATTCAAGTTCATTTCTTATAAAATTTCACGTTTTAACCAATTCAAATTTATCTCAAATAAAGATTCATCTCAATTCAAATTCAAATTCATATCTTATGTAGGTTCATTCATTAAATCAATTATCATTATATAAATTTAAAATTTTAAACTTCGAATTTAAATTGTGAAATCTTAACTTATCCATCTTGCGTTTATTATAAAATTTTGTAAAATATATAAAAGAAAATTTTAACTTTGAATATATATAATTATAAAATAAATTAGAAAATAGATTATAGGAATATATAAGTTTGAAAAATATATAAGAAAGGTTTAAATAAATATTTGTTATAATATAAAAAAGTTTGAAATACTTATATGGTTAAATTATATGTTTAAAATAACCAAAATTATAAGTAATATCTTAAATAAGTATTTAATTCCATATTTACTCATAAAATCATTTCAAAAAATATAATTTAAAATTTACAAAACTTAGGTTTTAAAATCTTTAAATTATGAAAATAAAATATAAAATCTTAAGTTATTAATTTACAATCAATTTTTCCAAACCACTTTACTTCGAAAACATGACCAACGGCGTCCGTATATAGTTTTCTACCCTATAGTCAAGTAATACGGATATTTATCATTTCAACTCGCAATTTGTAACATTTCTACGGGTCTATCATTTCAGTCCGCAATCCCAAATTCAGTAAAAATCGTTCAGGTCTATCATTTCAACCCATAATGATTTTTCCTTAACCTTGTGTCCATTCTGATATGTATCATTTCAACCCTTAGTGATTTTCCTAAAACTAAGAAATCATCAAACACATATCAATCATCACATAGCATCAATCATATTATAAGTCATATGTCATCAGTGCACCTACGTGTCATGTGAATATCGTCGTGTCGTAAATGGAATGGTGTATACATATCAAATAAAACAATTTCCATTGGAAATCCTATACATTTCACAACAGTTCATTAGTGTTGAATTTAACAACCATGAAACAATGTAGGTCAAGTGTGAAATAAACTCACCTTTCGTGGCCTAGAAATAGAGACGACAGACGAATTGACGCAGAATAAAATGATGTCTTCTAGGCATAATTCAGAATGGATTCAGTTCGTTAACCACTCAATATGTATTTATTTTTAAAAGAGGAGGTTAGGGTATGTCTTAATGGATCAGTACAGGAATTGAATTTTGGACAGTATGGTATTAGGTTTTGGAACGGTTTTGGAATTCAACACCAAATTCAATTTGAAAAAATAAAAATAAACAAAAAACCTCTTCTATAAAATATTATATAAATAATTCTTTATACGTAAACACATAATAAATTTATAAAATATATATATTTTAAATTCACTGCACGCCGCAAACACACAACGCAAATTATAACATACATATATTTTAAAACTTCGACGCAAACCAAAACCAATTACATATTATATATTATATATAAACACCCAACGCGTACACACAATAAAACCGAAAAACATATATATGTATATATATTTAATATCAACATGCACTACACACAAAATATAAACTCTCAACATTTTATATACATACCCACGCGCACAACACAGGGTCGAAGACATCACACACAGAGCAATACTTGAAACACACACACCAAAATATTTTATAAATTATATAACACACCGAAATCATATTATATTTATTATAAATTTTATACCTATATATAATGGTAATGTCCCGTATTTTTGGTAGCCAAATATTTAATTTAATTTATTATTTTAAATATTTTTATTTGGAATATTAATGGATTTTAATATTGAATTCGTTTATTTAAAAAAATGTTTGAACGTTATGTTTATATATCATATAAATCGAGCTCGAAATGGCACAGCAGTTTGTAATATTGAGTTTTGAACTTCAATTGAATATACAAAATCCTTTTTAAGTCGGAATTATGCAAAATAAGAAACGTTTGAATCTTGTTGATTATAATTTTAATATAAAAGAGAAAAATTGGGATTTCATGTTATAGATGTTAGTTATCTCCAAATCAAAATTTAAAATGGTCACTATGGAAATCGTTACTAAATATAACATTTAAAAAAGGGTTTTAATATAATTTCGTTATAGTTTTAACTCGAAATTGATAATATTGAGTTGTATAATCTATACTGGTTTATATTTGAAACCATATGACAAATTTATTTGGAAATTTGTGATAATAATAATTTATAATTATTTAATTCGATTATTTTGGAATTTATACAATATTTTATTTGTATTATATGAGCCTTAAAAATGACCATCTTGCAAACGGGCTCAATTTTCGATGAAATTAGTTTAATTGGAACCATTACGTCAAATTATTGTACGGTGTCAAATTTCATGGCAAATCGATTTCATACGTGACAACGGCAGCCGTAAACGCCCAATCATTTTCTATAACGCGTAATTGAATTAAATTTATTTAATAGAGAGGTATTTGAGTGTAACTTGAGCAGAAGATCGAATTAAGCCATAAAACCAATTCCGTTGAGTTTGTATCGACGTTTAGAGTTAAAATAGGCAGGTAGTTTGTTATTTTTTGACATCGGGTATTTCGGGGTCCAAAATAGCGTTGTTTGGCGTATAAAAATAGCATACCGGGAAACAGTCTCGGAATACGACGAAACTTATGTCGTTGGATTCGTATTAATTAATTATTATAAGATTTCAATTTTTGTGTCAATCGGACTTACCGTTTGATCGTGGAAACGATAAACTCCTTAATCATTTATATTATTTTGGTTAATTTAGGCAGGGGTAACTTTAAAGGAATAAACAACCGACCAAACAAACTCCAATTTTAACGAAATAAATTTCATTGGATCTATAAGGAATAGGTCTAGTAGAATTTCAAAGTTTCAAATTGATTAGATTTATTTTGTGACCGTGAGAAATTCAAACGTGTGCTTTTTAGCCTGTGATTAATAAAGGACTTTTTACAAACGACTTCGGAATTCAACGTAAACTATCCTATCGGGTCCGGGATATTTTTTTATGTTAGGATTACATTTTATGTCAAAAACGGAGACGGTATGTTGGTGTTTTGAGACGATACTTCATAGGTAAGTTTCAATGTATTAAAATAATATTAAAATGTGTCCACCACTATATATAACCATATACGTAACCCTAATTTGTCTAATTTGTGGTCAAACAAAGGATGTCTGGTCAATATATTTTGTGCCGCCACCATATAATTGAATGGTCCATGTTTTCAAAAAAATCCATTAGATCTCTCTAATCCACTCGTTAATTCGTGAACCTTCCAACTGCAGTATTGTTCTACACTGTGAGATCTTGAAGAACGATGGTTGTGATATGAAATGAGGCTTCGGCGTGGCCGGTATCTCGACCGAAGTCGGTGGCGGTTTATGGATTTTTTCCAGTGATGGGTGAAGGGAGGACGATCGATTTTCAGGGCGGATGTCGAAGATGGAAGGGGGCATCGGATGTGCAACGACCCGGGGATTTCGCGATCCTGAGTAATCAACATAAACTCAATGTCGACTATCCAAGCATCGGAAACACCGGATAGTCCATGAAAGAAATTAGAGGGTGAGAATAGATAAGATATAAACTTAGAATAGAAGAAGAAGAACATACATCATCATCCGAGTAACATGAAACTCACAGCGGAACGAACAATATATAATAGATGCATAACTTTGAAATAAAACTAGTATATGTATACAGTAACATTTTTTAGAGTACATCTCTTACAACACAGTGGAAATAACAATAGTTATATAGTCCTGAAGCCTCCTGCTCCAAGCTCTCAGTATATCTGTAAAATCCCGACTACTTAACTGCCAGTACAAAATTGGGCTCCCAAGAATTTAGGGTTAAAAAAACAAAATAAACTCCGGGTCAGTCATGGGACTGGTGTGAGTAAAATAGTTTAAAACAGTTTGAGAAATTAAACGATATCTCATAAGACCACGCCGTATAACGGAACGGGTTTTTCCCTTATGAGAATCCAAAACACTTGATTTAACTTTCAAAAATCCTTTTGAAAGAAACAATAAAATTTGTATCAATACTCTTTTGATATTATAGTTATTTCTATTAACCACAACTAAATAATCATCTAGCAGAAACGCTTTCATCTCACATTCTACATATATAGTATGTAACGACCCGGGGTAAAACTCGACGCTCGAGTCTTCGACAACAATACATAAACCCGTATTACTTGCCCAAAACCCAAGTATCGAATCCCCAGATTGTCATGAGAAAGAATTTAGAGGGTGAGAAAAGAAAGAAAGAAGTATTAGAATAGAAGAAAGAAGAAGAATACATCAGAATCTCACAGTGGAACGAATAAAATATAATATCAATCACTTTATGCAAAAGAATTGTATATACATACCAATCATCAGAGTACAGCATATATCAGTCACAGCGGAAAAATAACTTCATTTAACTAGCGGTGAAGCCACCTGCTTCTAGCTCCTGAAACTCCAAGCGAAACCTAACCTGGAACATACTCGGTCTGACCCGAGCACATTTGATTTAAAACAAAAATACACCGGGTCAGTCTGGAATACTTTCAGTGATAAATTCACACAACACACACTTGTTTAACTTTGGAAATCCTTTTGAAATAAAAGGATAATAGTAAGACCAGTCCACACATAAACACGGACGGTTTTTACCTTACTATAACCCAAACCATTTTTGAAATCAATATCTTTCTCTGATATTATCATAATGTCTAAATACAAGTAAATAACAATCTAGAGGAACGCTTGCATCTCACGCTTCCCATATATAGTATACAAACCAAAACCGCGGGCGCTTATTGGATATTGGATTTCCAACTTGACAAGGTATGGGTCCACCTTCCGCACGTGTATCTCTAGAGGCGAATACACTGGGTTTAACAAGAACGTCTTGTAATCCGGCCCTCACATGACCGACCACTCATTTCGCTTGAGTGTATCGAATGTATATCACCGACGGTTGGGATCAGCAACCGCCTGCCCGAAAAGGAACAGCATCGAAATATAGATTAAAGAAGCAAAAGGAATTTCTCTAGATAGGTGATCATACACCCTAATGGGAGCGACCCACATAGCCATGCTGCCTGCCCGATTTTTGTCATCTTCCGGTTTATGAGGCTGGAGGCTAGAATTCCTCTTCACACATCTGGCCATCATTCATTTTGAATGCCACATCGTCAGATCCGCCAGATATCACTAAATGTTGATTACCACAAAAATACTCTGAGCGTTAAGCCAAAGAAGGTGTACAGCCTTCTCCGCCACCAACAGAGATACGTTTGTAGAAAATCAATATACGTTACCCCTTTGGAAATACCCTGTCAGACACTCGTCCATGCTAGTCATCCAGGAACAGGATGAACCGAAGGCACTCTCCTACTGCATCTCATATAGGAATCACCCCATGGATCAGTAGCGAGAAGTCCTTGCAACCCGTGGATTCCAACCACGACAGAACCACAACTTATCTCTGGGAGCTAACCAAAGATTATTAGCGGTCCTTCCGCTTATGAAGATCCACAGTCTTCAATGCTCCATCTCGACCATCTTCAAATATCTTCACGTATTTGTTGGTCGGAATGGTTTTCGAATATAAATTCGATCCCGGTCTTTCCATACCAACAATCGTATTGGTATGGTTTGGTAGTCGGTGTTTTAACTATCAAATAACAAATGTGTGAGTAACATGAGTTTGCTGATTCAGCACTTGACCTTACTCGGCCCCTTTAACATATATGTATATACTTAATGATATAAACCAAATTTTCTCTGATTAACTCTGACTGACTTACTTTGGTCGATTAACTCTAACTTGACTAATTCAACTTATTTAACTCAACTGTATTAACTTGACTCGATTACTCCTATCGATTTACTAATATTGACTTAACTCCATTCGCTAGACTCTAGATCACAGCGATCACAATGGTTACGCCTGATTCCCTCAGGAAACATCCGACCGCCGTAGGCTATCTGCAGCCCTGCGAATTACGCTAGCAGTCGTACGCAATGGTAGCTTTTCCTGAATAACTATGTTTGACTAACTCTACCTCAAATAAGATATTTGATCAACTCTAAGTAAATAAACAAATGTTCACTAAAATTTGAAATCATTATTCTTATCCCCTTTGAAACTAATATTGCAAATATTATTTATTCTCAAAACCTTGCATTTGAGTTCGATAATTCCCGTATAGGGTAAGACCAATTTCAACACCTTCTCTTACTCCAACTAATATCATTACTTGATAATAGTGAGGTCAACCAAGTTGGGGTATTTTAGCTACCTCTCAGACCTTGATCAACCCGTTCTTACCTCAGAATAATATTAGTTCGTCACTAAACCATTAACATCTCATTTTCCCCTTTTTATTTCAATTCTGGTTTTATAAACCTTTTCTTACGTTTGAAATCTTCGTTCAATATAACTTCTTTCCTTAATTCCTTTAATTACTTAAATATTCACTAAGAATATAACTTTTAACTTAAACCACAATTTCACTCATAACCCTTTGATTTTTAATAAAATCCCTAGTCCAATAATCCACCTTTATTATTCGGGGATTCTTATAACAACTTTATATTGGATTTTACAACAGAATCCTCTTATCATTTTCTTTACCATACCCCTTTTTGTCTTGGATTTTGTTTTCCAAAATCTATTCACTCACTTTCAACCAAAATCACCATATGTATTTTCCCGTGCTTTTGAAACCTTTATTTCAATTAAAGTGTCTTGTTTAAACAATTCTTTAACTTTTGCAAAGTTATCGTTTTGGTTTTTAAAACCCTTTTCTATCCCTTACTTGGATTCCTTCCTAAATCCTTATAATAATTCCTTTTACCATTTTTCTCACAACTGGTTAGATCTTATTCTAAAACTCTCACCACATTTCCATTTACCAAATCTCGATTGAAAACTTTGGTTTATAAAACCCTTTGATGAAATTCTTATTTGATTCGATCGAACTTGGGAACGCTTAAACACTTCTTAATTAAATACCCATAAAAAGTCATCGCTTAACTATCATTCGTTAAAATAATAATTTACTTTAATATTCCCTATATTATTGATTTTTATTCTTGTCATCTTCCCTTTTTAAATTAATTAAATAACTTAATTAATTTAAAAACACCATTTAATTGTTTTAAAAAAACAATAATTTCCTTTTTCCAACTTGTGGGTAAATTCCTTGGGTTTCTGTCTTTGACTTGCATAACCCATTTACATAGCTTCTTTTAAAACTCGATTTAAAATATTTATAGATTTCTAATTTTATTATTTAAAGAAAAAAAAAACCTCGATTTAGTTATAAAATAATTTATAACTTTGAAACTGCGTCGTTTCACCAAATGGTCGAACGACGACTAAATCACACATTTTAGGCCATTCACTGCCAATTACCCAATCAACACCGTCGGTTGATTTTAAACACAACACGGGTGAATATTTATTCAGCCATCACACTCAAGCTGGTTTTTCAACCATATGGGGTTCAATCAGTTCAAATATCAACAATATAACAAACAAACAACATATATAATATTTTGAGGAATCCGGTCGGATCCCTCCAACCTGTTCTTCCCTGCATCACAGCTCGTTATACACTTCATAATAATATATGAAATAAATTCCATATGATTGATTAAATTTAATTAACAGCATCCAATCAACCGTAACAGTCAACAGCAACCAATCAACCAATTTATATTTTTAAGGGTAAATTATATTTTAATATGAATTTACCACATCAAAGAATTTCAGAAGGTGTGAGAATTAACTCACCAGAGTTTGATTTGTCGATAAATCAGCTTATTTCAGTCAAATCCAACTGCGTTTAATTTATTCGAAAAAAATTCAACTGCTGCCTGCCCTGCTCAACTCTATCCATCTCGTAGTACTGGTTTTCACGGTCCCGACGTTTTTGGTTCGTCGAAATCTGAATAAGTACGCATTTAAAATCAATATTCGAAGTACATGCGAATATTTAAATTTAATAAACTTTAATTAAATAAAACTTTGGGCCTTACTCTTCAATGGTTCAGCCCAACCCGAAATTACTTGGCCTACTTCTCCCCTTAAACGTCGGATCCATCCCCCTTCGTTTCTCAAACCCTTATCATTTCTTGATTCCTCCGCCGCCACAAAACATTCCAGAGAAAATAAATGGAACCCTCCTTCCATCTCCCCTTTATTCCCTTGCCGCCGCCATCCACTATCACCGGACCCCACATCCCCGTCTTCACCAGCGACGCCGCCATCCAAGCATCCTTCCAGACCCCTTTTTCCCCTCGACTCGTAACCGCAGGCTCCACCAAACCCTAAAGCGTAACCCGAGACTAAATCCCAAAACCTAGTTCATCGTTTTGCCCTTACCTTCCAGGAAAGAAGATCAAAGCTAAGTATTTTACTCGTTTAATTTCTGTTTTGGTTTCGATTTTCTTTCTGTTTTGATTTTCGTGGTTTCGAATTGGGTTTATTCTTTGTTGAGTTGTGCTGGGAAAAAGTTGTGGTGCGTGGTGTATTTATAGTTGAATTTGATGATGATAAGAACGATATCAACATCAACTATAACGTCATAGGTTTTAGGTTTTCCTGAGCTTAGATCCTAGGTGATTTTCCTTTCAGTTCTGCTGTAGGCATGTGATCGAACTGTTTTGTGCTTTGATAGGTTGATGGTTGGGGTTACTTAGCCGATTTTGTTCGATCTTCCCATGTGAAATGCGCAGTTATGCACATGAATCGAACTGCCCCTATGGTTTAAGCTATACATCTATAAATATTGGTTGTTCACATGGTCTTGTCTGCTATTATTTTATTTTAATTCGATTTCAAATCTGCCTTGGGATATCAGAACAATTTTTATATGTGGTTTTCTGACTATAAAGATAAACATATATTATTTGTTTTGATAGTCTGTGTACTGTTCTTGGTTGATTGAAATAATGTTTGACAGGGAAATGTGAAGATTTGTATTGGATTTTCCATGTGTGAATCCTGTTTAAATACACATGGATCGACCTCTTCTTGTATAGATCTGAATATTTCATTAGATTTGCATTAGGTTTGGTACAGCTATATATTTTCAGCATCTTGGTCTGTTCGAAATGGATTTTGGCCGATCTGTATTGTAAATGTATATTAGCTGTTATATTCACTGTTTTCATAGCTGTTGAATTTTACTGTGGTAATTTTTCCTCTTTCAAAATCTTTTAACTATATATGTATCCATATACTACTAGCTATTTATAGCTCCCTTTTCTTTTCAGATCACATCTGCTGGTGATGAAGAGAAGACTCTGTGAGAGGATTTTGTTGCAGATTTTCTTTCATTTTCTTATATGTATGAAAACTGAAATTTTGCATAAAATTTCAGTATACATGAATATGTACAAGGGTCCTACTGTTCACTGTAATCAGCCGCATGTTGTTATATAGATTTGAGAATCTTTGTATATAAAGGTAAATTAGTTGTCTTGATTGATGGCATTGTATATATCTAAATTTTCTAGCTGTTTATTCACTGCCGATTTCTGTTTTCTTTAGCTGTGTATTCTATATTTTTCTTTAGCTTATTTGTTTGTTCAGATTTCTGTCTCTGTTCGTACCGTTTTTATTTGATTCATTTCATATTGAACTAATGTCATCTAGCCGTCAGTTTATATGTGCAACTCCAACTCTTTTGATGCTAATCTGTAACGGCTTCTTTTGAGGAGCATATTCCAAATAAACGCTGATCACATAGGCAAGGGTAGCACGTGTCGGGCTTACTCCTTCCATGTAAAACTGAATTTTGAAAAAATTCCATTACTGAAACGTTGTGACAAAAGATTAATGTAGGACTTTTTCGTTGGAAGTGTAAGGTTCGTGATTTCTTCACAACCAAATTTGTACACAAGGACTTGATGATGCAACAACAAATTCAGCTTCTGTAATTTATAAAGTCGCTATCTATGGCTCATATTGAACTGATAAAATATATCAATTCCAATAAAAGCAACCCTACTGATAATGAGTATTTATTATCATATGCATTCAAATAGAATAATATATCTTTAGATTTGATTTTTAAACTCGACAGTTTTAAATCTTGAGTTTTTTTTTTTTAAAACTATATTCAATTTGTTAACAACCTTATATTTTAATTAATGAATCGCTATAATTTATTAACGATTCCCCAATATCCCAAAAATAAAATATAATTATATTATTAATATAATTTAAATATTCTAATTAAAATGGTCAAATCCCATTATTTAACCTCAAATAAATATCTTAAATAAAAATATTTCAAATAAATAGTCAGAAAATACGGGACATTACATAGTATACAATCAAAACCGCGAGCACTTATTGGATAATAGATTACCAACTATGATAAGGTATGGAACCACCTTCCGATAGTGTACGTCTAGAGAGGAATGCACTGGGTTCAACAAGAACATCTTGCAACCCGGCCACACATGACTGACCACTTATTTCGCTTGCGTGTATCGAATGTATATCACCAACGGTTGGGATCAGCAACCGTTTCACGAATGGGACAGCATCGAATAGATTAAAAAATGAAATGAATATCTCTAGATAGGTGATAATACACCCTGATGGAAGCAACCCACATAGCCATGCTTCCTGCCCGATTTTTGTCAATTCTCGGTTGTGAGGCTAGAGGCCACACTTATCTCTGACAGATCACACAATTATTCACTTTGAATGTCACATCGTCATACCCGCCAAATCACAAATTGATTTCCCAAAAAATACAACGGGTATACAATTAAGAGAAACGAATTCCTCCGCCACCAAATGTACATACGTTTGAAGAGATCAACTTACGTGATCCATTAAATATACTCTGTCAGACATCTTCCATACTGGTCGCCCTAGGGCTGGACATATCGAAGGCACTATTCTTTAAACAGGACAACCCTTGTATAACTCCATCTTCAATTATCTTCATCATATTTGATCGCAACGCTAATGCCATACGGAGTGGTTTTTAGATAATATAGCTGATCCCGGTCTCTTCGTATTAACAACGGAAAAATGGTCAGAAACTTCGATAGTCGGTGATCTAACTATCAAAGAAAAACACATGTGCAAACAACGATATTATTTCCAGATGGAAATTCTATCAATCCATCATCAATTATCATTTATCTCTTAAATTAATCTATCATTAATTTATTCATTTACCCATTTCCTATTTCCATATATATACAGAAATTCTTATTTTCTAAATTTAGAAAATATACCTTATTAATATTGGAAAACGTTTCCATTTTTATTCTCATCTCTTATTTTCTATATTAGAAAACATTTATGATTCTTATTTGGAAAACATTTCCAAATTCCTATATTTGGATTTAAACAAATGTTTAAATAAACATCGCTATGCCAACTCAAATTATTACACTCATTAACTAATTTACTTAACAGACATTCGCTATCGAACCTTAAATATTTCTAAGTTAAAAATGAAGTCAATCAAGTTGGGGTATAAGTAACTCTTAGACCTTAACCGAACAGCCTTTCTAACCTCGAAATAGACAAAGTACCCTTTTATATCTTTAACAAACTTCCTTACGTAACTCTCGGATTCTATCTATGAATCCACTTCTTTATTGAAACATTGATTTTAACTATAGCGTTATAATCCCTACTTCTAAAATATCTAACTTCAAAATATAACTTTTAGTCCTTACTTTAACTAAATAACTAAATAGACAATTTATAAATAAATCATTAAATCTTGATTAAAAATGGAAAGTGAATAGTACTTTCCCGAATTCGATAAAAATCGAATTTCAACGTATAACACTCTTTCGAATAATCTCTATTCGATAACTCCTTCTCGAATAAACTATATTCGATTATCTCCTTTCGAATAAACTATATTCGATTAACTCCTTCGAATAAACTATATTCGATAACTCCTTCGAATAAACTATATTTGATTAACTCCTTCGAATAAACTATATTCGATAACTTCTTTCGAATAAACTATATTCCATTAACTCCTTTCGAATAAACTATATTCGATTAACTCCTTCTTCGAATAACTATATTCGATAATCTCTCTTTTCTTCGATTAACCAATACTCGATTAACTCTAATTCGATTAACTCTTATGCGATTAACTCTATTGGATTAAATCTAATTCGATAACTCTTATTCAAATAACTAATATTCGATTAACTCTAATTCGATAACTCCTATTCAAATAACTAATATTCGATTAACTCTATTCGAATAAATCTAATTCGATGACTCTTGTTCGGATAACTAGTATTTAATTAACTCTATTCGAATAACTCTAATTCGATAACTCCTATTCGAATAACTAATATTCGATTAACTCTATTCGAATAACTCTAACTCGATAACTCCTATTCGAATAACTAATATTCGATTAACTCTATTCGAATAACTAATATTCGATTAACTCTAATCAATTAACTCTATTAAATCAACTCTAATATATAATCCATTAAGTTTGATTTCATATTTTAAAATAATATCCCACTTCCAAATTCTATTTATACTTCTATTTATAAAATGATCCATACGAAATCTCCTTTTTATTTCTAACATTAAAATCTCATTTATAATTCCCTTTATAAATGTTGAGTTCACATTCTATTTAAAATATCAGTGTTAAAACTGATTTCTATTTCTCTACATGAGTTCTAACTTATATATTCAATTTATCCCATGATTAATTATTTACTTAATTTATAAATCATTATTTATAAATTAATCTTCTCTATTTATCTGTTAAAATAGATTTCTATTTACCATCTACTTTAAATCCATAACTCATATTTCCTTTTATAATTATTCTATTTATTTTCTAAATAAATATTCCCTCTATAATTCTATTTATTTTACAAATAAATATTCTTTTTTATATAATCCTTTGATTTTTTTAAATATCTCTTTTTATAAAATCCATTGATTTTATATATATTTCTTTTTCAATATAAAATTGAAAATTCCCATTTTATATTCTAGTATTTCTTATGTTATTTAAAATACCAAATATGTAACGAACTAGGATTTTCGGCTCCGAGAATCAACACAAAACTACCATGTTGACTATTCAGACATTGGAAATACTTGATCATTTATAGAAAGAAGTTAGAGGGTGAGAATATATGAGATAGAAAATGTAATAACCTGGAAAATACGAGCCAATTTAAAAATTTTAAATTGGTGATTTCAAAGGAATTTGAACAATTGAAATAGAATATTTCAATAAAATAGTGAATCAGAAATAGTGAGTCAGTTTGAAAATTTGAATTCAAACTTTGACTGACTGTGCAGGGTGGAAAATATAACGGATTTTAGCGAAACCAAAAATATCTAAATCTGTTCATCAATACCTTTCTAACGAATCTGAAAAATCGAAGTTTCATAACGGGAATCAAAAGTTATGGCCGAATGAATTTTCAGAAAGGTCGCTATATAGAATATATAGCCCTCGAAATTTGATATTTTGCATACGACCTCGGAATTCGACGAAACCACTTTTGTTGGGTCCGAGATGTCAAACTATTGCTAGGTATCAAATTTCATAATTTTTGAAGCTAGTATGTGAGCGTGGCAAAAGAAAATGCGTTTGGTCAATTTCTGTTAAATTGGATCGACCAGAAAATGGCCATTTTTCAAACGATCTCAGAATTCGACGAAACCACTTTTGTTGGGACCGTAGCGCCAAAACATAGCTAGATTTATTTTTCTGGAATTTTTCAAATCAGTTTGTGGCCCTGGCAAATTGAAATGTACGTTCAAAGTTAAAAATTAAATGTTTTATACTTTAATTTGAAAAATAACTGACTGTAATAGTCGAATTGGCCAACAAAACATATCCCATTGTGTCCGGGATGGGGGTATTTAGCTGGGGACGACAGTCATTGGGTTTAAAAAGGAGTTCGTTGGAGAAAACACTATTTAAAAATATAATATATATATATATCGGCCAATAGGATTTTTTCTTTCATAATTAAAAAAATAAAAAAAAACCCAAACCCTCGAACCAACGGCGAAACCCGTTTCCCCCTTCTGTCATCCGCCGCCGCCGCTACAGCCACTTCCAGCCAACGCCACCACCGTCGTTCGACGCGTCTCCGCCCCCTCGTCAGATCCGACCCACCCACGACCACCCTCGACGCCTCCTCCGCCTGAATCGAGGCTAGAAAGCCCGCAACTTCCTGGCGCCGCCGACGACGATCCCGACCACCGAGCGCCACCAAACCACCACCGACAGGACCCCCTCTCGAAGCTCTTCCACATCCAACCCGCCGATCATCCCCTCGTGCCTCGGTTCTCGTGAAAACCGCAAACCTAGTTTTGAACCGTCGTGAAAGGTGAGTTCTTTTTTATGTTTACACTTTGAAAAATCATATCTTTTTGGTGTGTTGACGAAATTCGATGAAACAGGAAACATCGGGACCGCAAGGAAGCTCTCTACCACATAGAAGAAGCCGCGGATTTTTCTGAGTCATCTACGATTTTTAGCACTCCGAAAACCAATGTGAGAAATCTAAATTAAATGAATTTGAATGGAAAATGTCGTGTATGAATTATATTAGCGAAATATAAATTACACACTTGTTGTATACCTCATGTACATGCGTAGTGTAAGCTATATAAGCGAAGTATGAATTTTACATGCATAGAATAATTGATATATGTGTTGAAATGCAAGTGAAATATAGCAATAATATATATATATATATATATGTATGTGTATACTCCCCTCGTCCACAAACCATGGACGATATTTATTATTGTGAATTGGTGTGAAATATTGGATGAAAAATACGAATGATTGAATAATTGTTTGTGGTTGATATTGTTTGGTTGTGGTTGAAAAATACCCATTGGTGATTGAAATGAATTGGAAATATTTGTGGAAATAAAAATAAAACATGCCGCATGCGTGCGAATTAGATGCATGAATCCCCATTGTCAAAAACCGCGAGGTTTTAAGGTAGTGCGAGGAGCCATACTAGGGACGGTGCCGGTTTTAACTACCCTGCCGTTATGCTGCCGAAATTTTGAATAATCTTTATGTGTTAGAATAATTTTCATATGTTGAAATTATTTTCATGCGTTGAAGTTAAAGTCATATGTTGAAACTATATCCATGTGTGGAAATGTTCATGTGTTGAAAAGTGTTGTGTGAAAATTAAATTCATTCGTGAATGAATAAAGTGTTTAAACAATAAAAATCACATTTTTATAATATATATGAAGTATGAAAAATATTCGCCTTATATAAATAGTTTCAACAATAAAAATTCCATCTTTCTAATATGAACAACATAAATAAAATATCCATGTGTGGAAATGCTCATGTGTTGAGAAATGTGTGTAGTGGAAAAGTTCATATGTTGAATAAAAAGATCAAACAATAAAAATTACATTTTTATTGAAACTATGAAGTGTTGAAATTATCCATTTGTCGAATAAATATTTTAAATGATAAAAATATCATTTTTATCATATATGTGATATGCTAGAGATATGCGGACGTTGAAATAAATATTGGTGAAGAAATATTATTTTTAACATGCATAGGAACTAAATAAAATAGTCATGTGTTGAAATCTATTTTAGTTCGCCAAATTTATCATCTTTGAAATGTGAAGTGTTAAAAATAGCCACTTGTTCAAATAAATGTGCATGAGTTGAAATATACATTAATTAGCTAATGATATGATTTTAGCCTATGCATGCAACATTAGAATGAATGGTGTTTTTAAACCAAAGTAAATTGAATATGAAGTTGAATGGAAAATGATAAGTGATAAAAATTGTATATATGTACATGCATATTTATTGAACAGGTTATAGCAAAAGGGGCTAGAGAAGAGGAATAAAATTTTGTGCCCGACAAATAGGTACACATTTACTGTTTTGTTTGGGTGATGATTTTATGAGCCTGTTGGCTTTTTCTTTTTGACATGAGACGCCCGTGTGGCTATTTGGGAATTTTCCCAGCCCCTCCAGTACAAAGGAGGTTATGGCGAAATTTTCCAAAATTTAAAGGCGTTAGTGAAATAATTGAAGTGAAAACGATATAGGAATTTTTGAATGAACTATATTTATATAAATATATAAATATAAATAAAATTAAAACGAAACGTGGCCGTGCAGTTCGTGTTTTGAAACCGTGATTTCAAACGACTAGTGCGGGAAATCCGACCATTGGATTTTCCCGAAACCGCAACCGTTGGGTTCGCCTTGGAAATATCTTTCCAACGGCACCAACTTTGTGAAGATCCGACGGTTGGATTGTCTGGAATGTTTAATTCAAATCTGAAGAAAAACAGTGCCAGAAACGATTATATATATATATATATAAATATAATTAAATTAAATCGAATAACGACGCTGTAGTTCGTAAATTGAAATCGTAACTTCAAATGACTAGTGTGGAAGATCCGACCGTCGGATTTTCCCAAAACTGAAACCATTGAATTCGTTTTGAAATGACCTTCCTAATGATATAAAATTTGTGAAGATCCAACAGTTAGATTTCCAGATATGTGTAAAACAAAATTAGTGAAAAGCAGCGCCAGTGCATCGACACGACCTGAAACGTCGTTTAATTAAATATGGCCGTTTTTAAATTAAATAAAAATGGCGATATATCGTTAGAAAATACTATAGACGATATAGAGTGGAAATAATCCCATTTCGTTGTGTTTGCTTGATATGTAATGGTTGAATGTATTTAATATGAGAATTATAACTAAAGAACTGAAATGTGAATGTTGAATAGTCCAACCATGTGAATAATTGATTTGAAAATCTAAATATACGTGGATTATTTGAAAAGGCCGAGTTTATCTCATTTCAAATAATCGATCGACGTTGAGAAGTCGAAGAGTCAAAGATGGTTGAAGACCGACGATCTTCACATTGGATGGATGGGCGCTACTGATGCTCGTGATTGGAATAGCTACCATGAAGGAACTGAAGTAGTAGCCGTTCAAACATACTGTTGATTGTACGGATATGCGAGGAATTGGTGCCTCCGGTTTCATTCAGACCCAGAACGGACTTGTAAATGGACTGTGTGTCTGACATTGGATTTTGTTCTGTGTTGATTGATCTCTGTTAAATATATATCTGTTTGGCGGCGGAGAATTTATTCTCTTGCTTAACGCCCTTCTCTGAGACGTACGAGCTCAGAGGTTATGTATTGATAGAAATCAGTTGCATGGAGTGGATTGCCTGTGTGGCACGCCTAAGTGGCATATGATCAAGGCTTCTGTTGCAAAGCAAAGTCTTGTGGTTGATGATCAAAGCATGGTATGTGTGACGTAGCTTTGTGTATAACGTGAATTCGTGAGCCTCACACCCCGGTATGAGTCAAAAACGGGAGAAGGACCCAAGGAGTGCACGACGTTTCTTTCTAGCTATGGTGGTGTCAGTGACCTCCCAGCCCTGGCATTTATATCTACTTTTCACCTGTGTGGTTGTTGGAATACGAGGCGCCTCGATTATAGGTCTGTAAGGACCGGGAAACATGTGTTCAGGAATAATTAATCCTCAAAAGTAAGGGAGGACCGGCCTTGGAGGATCAAGGGGATTGTTGTGTGCGGTCCCGAGGAATTTGCTAGAGTGTCTCGAATCGGAGAGGAGCTTGCCCCTTGCCTCGACTCATGAAGGAATCCAATTTCCAATACGAAATATGCGGACGTGATTGTATTACTAGTACGGCGACATAGTGGTATGGGTCATTTATGCCGCCTATGATTGATATTTATGATTGAAATCGCTTTTGAAACATATATGCACTAGTAATAATATCAAACACTTTTGTTTAATTCGTATGAAGCATTTTTGGCCATTATAAGGTAAAAACTCTATCCTCCGGTTTGCATTGCATTGTGTGATGGGACCTGAGTCTTATAATGGCTTCATTTTATAAAAAGCATTGCGATGATTTAATCATTTACTTTATTTCATGCACTAGCACTCATTGGAGTAAACCCGTTCCGCGAAAGTGGCGTGGTCCTTTGATTTTCCTTATTATTATTGTTGTTAATAAGTTAAGTAGATTTCTCATACCAGTCCCATGATTGACTCGTAGTTTGTTTCACCTTGCAAACTCAGGTGCCCTCATTTTCGCACGGGCAGCCTAGTTACAGGTTTCTGACGCACCTTTTGGCTCATGGCGAGGCTTGACTACACCGTGCTGACTTGGATTTTCTCCACCATTATTGTATGTATATTATGATTCCGCCATTGGCGATGTAGACTGATATTATTTTGTGTACTCTTTATGTATGATTCCGCCTCAGTCGATGGTGACTGACTATGCATCATTGTGCACTAAGTTGTATCCTGTACTGTGCTTCTCTGATGTGATGATATCTATATGATTCCGCTGTCATATGTGTGTAAATTATTCTATTTTCTGTTTATGCTATTATCTGTGATCTGCTAATGATGATTAATGTGTTATATTCCAATGATTATCCCTAACACCGTGTCACGGGGTTTTGGGATCGTCACAGCTGGTATCAGAGCCAGGTTTCGATCCTGGGACCTGTGGGTTATGACGACCCCATTTCCCGTACGAACGGAGACAAGGGTTATCTTTGGAATATAACACAGAAACAGATAATAGCAGAACAGAATTAAATAAATACACCAGAAAATGAACAATAGAATATACTGGATAAAAGTAATCATCAGAGTTACACAGTATACAGGATCATACTTAGTACAAATACAGTTCAGCTATACATAAATGTCTACAGCGGAAACAAACAAAATATGTACAATAGGAGCTGAACAGCATAAAAAGAGATAAATAATAGAATCCATCTTCAGCTCCAGCTATCCAGAAAGAACCAGCTAAACCTGAATACAAGGCTGCCCGTGTAGAAAAAGGGGCACCCGAGTTTGAAAGTGAAACAAACTACGAGTCAGTCATGGGACTGGTATGAGAAATCTACTCAACACATTTCCAATATGGCTAATCACAGGACCACGCCACTTTCGTGGAACGGGTTTACTCCATTGGATTGCCAGTGCTTTAAAAACAAATCTTTCTTTTAAAACATCGCAATGATTTTTATAAAATGAAGCCATTATAAGACTCAGTTCCCATCACACAATGCAACGCAAACCGGAGGATAGAGTTTTACCTTATAATGGCCAAAATATGATTGATACGAATAAAACAAAAGCATTTGGTATTACTACTAGTGTTTATATGTTTCATAAACAATTTCAAATCATAACTATCAATCATAGACGGCATGGGTACCATATATCATGTCGCCATATATATATATACAATCAAAACCGCACGATCACGTATTTGGAAATTGGATTTCCGTCATGAACCAAGGCAAAAGATAGTCCTTATCGAATTCGAGACAATCTAGCCCATGTCTCAGGATCAGAGCTTGAGTGACCCTTGGAGCGACAGGGCCGGTCCACCGATGTGGATTAAAATTCCTGAACACTACGTTTCCCCGCCCTATGGGGCGTAAATGAGCCAACGAATGACTCCATCGGACCCGGATCGTCCGATCTAACCGAGGCGCCTCGCAACAGCAACAACCACACAGGTGAAAAGTATATAAATGTCAGGGCTGGTAGGTCACTGACACCACCCTAGCTAGAAAGAAACGCATGCCCTCCCTGAGGTCCTTCTCCCGTTTCTGGTTCATACCGGGGTGTGAGGCTCGCGAATTCACGTCATACACAAAGCTACGCCACACAAGCCGTGCTTTGATCATCACCACAGGACTTTGCTTTTCAACAGAAGCCCTGATCATTCGCCACTTAGGCATGCCACACTAGCAATTCATGCCATGCGACTGATGTCCATCGATATACAACCTCTGAGCTCATGCGTTCCAGAGAAGGGTGTTAAGCAAAAGAATAAGTTCTCCGCCGCCAAACAGATGTATATTTAATAGAGATCAATCAACACAGAATAAAATCCAATGTCAGACACATAGTCCATTTACAAGTCCGTTCTGGGTCTGAATGAAACCGGAGGCACTAAATACCTCGCAAACCCATCGATCACCACGTACGTCTGGACGATCACCACTCATTATCCATATTTCGGGATGCCTCCCAATCAGGACCTCGTTTACCACCCAAACGAGGTGAAGATCTCCGGTCTTCTACCACCGTCTTCATCTTCGACTTTCAATCGTCGGTCAATTATTTGAAATGAGAATTAACTCGGCCTTTTCAAATAATTCACGTATTTTTAGAATTTCAAATCAATTTATTTCAATGGTTAAATCAATCGACAACACCAATTTGTTCTTTAATGTACCTTTCACACCAAACACATTCAACCATCAAAAACCACATAAATCGAGAAAATTCAGTTTATTTCCATTCCATATCGTTTATGATATTTTATAACAATTTATCGCTATTTTTATTTATTTTAAAATAGCCAATTTAGTCAAAACGACGCTTCGGGCAATAACGCGGCCGTGGCGCTGTTTTTCTTCAGATTTGAATTACACATATCTGAAAATCTAACCGTTGGATCTTCACAAAATTTACATCATTATAAAGATCTTTTCAAAACGAATCCAACGGTTCCAGTTTCGGGAAAATCCGACGGTCGGATCTCCCGGTATCATCATTTGAAGTTTCGATTTCAAAATACGAACTGCAGCGTCGTTATTCGATTAAATATAATTATATTTATATATATATATATAAATATAATCGTTTCTGGCGCTGTTTTTCTTCAGATTTGAATTAAACATTCCAGACAATCCAACCGTTGGATTTTTACAAAGTTGGTGCCGTTGGAAAGATATTTCCAAGGCGAACCCAACGGTTGCGTTTTCGGGAAAATCCAATGGTCGGATTTCCCGCACTAGTTGTTTGAAATCACGGTTTCAAAACACGAACTGCACGGCCACGTTTCGTTTCAATTTTATTTATATTTATATATTTATATAAATATAGTTCATTCAACAATTTCAATATCGTTTTCACTTCAAATATTTCACTAACGCCTTTAGGAATATAACACATTAATCATCATTAGCAGATCACAGATAATAGCATAAACAGACAATAGAATAATTTACACACATATGACAGCGGAATCATATAGATATCATCACATCAGAGAAGCACAGTACAGGATACAACTTAGTGCATAATGATGCATAGTCAGTCACCATCGCCTGAGGCGGAATCATACATAAAGAGTACACAAAATAATATCAGTCTACATCGCCAATGGCGGAATCATAACATAGATACAATAATGGCGGAGAAAATCCAAGTCAGCACGGTGTAGTCAAGCCTCGCCATGAGCCAAAAGGTGCGTCAGAAACCTGTAACTAGGCTGCCCGTGTGAAAATGAGGGCACCTGAGTTTGCAAGGTGAAACAAACTACGAGTCAGTCATGGGACTGGTATGAGAAATCTACTTAACTTATTAACAACAATAATAATAAGGCAAATCAAAGAACCACGCCACTTTCGCGGAACGGGTTTACTCCAATGAGTGCTAGTGCATGAAATTAAGTAAATGATTAAATCATCGCAATGCTTTTTATATAATGAAGCCATTATAAGACTCAGGTCCCATCACACAATGCAACGCAAGCCGGAGGATAGAGTTTTTATCTTATAATGGCTAAAAATGCTTCATACGAATTAAACAAAAGTGTTTGATATTATTACTAGTGCATATATGTTTCAAAAGCGATTTCAATCATAGGCGGCATAAATGACCCATACCACTATGTCGTCGTACTAGTAATACAATCACGTCCGCATATTTCGTATTGGAAATTGGATTCCTTCATGAGTCGAGGCAAGGGGCAAGCTCCTCTCCGATTCGAGACACTCTAGCAAATGCCTCGGGACCGCACACAGCAATCCCCTGGATCCTCCGAGGCCGGTCCTCCCTTACTTTTGAGGATTAATTATTCCTGAACACACGTTTCCCGGTCCTTACAGACCAATAATCGAGGCACCTCGTATTCCAACAACCACACAGGTGAAAAGTAGATATAAATGCCAGGGCTGGGAGGTCACTGACACCACCATAGCTAGAAAGAAACGTCGTGCACTCCTTGGGTCCTTCTCCCGTTTTTGACTCATACCGGGGTGTGAGGCTCACGAGTTCACGTTATACACAAAGCTACGTCACACAAACCATGCTTTGATCATCAACCACAAGACTTTGCTTTGCAACAGAAGCCTTGATCATATGCCACTTAGGCGTGCCACACAGGCAATCCACTCCATGCAGCTGATTTCTATCAATACATAACCTCTGAGCTCGTACGTCTCAGAGAAGGGCGTTAAGCAAGAGAATAAATTCTCCGCCGCCAAACAGATATATATTTAATAGAGATCAATCAACACAGAACAAAATCCAATGTCAGACACACAGTCCATTTACAAGTCCGTTTTGGGTCTGAACGAAACCGGAGGAACCAATTCCTCGCATATCCGTACAATCAACAGTATGTTTGGATGGCTACTACTTCAGTTCCTTCATGGTAGCTACTCCAATCACGAGCATCAGTAGCGCCCATCCATCCAATGTGAAGATCGTCGGTCTTCAACCATCTTTGACTCTTCGACTTCTCAACGTCGATCGATTATTTGAAATGAGATAAACTCGGCCTTTTCAAATAATCCACGTATATTTAGATTTTCAAATCAATTATTCACATGGTTGGACTATTCAACATTCACATTTCAGTTCTTTAGTTATAATTCTCATGTTAAATACATTCAACCATCACATATCAAGCAAACACAACGAAATAGGATTATTTCCACTCTATATCGTCTATATTATTTTATAACGATATATCGCCATTTTTATTTAATTTAAAAACGGCCATATTTAATTAAACGACGTTTCAGGTCGTGTCGATGCACTGGCGCTGCTTTTCACTAATTTTGTTTTACACATATCTGGAAATCTAACCGTTGGATCTTCACAAATTTTATATCATTAGGAAGGTCATTTCAAAACGAATCCAACGGTTTCAGTTTTGGGAAAATCCGACGGTCGGATCTTCCACACTAGTCATTTGAAGTTACGATTTCAATTTACGAACTACAGCGTCGTTATTCGATTTAATTTAATTATATTTATATTTATATATATATATAACCGTTTCTGGCGCTGTTTTTCTTCAGATTTGAATTAAACATTCCAGACAATCCAACCGTCGGATCTTCACAAAGTTGGTGCCGTTGGAAAGATATTTCCAAGGCGAACCCAACGGTTGCGGTTTCGGGAAAATCCAATGGTCGGATTTCCCGCACTAGTCGTTTGAAATCACGGTTTCAAAACACGAACTGCACGGCCACGTTTCGTTTTAATTTTATTTATATTTATATATTTATATAAATATAGTTCATTCAAAAATTCCTATATCGTTTTCATTTCAATTATTTCACTAACGCCTTTAAATTTTGGAAAATTTCGCCATAACCTCCTTTGTACGGGAGGGACTGGGAAAATTCCTAAATAGCCACACGGGCGTCTCATGTCAAAAAGAAAAAGAAAAAGCCAAGCGGCTAGCCAACAGGCTCATAAAATCATCACCCAAACAAAACAGTAAATGTGTACCTATTTGTCGGGCACAAAATTTTATTCCTCTTCTCTAGCCCCTTTTGCTATAACCTGTTCAGTAAATATGCATGTACATATATACAATTTTTATCACTTATCATTTTCCATTCAACTTCATATTCAATTTACTTTGGTTTAAAAACACCATTCATTCTAATGTTGCATGCATAGGCTAAAATCATATCATTAGCTAATTAATGTATATTTCAACTCATGCACATTTATTTGAACAAGTGGCTATTTTTAACACTTCACATTTCAAAGATGATAAATTTGGCGAACTAAAATAGATTTCAACACATGACTATTTTATTTAGTTCCTATGCATGTTAAAAATAATATTTCTTCACCAATATTTATTTCAACGTCCACATATCTCTAGCATATCACATATATGATAAAAATGATATTTTTATCATTTAAAATATTTATTCGACAAATGGATAATTTCAACACTTCATAGTTTCAATAAAAATGTAATTTTTATTGTTCGATCTTTTTATTCAACACATGAACTTTTCCACTACACACATTTCTCAACACATGAGCATTTCCACACATGGATATTTTATTTATGTTGTTCATATTAGAAAGATGGAATTTTTATTGTTGAAACTATTTATATAAGGCAAATATTTTTCATACTTCATATATATTATAAAAATGTGATTTTTATTGTTTAAACACTTCATTCATTCACGAATGAATTTAATTTTCACACAACACTTTTCAACACATGAACATTTCCACACATGGATATAGTTTCAACATATGACTTTAACTTCAATGCATGAAAATAATTTCAACATATGAAAATTATTCTAACACATAAAGATTATTCAAAATTTCGGCAGCATAACGGCAGGGTAGTTAAAACCGGCACCGTCCCTAGTACGGCTCCTCGCTCTACCTTAAAACCTCGGGTTTTTGACAATGGGGATTCATGCATCTAATTCGCACGTAGGCGGCATGTTTTATTTTTATTTCCACAAATATTTCCAATTCATTTCAATCACCAATGGGTATTTTTCAACCACAACCAAACAATATCAACCACAAACAATTATTCAATAATTCGTATTTTTCATCCAATATTTCACACCAATTCACAACAATAAATATCGTCCATGGTTTGTGGACGAGGGGAGTATATACATATATATATATATATATAAATTATTGCTATATTTCTCTTGCATTTCAACACATATATCAATTATTCTATGCATGTAAAATTCATACTTCGCTTATATAGCTTACACTACGCATGTACATGAGGTATACAACACGTGTGTAATTTATATTTCGCTAATATAATTTATACACGACATTTTCCATTCAAATTCATTTAATTTAGATTTCTCACATTGGTTTTCGGAGTGCTAAAAATCGTAGATGATTCAGAAAAATCCGCGGCTTCTTCTATGTGGTAGAGAGCTTCCTTGCGGTCCCGATGTTTCCTGTTTCATCGAATTTCGTCAACACACCAAAAAGATATGATTTTTCAAAGTGTAAACATCAAAATGAACTCACCTTTCACGACGGTTCAAAACTAGGTTTGCGGTTTTCGCGAGAACCGAGGCACGAGGGGATGATCGGCGGGTTGGACGTGGAAGAGCTTCGAGAGGGGGTCTTGTCGGTGGTTGTTTGGTGGCGCTCGGTGGTCGGGATCGTCGTCGGCGGCGCCAGGAAGTGGCGGGATTTCTGGCCTCGATTCAGGTGGAGGAGGCGTCGAGGGTGGTCGTGGGTGGGTCGGATCTGACGAGGGGACGGAGACGCGTCGAACGACGGTGGTGGCGTTGGCTGGAAGTGGCTGTAGCGGCGGCGGCGGAGGAGAGAAGGGGGGAAACGGGTTTCGCCGTTGGTTCGAGGGTTTGGGTTTTTTTTTTTTTTTTTTTAATTATGAAAGAAAAAATCCTATTGGCCGATATATATATTATATTTTTAAATAGTGTTTTCTCCAACGAACTCCTTTTTAAACCCAACGACTGTCGTCCCTAGCTAAATACCCCCATCCCGGACATAATGCGATATGTTTCGTTGGCCAATTCGACTGTTACAGTCAGTTATTTTTCAAATTAAAGTATAAAACATTTAATTTTTAACTTTGAACGTACATTTCAATTTGCCAGGGCCACAAACTGATTCGAAAAATTCCAGAAAAATAAATCTAGCTATGTTTTGGCGCTACGGTCCCAACAAAAGTGGTTTCGTCGAATTCTGAGATCGTTTGAAAAATGGCCATTTTCTGGTCGATCCAATTTAACAGAAATTGACCAAACGCATTTTCTTTTGCCACGCTCACATACTAGCTTCAAAAATTATGAAATTTGAAACCTAGCAATAGTTTGACATCCCGGACCCAACAAAAGTGGTTTCGTCGAATTCCGAGGTCGTATGCAAAATATCAAATTTCGAGGGTTATATATTCTATATAGCGACCTTTCTGAAAATTCATTCGGCCATAACTTTTGATTCCCGTTATGAAACTTCGATTTTTCAGATTCGTTAGAAAGGTATTGATGAACAGATTTAGATATTTTTGGTTTCGCTAAAATCCGTTATATTTTCCACCCTGCACAGTCAGTCAAAGTTTGAATTCAAATTTTCAAACTGACTCACTATTTCTAATTCACTATTTTATTGAAATATTCTATTTCAATTGTTCAAATTCCTTTGAAATCACCAATTTAAAAATTTTAAATTGGCTCGTATTTTCCGGGTTATTACAGAAAATTAGAATAGAAGAAGAAGAAGAAGATCACTACAGAATAGAATCAGAGTAATACGAAATCTCACAGCGGAACGAATAAAATATAATATATGACACAACTTTGTAATAAAACAGTATATATATACAATAACATTATAGGCATACAACACTTACACACAGCGAAATAAGAATAGCAATATAATCCTGAAGCCTCCTGCTTCAAGCTCCTCCAAGTATATCTGTAAAGACCTGAACTACTTGACTGCCCGTACAAATTTGGGCACCCAATAGTTTAGGGAAAAACAAAACAAAATAAACTCTGGGTCAGTCATGGGACTGGTGTGAGTCAACTCAAATCATTTGTTTTAACTTTTCAAAATCCTTTTCAAAAGAAAAGGTAATCGTAAGACTGATCCACACATAAACACGGACGGTTTTTACCTTACGATAACCCAAAACAGTTTTTGAAATCAATACTTTTCTGATATTATAATAATGTCTAATTACAAGTAAATAACAATCTAGCAGAAGCTTGCATCTCACGTTCCACATATATAGTATACAAATCAAAATCGCGGGCTCTTATTGGGGATTGGATTCCGAATATGACAAGGTATGGGACCACCTGCCGATAGTGTATCTCTAGAGGCGAATACGCTGGGTTCAACAATAACGTCTTGCAACCCAGCCCAAACATGACCGACCACTCATTTTTCTTGAGTGTATCGAATGTATATAACCAACGATTGGGAGCTACCCACTGTTTCCCGAAAAGGGACAACATCGAAAATAGACAAAAGAATGAAATATATTTTCTCTAGATAGGTGATATACACCCTAATGGGTGCGACCCACATAGCCATGCTGCCTGCCCGATTTCTGTCATTTCCCGGTTGATGAGGCTTGAGGTCATTACGTATCTTTTGGAACACCTGACCACCATTCACTTTGGATGCCACATCGTCATACCCGCCAAATCACAAATTGATTTCCCCAAAAATACAACGGGTATAAAGCTAAGAGAAACAAATTCCTCCACCACCAAACGTAAGTACGTTTGAAGAGATCAACTTACATGATCCGTTAGATATACTCTACAAGACATTCGTCCATTTACGTTGTTCTGGGACTGGACAAACTAAAGGCACTATTCTGTAAACAGGATAGCCCTTGTATAACTCCGTCTTCAATTATCTTTATCATATTTGATCGCAACGCCAACGTCCATACAGAGTGGTTTTCAAATAATGAATCTGATCCTGGTCTCTCCCTATTGACGATGGAAAAAGGGTTAAAAACTTCGATAGTCGGTGATTTAACTATTAAAGAAAAATAAGTGTACAATCAACGATCTTATTTCCAGATAGAAATTCGATCGATCGATCGATCATTAATCAACATTTATCTCTTTTAATTTAATTTATCATTAATTTATTCATTCCCCATTTCTATATATTTGTAAATTCTTATTTCTAGATTTAGAAAATATACTTTATTAATCATTTGAAAACATCTCCATCTCTTTTCCACGTATCACTATCATTCCAGTATTCTTTACCATCAAACATTTCATTTTCTATGATTAGAAAATATCTCTGATTATATTTGGAAAATGTTTCCAAAACTTATTCTTTTTATTTAAACAGATGTTTAAATAAAACATCACTATACAAACTCAAACCATTACCTTCATCAACTAAATTCACTTAACTAACCTTTACTATCGAACCTTAACCATTCCCTAGTTAAAAACGAAGTCAATCAAGTTGGGGTATATCTACCTCTCAGACCTTAACTGAACAACATTTTTAACTTCGAAAATAGACAAAGTTCACCTTCTAAATCTTTAACAAACTTCCTTACGTAACTCTCGGATTTAGTTTATGAATCAAATTCTTTTATGAAAAACATTGGTTATAACGATAACGTTATAATCCCTACTTCTGAAATACCTAACTTCAAATATAATTTTATATATTAATTTGGATAAATAAACAAATAAATAAATTATTAATAAGTAAATAAATCTTGATTAAAATGGAAAGTGGATAGTACTTTCCCCAATTTGATATAATCGAATTCAACGCATAATTCTCTTTGGAAAAATCTCTATTCGATAACTCCTTTTCGAATAAACTATATTCGATAATCTCTCTTTGAATAACTAATATTTGATAATCTCTCTTTCGGATAAACTATATTCGATAATCTTCTTTCAATTAAATCTACTCGAATAACTAATATTTGATTAACTATAATTCGATTAACTCTATTACGATTAACTCGAATTCAATTACTCTAATTTGATTAACTCTAATCGATTAACTCTAATACGATTAACTCCACTCGATTAACTCCTATCAATTAACTCTAACCTGATTTAACTCCTATCAATTAACTTTAACTTGATTAACTCAAATCGATTAATTCTAATTCGATTAACTCTAATCGATTAACTCTTATCAATTAACTCTACTTCCATATTCAGTTTCAATTATCGATGTTGAAATCGATTCTTACTTCTCTATATAAGTCCCGACTTATATATTCTATTTATCCAATGATAAAAATTTAATTTATAAAATATTATTTATAAATTTATCTTCTCAATCTATCGATTAGAATATATTCTATTTAAAATCTTTGCTTTAAATCAATATCATGTTATACCCGTATGTGAAGCACGAGTCTAAATCTTTCAAATATAAAATTCTCTTTTATACTATTCTATTCACTTTTCAAGTATTTCCTTTTATGATATCTTATTTATTTTCTGAATAAATATTCCTTTTTAATCTATTTGTAAATGTTTTACAAATATTTCCCTTTTCAATTCTATTTATTTCCTAAATAATTATTTTCTTTTTATAAAATCTTTTGATTTTATAAATATTTCTTTTTCAATATAACATTGAAAATTTCCTTTTTAACATTCCAGTATTCCTTATGGTATTTAACGTACCATATAACAATGATCGGTATCATTCCAACATACAAAATCAACAATAGATTTCATATCACATCATATAACACAATATATGAAAAATAATAAAATAAACGTTGAGGAATCCAGTCGGATTCCTCCGACCTGTTTCCCTGCATCCACAGATGTTAAACAATAAAATTAACATCAATTTCATTTCACTATGAAATATTCTGCTAAACAGAATCAATATTTGATTAACGATTTATATCTATATCATTATCTATATTTTCAACCAATTAACTAGCAGTTCAACCAAACAGCCAACACACCGCAAACAACCATCAATTAAAATTTCTAAAAATATTTTATAAAAATATAAATTGACCAGAGTTAGTGAGATTTAATCACATTGGTCGGAAATCGTTAGATAGCGATAACCATTTAATAGATTCAGTCAGGCGTCTTATTTTTCCATAAATTGGGACGAGCTCCAAATCACTCCCAGTCAGTTTCATTGCGACGTCCTCGTCCCCCAACGGATCTTGTTTCACTGAATTCTGATATCGTATGGTAAAGTTATGATGTTATAACTGAGTACACTATTTACAAAAGAATTTAACTTGGATTTTAAACTCATAATGGGCTTTACCTCCACATCCGGCCCATCTAATACCCATACCCGCTAATCCTTCTTTCCTCCTTCATTCCATATGCAGAAAACCTGCTCCACCATTACCATGGTTTCCTGCTTCTAATGCTCCTCCATTCCTTCAACAAAAATTAAAACTAAAACCTCTATTTCATTCTCCATCCAAAACCGCACCAATCCATACCCATTTCACTAAACTCGGTTGACTTAATGGAATTGCGTCCATCCCCTTCGAGCTGCAAACATCAACATCTAACTACACGATCCTCACCAAAACGTACATGTAGGTGCTGCTCGGCATTAAGAACCCAAAAAAAACTTATTTTTGCCAACAGATGCTCAAAATCCGTTAATATCCAAACCCAAACCGACGCTGTACATTTTCGCACTTGAAAAACTGACGTCGAACCGAACAAAAACAGCATAGAGTTGAAGAGATCCTCAATACGAATTCGAGTACACAAAGATTGGGATTTATAAGAATTTATATGAATTTACACAAATTTTGAAGATCATATTTTATTTTTGCTGAGAAAAAGGTTGGCGACGGATTTTAGTTTGACCACAGAGGAAATAAGATTTAGGTTTAAGGGAGATAGAGGTGTATTTATAGGATAGGTATATATTTTTTAATTGAATATTATATTGAATTTTAAGCAAAATCTATTTTTATTCGTCCTCTAAAATTCCTATAATCACACATGACATCCAAAAATCCTGAAACCGGGCATGCAGCTACAGTTCGACATTACGGACCCAACGAAACTGGTTTCGTCATATTCCGACTCTGTTTGCTCACACAGCGTATTTTTAACCGTCAAAATACTGACTGTTTTTCACATTAAAAATCCGTACAGCCACACACTGGCTCTAAAAAGGACGAAAATTGGAATCTAACAATAATTTGATATTAAGGATCCAACAAAATTAGTTTCGTCGAAAACGGAGGTCTTTTGCAAAACTGGCTATTTTTAAAGCTCTAAATAACCCATTTAAATATATAAATATATTTAAAAACAATTAAATTAAATATTTAAAAATAAATATTACCATATATATATATATATTCACAATAGAATATTATATGGCTTCAATCGGATTTATAACTCGATATTTCAAAATTCCCAGTTATATCGATATTCATTTTTTATATAAAAAATCCTTTTAAAATATAAATAAATCGATATAAATTATAAAGGAATTCCATAGCGACTTTTATAAAATTTGATTTGGACATAAATCAAAATCTGCACAATGAAATCTTGATTTTTCTCTTCCAATAGAAAATATACTTCACCAGCTTCGAACGTTTCTTGTTTCACAGAAATCCGATTTAAAACGGACCATGTATATTCAGTTGAAGTTCAAATCGCGAAATTGCGAACTGCCACGCCATTTCGAGCTCGATTATATTTATAAAATAAAGTATACGTTCAACTGTCGTTTACATAATATATTCATTATTCTGATTCAATTCTAAGTTGAATTAAATATTGTAAATGATCCAATTCACATAGTATTGTGAATTCAGCTATCGCCGACCGTTTGGGAATTATAATTTATTATTATATTATTTATATTAATTAAATATTCAATATTATTTAATTCAAGTTATCGATGTCACCAAATCGATATTTAATAATCAAATAAATTTATTATTCAGCCAGTAAAAATACGGGACGTTACAAAATAACAATGATCAATATCATTCTAACACACATCATCAACCACAGATTATATATCATATATCACCATATATGAAAAACAGTAAAATAAATGTTGAGGAATCCAGTTGGATTCCTCCGACCTGTTTCCCTGAATCCATATATGTTAATCAACACAAATAACACAAATATAAAATATTCTGATAAACAGAATCAATATTCGATATATATATATATATATATCGTTATCTATATTCTCAACCAAATAAATTAACAGTTAATCCAAGCAGTCAACAATCAACCAATATTTATCAGTTCTAAAAATATGTTATAAAAATATAAACTGATAGAGTTAGTGAGTTTTACTCACCTTGGATGATCATCGTTAAATAACGATAATTGTCGTTGATTCAGACCAGATAATTTATTTTGATATAAATTGTAATGAGCTCAAATTCGCTTCCAGTCAGATCCACTGCGTAGCCGTCGTCCATACGATCTTAACGGATCTGACCGTTTAGAATTCTGATACAGTATGGCGAAGTTATACGATTTACAAATCAGTATACATATTTAAATAGTTTTATTTTAAATTATCATTGTAAATGGGCCTAACGATGCCAACATCGGCCCACCTTCATTCCGTTAGACCCTGACCCGCTCCAACCTTTCTTCCTCCCAAATGAAACTCGCGATCCATACTCCATCCATGTCCAGATATTTCGTGACTTCCCACCCCTTTTACCACCGCGTCTCTCCATGAAATCCACCACTAAGATCACCGATGTACTCTCCTTCCCGAACTCTACACCCTCCTCTCTGTCAAATCAAACTCGCATGCCATTATCAAAACCCGACGTCGACCCTTATCATTTAAGCACAGTAAAGACATCGACACATTTTGATGCGAAATCTTGCCAAAATTTCAAAATCCAAGCTAATCACTACGACAAACTCAAAAACAATCTCCAAAACTCGAATCGAAGCTCCTGCATTCACCGATTTCAAGCCCTAGGCTTTCACGACACCTCGCTGTGAACAAATAAATCGCCGAACCTCACTTGAGTTATACCAAATGACAGAGGACCTCACTCCGGATCTATACATATATATTTTGTGATTTATGTTTTCTCTTTGAATTTCTTTTGATTTTAGAAGTGGGTCTTCTTCAAGTTTTGCTAAAATAAATATTTGGAAACTGGCGGCTTGTTTTTAGTTGACCAGGAGAATGAATTTAGGTCTAGGTAGGATATTTATAAGGATAGTTAGCTTCTAAACTAAGCTTTGTATATTATTTAATTAATATATATTGTATCGTTACTTGTAATGGTAATTTAAAATTCCGTGTGATCACATACGATATTCAAAAATTACGAAAATGGAGATACACCTTCAGTTCGACATTACGGACTCAACGAAACTGGTTTCGTCGAATTCCGACTCTGTTTGTTCACACAACGTATTTTTAACTGTCAAAATATCGACTGTTTTCCACATTAAAAAATCGGTACGGCCACATACTAACTTCAAAAATCACAAAAATTAAAATCTAGCAGTAATTTAATATTGCGGATCCAATAAAATTAGTTACATCTAAAACGGAGGTCGTTTGGAAAATTAGCTATTTTTAAAGCTCTAAATAAACCCTTTTAAATATTAATATATTTAAAAACAATTAAACTAAATATTTATAAATAAATATTATTATATATATTCACAATAGAATATCATACAGCTCCAGAATAATCCCATATGAATTTCTAACTCGATATTTCAAATCTCGATTAAATCAATATTCGATTTATAAATCGTTATAAATTATAAAGGAATTTCATAGCGACTATTAGAAAATTTGATTTAGACATAAATCAAAATCTACATGATGAAATTCCGATTTTTCTCTTCCATTAGAAAAATATCGTTCAACAAATCTGAACGTTTCTTGTTTCACAGAAATCCGGCTTAAAACGGATTCTGTATATTCATTTAAAGTTCGAATCGCCAAATTACGAACTACCGCGCCATTTGGAGCTCGAATATAAGTATAATATAATTTATACGTTCAAGTTTCAACTATCGTTTATATAATATATTCGTTAATATATTTCAACTCTAAACTGAATTATATATTTTAAATGATCCAATTCACACAATTTTGTCAATTCCACTATTTCCAATTATTTCGGAATTAAATATATTATTCTATTATTTAATTTAATTAAAGATTCACTATTATTTAATTAAACAGCTATTTAAATCTCTATATCACTATTTAAATAATTAAATTAATTAATTATAATACCGTAAACGGTACGTTACATTCTTCCCCCCTTAAAATAATTTTGTCCTCGAAATTGCTAAGGTAGAAAACAAACCCTATTGATTGGTTAGAACTTATTTGTTCCCTTCTTAACTTCAGTTTCAACTAAACCAATTTAATTTCAACCAAATATTTATTCATTCCTACTAACGAAAATTTTCAAAACTCCTGAAAATTTTCTAACATATTAACTTTTCGACAAATTTCGCCAGCACCTCCTTTGTACTGGTCAATAGCCCAAACTCCAACTTGCCTCTCTCGGCCTTTTCCAACCCAAAAGAAAATCAAACAGCCAAGCGGCTTGCCAAATTGGATCATAAATCTCATACCCAATAGAAATATAAACTTGTACCTTTTTGTTGGGCATATCATTATATCCTTTCCATCTGCTATTAATTCAGCATATACCAATGTCATTCCCAATCAAACTTAAATCACTTTTATCTCCAACAGAACCTTTCTCTTATCCAAGCCAAATTCAATTTCAATTTCAAATTAATTTTTGATTCCAAACTCATAATCCTATTTTTCTCGATACCATTCTAATCCAATTCAATTCAACTACCACTGAACTGGCTTTGTTTCAATTTCAAATTTGCTTTCACAAATTTCTATTTAATTAGTTTTAAATTCAAACAATCTCTCCTCGGAATTTTAAACAGCTAAACCATTTCAAAAATCAAATATTCATTTCGGAATATTAAAATAACTCTTTTTTCCAAAATAATTCGAAATCAAAAAATTTGGTAGTAATCCGTCACTTACAACTCGAAAATGAACACCGATGATGTCATGATCATCATCGGAATCTATTTCCGGCTACCGAAGTGGGTTCAATACTATATCACTTTCAAAGCCATATCTAAACACTTCCATTTTGGAATTCATTTCAAAATACCATTTACAATGCTTTAAAACAATTTAAAATCTCCTAGGATTTTAAAATTCTCATATATTAATTCCAAATCCATTTACAAACATCTTTCCAAATTTCCAGGGTTTTAATTTCAATTCTGATTTAAACTCAGATTTAATTTATTTCGTAACACTTATACGAATTTTGATTGGTTATTTACATAACCGTTTCACTTTTATAATCTTATTCGATTATAATTCCAACCAACACATCCAATATTCTAAAATATTTTCAATATCTATACTTTCTTTTATATCAAAATATAGTTTGGATAATATTATTTCATTTACCCTCTTTTCAAAGCATACCGCGTCGGTTCATCGTATTCAAGTGTTTACAAACCCCTATCGATATAGTGGATCAAACTGATCGACCAGAACCCATAAACAACTCAATCAATATATCTCCACAATATAAAACGATTTTATATTGAATAACAAATACGTTCACTCGTATATATACACTCAAACTCAATCTAGGGTATTGCTAACCCCATCTCTAATGAGTCTCGCCACAGAGCCAAGGTAATTACTTAACCTTAAGCTTTGATACCACTGTAACTACCCGGGGATTTTGCGATCCTGAGTTATCGAAATAAACTCAATGTCAACTATGCAAGCATCGGAAACACCGGGTAGTCCATGAAACAAATTAGAGGGTGAGAATAGATAAGATAGAAACTTAGAATAGAAGAAGAAGAAGAACATACATCATCATCGGAGTAACATGAAACTCACAGCGGAACGAAAAATATATAATAGATGAATAACTTTGAAATAAAACTAGTATATGTATACAGTAACATTTTTAGAGTACAACACTTACAACACAACGGAAATAACAATAGCTATATATTCCTGAAGCCTCTTGCTCCAAGCTCGCAGTATATCTGTAAAATCCTGATTACTTGACTACCCGTACAAAATTGGGCACCCAAGAGCTTAGGGTAAAAAAAAATCTCCGGGTCAGTCATGGGACTGGTGTGAGTAAAATAGTTTAAAACAATTTAAGCAATTAAATGATATATCATAAGACCACGCCGTATAATGGAACGGGTTTTTCCCTTATGAGAATCCAAAACACTTGATTTAACTTTCAAAAATCCTTTTGAAAGAAATGATAAACTTTATATCAAAACTCTTTTGATATTATAATAATGTGTATCAACCACAACTAAATAATCGTCTAGCAGAAACGCTTTCATGTCACGTTCTACATATATAGTATACAATCAAAACCGCGAGCACTTATTGGATAATGTATTACCAACTATGAGAATGTATGGAACCACCTTCCGATAGTGTACTCTAGAGAGGAATACACTAGGTTCAACAAGAACATCTTGCAACCCAGCCACACATGACCGACCACTCATTTCGCTTGAGTGTATCGAATGTATATCACCAACGGTTGGGATCAGCAACCGTTTCCCGAATGGGACAGCATAGAATAGATTAACGAATGAAATTAATATCTTTAGATAGGTGATAATACACCCTAGTGGAAGCTACCCACATAGCCATGCTGCCTGCCTGATTTTTGTCATTTCCCGGTTGTAAGGCTAGAGGCCACGCTTATCTCGGACAGATCACACAATTATTCACTTTGAATGTCACGTCTTCATACCTGCCAAATCACAAATTGATTTCTAGGTCTGTCAATTAGACCCGACCCGATAGACCCAGACTCGACCCGACGGGTCTCGAGTCTAGACGGGTCGGGTTTTGTCGGATCTAAACTATGCATTTTCAAAATCTGGACCTGAACCGGCCCGAAGTTTCGGGTCGGTTCGGGTCCGGGTGGGAAATAGCACTAAAATTACATATATTTAAATGTTTTTTGGTCGGGTCTTTCGGGTTGGTTCGGGTTTTATCGGGTCATTATTGTATTTTTTCATCACTCAGACCCGACCCAAGACCCATCGGGTCTCTTCGGGTCGGTTCGGTTCCGGTTTTCGGTTCTAATTGCCAGCCCTATTGATTTCCCTAAAAATACAACGGGTATACAGCTAAGAGAAATGAATTTCTCCGCCAACAAACGTACATACGTTTGAAGAGATCAACTTACATGATCCATTAAATATACTCTGTCAGACATTCTTCCGTACAGGTCGCCCTGGGACTGGACAGACCGAAGGCATTATTCTGTAAACAGGGCAGCCCTTGCATAACTCCGTCTTCAATTATCTTCATCCTATTTGATCGCAACACTAATGCCATACAGAGTGGTTTTCAGATAATATAACTGATCCTGGTCTCTCCATATTAACAACGGAAAAATGGTCAAAAACTTCGATAGTCGGTGATTTAACTATCAAAGAAAAACACGTGTGCAAATAATGATATTATTTCCAGATGGAAATTCTATCGATCCATCATCAATCATCATTTATCTCTTAAATTAATCTATCATTAATTTATTCATTTGCCCATTTCCTATTTCCATATATATACAGAAATTCTTATTTTCTAAATTTAGAAAATATACCTTATTAATATTGGAAAACGTTCCCATTTTTATTCTCATCTGTTATTTTCTATATTAGAAAACATTTATGATTCTTATTTGGAAAACATTTCCAAACTCCTATATTTGGATTTAAAAGGATGTTTAAATAAACATTGTTATGCCAACTCAAATTATTACACTCAATAACTAATTTACTTAACATACATTCGCTATCGAACCTTAAATATTCTAAGTTAAAAATGAATTCAATCAAGTTGGGGTATAACTACCTCTCAGACCTTAACCGAACAACCCTTCTAACCTTCAAATAGACAAAGTACCCTTTTATATCTTTAACAAACTTCCTTACGTAACTCTCGGATTCTATCTATGTATCCACTTCTTTATTGAAACATTGATTTTGACTATAGCGTTATAATCCCTACTTCTGAAATATCTAACTTCAAAATATAACTTTTATTCCTTACTTTAACTAAATAACTAAATTGACAATTTATAAATAAATCATTAAATCTTGATTAAAAACGGAAAGTGAATAGTACTTTCCCGAATTCGATAAAAATCGAATTTCAACATGTAACACTCTTTCAAATAATCTGTATTCGTTAACTCCTTCTCCAGTAAACTATATTTGATTAACTCCTTTCGAATAAACTATATTCGATTAACTCCTTCGAATAAACTATATTCGATAACTCCTTCGAATAAACTATATTTGATAAACTCCTTCGAATAAACTATATTTGATAACTCCTTTCGAATAAACTATATTTGATTAACTCCTTTCGAATAACTATATTCAATTAACTCCTTCTTTGAATAACTATATTTGATAATCTCTCTTTTCTTCGATTAACCAATACTCGACTAACTCTAATTCGATTAACTCTTATGCGATTAACTCTATTCGATTGACTCTAATTCGATAACTCTTATTTGAATAACTAATATTTGATTAGCTCTATTCGATTAACTCTAATTCGATAACTCCTATTCGAATAACTAATATTCGATTAACTCTATTCGAATAACTCTAATTCGATAACTCCTATTCGAATAACTAATATTCGATTAACTCTATTCGAATAACTCTAATTCAATAACTCCTATTCGAATAACTAATATTCGATTAACTCTATTCGAATAACTCTATTCGAATAACTAATATTCGATTAATTCTAAACAATTAACTCTATTTAATTAACTCTAATATATAATCCATTAAGTTTGATTTCATATTTTAAATAATATCCCATTTCCAAATTCTATTTATACTTCTATTTATGAAATGATCCATACAAAATCTCCTTTTTATTTCTAACACTAAAATCTCATTTATAATTCCCTTTATAAATGTTGAGTTCACATTCTATTTAAAATATCAGTGTTAAAACTGATTTCTATTTCTCTATATGAGTTCTGACTTATATATTCAATTTATCCCATGATAAATTATTTACTTAATTTATAAATCATTGTTTATAAATTAATCTTCTCCATTTATCTGTTAAAACAGATTTCTATTTACCATCTACTTTAAATCCATAACCCATATTTCCTTTTATAATTATTCTATTTATTTTCTAAATAAATATTCCCTTTGTAATTCTATTTATTTTACAAATAAATATTCCTTTTTATATAATCCTTTGATTTGTTTAAATATCTCTTTTTATAAAATCCTTTGATTTTATATATATATTTCTTTTACAATATAACATTGAAAATTCCCTTTTTATATTCCAGTATTTCTTATGGTATTTAAAATACCAAATAACAATGATCATTATCATTCTAACACACATCATCAACAACAAATTATATATCACATCACATATCGCCATATATGAAAAACAGTAAAATAAATGTTGCGGAATCCAGTTGGATTCCTCCGACCTGTTTCCCCGCATCCACAGATGTTAATCAACACAAATAACAGGAATATAAAATATTCTGATAAACAGAATCAATATTCGATTAACGATTTATATATATATATATATATATATATATATATCGTAATCTATATTCTCAATCAGATAAATTACTAGTTAATCCAAACAGTCAACACACAGTAATCAACCAATATTTATCAGTTCTAAAAATACGTTATAAAAATATAAACAGATAGAGTTAGTGAGTTTTACTCACCTTGGATGATCATCGTTAAATAACGATAATTGTCGTTGATTCATACCAGACAATTTATTTTGCTATAAATTGTAATGAGCTCAAATTCGCTTCTAGTCAATTCCATTGCGTAGCCGTCGTCCATACGATCCCAATGGATCTGACCGTTCGGAATTCTGATACAGTATGGCGAAGTTATACGATTTACAAATCAGTATACATATTTAAATAGTTTTATTTTAAATTATCAATGTAAATGGGCCTAACCATGCCAACATCGGCCCACCTTTATTCCGTTAGACCCTGACACGCTCCAACCTTCCTTGCTCCCAAATGAAACTCGCGATCCATACTCCATCAATGTCTAGATATTTCATGACTTCCCACCCCTTTTACCACCGCGTCTCTCCATGAAATCCACCACCAAGATCACCGATGTACTCTCCTTCCCGAACTCTACACTCTCTTCTCTATCAAATCAAACCTGCATGCCATTCTCAAAATCCAACGTCGACCCTTATCATTTCAATACAGTAAAGACATCGACACATTTTGGTGCGGAATCTTCCCAAAATTTCAAAATCCAATCTAATCTCTACGACAAACTCAAAAACGATCTCCAAAACTCGAATCGAAGCTCCTGCATTCACCAATTTCAAGCCCTAGGCTTTCACGACACCTCGCTGGAAATTTACAGTGAACAAATAAATCGCCGAACCTAACTTGAGTTATACCAAATGGTAGAGGACCTCACTCCAAATCTATACATATATATTTTGTGATTTATGTTTTCTCTTTGAATTATTTTTGATTTTAGAAGTCGGTCTTCTTCATGTTTTACTAAAAAAAAATTTGGAAAACTGGCGGCTTGTTTTTAGTTGACCAGGAGAATGAAGTTTGGCCTAGGTAGGATATTTATAAGGATAGTTAGCTTCTAAACTAAGCTTTGTGTATTATTTAATTAATATATATTGTATCGTTACTTGTATTGGTCATTTAAAATTCTGTGTGATCACACACGATATTCAAAAATCACGAAAATAGACATAACCTTCAGTTCGACATTACGGACCCAACGAAACTGGTTTCGTCGAATTCCGACTTCGTTTGCTCACACAGCGTATTTTTAACTGTCAAAATATCGACTGTTTTCCACATTAAAAATCCGTACGGCCACATACTAACTTCAAAAATCACAAAATTGATATCTAGCAATAATTTAATATTGCGGATCCAACAAAATTAGTTTCGTCGAGAACGGAGGTCGTTTGCAAAACTGGCTATTTTTAAAGCTCTAAATAAACCCTTTTAAATATTAGTATATTTAAAAATAATTAAATTAAATATTTATAAATATTATCGTATATATTCACAATAGAATATCATACAGCTCCAGAATAATCCTATATGAATTTCTAACTCGATATTTCAAATCTCGATTAAATCGATATTCGATTTATAATGAAATATCTTTTATAAATCGTTATAAATTACAAATGAATTCCATAGCGACTATTTGAAAATTTTATTTAGACATAAATCAAAATCTACACGATGAAATCCCGATTTTTCTCTTCCAATAGAAAAATATCGTTCAACAGATCCGAACGTTTCTTGTTTCATAGAAATCCGGCTTAAAACGGATTATATATATTCGTTTAAAGTTCAAATCGTCAAATTACGAACTGCCACGCCATTTGGAGCTCGATTATAATTATAATATAACTTATACGTTCAACTATCATTTATATAATATATTCGTTAATATAATTCAATTGTAATGACCCGCATTTTCAGCGATATAATAATTAATTTATTTAATTATGTAAATGGTGATTAAAAGGATTTCATGGTCGTTGAATTAAATAATGGTGAATATTTTAATAAAATAATAAATTAAATAATATATTTAATTATGAAATAATCAGAATTGGCTGAAATGGCGATATGGTGTGAACTGGATCATCTGTGATATTTAATTCAGTTTAGAATTTGAATTTATATTAACGAATATATTATTTAAAACGAAGATTGAACGTATAATTATATTATAATTATAATCGAGCTCGAAATGGCGCTGCAGTTCGTAAATTGGCGATTCGAACTTCAACTGAATGTACAGGGTTCGTTTTAAATCGGATTTCTGTGAAACAAGAAATGTTAGGAGTTGGTGAAGTATATTTTTCTAATGGAAGAGAAAAATCGAGATTTCATCATGTAGATTTTTATTTATGTCCAAATCAAATTTTAGAAAAGTCGCTATGGAATTCCTTTATAATTTATAAAGGAATTATTTAGATTTTAAAAAGGAAATTCATTATAAATCGAATAGCGATTTATATCGGGATTTGAAATATCGAGTAGAAATTCATATAGGAATATTCTAGAGCTGTGTGGTATCGTACGTGAATATACGATAATATTTATTTATAAATATTTAATTAATTTAAATATATTTAATATTTAAAAGGGTTATTTAGAGCGTTAAAAATAGCCAGTTTTACAAACGACCTCAGAATTTGACGAAACCAATTTTGTTGGATTCGTAACGTCAAATTATTGTTAGATTTCAATTTCCGTGATTTTTGAAGTCAGTATGTGGTCGTATGGGATTTTAATGTGAAGAACAGTCAGTATTTTGACGGTTAAAAATATGCTGTGTGAGCATACGAAGTCGGAATTCGACAAATCCAGTTTTGTTGGGACCGTAATGTCGAACTCTAGCTACATTTCCAGTTTCATGATTTTTGGGTACCATGAGTGACCACACGAATTTTTAGAAGTCAGAATAAAATAAAAAGATACTAAATAAAAATATCCTAATATGGTTCGTGGTCAAAACATAGCCATATATTTCCTTTCTCAGCCACACAACAAAAATCTCGTCCCTTATAAACTCACTCTTAAGGCCGCCACCAGTTTTTGATCAAAACGTGAAAACCACCTCAAAGAAAAATCAAAAAGAAATAAAATAAAATCCTATAAATCAAGCAGTGTATATTTTTAGATTGCCAGTGGGATGCTCATCATTTTGGTATCAGTTTTTCATGGCTTGAAGATGTTTATTCCGCTACAATATTCCAGCGTGCGACTAAGGTTTACGAATTCGAAGGATTAAAGCGTTGATTCATGTATTGGTTGTAATGGTTGTGATCGTGGCATGGATTTTTGGAGTTTGTGAGAGTTTGGTTGGATTTGGGGTTGAAATTGTTCGGTGGATTTACTGTAAGGTGGGTCGACGCGATCTGTTTGGGGATGGCGAGTGGTACAGGGAGGCGATAAGGCTGACGAGCTCGGGAAGAGGAGTAAATCGGTGGTTTCAATATTGCAAACGATGATGGAACGATGGAGAAATCATTGTGGAAAGGGAGTTCGAAGTGGATATTGGCGTGGTGTTTTCCTGGAGGATCATCGGTGAAGAAGAAAGCACGTAGTGGGTTTGGGCTGGAAGGTAATGGGCCGGGTCAAATGGGTGAGGCCGATACAATAGAAATTTAGTTTTAATTTAAATTTAAATTGTATATCAAGTTGTAAATTACATAACTTGATCATACAATATTAGATTGACGAACCGTAAGTTGCGTTGGGGTCATATAGACGACGACTACCAAATGAGACTGACTGGGAGTGCATTGGAGCTCGTTTGAATTTATGGCGAAATAAATTATTTGATTCAAATCAAACAACAGTTTATCGTTCTTTAACGATGAACTGCCAGTGTGAGTAAATCTCATTAACTCTGAATAGTTTATATTTTTGTAACGTATATTTAGAACTGTTAAAAATTGTCTGCTTGACTATGTGTTGACTGTTTGATTGAACTGCTCGTCAGTTAGTTGAATTTCTATATTGATTCTGTTTATCAGAATAGTTCATATCGAACTGAAAGTGATAATAATCATATTATGTAACATCTGTGGATGCAGGGAAACAGGATAGAGGAATCCGACTGGATTCCTCAACAGTTATTTTAGTGTTATCATATAATTGAATATATGATGTGCTATATAATCTGTTGGCGATTATATGTGTTTGGACGATATTGGTCATCGTGTTTTGATAGGTTAAGTACCATAGAAATACTGGAGTGTTAAAAAGGGAATTTTCAAAATGAATATTGAAAAATAGATTTTTATAAAATTAAAGGGTTTTATAAAGGGGAATATTTATAAACAGAGAATTTTTATAAAGTGGAATATTTATAAATAGAGAATTTTTATAAAGTGGAATATTTATAAATAGAGAATATTTATAAAGTGGAATATTATAAATAGGAAATATTTATAAATGGGATATTTATAAATTGGAAATATTTATAAATAGAATATTTATAAATAGGATATAACAAATAGGATAGAAGAGGAATATTTGCAAACTATTTGCAAATAGAATAGAAAAGGAAATATTTGTAAAACCATTTACAAATAGAAGTGAAAACGATATTGATTTAAAAAAAATAAGTTATTAAAGAGAATATTTGTAAAACCATTTACAAATAGATTATAAAGGAATATCATTTAGAAGGTAAACATGTTATAAAGAATACTTGAAAATGAATAGAATAGTATAAAAAGAGAATTTTACACTAAGTAAGTTTAAACCCGTGCTTCGCACACGAGTATAATCAGAATACGAATATAAAGTGAATATTTAAGGGAAATCTGTTTTTAACAGATAAAGTAAGAAGATTAATTTATAAATAAGGATTTATAAATTAAGTAAAATATTTATCATTGGATAAATAAAATATATAAGTCAGGACTTATATAGAGAAGTAAAAATCGATTTCAACATCGATATGTGAAACTGAATAAGGGCGAAGGGTTAACCAGTTAGAGTAAAACCATTAGGGTTAACCAGTTAGGTTAAACCGTAGAGTTAAATCAGTTAGAGTTAATCAGTTAGAGTTAAACCAGTTAGAGTTAAACCAGTTAGAGTTAACCAGTTAGAGTTAATCAGTTAGAGTTAATCGATAGAGTTAAATTGAACTAGAGTTATTGAATAGAATTAAATTGAACTAGAGTTATCCAAATGGAGTTAATCGAATTTAGTTTATTCGAATAGAGTTGAAATGAGTTAATCAAATTTAGTAATTCGAAGAAGTGAATCGAATCAGAAATATTCAAAGTGAGATAATCGAATCAGAAATATTCGAAGTGAGATAATCGAATCAGAGATATTCAAAGTGAGATAATCGAATCAGAAATATTCGAAGTGAGTTGTAATATCCCGTATTTTTGGCCATTTATTTGGAATATTTTATTTATTTAAATTTTTGATTTGAATTTAAATGATGGGATTTAACCATTTTAAATTGAATATTTAAATTTTATTTTAATAATATAAACTCCCGTTGAACTCCACATTGGTATACTTGTCACGTTCACATTGAGTTACTATATGTTTTCAAAGCACTATAGTACTTGTATACATAAGGAAAATTAAAGGGTTAGATTTGAATAATTGGATTTTAAAAGTTCTTGAGTTTAACATGAGTTAAACTCTACAATATTGTAATAGAGATGTTAATCTACTATATTACAAGTATACTATATTGTAATAGAGATTAATAATTTGCCAATATCATTTATACTATGTTACAATGTACTATGCTACAATCCCATTTATACAATAGTAATAATAGTAATATCAAAACCTTTTATAATAGAGATTCCGATACTGTAATAAGTACCAATAAAAAAAGTTGGTACAAATTGAATTACTTGTATACAATATAGTAGATTAAAGAATGAGATGAGAAGTATTACTTGTATACAATAGTGCTCCACTACAAAGAGTTAGGTTTATACTATACATGTAGAGGGTGGAGCAACTTTTAATTGGTGAATACTACAACTATAAAATCAATACAATACACGGCTATGTTTTGATTTTTGCAATGAAATCTTTCAAATATACAGACAAGACAATATGAACAGAAATCTATATACAAATCTAAACAAATCTATACCATACATCATAGCTCAAAGCTACAAACACAAGTTCAGATTTTAAAATGAGATAAACAGTTATAAGCAAAGAATAGACAATTCCATGACAACAAAACAACTCGAACAAAAAAAAAATTGTACAGACCATATACAGTACTTAAAAAAATCCAACCAAATCTTCACTGTTTATAGCACAACCGTCACCATCTCTGTCCATCAATAAAATGAACCTGAAAGGAGAGAAAAAATACAGCTATTAATAGCTAATAATAAATGTAGATGGAGCTGAAGACTTTGAATCAAAAATACCACATGGAACAGTAAAGCTATAGCTATAAATCAGAAATAGGAACAGCTAATATACAACTGTAGTTAGGAAATCTGATGTAAGAAATCCTGATCTGCCATAAATATATATATATATATATATATATATATATATATATATATCATTTCTAAATCGGGAAACCCAAATAAACCATTAAATGGTTACACAGACAACTCAATGAAAATTTCAAATCTGAATTGACAATACACATAGCTAGCTCCTAATCCACAGGAGAAACAGTTCGGTTTTCGTATATTTTGATCAGGAATTTCACATGGAAAACCAAGACAGATCTGCATTCATCATACATCCATCAAAAAATTCCATCGGCCGTACCACAATCAACCATAACTGGAATGAAAGAACAATTACCTAAGCACCTAATAACAGCTATATTGAATCAATGATATTACCATTCGAAAATCACAGTACCCACAACCATCAACAAATCCATTACACAACCAAACTGTTCACTGTCAAAACCCACGCAGAGGCCAAATATCAATCGCAAATCAGTTCGACCATAAATATATGAATTAAACAGGAGAAATCACCTAGGATCTAAGCTCAGAAAATAACCTAAAGCCTATGACGTATAGTTGATGTTGATATTGTTCTTATCATTATCGAATTCAACTATAAATACACGGTGGGTTCGCACCACAAACAAGATCAACACAGCAAAGAATTAAACCGAAAAGAAAATCAAAACAGAATTTAATTTGGAAAAGAAAAAAAAAGACTTAGCTTCTTCGTTCGGTCTTCGGTCTCTAGGGAGGGCGGAGCAACTGAAGGGGAGGCTGTTGAAGCGAGGGACGTCGGATTTACTGAGGGAAGTAGCGATGGAAGGGAGTAGGATTTAGGGTTTTGTTTTCTCCATTCTTCTTTGTGGCGGCGGAGCAAATTGGGAACTACTGAAGATTTGTGAAAGGAGATCCGAGGGTTTTGTTTTAAGGGAGGGGTTGGATGCGGGTTTGGGCTCAATTGGGGTGGGCTGGACGGATCTAAAGGTAAGGCCTTTTTCATTTAATTATTTTAGGGTTTAATTAGTTTAAAGGTTTTATAAAATTCAAATGTTAATTTCGAAAGCAAACGTAATCAGATTTCGATGAAACGAAAAACACCGAAACCCCGTCAACAAATACTACACGATGGATGGGAACCGAGCAGGGCAGGCAGCAGATGGACTTTTCAGAAAAATGAAACGTCGTTTAATTCAACTGAAAACATGCTGATTTATCGACAAATCAAATCAAGGTGAGTTAATTCTCACACCTTCTGGAATACTGTGATGTGGTACATTCACAGTAAATTATATTTTACAGTTTACAGTTTAAACTGGTTGATTGGATGCGATGGATGCAAATTGTTTGCTATGGTCTGATTAGTTGCAGTTGATTATTTGTTTAACTCGTATATTGTTATTAACTGACATTTGTGATGCAGAGAAGGATAGGTTGGAGGGATCCAACCGGATTCCTCAAATTAACCGTATTTTTGATTGTTGTGCACATATATGAATTGTTCACATTGACTGACATCAAAACCGGTTCAAATGTTGATAGTTGAATATACAACCATCGTTGTTGTGGTTAAAATCAACTATTTGTGTTGACTGAGTAAATGGGCAGTAATGGCCTAGACGTAGGGTTTAACGTTGTTCTACCGTCAGGGGAATTGATGGGGTTTCAAAGTTATAATTTATTTATAACAGGATTAAAGTTGTTCAATTATTTTATACGAGTATTTAAATTGGGAATTTAAATTAAATATACTAAATCGAGTTATTTAGAAAATTTAGTTAAAGGGTTTAGATCAATTGAGAAGCAGAAATCAAGAATTTTCCATGGATTGGTAAAAAGGGAAATAATTGTTTTCAAACAATAAAAAGGTGACTTTAATTAATTAAGTTAATTAATTAATTTAAGAAAGGGGAAATGACAATCGGTATTCAGTTAATAGTTAACTGTGGTGTATGGTAGGTAAATCCACCGTTTCGAGTAGAATGGACGAAGGAAATAAATATTGGTTTAAATATTGGTTAAGGTTTAACGAATAATGTTGGATATTAGTTAATCTTTGATTAACTACAATCTAAAGGGATAATTGAATTGGTTATTGTTAATAACCTGGATTATTATTAAGTAGCATGAAAAAATGATAATAATGCTATTTTTGGGTTAAGATTAAAGTTAACTATATTTTAATATAGTAGATGTTAAAACAAATCATTCTTTAATTTAAAATGATTTAAAGTAGTGAATTCAATTCAATGCCAAGTAAGAATTTTAATAAAGGGATTTGTAAATCCAAGTTTCAAACAAGATTTTGTAAATGGGAATTAAATTAACAAGTGATCAACTGACGATGAGGTTTAGCCAAAGAGGCGATAAAGGTTTATTATAAAATGTCCGAGTATATGGAATCAAATCATTTGACGAGGGATTGACATTATAAGTCAAAGGGTTGAAAGTGAAAGAATACTTGAAGATTAAGTGGAGTTTTTAAGGGATGTTTACTTAAATAAAGAAATTAAGTAAAAACAAACCTTAAACGAGGGTTTCAAATAAAGAGATGGGTTTAAAAACCAGATTGAAACCCAAAAAGGGAAAAAGGGATTTTTGAGGTTAGTGGACGAACTAATGTTATTCTGAGGTAAGAATGGGTCGATCAAGGTCTGAGAGGTAATTAAAATACCCCCACTTGGTTGGCTTCACTATTATCAAGGAACGGTATTAGTTTGATGTGAGTGAAGGTGATGAATTGGTTTATCTGATACAAGAAATATCAAACTCTGATGCAAGATTTGTAAATATAATAATATTGCAATTATCAGTTTCAAAAGAAGTAAGAATAGTGATTTCAATTATATTAAACATTTGTTATTCAATTAGAGTTGATCGAATATAGTTAGAGTTAGTCAAACATAGCATTCAGGAAAAGTTTCCATTGCGTACGACTGCTAGCGTAATTCGCAGGGCTGCAGATAGCCTACGGCGGTCGGATGTTTCCTGAGGGAATCAGGCGTAACCATTGTGATCGCTGCGATCTAGAGTCGAGCGAATGGAATTAAGTCGAGTATTGGTTAATAGGAGTAATCAAGTCAAGTTTGTCGAGTTAAATAAGTCGAGTTAGTCAAGGTAGAGTTAATCAATCAAAGTAAATCAGTTAAAGTTAGTCAAAAGGGAATTTGGTTAAATATATTTTAAAAGAGGTCGAGTTGTGCCAAGTACTGAATCAGAAAACTCATTATGTTCACACTATTGTTATTTGATAGTTAAAACACCGACTATCAAACCAGACTAATACGATTGTTGGTTCGGAAAGTCCGGGATCGAATTATATTCGAAAACCATTCCGACCATCAAATACGTGAAGAAGTCGATTGAAGACTGAGCAAGTGAAGACCGTGGATCTTCATAAGCGGAGGAACTACTTGTCAAATCTCTCTAGCTTGCAACCAGAGTTATTTTGATTTGTTATTCTGTCGTGGTTGAAATCCACGGGTTGCAAGGACTTCTTGCTACTGATCCATGGGGTGATTCCTATATGAAATGCAGTAGGAGGGTACCTTCGGTTCATCCTATTCCTGGGTGACTTGTATGGACGGATGTCTGACAGAGTATTTCCAAAGGAATTACATGCGTTGATTTCTCCAAACGTACGATAGTTGACGGCGGAGAAATGGTTATTCTCTAGCCAAATAAACTAGAGTATTTTTGTGGACGTCAATCAAGTGTGATCTGGCGGATCTGACGATGTGGCATTCAAAGTGAATGATGACCAGATGTTCTGGAGACAAATTCTAGCCTTAAGCCTCATCAACCGGGAAATGACAAAGATCGGGCAGGCAGCATGACTATGTGGGTCGCTCCCATTAGGGTGTATGATCACTTATCTAGAGAAATTCCTTTTGCTTCTTTATCTATTTTGATGATGTCCCTTGTCGGGAGACGGTTGCTGATCCCAACCGTCGGTGATATACATTTGATACACTCAAGCGAAATGAGTGGTCGGTCATGTGAGGGCCGGGTTGCAAGAAGTTCTTGTTGAACCCAGTGTATTCGCCTCTAGAGATACACGTGCGGAAGGTGGTCCCATACCTTGTCAAGTTGAAATCCAATATCCAATAAGCGCCCGCGGTTTTCGATTGTATACTATATATGGGGAGCGTGAGATGCAAGCGTTCCTCTAGATTGATATTTATTTGTATTTAGACATTATGATAATATCAGAGAAAGATATTGATTTCAAAGATGGTTTGGTTATCGGTAAGGTAAAAACCGTCCGTGTTTATGTGTGGACTGTTCTTACTATTATCCTTTGATTTCATAAAGGATTTTCCAAAGTTAAACAAGTTGTGTGTGCTGTGAATTTATCACTGATAGTATTCCAGACTGACCCGGTGTATTTTGTTTTAAATCAAATGTGCTCGGGTCAGACCGAGTATGTTCCAGGTTAGGTCTCGCTTGGAGTTTGGGGAGCTAGAAGCAGGCGGCTTCACCGTTAGCTATATACAGATATTCTTCCGCTGTGACAGTTATATGTTGTACTCTGATGGTTGATATGTTTTATACAGTTCTTTTGTGTAAAGAGATTTGATATTATATTTTATCGTTCCGCTGTGAGATTCTGATGTGTTCTTCTTCTTTCTTCTATTCTATTATTTCTTTCTATTCTCACCCTCTAAATTCTTTCTCATGACAATACAGTGTTTTTCAGTGCTTGGAGGATCGACATGAGATATGGTAAAGGTGTTATGTCGATTTTCAAGGCTGAAAATCCGCTGGGTCGTTACATGAGTTGACTGAATCTAGTTATTCGACAGTAGTTAAATCGAATAAGATTTATTCGAAGAAAGAGATTATCGAATTTAAGTATTCGAAAGTAAGCAAATCGGATATAAGTTAATCGAATAAGTTATTCGAATAAGAGTTAATCTAGTAAGAGTTATTAGGTTGGAGTTATTCAAATAAGAGTTATAGATTAGAGTTAACCGAAAAGGAGTAAATAAATTAGTTGTCGTTATATTATTCGAGTTAGGAAATAAAAGTCATATTAAAGATAATATATTTCGGATGCAAGAGATTATAACACCATTGTTATAATCACGTAAACTTGTAGAAGAAGGGGGTTCGTAAATAGAATCCGAGGGTTCATAAAGAAGTGTTAAAGGGTTAAAAGATGAACTTACCCAATTTCGAGATTTGAAATGTTGTTCAATTAAGGTCTGAGAGGTAGTTATACCCCAACTTAATTAACTTCGTTTTTAATTTAGAAATGGTTAAGGTTCAAGAGTGAAAGTGGTTAAGTGATTTTAGTAAATAAGCTATGGAAATGTTTTCCAGCATTAACGTAAATTTTCTAAACATAGAAAATAAGGAACATGTGAATATATATACATATATATATATATAATTGATGGTTGATTTGATAGAATTTCCATCTGGAAATAATATCGTTGTTTGCACACGTATTTTTCTTTGATAGTTAACTCACCGACTATCGAATTTTTTGACCATTTTAACGTTGTTAATATGGAGAGACCGGTTGGATTAATATCCAGAGAACCGCTCTGTATTGGCATAAGCGTTGCGAATCACATATTCCAGAGATGATTGAAGACGGAGTGAAGTTCAAGGGCTATTGTATAAGTCTTAGATAACAGTGCCTAAGATGGATGTACTGAATAGTGCCTTCGGTTCATCCTGTTCCTGGATGACTTGTATGGATGAATGTCTGACAGGGTATTTCCAGAAAGGTCACGTACATTGATTTCTTCAACCGTACCAAGAGTGGAAGCAAAGAAGGAAACTTCTTTAGCTAACACGTAATGTACTGTTGTAGACGTCAATTAATGATTTTCGATGGATCTGACAATGTTGCATTCAAAGTGAATCTGATATGATGCTAAGGCGTAACCTCAAGCCTCATCAATCTGTAAATGACAGAAATCGGGCAGGTAGCATGGCTATGTAGGTCGCACCTATTAGGGTGTATAATCACCTGATCTAGAGTTTCGTTTACTTCAAAAAAATCTATTGTTGATGCTGTCCCATTCGGGAAACGGTTGCTGATCCCAACCATTGGTGATATACATTCAATACAATCAAGCGAAATGAGTGGTTGGTCATGTGTGGTCAGGTTGCAAGATGTTCTTGTTGAACCCAGTGTATTCCTCTCTAGAGGTACACAAGCGAAAGGTGGTTTCATGCCTTGTCATAGTTGGAAATCCATTACCCAATATGTGCTTGCGGTTTTGATTGTAAACTATATATGTAGAACGCGAGATGAAAGCGTTTCTGCTAGATGATTATTATATTGTGGTTGATAGACATTATTATAATATCAAAAGGTTTTGATATAAAGATATTTTGGATTCTCATAAGGGGAAAACCCGTTGCATTATACGTATTGAGAACAAGATTCTGATCGATGCCAACATATAAAGGTGCAATAAAGATCATTTCATAGAGATAAGGTTTTTACATTGACTCGTGTTAGAAATATGTTAAAATCTATCCTCAAAGTATAACACGAATTCACAAAACAATATCATATCTTCGTTGCTGAAATCTGTATATTTGAGGAATTGAAAAGTCACAGAAAAAATCCCAAACGGTCCAGGCTTCGACCGGGAAAGAGTGCAGAGTGATATAGACTGTGGACCGAGGTTCTCCGGTCCAAAATCTTAAAACGGTCGACCGCCCAAAAAACCACCAGTCGACCGGTTATGTTTCTGTTTGGAAACAAAAACATTTATCAAATCAACTAGTTGACCTATTTGTGCGTTTTTGCACATAACGGCTATTTTTTTGGACTTTTTAATTTTAAATTAAATTCAACCAGTCGACCGGTGATTCTTGACCTGTCGACCGTTTCTGAACAGCAAGCATTTTTATGAAAGGTTGCTTCTATTTGTGAAGAGATTTCTATTCAATAATCAAAGGAAATTGACATAACTTTTTATAGAAACTCTTCATGAAGAATTACTACATTTCTTCTATTATATAAACAACTTCAAACTTGTTTTACAGAAGAAAAAAACCGAATCATTCTATGTTCTCTCTAATTTATGAATTGCTTTTTCATACTCTTTGCAAAACAAAAAGATCTCCAAATTTAAATACTTGTTGAATCCTTGAATCAATTTAATATCATTTGATTCAACAAGCATTCTACTTCCTTAAATCTACGCATTCAAAGTATATACTTGAGGATAAGATTATAGGAAGGGTGTACTACAAGTGACTAGTCTGTGTATTGAAGACACAATATATAGTCAATCATCAACTACTTTGTATTGAAATTCCAGTAAGCCTGTAGCCATTCAAATCAGGTGGGTAAGCTTGTGGCCCGTGAAATCAAGTGGGTAAGCTTGTGGCCCGTGAAATCAAGTTGGTAAGCTTGTAGCCCGTGAAATCAAGTGGTGTATTCTGAACCTGTTCCTCCGGGTGAAGCGAGGTGGTTGATTAGTGAAAATCCAGAGAGAGGTCTGGGACTAGACGTAGGACGGTGCTCCGAACCAGTATAAAAAGCCCTGGTGTTATTACTTTACTTTACTGCTTTTTACTTGTGATATATTTCACTATCTCATATTTATTTGCATAACTATTATAAATATACAAGTTAGTTTATCACATACATTCCGCATATCCATATTACTGATCCTGCTTAAGTCGTATACCGACTTTTTTCAATTGGTATCGGAGCTTGGTGTTCTAGAGATCGTAACAACATCCTAGAACAAATGGCAGTAAAGAAATCTATTCAAGGTATTAGAAAGTGGAAGAAAAACAAAGCTGAATCAGGAGAGCAAGGAAGCAAATGTCTCATGGCTAAAGTCAGATCGCAATCGGTATGTGTAGATTCATTATATAAAGATCTTTTGTTAAACCATGAAAAATTATTGAAAGATTTTCAAACTATGAGTAAACTCAATACTGTCATTATAGCTAGATTTTAAAATTGTAAGCAAGAAAATTCCAAATTAAAAGATGAAAACAATTTTTTAGTAAAACAAGCCAAATGTTTTGAAAATACCTTAGAAAAGCTTGTTTCTCAAAAAGATTTCCTTCAAAAAGAAAATGAGCGACTAGAAGATAAAAACAATATTCTTTTAAAGGAAATCGATATTTTGCAAAATAGAAATAAATCATTAGAAGATTCTTTAAATAATTTAAGTTCTTTAATTTCATCTCTTGAAAAAGAGAATGGAGCTCTAACTAAAAAGAATTTGGAATTATCTAAAGAATGTGAGTTCTTAAAGGTGAATAATAATATTTGGCAAAATGAAATTTCTGACTCAAAAGAGAAATTACAATCATCTTTATATAATTCAGAATCTCAAATTAGTTGTCTCGAAAATGAGAATAAAACTTTAAAAAGGAAAATTCTGAATTAAATAAGGGTATTAATAACAAAGTTTCTTTTGAAAATATCAATCGCGACTGTGGAATCAAATGTACAAATAAGTTCGCGAAATTTAATAAAGGTCAAAATGATTTAAACATGATTTTGTCTAGATCTCGACTTTTACATGACAAAAGTGGTATAGGATATAATAAAACCAATCATAGAAATAGTGCAAGATATGCTTTTATGTACAATAAGAATATCACTGCTAGTACTAATGCACATCCAAGACCCAATTATTATAGAAATTCGAATACTTCAATGACTAGCGGTATTTATAATAAATATAGAAATACGAAAAGGAATATCACTAGAGATTACTTAAGTATTTGGGTTCCTGTAAGTTGGAAAAACAGAGAAAAATATATTGATGATTATTTTAATTCAGTAGTTAATAATGAAAATTTTATCTTTAAAGGTTCCATTAAACCCTCTTGGGTATGGTTACCTTCCATCTAACCTATGGACCCAAATAAAGCAAGTGGGTACCAAACTATATATGTTATATTTTTTGCAGGTACACCACAACAAAGAGAAGGTTATTCGATATCTCCTAAAGGTGCTATAATTATTGTATTCTCTACTACTCTCGATTACTGTACTTATTATGGTATTTATTCTTTTTAATCGATGACAAAGGGGGAAAAATATTTTTTCTTATGATTATTCATATCATTCATGGTACACATACTATCATTTAAAATTATGTGCTTAACATGGTAATAGTATATGTGTGCTAACATTTGTTAATGTAGGAATCAAAAGGTAAGACTATTTATATTATAAACTAACAAATGTTGCAGAAATTCAGGGGGAGCTTTATATTCAAAGGGAGAAAATCCAAGATGTTGTCATCAAACAAAAAGGGGGAGAATGTTGAGAACAAGATTTTGATCGATGCCAACATATAAAGGTGCAATGAAGATCATTTCATAGAGATAAGGTTTTTACATTGACTCGTGTTAGAAATATGTTAAAATCTATCCTCAAAGTATAACACGAATTCACAAAACAATATCATATCTTCGTTGCTGAAATCTGTATATTTGAGGAACTGAAAAGTCACAGAAAAAGCCCAAACGCTCCAGGCTTCGACCGGGAAAGAGTGCAGAGTGATATATACTGTGGACCGAGGTTCTCCGGTCCACAACCTTAAAACGGTCGACCGCCCAAAAAACCACCAGTCGACCGGTTATGTTTCTGTTTGGAAACAAAAACATTTCTCAAATCAACCAGTCGACCGGTTGAAAATCACCAGTCGACCAGTTTGTGTGTTTTTGCACATAACGGCTATTTTTATGGAATTTTTAATTTTAAATTAAATTCAACCAGTCGACCGGTGATTTTTGACCTGTCGACCATTTCTGAACAGCAAGCTTTTTATGAAAGGTTGCTTCTATTTGTAAAGAGATTTCTATTCAATAATCAAAGGAAATTGACATAACTTTTTATAGAAACTCTTCATGAAGAATTACTACATTTCTTCTATTATATAAACAACTTCAAGCTTGTTTTACAAAAAAAACCGAATCATTCTATATTCTCTCTAATTTCTGAATTGCTTTTTCATACTCTTTGCAAAACAAAAAGCTCTCCAAATTTAAATACTTGTTGAATCCTTAAATCAATTTAATATCATTTGATTCAACAAGCATTCTACTTCCTTAAATCTACGCATTCAAAGTATATACTCGAGGATAAGATTATAGGAAGGGTGTACTACAAGTGACTAGTCTGCGTATTGAAGACACAATATATAGTCAATCATCAACTACTTTGTATTGAAATTCCGGTAAGCCTGTAGCCGTTCAAATCAGGTGGGTAAGCTTGTGGCCCGTGAAATCAAGTGGGTAAGCTTGTGGCCCATGAAATCAAGTGGTGTATTGTGAGCCTGTTCCTCCAGGTGAAGCGAGGTGGTTGATTAGTGAAAATCCAGAGAGAGGTCTGGGACTAGACGTAGGACGGTGCTCCGAACCAGTATAAAAAGCCATGGTGTTATTACTTTACTTTACTGCTTTTTACTTGTGATATATTTCACTATCTCATATTTATTTGCATAACTATTATAAATATACAAGTTAGTTTATCACATACATTCTGCATATCCATATTACTGATCCTGCTTAAGTCGTATGCCGACTTTTTTCAATACGGCGTGGTCTTATGAGATATCGTTTACTTGTTCAAACTGTTTAAAACTGTTTTACTCACACCAGTCCCATGACTGACCCGGAGTTTATTTTGTTTGGTTCTCCCTAAACTCTTGGGTGCCCAATTTTGTACGGGCAGTCAAGTAGTAGGGATTTACAGATACTTGAAGAGCTGGAGCAGGAGGCTTCAGGATCATATAGCTATAGTTTATTTCCGCTGTTATTGTAAGTGTTGTACTCTGCAATGTTGTTGTATATATATACTGTTTGTATTTCAAAAATTATATTTTATTCATTCCGGTGTGAGATTCGTGTTTACTCTGATGATGATGTTCTTCTTCTTCTATTCTATTAGTTTCTATCTTATCTATTCTCACCCTCTAACTTCTTTCATTAACTATTCAGTTATTTTCGATCCTTGAATGTTCGATATGTGTCGTATATCGGATAACCAAGATCGCATTTTTCCGGGTCGTTATAGTTGGTATCAGAGCTTAAGGTTAAGTAATTACCTTGGCACTGTGGCGTGACTCAGTAGAGATGGGGCTAGTAATACCCTAGATTGAGTTGAGTGTATATATACGAGTGAGCGTGTTTGTTATTAATATAAAAATTGTTTTATATTGTGGTGATTTATTGGTTGAGTAGTTTATGAGTTCTGGTCGATCAGTTTGATCCACTGTTTCGGTAGGAGTTACTAAACTCTCGAATACGATGGGTCGACACGATATGTTTTGAAAAGTGGGTAAATTAAAATAAGTTTACCCAAAGTATATTTTGATATAAAGAAGTATATATATTGGATATATTGGTTGTTATTATAATCGAATAAGATTATAAAAAGTGAAATGGTTATGTATATAACCAAGTAGAATTCATATAAGTGTAATGAATTGAATTAAATCTGAAAATTAAAATCAAAATGGGATTTAAAATTCCTAGAATTTGAAAAGATGTTTGTAAATGGAATTGAATTAAGTATAAGAGAATTTTAAAATTTTGGGAGATTTTAAATTGCTTACAAGCATTGTGGAGGATATTTTGAAAATGGTTTAAAAATGAAGGTGTTTAAATAAGTTTTGAAATTGTTATAGTATTGAACTCACTTTGATAGTTGGGAAATAACCCTGATGATGAGCTAGACATCATCGGTGTTCATTTTTGAGTTGCTGAGTGACGGATTACTACCAAAGGAATTTGTTTTTGAATTGTTTTGAGAAAAGAAAAGCTGTTTAAAACTCCCAGAAGAGACTGTTTGAATTAAAACCAAATTTAAATAGAAATTTGTGAAACCAAGCTGGAACTGAATTGAAACCAATTAACCGGAAATTGAATTGGATACGATATATCAAGTAGAATCATATTTTGAATTGTGAGATAAAATCTGAAATGGTATTGGATGGATGAGTTAAGAATTTAAAAATCGAAAATGGAACTTTGGTTTGAAATTGAATTCAACTTAGGTATAAGCGAATGGTTGGAATTGTGGATAAAAACATATTGGAATTTGATTGGGATGACCCTTGTATCTGCTGAATTGATAACAGCTGGAAAGGATATAATGATATGCCCAACAAAAAGGTACAAGTTTATATTTGATATAAGTAAGAGATTTATGAGCCGAATTGGCAAGCCGCTTGGCTGTTTGATTTTCTTTTGGGTTGGAGATGGCCCAGAGAGGCGAGTGGGAGTTTGACCTATTGGCCGGTACAAAAGAGGTTATGGCGAAATTTTTCGAAAAATTTAGGGAGATAGAAAAATTTCAGGATTTTTGAATTTTTTGATAATAAGAATTTATTTATATTTCAGTTGAATTAAATTGGTTCAGCTGAAACTGAAAATTAAGAAGTGAACAAATAAGTTCTAACCAGTCAATAGGGTTTGTTTTCTACCTTAGCAATTTCGAGGACGAAATTATTTTAAGTGGGGAAGAATGTAATGACCCGCATTTTCAGCGATATAATAATTAATTTATTTAATTATGTAAATGGTGATTAAAAGGATTTCATGGTCGTTGAATTAAATAATGGTGAATATTTAATTAAAATAATAAATTAAATAATATATTTAATTTTGAAATAATCAGAATTGGCTGAAATGGCGATATGGTGTGAATTGGATCATCTGTGATATTTAATTCAGTTTAGAATTTGAATTTATATTAACGAATATATTATTTAAAATGAAGATTGAACGTATAATTATAATCGAGCTCGAAATGGCGCTGCAGTTCATAAATTGGCGATTCGAACTTCAACTGAATGTACAGGGTTCGTTTTAAATCGGATTTCTGTGAAATAAGAAACGTTAGGAGCTAGTGAAGTATATTTTTCTAGTGGAAGAAAAAAATCGAGATTTCATTATGTAGATTTTTATTTATGTCCAAATCAAATTTTAGAAAAGTCGCTATGGAATTCCTTTATAATTTATAAAGGAATTGTTTAGATTTTAAAAAGGAAATTCATTATAAATCGAATAACGATTTATATCGGGATTTGAAATATCGAGTAGAAATTCATATAGGAATATTCTAGAGCTGTGTGGTATCATACGTGAATATACGATAATATTTATTTATAAATATTTAATTAATTTAAATATATTTAATATTTAAAAGGGTTATTTAGAGCTTTAAAAATAGCCAGTTTTACAAATCACCTCAGAATTCGACGAAACCAATTTTATTGGATTCGTAACATCAAATTATTGTTAGATTTCAATTTTCGTGATTTTTGAAGTCAGTATGTGGCCGTACGGGATTTTATTGTGAAGAATAGTCAGTATTTAGACCGTTAAAAATACGCTGTGTGGGCATACGAAGTCGGAATTCGACGAATTCAGTTTTGTTGGGACCGTAATGTCGAACTCTAGCTACATGTCCAGTTTCGTGATTTTTGGGTACCATGCGTGACCACACGAATTTTTAGAAGTCAGAATAAAATAAAAAGATACTAAATAAAAATATCCTAATATGGTTTGTGGTCAAAACATAGCCACATATTTCCTTTTTTAGCCACACAACAAAAATCTCGTCCCTTATAAACTCACTCTTAAGGCCGCTACCAGTTTTTGATCAAAACGTGAAAACTACCTCAAAGAAAAATCAAAAAGAAATAAAATAAAATCCTATAAATCAAGCAGTGTATATTTTTGGATTGCCAGTGAGTTGCTCGTCATTTTGGTATCAGTTTTTCATGGTTCGAAGATGTTTATTCTGCTACCAGTATTCCAGCGTGCGACTAGGGTTTACGAATTCGAAGGATTAAAGCGTTGGTTCATGTATTGGTTGTGATTGTGGCACGGATTTGTGGAGTTTGTGAGAGTTTAGTTGGATTTGTGGTCGAAATTGTTCGGTGCATTTATTGTAGGGTGGGTCGACGCGATCTGTTTGGGGATGGCGAGTGGTATAGGGAGACGATAAGGCTGACGAGCTCGGTAAGAGGAGTAAATCGGTGGTTTCAGTTTTGCAAACGATGATGGAACGATGGAGAAATCATGGTGGAAAGGGAGTTCGAATTGGACATTGGCGTGATGTTTTCCTGGAGTATCATCGGTGAAGTATAAAGCACGTAGTGGGTTTGGGCTGGAAGGTAATGGGCCGAGTCAAATGGGTGAGGCCCGATACAATAGAAATTTAGTTTTAATTTAAATTTAAATTGTATATCAAGTTGTAAATTACATAACTTGATCATACGATATCAGATTGACGAACCGTAAGTTGCGTTGGGGTCGTATAGACGACGACTACCAAATGAGACTGACTGGGAGTGCATTGGAGATCGTTTGAATTTGTGGCGAAATAAATTGTTTGATTCAAATCAAACAACAGTTTATCATTCTTTAACGATGAACTGCCAATGTGAGTAAATCTAACTAACTCTGAACAGTTTATATTTTTGTAACGTACATTTAGAACTGTTAAAAATTGTCTGCTTGACTGTGTGTTGACTGTGTGTTGACTGTTTGATTGAACTGCTAGTCAGTTAGTTGAATTTCTATATTGATTCTGTTTATCAGAATAGTTCATATCGAACTGAAAGTGATAATAATCATATTGTGTAACATCTGTGGATGCAGGGAAACAGGTTGGAGGAATCCGATTGGATTCCTCAACAGTTATTTTATTGTTATCATATAATTGAATATATGATGTGCTATATAATCTATTGGCGATTATATGTGTTTGGACGATATTGGTCATCGTGTTTTGACGGGTTAAGTACCATAGAAATACTGGAGTGTTAAAAAGGGAAATTTCAAATTGAATATTGAAAAATAGATTTTTATAAAATCAAAGGGTTTTATAAAGTGGAATATTTATAAATAGAGAATTTTTATAAAGTTGAATATTTATAAATAGAGAATTTTTATAAAGTGGAATATTTATAAATAAAGAATATTTATAAAGTGGAATATTATAAATAGGAAATATTTATAAATGGGATATTTATAAATTGGAAATATTTATAAATAGAATGTTTATAAATAGGATATAACAAATAGGATAGAAAAGGAGTATTTGCAAACTATTTGCAAATAGAATAGAAAAGGAAATATTTGTAAAACCATTTACAAATAGAAATGAAAAAGATATTGATTTAAAAAAATAAATAAGTTATTAAAGAGAATATTTGTAAAACCATTTACAAATAGATTATAAAGGAATATCATTTAGAAGGTAAACAGGTTATAAAGGAATACTTGAAAATGAATAGAATAGTATAAAAAGAGAATTTTACACTAAGTAAGTTTAAACCCGTGCTTCGCACACGAGTATAATCAGAATATGAATATAAAGTTAATATTCAAGGGAAATCTGTTTTTAACAGATAAAGTTAGAAGATTAATTTATAAATAAGGATTTATAAATTAAGTAAAATATCTATCATTGGATAAATAAAATATATAAGTCAGGATTTATATAGAGAATTAAAAATCGATTTCAACATCGATATGTGAAACTGAATAAGGGCGAAGGGTTAACCAGTTAGAGTAAAACCATTAGGGTTAACCAGTTAGGTTAAACCATAGAGTTAAATCAGTTAGAGTTAATCAGTTAGAGTTAAACCAGTTAGAGTTAATCAGTTAGAGTAAAACCAGTTAGAGTTAACCAGTTAGAGTTAATCAGTTAGAGTTAATCGATAGAGTTAAATCGAACTAGAGTTATTAAATAGAGTTAAATCGAACTAGAGTTATCCAAATGGAGTTAATCGAATTTAGTTTATTCGAATGGAGTTGAAATGGGTTAATCGAATTTAGTTATTCGAAGAAGTGAATCGAATCAGAAATATTCGAAGTGAGATAATCGAATCGGAAATATTCGAAGTGAGATAATCGAATCAGAGATATTCGAAGTGAGATAATCGAATCAGAAATATTCGAAGTGAGTTGATCGAATCTAGTTTTTCGACAATAGTTGAATCGAATAAGATTTATTCGAAGAAAGAGATTATCGAATATAAGTATTCGAAAGTAAGCAAATCGAATATAAGTTATTCGAATAAGTTATTCGAATAAGAGTTAATCCAGTAAGAGGTATTAGGTTGTAGTTATTCAAATAAGAGTTATAGATTAGAGTTAACCGAATAGGAGTAAATAAATTAGTTGTCGTTATATTATTCGAGTTAGGAAATAAAAGTCATATTGAAGATAATATATTTCGGATGCAGGAGATTATAACACCATTGTTATAATCACATAAACTTGTAGAAGAAGGGGGTTCGTAAATAGAATCCGAGGGTTCATAAGGAAGTGTTAAAGGGTTAAAAGATGAACTTACCCTATTTTGAGATTTGAAATGTTGTTCAGTTAAGGTCTGAGAGGTAGTTATACCCCAACTTGATTGACTTCGTTTTTAATTTAGAAATGGTTAAGGTTCGAGAGTGAAAGTGGTTAAGTGGTTTTAGTAAATAAGTTAAGGAAATGTTTTCCAGCGTTAACGTATATTTTCTAAACATAGAAACTAAGGAACATATGAATATATATACATATAGATATATATATGATTGATGATTGATTTGATAGAATTTCCATCCGGAAATAATATCGTTGTTTGCACACGTATTTTTCTTTGATAGTTAACTCACCGACTATCGAAGTTTTTGACCATTTTAACGTTGTTAATATGGAGAGACCGGTTGGATTATTATCCAAAGAACCACTCTGTATTGGCATAAGCATTGCGAATCATATATGCCATAGATAATTGAAGACGGAGTAAAGTGCAAGGGCTATTGTATAAGTCTTAGATAACAGTGCCTAAGATGGATGTACTGAATAGTGCCTTCGGTTCATCCTGTTCCTAGATGACTTGTATGGATGAATGTCTGACAGAGTATTTCCTGAAAGATCACGTACATTGTAACACCCCGCGAATTCTATAACTGTGAAACTCACAAATTAAAGTATAATTAATTTCAAATCAAAGAACTAAGGGAAACGGGATATGCCATTGCGTTCGTCTCGGAAAAATACGCGAAATAGAGTCCGAGTTTTTGAAAAACGGAGTCCGTATGAAGAAGATATGGCCTTCGGAAGTTTCTGAATTAAGTTTAAAATTCAAACAGAATAAAACAATTAAAAATTCCGAAGTGGGGCCCGATGGGCCAGGGCGGGGAAAGGCCCGCCTGACGCACCCAGGTCGACTGGGCTGTCGACCTGGTCTAACCAGGTCGACAGGCCTGTCGACAGGGCTGTCGACAGGGGTGTCGACCTGGTCCAGAGCCAGGTCGAGCCCAGTCCAACCTAGCTGGCCTATTCTATGTTGGTCGATTTTCTGTGGTCTGCTTTGTCATTAGGGCTAGGTGGCAAGCTCTAATTGGTCTCTCTATCGAATGAATGGCTACGATCAATCCAAGCAACATCAATGGTCCTAATCAGTTCCTAACCTCTATAAAAACAACCCTAGACTAAACCCTAATCTATTCATTCAAAAATAAGAACAAAGCCGCCATGTTGCTGAGGAACGACTAGGAGTAGCCACCAAATTGGAGAGAGGATTAGGAGGAAAATTCTAAAGCCTAAAGCAATTCAAGCAAATCAAATCAACGCCTATGTCAAAAGGAGTCGCATCTCTAAATTCCTAAATTAGAGAATTCGCCGCAACGATTGTAAGTAGAGTATTATTTTGGTATGAACAAATAATTGTGTGGATATGTATACTTGATTTGTGGCGATAAAATAATTCATATTTGAGCGTTGGAATATTGTATACGTTTGGATGTCCTTGAATTATGTTATTCATTATGAAAAACTACATGCGGTAGTTTTATGCAAGTATGACGTTTGGATATTCGCAAAATATGTAATTTATGTTGAAGCTACATGTATGTAGTTGATTAATTGAAATTCATGCAAGTTTGGGATTTTGCTATTATGCCATCATAATGTGTATTTTTATACAAACATCATTTTTGAAGTAATTGGAATAAGTTTGGAATTATGTTGAAAATTTGGCATCATGTATTAGGCCATGCTTTTGTACTAGAAAAACCTATTTGCAAACTTATGAATAGGACTAGGCTATGATTGATATTTGGCACAATTGAAATCCATGTTAAGTCTATATTATATGATGTCATATGTGATACATAGCTAGGTTAGATTCAAAATCCCTTTTTGCAAGTTTACATGACTAAAGTAAAAATCATGATTTCATGTATTAAAATATTTATGCCATGGTTATGTGAACAAATTTAACTATACTTATGACATGCTTATGTTTGACATTATGCCATGCTTATGTTTGACATTATGCCATGCTTATGTTTGACATTATGCCATGCTTATGTTTGACATTATGCCATGCTTATGTTTGACATTATGCCTGAAATAAAAATATAGGTTCATGTTGTAGTTAGGCCTATGTGTCAATAGTGATATTCTTAACATAACTACAAGTTTACATGCTTTGATTCATGTCACTTATGCTTTATGAACAAAGTATATGTCACTACTATGCAAGTACACCAGTTTCTATTTTATATTTCCAACGTCATATTGAAAGTTCATGCGCTCACCTTCCCCTCTTTGTGTGTGTAATCACGCTTTAAGCCTCCCCTTTTCGCATGGCTAAGTTGGGCTTTAAAAGGCTAAGCCCAATATATATATAATAAACGGACGTGTTAAACGGGGGAAAATAACGTTGGGTTAAAATTACTAATGAATGAAAATATAAAATAGAAGGGCCCAAATTCAAGTATGGGTTGGGCCCATGATTGGTGTAACCTTTACACCATTAACTTAATAATGGGCCGCAATTACTTACATAAAGGAGAAAGACAAAAATATGTAAATGTAGAACATACGATGGGTTTAACCCGAGGTTGGATTGAGTTGTGATGTAAACCTGCCCGGAACCGCCCGGCTGTCCAGTAGTCACAACAATACCTATCCAATGTGGGAGGTTAAACCTGGAGCCCAATAAGGACCCGAGGTTAGACTGAGTTGTGGCGTAAGACTGCCCGGAACCAACCGGCAACAGGCAGCCACAACAATACCTGTCTAATATGAGAGGTCAGGGCCTTAATAAGACAATTAAGGCTGAGTCAGGATTGTTAGGATTAAGTGAACTAAAAACTTAATCAAAATGAAACATGCTAAACTAAACGGACTGGTGGGGGTTAGGTTAGAAAACACTTAACCAACTTAGCATGTTGGCTAGAGATAGAAAACCTAGTAACGGGGGACCCTTTTCAGCAGTAACCCTAGAAGGTGTATCAGGATACCCTGAAACTAGGCAGGGTGGGGCACGATTACTGGGCTGATTGTAAGAGGTCAAATCGACGGCGGTGGTGTAGCAGTGTAGGTTCTAACGGGGTGCGGGCGTGCACACACTCCGGCGCAGAAAAATAAAGCACTGGGCACCAGTAGCATACCTGTGCATTCTAAGGTTGTGTCGGGCCGCCGCCATGGGACTTGATACACCCCATGGTGGGACCAGCATAGGTAACTACAACATCGGGGGCCGTAAGACACATGTAACTATGCGAGTAGGAGCCGATCATCATAGAACGGATCACATGACCCTGATTATGGGGTGCCAATTGGAAACTAGTTTATATGGGTTCAGAGATTAACATGGGGTACGATAGCATATTCGACCCTAGACAACTTAACCAAGTTTATAGTGCTTTTCCACTTCTTGTTTATACTTATCATACCCAGTTCTTTATTCATAGACAAAATAGTACTAGACTTACTCAGGCTTTATGTCTGACTCTACTTTTCTTTCGTCTTCTTTTCTTCCGTTTCCCCCCCCCCCCCCCAGGTCCACAGGGAGGGAACACTGCAGCTTGACCAGCATTAACATCCAGCTTGAAGAAGAGAAATGTATTGCTTGGACTTTTTCGCTTTGAACTATGGCTTTGGACAAACTCTATGGGGCTTTTGCAGTTTATCTATGCTTTATTTATGCTTCTTTAAATAATGTAATCAAGACAGATTATGAAAGTGTTATGTTGTGTTTTTGGAAAGGATGTAAGACAATTATGGTGATGTTGTTGTAACACGTATTTGCTTTCATGAAATAAAAGTTCTTGTTTTTCCGCTGCTTACAAATATGTGTTCTTATATCTGTCTTGTATATCTGTGACTTATACTTATAAACCTCCACCAAAATTAGGGCATTCCCTTTGAGAGTGACCCTAACGGAGGTGGGGTGTTTCATACATTGATTTCTTCAACCGTACCAAGAGTGGAAGCGGAGAAGGAAACTTCTGTAGCTAACACGTAATGTACTGTTGTAGACGTCAACTAGTGATTTTCGATGGATCTGACAATGTGGCATTCGAAGTGAATCTGATATGATGATAAGGCGTAACCTCAAGCCTCATCAATCGGTAAATGACAGAAATCGAGCAGGAAGCATGTCTATGTAGGTCGCACCTATTGGGGTGTGTAATCACCTGATCTAGAGTTTCATTTACTTCAAAAAAATCTATTGTTGATGCTGTCCCATTCGGGAAACGGTTGCTGATCCCAACCGTTGGTGATATACATTCGATACACTCAAGCGAAATGACTGGTCGATCATGTGTGGCCGGGTTGCAAGATGTTCTTGTTGAACCCAGTGTATTCCTCTCTAGAGGTACACTAGAAAAAGGTGGTTCCATACCTTGTCATAATTGGAAATCCATTACCCAATACGTGCTTGCGGTTTTGATTGTATACTATATATGTAGAACGTGAGATGAAAGCGTTTCTGCTAGATGATTATTATATTGTGGTTGATAGACATTATTATAATATCAAAAGGTTTTGATATAAAGATATTTTGGATTCTCATAAGGGGAAAACCCGTTCCGTTATACGGCGTGGTCTTATGAGATATCGTTTACTTGTTCAAACTGTTTTACTCACACCAGTCCCATGACTGACCCGAAGTTTATTTTGTTTTGTTCTCCCTAAACTCTTGGGTGCCCAATTTTGTACGGGCAGGCAAGTAGTCGGGATTTACAAATACTTGAAGAGCTGGAGCAGGAGGCTTTAGGATCATATAGCTATAGTTTATTTCCGCTGTTATTGTAAGTGTTGTACTCTGCAATGTCGTTGTATATATATACTGTTTGTATTTCAAATGTTATGTTATATTTTATTCGTTCCGCTGTGAGATTCGTGTATACTCTGATGATGGTGTTCTTCTTCTTCTATTCTCTAAGTTTCTATCTTATCTATTCTCACCCTCTAACTTCTTTCATTAACTATTCGGTTATTTTCGATCCTTGGATGTTTGATATGTGTCGTATATCAGATAACCAAGATCGCATTTTTCCGGTCGTTACATCAACTCTAAACTGAATTATATATTATAAATGATCCAATTCACACAATATTGTCAATTCCACTATTTCCGATTATTTCGAAATTAAATATATTATTCTATTATTTAATTTAATTAAATACTCACTATTAAATTAAATTAATTAATTATAATACCGTAAAAATACGGGACATTACAGGATAATGACCTCCAATCGTGTTCCAATGATAGGTATGGGGCATGGTGGGTGGCCATTCGAAGGCAGTATGGTTTCGTGGATGTTAAAAGAATGCAGGAGGCAAAAGAGGCGGGGGTGCTTGGTTTCAATGTGATATGGTGGGTGCGTGATACAAATGAAGTATAGGGTATGCGAATGAAGCATGGGACGTCTACATCTTCGTGAGCATTGAACAGGAATGAAATGGGCACATACAAATGAAGCGCAGAGGTCAAAACAAAGAGCAGGAAGGACTAAAAGGATGGCGGTTTAAATCTTCAACAAAGCAACGTGAAGGGTTCAGCGTGCCTGGAAGCAGACGAGGAGAACGAAGGCAACAAGGTTAACGGTATTAATCGGCCTAAACAATGGGTTTAAAGTAATTATATGTTCCTAATTAAATTAGTGAATAGATTAGGGAAGCTAGTTATTATTTTAAATAATCATATATTTCTTAAATTGGTGTAGGTTGCTGAACCATTTGAAAGGGAAAGACTGTCAGCCTAACTAATGTATAAATGAACTTAATTAAGGTTAATAAGTATATAATTAACTACTAATTAAAGATTTATTATATTAATTACAAATCATATGTTTTTAACTGGTGCATGTTTCAAGTGCCGGTATGCATTGAGAATGAAGAACGACGATACCAAGAGGAAAGGAGTCTATCTAACTTCACGTTTAACAAAAGTAATCTTTAATAAAGTTAATTAAAGAAAATAATTAGTTTAATTTAAACTGGAACTTATAATATTTATAATTCATGTATATATTATCAGAATTAGGTCAGAAAAGAGTTGTTGGAATCACGGGAACAGACTCTGCATTCTGATTCTGTCTTAAACAAAGCTGGAAATAGCTGGGATTTTTCATTAAATTAAACATCTGTTTAATTTAACTAAAATCATATTGCCTTAGCGATAACGAAATCAGATCAAGGTGAGTTAAACTCACTCAATTCTTCCCACATATATTTTATATAAGTCGGGTTTATAATTTATGTGCCATGGTTGCTAATGGTTGACTATTTGCTAAATATATATACTCATATATTGACTGAACCAATGAAATCAAACATTGTTTAATTTCAGTGGAGGAACCAAATCGTTATTTTAATGATGGGACACAATGAAGGTAGCTTACCTTATTGGTCACGTTTATAAAATAAATGTGTTTAATTGGTTGAATCGTTTGAATTGTTTTGTTAATTGGTTGATGTTAAATAATCGTTATTTATTATACAGAATAATTAGTTAAATTGAATTGAATAAATTTATGTGAGATAATCTATTGTCATGTAGAGAAGAACAGGTTGGAGGGATCCAACTGGAATCCTCAAATATATTAGATGTTAATTATTCTCATATTATCATCATATGAACTGTTCTAATTGGATGATTGATTTAATTGTGGATCATTGACCTGAAATTTAATATTTGTTTTGTTTAAACCAATGGGTAATATTGGTTGAGTGTTTGGAAGTATATGGCCTATAAATCAATCGTTTTACAAATATTGATTTACCATTAAGTGAATTGATAGATCCGAAGTTATAAAATTTATTTTATAATAAGAGATATATTTTTAAATCCATTAATTTGAAGAAGAAAAAAGTTGTTTAAAAGAAAATAAATATTTATTACTTATTATTTAAATTTTTTAATAATTATTAAATGGTCTTATAAAGAAAGTTTCTGATGTTAATCAGATTTTTCAGCAATGAAATAGAAATTAAGCTAACCGTTAAGAGTTGGATAATTGTTTCTAAGAAAACAACTAAAATGAGATTATTTAAATTAATTATATTAGTAATTAATTTAAAGTGAGAACTAATTGGAATCAGTTAGCGAAATAACTGTGTTTTGAGTTGATAAGTCAACCATTTTAATTGGAATTGATTATTTAATCAGTTTGTTTTGAATTTATCTAATAAAATGGTTTAACAAATAACTTTTTTAATTCAAATAAGTTTTAAAAAGGATTTTACTATTTATTTAGTTAAAAGGAGTTAACTACTTCTACAGTAGTTAATGATTAAGTAAATTATTATTTTAATTAATAATAATTTAAATGTAGTGGTAATGAAATCTAACTGAATTGTAAAAGGATAAATGAAGGTTTTCATAACCTGAGTTTTCATAACGAAGTTATAAAAGAAATTTTAAGTGAATATGATAGCTTAAAATAAATGTTTACTTATTATTTGGATTAACTAAAGGAAATAAAGATAAAAGGGGTTTTATATTGAACCTACGTTTTATATACAAGGTTTATAAAAAGAGATGTGAAGTCAAAGCGTTAACTTTAAATTAACATTATCAAATAATAGAACTGAGGGAAATGAATGGAATTGGAATGAGAATTTCGTAAGGGAAAAAATATTTGTAATTGAATTTGATGAAGGATTTATTAATGGGATTTGGTAATAATAACTCGAGTTATAAAATGAATTCTTGAATGGAGTCAAGGTTAAGAAGCGGGTTTTAGTAAGGAATTACTTAATCAACATATTAAGTAATACTAGGTTATATTTAAAAAGAGATATTTCCAAAAGTAAGAAGGTTTTATAAACCATGTTTTAATAAAATAGTTTAATGGGATTTGGTTTGATATTAAAATAAACATCGGTTTTGAATTACAACTCATATCTATCTTAAGATAAGAATGTTGCTGATCAAGGTCTAAGAGGTAAATAAATGCCCCAACCTGAACAACTTTAGGATTTTCTGAGGATAATATTAGTTGGTAATGGGATAGAGGTTAATAATAATTTATTATATCCATATGTGAAATAATTACACAATGTTAATTGCAAGATTTGAGAATATATATAATGTAATTTCCAAGGTAACAGAAATGAGTAGAATCGAGAAAATATATATATATATATATAACCATATTTCCTAGGTAAAGGAAATAGAAGGAGATGGTGTGAAATTATAACAGTACTTTCGACGTAAAAGAAAATGACATGTGGAGTTTTGGAATAAGTTATTCTAAAGGAATAAGGGTTGGTTATTGTTTTTAAATAATGAAACAAAAGAGATTTTGTAATGAGTGATAATATGAATTGATTTCTAATTAAAGACAATAAGAAATGATGTTGCAGATGTTTTGAAATGATAGAATATAGAAAATTGGATAAATTATAAAATATTATCCTAAGTATTAAATTAAATTAGCTTGAAAATAATCTTATGTTAAATAGGGAATGAAAAGCTATATTCGTTCTATTAAAAGATTTAAGAGTTTTAAATTAACATTCGTTAATTGCTTTTATATAAAAACGCCAAGTAATGCAAAGTGTTGAATCAGTGAGCTCATTTTATTTTCACAATTATTATTTGATAGTTAAATAACTGAATATCAAATCTGACCCATACAATTATTGGTACGAAAAGACCGGGATTGAATTTATATTCGAAAACCATTCCGAACCAACAAATACGTGGAAATACTGATTGAAGATGGAGCAATTGAAGACCCTGGATCTTCATAAACGGAAGGATTACTTGTCGAACATTCTCTGGATTGCAACCAGAGGTAGTCTGATGTGATTCAGTTGTAAGTGAGAATTCACGGATTTGAAAGGACTACTCGCTACTGATCCATAGGGTAATTCAAGGATGCAGCAGGAGGGTGCCTTCAGTTTATCATGTTCCTAGGTGACGTGTATGGATGTCTGACAGAGTATTTCCAGAAAGGTTATGTACACTGATTTCTTCAACTGTATCAAGTGTAGAAGTGGAGAAGGAAACTTCTTTTAGCTAACACGTAAAGTATTGTTGTAGATGTCGATTAGTGATTTTGATGGATCTGATGATGTAGCATTCGAAGTGAATGTGATGTGTTGATTATAAAGGTAAAGCGTAGCCTCAAGCCTCGTCAACCGGGAAATGGTAAAAATTGGGTAGGTTGCATGGCTATGTGGGTCGCACCCATCAAGAGGGTATATCATTACCTGGTCTGGTGAAATTAAATGCATTTGGTTGTTCCTTTATTTTTGTATGCTATCGGTTCGGTTGGTTGGCGCCCAACCGTGGTGATGATATATTCCGTACTCTCAAGCGAAGTTAGGGACCGGTCATGTTTAGCTTGGGTTGCAAGATGTTCTTGTTGAACCCCAATGTATTCATCTCTGGAGGTACATTGTCGGAAATGTGGTTGCCCATACCTTGCCACGGAAATCCATTTTCTAGTAAGAGCCTGCAATTTTGATTGTATACTATATATGTAGAGCGTGAGATGCAAGCGTTCTGCTAGATTGATATTTATTTGGATTTAGACACTATTATAATATCAGTAAAGATATTGATTTCAAAAATGTTTTGGGTTATCGTAAGGTAAAAAATGTTTATATTGATGTGTGGATTTGGTCTTACGTTTACTCTTTTCTTTCAAAAAGACTTGGACTTTAAAATCAAGTTGTGTGATACCTTCAAACTTAGTGTGTTTTGCTCACTCTAGTTCACCAGATGATCCAGCGTTTGTAATGCTCGGATAGACCGGGTTGTACAGGTTCAGGTTATCGGACGCAGTGAAGAGATGAGTTAGAAGAGTTCATACGTATGATACTATATTATTCAATTGTGTGTTGTATATGAGGACAGATTATTATAACTGTCCAGATATGTTGATATAGTCTGATGATTGTAAGAATTTTTAAAGCTCTCAGTAAAATCTATTTTATATTATATTTTGTTCAGCTGCGATGTGAGACTCTGTATTGTGTTGGTTCATCTTCTTCTATTCTAATTTTCTTTCTTATCTCACCCTCTAATATCTTTCTACTAACTTTCTGGTGTTTTCGATATTTGGGTTCTAGAAAGTGATACAAGATTTGTGTATTATTGTCGGAATTTGGGTGTCGAATTCTTCAGTTTGTTACAATAATACTCAACACAAATAACACAAAAAATCATATACATGTATATATGATTTATATTTTAAAATACACACATAAGCTTACCCCAAAATATATATATCTTATATATATAAACATAAATTTATAACCCCCCCCCCCCCACACACACACACACACATACACACACACAAACACTTATACTCATACACAACCACACAAAAACAAACCCACACATAGTTTCCATACTCACGCCACACCACTACCCATATAAACAATAAAAATATATAAAAAATATTATAACTTACACATACAGAACACATACATACAAAATAGGAACATAAAAAAACTCACACCATTCACAAAGAACACACTGTATACACACATACACCCATATAAATTAATACATGCTCAGGAGCAAGGGAAATCACTGGCTGATGGCGGAAAAGATGGCAGTGGGGAGGTCGATGTGTAGTCGGAGGTGAGAGAGGCTACAGGGCTCGATTTTGGCTTCCAAGTCAGGCGAAGGCCGGTTGATGGCGGAGCTCGGTAGCTGGGTGTGGTGAGGCACGTGTGGAGAGGGAAACAGTGAGCAGGGGATGGGAAACATGGAGCTTGTGAAAATAAGGTGGAATGAGAACGAAGGCTACAGGAGATGAAAGAAAATAAAATGTAACAACCCATATTTTTGGAACCACATTAAAATTTAATTTTAATGAATTTTACATGTATTTATAATCGAATTTGAAAATTCGATAATTTAAAATGATGAGAATTAATGATGTAAAATTTATTTAAAACGAAGTTTGCACAAGGATATTTATATTAATTATAAAACGAACTTGAAATGGCATGGTATTTTGAAAATTCGATTTCAAACTTTAAATGAATATATAAATCCGAATTTGATGAAACAAGGAATGTTAGGATCTATTTAATGTTATCTTTATAATGAATGCGAAAATTTTAGATTTCGTTTTATAAATTGTAAGTTATGGATAAATTAAAATTTAGAATAGTCGCTATGGAATTTATATATATGTTAATATTATTTAAAGCCCTTAAAAATAGTCATTTTGCAAACGACCTTCGTTTTTTGGATCTGGAACATTAAATTATTTTTAGGATTAAAATTTCAAGTCAATTGGATTTAATATGTGAGTGTGGTAAATTTAAACATGTGTTGAGTTTCAGTTGTAAATTCAATAAGCTAGCTAAAAGGTCGTTTTTTAAACGGTCTCCAAATTCGACGAAATTAGTTTTGTTAGAGTTGTATTTGCAAAACATAGCTAGATTCCAAATTTGATAATTTTTGGAGTCAGAATGATCGTGGCAAATTAAAATGTAGTTTAAATTCAATATTTGAAGTTATATTTTAATTTTGAGAAAAACTAACTGAAACAATCGAATTGGCTTGCGAAACCTATTCCATTATGTCCGGAATTGGGGTATTTGTTTAGGGGCGACAGACGTTGGGATTGATCTGATGTTCGGATTAATAAACAAGTAAAATTAGAATTAAATAATATAAAATGTACACCTATATATACAAATTTGGCCGGTCAAACCCTAACCCCTAATCACTTGGAAAATCCGCTGGCCTTAATTATTTAATGGCTGAAAGACTCCCATTTTCTTTCGATCAAATTTTCCAATCCACGCACTAAATTGACAAACTTACTAAACAAAAATTGAAGAGCGTGAAGAGAACTTTAATCTCAACGGTAGTGATTGGTTTTGCCATAGCATGGTGGCCGATATGGAGTTGAGAACGCTAGCCGTTCGAGGTGTTTTTTGCCACTAACCGGGGGGTTGAGCTAAACATTGGCCAGCGCATGGGGAGAGGGAAGTGGCGGCGACGACGTGAGCTATTCAGATCGCTGACCGGTGCATTGGAAATCGATCGTAAGGAAGCCCTAGGGGCCAAGGTTTTTCGTGAATCGTTGAACCTGGAAGGAATTGAATCGGGAGAGAAAAGGATTAACAGAAGGGTTAAGTTAATTAATAATTTAATTAAGTTGGTTTGTTATACTATTAAATTTATTTAATGTAGTTAACATTCAATCCCTGATATCTTGCACGAACGGAAACAGAATTTGACAAGGTTGGAACCGTGACGATGAGTACTACATTTCTGAACTGACCAGAACTAAACGAAGCAAGTTTAATTTTGAGCTAAATTAAATGGACATTTAATTCAGTTTAAATAATAAAATCCTTAATAAAAGACTGACAGAGTGGAAACCAATTGTGAGAACTCTCTCACTCAAATCATTTTTACAGTTATTATATTTGTGACTGAATTTATATTGATTGCCTGTGATTGCAATATTTGTTTGGTGGTTGATGGTTGTTTACGGTTTTAATATTATCATTATTAAACTGTGATTATAAATGTTTATAAATAGAACGTTTATATTAAAAATTATTCTAGGATGACAAACTACCCACTCGTCTCCCAAATAATAAATAAATTCACATTGACTGTTATGTAAACCCCTCACGCGTATTGGGACGATAATTTTACACATCACCCAAGTATACAAATAATCATATTTGTTTGATGGATTGAAAACCCGCACGGGACCATGATAATTAATTCACATCTCCGTTGGATTTAATTGTATGTCAACCGATTGATTGACGAATTGTTATAAGCGTTATTTAATTATTTAATGCTTATACAGTTGTAAATTACACTCTGGATGTGAATTGAATGTTTAATAGTTGTTTATCACTATTTTTGAGTAATGCGATGTATGGAATCCATATAAATAAAATTATGTAGTAACTGATTTAGTCTGATTCCAATTCAGCATATAAACGAATATTTTAAAATAATATTCAGTGAATAATAGAAATATGATTTTGATGTCCGATTTTGGATGGACACGAAAATATTGAAATATTCATAACTGAAATGAATATGAAGCCCAGTTAAGTAGATATATGCCATTTTAACTCAAATGGAATTTTCTATTGATTTTATTCATTTTATAATGAATATCGAAAAGGTTTGATTTTGAAATCTGATATTTTTGAAAATATTATCATTTTAATATTACAATAATATGGAATATTCAATTTTTATTTAAAATTGAAATAGGAAATTAGAATCGTTTTTAAAACAAATTTATAAACAGTTTTATAAAATACGTTTTAAATAGAAATCGATGAAATATATTATATATATTATAATGGTTTGAATAGAATGTTTCACGAAGCGACCGTTCATGAATTTTGACCATTGAGTTTGAATTGATGTAGCGGGAAATCCGACTGTCGGATTCTCCTGAAACCTGAACCATTGGGTTCGTATCGAAAAGAGCTTTCAAATAATAATAAGAGATTTGAAATCTAATGGTTGGATTTTGAGAAATGTTTAATTCAAATTTGAATAAAAACAGCGCCAGTGCAACTAAATGACCTGAAACGTCATTTAACTGAAGGGGCCTATTTTTAAATGATTAAAAATAGGCAAAAATTATGTAAAATCATAATAAATGAGTTGAAATGAATTTGGATGTTGACGGGAAAAAATTTCGCACGCCAACACCAAATGTGTATGTGCGGACAATTATCCAAATAAGCAATAAAGTAAATAAATGCGAGGAGATACAGCTTTTATAGTGGTTCGGCACTAACACCTACGTCCATTTTATAATCATCATTCATCATATCTTTTGTCGATTACAAAGTTGTACAAGTTCAGACAATAGCTAAGTTCAAAGTATTACAATAGAATAACAAAATATATGTTTGTTCTATACTTTAACCAAATTGCCCTACTTCTTCTTCTTCGTTGAGAAGCGTTGACTTGGTCAACAATATCCAAGTTTAGTGTTCATGTCCATGAAGTTCAAAAGTAGCATAACAATCCTTGTTAATGTTCAAGTGTTGATGGAAAACATGCATGCGATGTTTTAATTGTCCATGCCATTTCCAATGGCCATGGTGAAGGTGTTAGAAGCCATTAATGAGTGTTTGGAGATCTCAAGGTCCAAAAACTCCAAGGGAGAAAGATCCAAATGAAGGCCAAGGCTTGGGGTATTTATAGGAGGATGGTTAGGTGGGAGTAGGTGAGCAGTGGGATCCACAAGAGCAATTTTTGAGCCCCATAAAACAGTCTATATCAGGAAATTCGCACATCTTAGCCAGGGGTACGAAATTTCGCACCCCTCCAGCTGGGTTCAAAATTTCGTACCCACTGAGGGGATACAAAATTTCGCACCCCTCCATGGAGTTCGAAATTCCGTACCCCTTGAGGGTACAATATTTCGCACCCCTCAAGGGGGTTTGAAATTTCAAACTCCCTAAGGGGTACGAAATTTCGAACCTCTCCATTGGTACGAAATTGACAAGGAGGAGGCCAAGCTTCTTGGTGCCGAAACCTTGCCATTTTAGGGTGCCGAAGTTCCTCGACGCAAATTGAAGGAATCCAAATTTTGATGAGTTCGAACTAAAGGGATTTGAACCGCCGGGACTTTGGGGCCCCGGACCCCCACCGGCACTGCGCCCGAACCCGCTTAATGGCTCGCCTTCGGCTTGGAACACGGCTCGCCTTCAGCTCGGCTGATGGTTCGCCTTAGAGTTATACTATAAATCCTTGAAGCAGACGCTCTCGGGTCCAAAAGAGGTCATCTGATAGGAGTCTTGGGCCTTCTTTTATTTGCGACACGACTTTGACTGAGTCTCTTTGTGTTTCTTGACAATGTTCTTTGTGCTTGAGCGCATCGCTAACCCAATATTTGACGCGTGACCGCTTCAACCAAAAAGCGTGTCAACGGAAATATTCCAATTTTGTAAAGATAAAATATACCTTTATCTGTATATGTTGTTTGCTAACTTGAGTAAATGGTTTTAATATAACCAAAATTTCCAACGTATAAATTGGAATGGATTTGAATGGAAATTATCTTCGAATATTTCAATATTGGATTCCGTGATTATACGGATATTATTGAGGAATTTGGAAGATATAGATATCGTTATTCCCAACATGATATTTGTTGGTTTCAGAATTTGATATTGAATATAAGTCGATATGACTTCTATTCACAGCCTTGTATTTAAAATCAAACTGGATTTTGGGTTCATTGTGAACTATGTTTTAAATAAAATTTGTAACACCCCGTGATTTTAAATATTAAAATTAACAAATTAAAAAATACTTAATTTCAAATTTGAGAATTAAGGGAAACGGGCTACGCCATTGCGTTCGTCTCGGAATTCTGCTTGAGATAGAGTCCGAGTTTGCGTGAATTGGACTCCGTATGAAGAAGATATGGCCTTCAGAAGTTTCAGAATTTAAATAAATTAAAAAAAGCTTGAATCAGTAAATATGAAATTCAAAATTCAAAACAGCGAAGCGGGCTGGGCGGGAAAATTCCCGCCCAAGGCCAGGTTGACCAGGGGGTTGACCTCCCTATACAGGTCGACTAGAGGGTCGACCTGGGGGTCGACTTACCCCCTCCCCCCCCGGGCAGATCTGAAAGATGACGCTATTTCGACTCATTGTTGAGTCATTAGGGCTGAGGTGTTATTCTATCTTGACTGGATGGTCTTGATTGCTTCTAGGGTTAATCTGACGGCTCTAAATTAATTAAAAGTATATATAAGAAACCTAACTCTCAACCTAAAATCACACTAAATCATACCAAGAGCCGCCATGCCGTCAATGGTGAACCTAGAGTAGCCACCGTTCTCTTTCAACTCAAAAGCAGATAGAAGCCAGAATCAAAATCAAATCTAATCTAAATTAGAATAACAATTAGTCTACCTCAAAGGCGAGCAATTCAGTTTCAGAATACAGATCCCAGAAAATCAAGGCTGTTCTTTTGTTTGTGAGTACTATTTCTTTCACAATATAATTAATAAATTAATTATGATGGGTTGTAATTGGATTATGAGAACATGTCTGTTGAATCGTGTGATTGTCTGTTTGTGAACATATGACAGATTTGTTATTGTATGTTGGTAGATCTATTTATATATACAATTATACATGTTTAACTTGATTCATTTTATATATGCAAGTTTAGGATGTTAAATCATATGCGAATCTTGTGTAAGTTTGGGATGTTAAAACATATATGAATCAAGTATATACATATGCTAGTTTATATGAAAAACATGTGACATTAATTTACATGTTTAGATCCATATGCAAGTTTGTAGGAATCTATATGCAAGTTCACATTTTTATATTAGATCTATATCTAAGATCCATGGGTTTAGGTGAAAAACCATATTTATGCACAAGGTCACATTTTTATTAGATCTATATTTAGATCCATGGCAGTAACATACTTATGTAAATTTATGACCATTTCCTATGCTAGTTTTGTATGTGAATCATATGCTAGTTTGAATATAAGCTTGTATGAAGTTCATATGCAAGTTAATAGGAAAACCATATCCATATATGCAAGTTCATGATTACATGTTTAGATTTATATTTAGATCCATTACAGTACATAGTTTATACGAATTTATGTTTTATGACTATTGCCTATGCAAGTGTTGATTATGCAAATTTATGTTAATATGAAACATAATCATGCCAGTTTTGATCCATGTTATGCTAGTTAGATCTATTGGGTGTGTTATGCAAGTTGTGATGTTTCTTTCCTTTTTATGAGTTAGACTATTTGCGAGTCTAACATATTTCATGTTCAACGTACGAACGACATGGGATAATGGGAAAATATTAAATATGTATATTGTGAAAATGGCTTAAAGGCATATAATAAATTTGAGACATTAATTGGCCTAATTTATATGCATAGTAATTATGGACATAATTTAAGTGACAATTATGGACATGGATTAAAACTGGAAGTTATTGGAAATTTGAAATGGGGATATTAATTCAAATTGGGGTTGAATAATAATTGTGTAATAATAAATGCCCAAGACACGAGGTTAGACTCGTTTGTGGTATAAGACTGCCCGGACCCGCCCAGCAAATCCAGCAACCACAAATGGTAGTCTAATGTGAGAGGTCAAAGGCACAAATTAAATGAGTGATAAAGGCATAAGACACGAGGTTAAACTCGTTTGTGGTGTAAGACTACTCGGACCCGCCCGGCAAATCCAGCAACCATAAACGGTAGTCTAATGTGAGAGGTCAAAGGTATAAATTAAATGATGCTTAGACATAAGGTTAAGTCTGGCTTGTGGTAGAAGTCTGCCCGGAACTGCCCGGCATATCCAGCGGCCACAAGCAATCGACTTAATGTGAGAGGTCTATGCATTAATAATTAATTAATGCTGATCAAAGACGAATATAAATGACAAACAAGAGTTTGGTTGAGTGAATAATTCTCTGAGTACTAATCTGATGTTGATTTCGGTCTTCAGGGTTGATACTTAGGGAGTTATTCTCTTAACCAATGTATATGTGAACTAAGATGTACTTAATCATGAATTAAGTAAAACATGACAAGTCGATAGGGTTAAGACCAGCTTAACCAATAATATATAAGTGGATAGGGTTAAGACCAGCTTAACCAATAATTTGATAAGTGGGTTGGGTTAAGACCAGCTTAACCAATAATATATATATTAATCTGATAAGTGGATAGGGTTAAGACAAACTTAACCAATAATATATATTGATCTGATAGGGTTAAGACAAACTTAACCAATAATATATATTGATCTGATAAGTGGATAGGGTTAAGACTTAATACTAACTTAACCAATAAGATATAAGTGGATGGGGTTAAGACCAGCTTAACCAATAATATATTGATCTGATAAGCGGATAAGGTTAAGACAAGATTAACCAATAACACATGTTGATATGTTAAGCAGGTAACATGGGTGACATGTGGGATATAATTATAAACACTTAACCAAGTTGAAACATGTAAGAAGACATGAATAAGAAGGGGTTAAGTGGGAAATTCTAGTGGGGACCAAGCATAGATGGAAAGCTTGTGTCAAGCATGGGGGATCCTTTTCAAACTAGTAACCCATTAAGTATCATTGTGAGTTAGATTTAGATCGAGGACGGGACACGCTTACTGGGTTTGATTGTAAGAGGTTAAAACAGGTTAACGGTGGCAACGCAAGTCCAACGGGGTCATGTGCATGCGTGGGCCCGGGCTGGTAGGTAAGACGTTGTTGCATCGTGTAGATATAAGCCGTGCATCTTTAGTGGTATCGGGTTGCCACTTTGGAGAGTGATACACCTCACTGTGGGACCAACACGGGTATCTACGAGTTAGGGAGCCGATCGAATGGGGAAGGTAGTGGGTACGACTAGCAGAGATAGGAGCAGGCGGCACCTGTGAAGACAGCTAGGAGTATAACTACTATATTATGAATAAACATTATAACTAGAACGGGGAGGTAGTGGGTACAACTACTGGAGATAGGGGCAGGTGGCACCTAAGAAGACAACTAGGGGTACACGAAACTACTATTATTATTTTGTTCAGTGAGCGGGATCAACTTTTAAGGTGACTAGTAATGGTGCGGTGTAATTAACATTGGTGCAGTATAGTAATTATCCTATAGTGATTATGAATGAGATTAACGCCAGAATATTCCTCTGGTTTGTTCTTGTCCACTTGTTTCACAGTCATTCCTTGTTTTACCCGTTTATGCCTTATCCTAATTACTTTAATAATTGTATTGTTAAAGTTATGGTACTCGCCAGACTTCGTGTCTGACCCCCTTTGTTTTCGCCTCTTTTCTTCCTCCCCCCCCCCCCCCCCAAGGTTCTCAGGGTAGGACAAGTACTAGTGGAGCTTGATCTTGGATCTCTTTCTCTCTCTTTTGGAAGTGCTTGGATTGCTAAAAGTAAAGTTCAGCTCATCTCTTTTATGGCTACTTGTGTTGGGGTTATGCTTTTTTACTTTATGTACTCAGAAAACAATTTGTCAAGATGGATATTAAGTGTACTTGGTTTTACTATTGGTTTATGAAGTTGTTGTAATCAAACTATTTCTCCGCTGCAATAAAAGTTGTTTTAAAATTTTCAAGTACCAATATATGTATCTGTCTTGTTATATTCTGTTCTATACACTAATAATGCTCCATGAAAGTTAATGCATTCCCTTTGAGAGTGACATTAATGGATGTGGGGTATTACACGTGGTATCAGAGCTGAAGGTTACCAGAACAGATATGAGATTTTGAAAAACTGTTTTTCAAAAACATTTTATAAAGAAATACTTTCAAAAGTATGTTTTAAGGAGAGTATTTTTAAGAGAAGAAGTTTATTTTGAAAAAAAAATAACCCCCATGAGCCATATATCTTTCCTTCGATTCTCCGTTTTGAATCTCTTCCTCTTTCCTTTTCGAATTTCTTCCTCCACGTATAGATGCTTTTTCTATGGTATGTAAGAACTGCCATACGATGGGCGGAAAACCGCTTTATGGCACTGGGACGTTTGTCAAAGCTAGAAGGAAGTGGAGGACTTGTTGGTACCTTTAAGATAGACGATGGGAGGAAGGCTCAATTAGTTGCTTGGTTAATGAAGGACGAAGCCTCATTTTTGTAGGAGGTCACGATCAGAGAATGTGCAGAAGAGACATGGAAAGGACACATAGAAAGGCGATAAGGATTACAAGGGGCCAAGAGAAAAGGAAGGGCCACACTTGTGAAATACATGACTACTTAAATAAAGACGTTAGGAAGAAGAAGAAGACTAGTTGTTATTGTTACAGAGAAACATGACATCTTATTAGGATCGTCCAAAGAAGCAAAAGACAAAGGTAAGGGCAAAGTAAAGGATCTTCTGGAGGGCAGATGCGTTCCCTCATGGCTGGCATACCTGTGTTTTTTTCTTTTTTTTCGATCATCCTGTTCGAACTTTGTTTGATTCTGGCGCTTCACACTCGTTTGTATCTGCTTCGTTAGTTGAAACACTGCACCTAAATATTAGTCTAGTTACGGATCCCATAGTAGTCTCAAATCCTATTAGTGGTTCGGCTCATCTTTCAATGATTTGTCGGGATTTGAGAGTGTCTATCTTGGGCGTTGGGTTTGAATGCAACGCCTTCGTTCTTGGCTTCATGGGCTACGGCTTGATTCTAGGCATGGATTGGCTAGCCATATACGGTGCCATCCTAGATTGTGAAAGAAGGGTAGTTAGATTGTTGACTCGTTGCGGAAAGACCCTTGATATTTCTTGTGACCCTAGAGGTCTGGTAATCCTTAGCTACCAAGAATCCCTTGATGCATCCAAAGATGATTTGGAATTTGTTCGTGTGGTCCGTGAATATAGTGACGTCTTCCATGAAGTTCGGGGTTTACCCCGAGGCGCGAGATAGGCTTTCGGATATACCTGGTAGATAATGCAAAGCCAGTTGCACTACCAGTGCGCCACATGGCCCCGAGAGAGAGAGAAGAGAACTCAGTAAGCAAGTGAAAGAGTTTCTTGAGAAGGGGTTCATAAGAAGAACAGACACCCATTGCCGAGGATAGATGATTTGCTCGATTAGTTGGTGGATGCTTCGGTTTTCTCGCAACTGGATTTGGCTAAGGATTTCATCAGCTAAGGGTGGCTGAAGATAGCATAGATAAGGCTGCATTTAGAACTCCTGATTGTTTCTTCGAGTGGCTCGTCATGCCTTTTGGTTTGACGAATGCACCCGCATACTTCGTTGACTTAATGAGTAGGGTGTTTAGGGAGTTTCTAAACAAGTTTGTGGTAGTCTTTGTGGACGATATCTTGATTTTCTCTAGAAGCGAAGAAGAATGCGCCCTACATCTTAGGATAGTCTTAGAGACCCTACGAGTGCATCAACTCAAAGCTATGTTCTCCAAATGCCATTCTTGGAGAAAAGAAGTGAGGTTCTTAGGACACGTGGTCTCTAAGGAAGGGAAAGCTATGGATCCCGAAAAAGGTGATGGCAATCCAAGATTGGAAGATTCCTAAGAACGCGACAGAAGTAAGAAGCTTTTTAGGGCTGGCGGGCAATTATAGGAAGTTCATTAAGGACTTCACGAATATATCAGCCCCACTTACTCGGTTCACGAAGAAGAGCTTGACTTTTGCTTGGAATGTTGACTGTGACGATGCTTTCCAGCATTTGAAGAGGGCTTTGATGACAGCTCCAGTTTTAGTTTTTCCAGATGGAAGTAAGCCATTCACAGTGTATACCGGTGCTTGCGAAACAGGGCATTGAGAAGTTTTTGATGCAAGGGAAAGAGGTGATATGCAAAAGGCGGCAAGTACGAGCATCGCTTATCATCCATAGATGGATGGATGGACGGACAGAAAGGGGTGAATATGATCCTTGAAGATTTTATGAGGTTATCCGAGATTTCGAGGGACATGAGAAGAGGAAACGAGCTTAGTGGTGTTCACGACGTGTTTCACATATCGCATTTGCGGAAATGTTACAAGATACCACGGAAGTAGTGGAGCTGAACATGCTTAGAGAAGTGGAAGTAGGGTGAGATGCCACGATTAGATGAGCTCCTACATGCATCCTTGGGTCGGAGGTATAAAAGCTACGCAACAAAGAGGTCAATTTGGTCGAAGTGCAATGGGGAGATGATCAAGGAGACGCGACTTGGGAGGCGGAAGACAAGATGCGTACGCTGTACCCTTTCCATTTTGAGGGTATGTTTTTAACTTCTCCTTTCTCTACCGCTTTGTTGATACTTGTCCTATCGTTTAATATGTCTTTGCGATGATATCTTCGATCTTTAGTTAGGAAAAACACTATGGTTGTAAACATGTGTTTGAGACATGTTATGTTTGGTGGATGCAAATGGATGCAAAGTGGTTGCTAGTGGTTGCTCGTGGATGCATATACACACACATTAGGCACTGGATCGGCTCAACCACTTTCATACTGCATATAAATGTGTGCGTATCTCTAAATTAATGGATGTATAATGGTTGTGTTATCACATGGATGCTGCATTTTGATGAATGGTTGTGCACACATGTAGAAGTAATATGTATCGTTAGGATTCTTTCGCATACATAATGAACGCATGGCACTATCATGATTTGCATTATGGAGGTCAACTGAATCAGTAGACTGCCTAATTTTGCATTAGATAAGGAACATATACACGCAGTTTACATATGTTCATACGGCATTAGAAATCTTGTAAGGATAATGGATGCCTATGTTTAATGGTTGAGTAGATGGATGATTGGATGTTAGGATATACATTCTCCTTAACTTGGAGATTTCGGGGGCGAAATCCCTTTAAGGAAGGGAGAATGCAAAACCCCGTGATTTTAAATATTAAAATTAACAAATTAAAGAATACTTAATTTCAAATGTGAGAATTAAGGGAATGGGTTACTCCATTGTGTTCGTCTCGGAATTTTGCTTAAGATAGAGTCCGAGTTTGCTTGAATTGGACTCTGTATGAAGAAGATATGGCCTACAGAAGTTTCAGAATTCAAATAAATTAAAAACAGCTCGAATCAGAAAATTTGAAATTCAAAATTCAAAACAGGGAAGCGGGCTGGGCGGGAAAATTCCCGCCGAAGGCCAGTTCGACCAGGGGGTCGACCTCCCTATACGGGTCGACCAGGGGGTCGACCTACCCCCTCACCCCCCTGGGGCAGATCTGAAAGATGACGCTGTTTCGACTCATTGCTGAGTCATTAGGGCTGAGGTGTTATTCTATCTTGACTAGATGGTCTTGATTGCTTCTAGGGTTAATCTGACGGCTCTAAATTAATTAAAATTCTACATAAGCAACCTAACTCTCAACCTAAAATCACAATGATTCATACCAAGAGCCACCATGCCGTCAATGGTGAACCTAGAGTTGCCACCGTTCTCTTTCAACTCAAAAGCAAGATAGATGCAGGAATCAAATTCAAATCTAATCTAAATTAGAATAACAATTAGTCTACATCAAAGGCGAGCAATTCAGTTTCAGAATACAGATCCTAGAAAAACAAGATTGTTCTTTTGTTTGTGTGTACTATTTCTTTCACAATGTAATTAATAAATTAATTATGATGGGTTGTAATTGGATTATGAGAACATGTCTGTTGAATCGTGTGATTGTCTGTTTGTGAACATATGACAGTTTTGTTATTGTATGTTGGTAGATCTATTTATATGTACAATTATACATGTTTAACTTGATTCATTTTATGTATGCAGGTTTAGGATGTTAAATCATATGTGAATCTTGTGTAAGTTTGGGATGTTAAAACATATATGAATCAAGTATATACATATGCTAGTTTATATGAAAAACATGTGACATTAATTTACATGTTTAGATCCATATGCAAGTTTGTAGGAATCTATATGCAAGTTCACATTTTTATATTAGATCTATATTTAAGATCCATGGGTTTAGGTGAAAAACCATATTTATGCACAGGTTCACATTTTTATTAGATCTATATTTAGAACCATGGCAGTAACATACTTATGTAAATTTATGACCATTTCCTATGCTAGTTTTGTATGTGAATCATATGCTAGTTTGAATATAAGCTTGTATGAAGTTCATATGCAAGTTAATAGGAAAACCATATCCATATATGCAAGTTCATGATTACATGTTTAGATCTATATTTAGATCCATGACAGTACATAGTTTATACGAATTTATGTTTTATGACTATTGCCTATGAAAGTGTTGATTATGCAAATTTATGTTAATATGAATCATAATCATGCCAGTTTTGATCCATGTTATGCTAGTTAGATCTATTTGGTGTGTTATGCAAGTTATGATGTTTCTTTCCTTTTTATGAGTTAGACTATTTGCGAGTCTAACGTATTTCATGTTCAACATACGAACGACGTGGGATAATGGGAAAATATTAAATATGTATATTGTGAAAATTGGCATAATTGGCTTAAAGGCATATAATTAATTTGAGACATTAATTGGCCTAATTTATATGCATAGTAATTATGGACATAATTTAAGTGACAATTATGGACATGGATTAAAATTGGAAGTTATTGGAAATTTGAAATGGGGATATTAATTCAAACTGGGGTTGAATAATAATTGTGTAATAATAAATGCATAAGACACGAGGTTAGACTCGTTTGCGGTATAAGACTGCCCGGACCCGCCCGACAAATCCAGCGACCACAAACGATAGTCTAATGTGAGAGGTCAAAGGAACAAATTAAATGAGTAATAAAGGCCTAAGACACGAGGTTAGACTCGTTTGTTGTGTAAGACTGCCCAGACCCGCCCGGCAAATCCAGCAACCACAAACGGTAGTCTAATGCGAGAGGTCAAAGGTATAAATTAAATGATGCTTAAACACGAGGTTAAGTCTGGCTTGTGGTAGAAGTCTATCCGGAACCGCCCGGCATATCCAGCGGCCGCAAGCAATTGACTTAATGTGAGAGGTCTACGCATTAATAATTAATTAATGCTGATCAAAGATGAATATGAATGACAAACAAGAGTTTGGTTGAGTGAATAATTCTCTGATACCAATCTGATGTTGATTTCGGTCTTCGGGTTTGATACTTAGGGAGTTATTCTCTTAACCAATGTATCTGTGAACTAAGATGTACTTAATCATAAATTAAGTAAAACATGATAGGTAGATAGGGTTAAGACCATCTTAGCCAATAATATATAAGTGGATAGGGTTAAGACTAGCTTAACCAATAATTTGATAAGTGGGTATGGTTAAGACCAGCTCAACCAATAATATATACATTAATCTGATAAGTGGATGGGGTTAAGACAAACTTAACCAATAATATATATTGATCTGATAGGGTTAAGACAAACTTAACCAATAATATATATTGATCTGATAAGTGGATAGGGTTAAGACCAACTTAACCAATAAGATATAAGTGGATGGGGTAGCCATTGGAGAATGGCATGATTCTCCTTTTTGTTATTTATATATACAATCCTTTTCTTGAAAATAAATAAATAAATAAGTGGATGGGGTTAAGACCAGCTTAACCAATAATATATTGATCTGATAAGCGGATAGGGTTAAGACAAGCTTAACCAATAACACATATTGATATGTTAATTAGGTAACATGGATGACATGTGGGATATAATTATAAACACTTAACCAAGTTGAAACATGTAAGAAGACATGAATAAGAAGGGCTTAAGTGGGAAATTCTAGTGGGGACCAAGCATAAGTGGAAAGCTTGTGTCAAGCATGGAGGACCCTTTTCAAACCAGTAAACCATTAAGTATCTTTGTGAGCTCGAGTTAGATTGAGGATGGGACAAACTTACTGGGTTTGATTGTAAGTGGTCAAAACAGGTTAACGGTGGAAACGCAAGTCCAATGGGGTCATGTGCGTGCGTGAGCCCGGGCTGGTTGGTAAGACATTGTTGCATCGTGTAGATATAAGCTGTGCATCTTTAGTGGTATCGGGTTGCCACTTTGGGGAGTGACACACCTCACTATGGGACCAGCACGGGTATCTACGAGTTAGGGAGCCGATCGAATGGGGAAGGTAGTAGGTACGACTAGCGGAGATAGGAGCAGGCAGCACCTGTGAAGACAGCTAGGAGTATAACTACATACTATGAATAAGCATTGTAATTAGAATGGGGAGGGTAGTGGGTATAACTAGTGGAGATAGGGGTAGGCGGCACCTATGAAGACAACTAGGGGTACACGAAACTACCATTATTATTATTTTGTTCAGTGGGCGGGATCCACTTTTAAGGTGACTAGTAATGGTGCGGTGTAATTAGAATTGGTGCAGTATAGTAATTATCCTATAGTTATTAGGAACGAGATTAACGCCAGAATATTCCTCTTGTTTGTTTTGTCTTGCCCACTTGTTTCACAGTCATTCCTTGTTTTACCAATTTATGCCTTATCCTAATTACTTTAATAATTGTATTGTTAATGTAACACCCCGCCTCCGCTAGGGTCACTCGCAAAGGAATGCACTAGCTTTAGAGGGGCATTACTGGTAAACATGCACAGAAATATCACAAGACAGAACATATAAAATAGCGGAAGTAAAATTGAACTTTCATAACATGAATAAATAAGGTCTAAAGCCTTTTACATCAGAGTACATCAAAACCTGTCTTGCAATAGTAAAGAAGCATAAAGACATTTTTCCAAAATTATTCCCCAAGTAAAACAGTAAAGTAGCCATAGCCAAGAAAAGTCCAAGCCATCCATGATGACCTTCAAGCAGAAGAAGTCCGAATTAAACAACAGTATTTCCTCCCTGTAACCTGGGGGGAAACGGAAGACAAGAAGCGAAACAAAACAGGTCAGTCAAAAAGACTGAGTAAGCCCTATCTACTATCAGCATAAAAACTAGTAAAGTTAACTGACATGAGAAACTGAGATGAACATAAGCATGATGACAAGATAGATAAGCTAAATCAAAATAACAGGATGAACTACTGAACTCAGATAAACTAAGGTGTCATGATAAATTACGATGTCAAGATAAAACAAGGACTCCCATCGTCAGGTTCCTATCAAGTATAATATCCCCAAGATATCTATCACGTATAACCTCCCATGGTATCTATCCTGTCTTTTAGCTCTGCACCTACCGTACTAGTATCCCCACCGTATCATGTGTTAACCATGAATGACCCTTACTCAAAAGTCGTGTAATGGTCCATGTCAACCTAATATATTGCATATATAGGTTACTCAACTCGTATGTTTTATTCCATGTAAATGTTCAGTCCCTTGCCGTAGACCATACGGGTTTTCCCATGAGATTCTATACTACTTTAACATAGTTCCATGATCCTTAAGATCGTTTTGGACTGTCACCCTATATCTAACTAGGGTCTTTCAACATGAATCATCGTTTGTACAACTAGGACTTATGCTACCTAGGACTACTAGGGATTATGCTTACCTATTGCACGTTTTCGTATCTCGGTTTTGGTTCAACCACCCAGGGCCACTAGGAATTACGCCAACCGTCAACCGCGCCCTTTTCCCCCCGCATTCATCGTGAATCGTTTTTCCATGACTGTATGCACATGTATCACATCGTGCCATCCGAGTCCTGTCACAGGGCAGATCAAGAAATACAGGACTCGGTCGGGAGCTTTCGATTTATCTTCCGATGCAGATGCTAAGGTCTGTTTTTTTTTCTATACGTGGCTATGGTCCCACGAGACCACTCCCTCAACTAGTGAAAGACAAGACAGGATAAATCCTGTATGAGAACACACTACTGGCCAACCCACAATCCTAGCCTTACCGCAACCATAATTAGATAGCAATTATGGTCTTTTGGGTGTTCTCTGCCTTTCCGTACGTACACGCTTGACCAAAGATGGTAGGTAGCCTGACGAAATGCTATCTAGGGTACGACCATGTATCGTCGACTATCCCCTATCCATCCCCGTCTTTAGGTCGCTCGTATAGCAACCAAGGCATACTCTTGGTTCTTCTAACGCAGACCTTAACCTCTCATGAGCCTAGTATGATCACCTGGCATCTCATAGAGGGATACCAAGAATATCCTCACGTTCCCCGAAGCCGCTGCTTCGTTACCCAGTTCGCTGGAGCCTTTATCTAAATCAGATACTTGCTCCTACTCGTATACTTAAACGATGACCTACCGTATCAGGTTACTCATCTATCTATGAACTGGTCTAAATTTCCTTGACTAAGAATCATTACTTAGTTATTCTTCAACTAAGGTTTACCACTTAGCTTTATTCCCGTTATCCTTGTTAACTACGGTTATCCACCTAATCCTCAGAACTAGGGTTTACATAATGGATTAAGTGTCACTTAAGTTCATGACTTAACCCGTCTACAAATCATGTCAAAATTGGCTAAGTATCCAAGTTCAAGACTTAACCCTACAAACCATGCTCAAGTTGGTTAAGTATATATTAACTTGACCCTATCAAATTACTGAGTCAAATCGGTCAAGCGTATTTAAGCGATTCGTGACTTAGCCTTATCATGTTATCACGTTAGATTGGTTAAGTATTGGTTAACTTAACCTTATCAAATAACCGAGTTGGAGTGTTTAAGTATAGGTTACTTAATCACTTCAAAATTACCGAGTTAGATTGGTTAAGTGTTGGTTAACTTAACCACTTCAAATCATTGTGTTAGATTAGTTAAGTGTTTAACTTAACTCCATCAAACTACCAAGTGGGATTAATTAAGTCTAGGCTAATTTAACCCCATCCGATTTCCATGTTTAGACTAGTTGAGTCTAATCTTAACCCCATCCATTAACTGTATCTTTCGGTTAAGTGTCATTAAGAAAACTTACTTAACCTTACCAAATTATCGTGTTGGATTGATTAAGTGTTGGTTAACTTAACCCCGTCCACTAGTCGTATAAAAATGGTTAAGTGTCATTAGGCAAATCAAGTTACTTAACCTACCCAACCTTGTCATGTTTTGTTAAGTATCATTGGCCTGATCAAATTACTTAACCCATTTGTCCATGTCATATTTGGTTAAGAGTCATTAATCAAATTAACTTAACCCTATCATGTGGCATTAATTACTTAATGCACCTCAACCTCTCACATTAGACTTTGTTGTGGTTACTAGTTAAGCCGGTCGGTTCCGGGTAGCTTTACACCACAACTTGGTCTAACCTCGGGTTCAAGCACAACATGACCAACTTCTCACTTTAGGTCCTATTGTTTGCAACTACTAGTTAGGCCGGTCGGTTCCGGGTAGTTTTACGTTGCAAACTCAACCCAACCTCGAGTTGGTCACTTTCATGTTTAGTCTAGTGTCTTATTCATATTCAAGTTTTTAAGAATATGGGTAGACCTAACTTAATAGGTAAATTCACAATTCCATAGTATGGGTAGACCTAACTTGATAGGTAAATTCCCAATTTCATATTTTCAAACATACTCACATGTCAACTTCCATGTTATATTTCAAGTCATGTTTTCAAGTTATATTTTCATGTCATTAGAAATTACCCATAACATAACCCAACGCTTTTAAACTCGCATATACGTTCGCAACAACGTAATGGATTAAAAGAAGAGACTTGGCAAAGGCATGACAAAAATGGATATTAAGCCACAAGTTAATCATGGTGGCAAATGAGGCACAAATGTGTTCATTAACTTGCATGTTGCATTCTTAAGCCTCAAAAACATGCATAAACCCAAACTTGGCACATAAGCAAATCATGGTGACAAAAGACATGGAATGATGACTAGTAACTCGCATATATCATCATATAAGGGTTATGACTTCATATGCAAGTTGACATAAAGGTTATGAGGGTTCTCATGTTGCATAATGCAACATTTCAACATAAAGGTTGTAGCTTTTAGCCCACAAGATCAAGATAATGACTTCATAAACTTGCATGACATGATAGCATGTATCATACTAAATGATCAAACCCAAACTTGCAACATGAACATTTAACTTCATAGTTAATATCTAAGAGTAGGGAAAGGGCTTACATTGCTATGAAGGCACAAATCGATTAAGTTAAAGATTGAGACAACGCCTATGCATGCCATCATCCAAAAACCCAAAGATGAAAGCTCCAAATCAATAAAAAACCCATCTTGATGAACAAAGGTCAAAGCTTTAGCCTTGAAATCAACTTGAGAAGCTCTCATACTAACATAGGGACTCTCTAACACTCACATGATCATGAAACCTCTCATAGAAATGAAGTGGAGGCTAGGATTTTGAGTGGAGGCCATGAGAGGAGCAATTTTGCCATAGTTTAGTTGCATGAATGAATAATGAGGATTTAGGAGAGGGTTAGGGGCTTATTTATAGAGATTAGGATTAGTTAGGACCCTTAGATTAACCCTAGGACCAACCTGAACCATCAGATTTCAAACCAGGCCCAAAAACCTAGCCAAGACAGGAAATAGGTGCACCAGGCAAAACTGCCCGGCCACCCTAAGTCGACCCCCAAGTCGACAGGGCTGTCGACTTGGGTCAAGCCATGTCGACTCCCAAGTCGACAGGGCTGTCGACTTGGGGTATCTGGCGGGAATTTTTCCCGCCTAGTCTTCCGGCCCTAATTTTCGAAATTAGAGCTCGTTTTTGAACTAGAATTTTCTGAAAACTTCGTCGGATCATAACTTGGTCATACGGACTCCGATTCTCGAAAACTCAGACTCTATTTCGCGTATTTTTCCGAGCCGAACGCAATGGCATAGCCCGTTTTACTTGATTCAGAATTTAAAATTAAATTCTGCCTTGATTCTCGTTTTAACATGTTATCGAAATACGGGTTGTTACATTCTCCCCACCTTTTAGGATTTCGTCCCCGAAATCTCCAAGTTAGGAAGAACATATCCTACCATCCATCATTCATCTACTCAAAACATCATCCACAAGCAACCATTGTCCTTAGATGATTTCTAATGCTGTATGAATATATGCAAAACGTGTGTGTACATGTTCCTTAGCTAATGCTAATGATCAGGCCTGAATAATCTTTCTAATGCAAAATATGTATAGTGCCATGAATCCAACATGTATGCAAATAGTCCTAGTCATATAGATACTATATGCGTGCACAATCATTCATTCATATGCAACAACCGCATGATAATACATTCGATTTCATCCATAAACAAGTATAAATACTCATGCATATGCAATATGAAATGTGACCGAGTCGAGCTAGTATCTAATATGTATTCGCGCATCCACGAGCAACCACTTGCAACCATATCAATCATAACATGTTTCAAATACATGTTTACATCCATAGGGTTCTACCGAGGATTCCCTGAAACAGGGTCGAGAAGATAAACAAGACAAACTCCTTACGGGGTTTGTAACAGAAAATAGGACCGAGAGGATGTCCACAAAAGATAGCCTACAAGTAAGCTCTACAGAAAACAGGGATCAAGGATATACTCCCAAAAAGAGATATCATGCACGTATCTAGTCTTTGACCATCAAAGTCGTATTTCCTCGAGCTTAATTCCATTGTGCCTTGACCGTCTTTTAACTTCGCGATTTCGTAGCTTCTTATTTCCTGTTTTCCATAACATGAGCTGGAACTCATTTCTTCGTCGCCTCTCGTTCCATTTGCACTTATCCTTTTTCTAGAATACTTGGCGCAAACATGACTGCGTACTCATGATCTTATGCAAGCCTTCCAAAATTCACTAGTGAATCTTGGATCTCGTTTATATACTATAAGGTATTCCACGTAGAAGAACTTTCTCTTGAAAGTAAACAGATGTCAACCAGGTTATCAAGCGCACTTACTAGGGTGATCTCTATAACCCATGCATAAATGAAGTAAACCATCCATCTTATCGGCGAACACCACTCGATCGGGCTTCAAATTTCCAATAAAGACATCAAGGGATTCTAAGTAACTAGTCATGACAGAACCTCAAAAAGGTTACACGATACTTCGAGGGTATTACCAAGGCTAGTCAAAAGGTCTAACTACCCTCCTATCAAAACCGAGAGTGGCACCCCCTACTGGATAACCACTTCATCCCTAGAATCCATCCATAGCTTATAAACATAAGCATTATTTCCAAACTCAACACTTGGCATAGACATTCTCAAATCCAAACAAGTCATGTATAAATGGACTGATTCTCCAATAGGACTTTGAGACAACAATGGGATTCTCTATTACGCTAGTACTTAAGGTGCAGAGACTCAACTATCGAAGCAGACTTGAATGATACGAAAAACGAAATCCTAACGGGATGATAGAGAAGAAAAGCTAAACCTTTAACAAGATCGTTACCCTCCTTCCGAGGTACCCTAGAAATGAGAGCATACTATTGCCCTCCCGATGATCTTGTCCTTGTCCCATAATACTTAACTATCCGCCCCGTTTTACCATGTCAAAGGCACTCTCTCGTCATGGGTTTCATTGTTCATCTTTCTCCCTCCTTTGAGGACTAAGCCATACCAACAAGTTGCTCATTCTTAAGCTCGTATCCTTTATCCTCTTTCTCACTATCCTTTCTTATAACGCGGCCACTGGTCTCTCGAGAACCACCTCCATCGTATGGAAAGCACTTTCGTAGATAGAAAAGACTAGTCGCAGTTAAAACCACAGTGACTACAGATGGAGGAAACAAAAGAAAAGAGATTCAATTAAGGAAACAAGGATAGTGCTAATGGCCTTTGGGGAATAGCCTTTTTCTTTTAAAAGAAAATTTTCTTAAAAAAAATGCTTCTTTGTAAACGATTTTCAAATAGTTTTCAGAAGGTCTTTAAACACTTTTGCCCAGTCTGGTAACCTTCTGCTCTGATACCAAATGTAACACCCCGCCTCCGCTAGGGTCACTCGCAAAGGAATGCACTAGCTTTAGAGGGGCATTATTGGTAAACATGCACAGAAATATCACAAGACAGAACATATAAAATAGCGGAAGTAAAATTGAACTTTCATAACATGAATAAATAAGGTCTAAAGCCTTTTACATCAGAGTACATCAAAACCTGTCTTGCAATAGTAAAGAAGCATAAAGACATTTTTCCAAAATTATTCCCCAAGTAAAACAGTAAAGTAGCCATAGCCAAGAAAAGTCCAAGCCATCCATGATGACCTTCAAGCAGAAGAAGTCCGAATTAAACAACAGTATTTCCTTCCTGTAACCTGGGGGGGAAACGGAAGACAAGAAGCGAAACAAAACAGGTCAGTCAAAAAGACTGAGTAAGCCCTATCTACTATCAGCATAAAAACTAGTAAAGTTAACTGACATGAGAAACTGAGATGAACATAAGCATGATGACAAGATAGATAAGCTAAATCAAAATAACAGGATGAACTACTGAACTCAGATAAACTAAGGTGTCATGATAAATTACGATGTCAAGATAAAACAAGGTATCCCATCGTCAGGTTCCTATCAAGTATAATATCCCCAAGATATATATCACGTATAACCTCCCATGGTATCTATCCTGTCTTTTAGCTCTGCACCTACCGTACTAGTATCCCCACCGTATCATGTGTTAACCATGAATGACCCTTACTCAAAAGTCGTGTAATGGTCTATGTCAACCTAATATATCGCATATATAGGTTACTCAACTCGTATGTTTTATTCCATGTAAATGTTCAGTCCCTTGCCGTAGACCATACGGGTTTTCCCATGAGATTCTATACTACTTTAACATAGTTCCATGATCCTTAAGATCGTTTTGGACTGTCACCCTATATCTAACTAGGGTCTTTCAACATGAATCATCGTTTGTACAACTAGGACTTATGCCACCTAGGACTACTAGGGATTATGCTTACCTATTGCACGTTTTCGTATCTCGGTTTTGGTTCAACCACCCAGGGCCACTAGGAATTACGCCAACCGTCAACCGCGCCCTTTTTCCCCTGCATTCATCGTGAATCGTTTTTCCATGACTGTATGCACATGTATCACATCGTGCCATCCGAGTCCTGTCACAGGGCAGATCAAGAAATACAGGACTCGGTCGGGAGCTTTCGATTTATCTGCCGATGCAGATGCTAAGGTCTGTTTTTTTTTCTATACGTGGCTATGGTCCCACGAGACCACTCCCTCAACTAGTGAAAGACAAGACAGGATAAATCCTGTATGAGAACACACTACTGGCCAACCCACAATCCTAGCCTTACCGCAACCATAATTAGATAGCAATTATGGTCTTTTGGGTGTTCTCTGCCTTTCCGTACGTACACGCTTGACCAAAGATGGTAGGTAGCCTGACGAAATGCTATCTAGGGTACGACCGTGTATCGTCGACTATCCCCTATCCATCCCCGTCTTTAGGTCGCTCGTATAGCAACCAAGGCATACTCTTGGTTCTTCTAACGCAGACCTTAACCTCTCATGAGCCTAGTATGATCACCTGGCAGCTCATAGAGGGATACCAAGAATATCCTCACGTTCCCCGAAGCCGCTGCTTCGTTACCCAGTTCGCTGGAGCCTTTATCTAAATCAGATACTTGCTCCTACTCGTATACTTAAACGATGACCTACCGTATCAGGTTACTCATCTATCTATGAATTGGTCTAAATTTCCTTGACTAAGAATCATTACTTAGTTATTCTTCAACTAAGGTTTACCACTTAGCTTTATTCCCGTTATCCTTGTTAACTACGGTTATCCACCTAATCCTCAGAACTAGGGTTTACATAATGGATTAAGTGTCACTTAAGTTCATGACTTAACCCGTCTACAAATCATGTCAAAATTGGCTAAGTATCCAAGTTCAAGACTTAACCCTACAAACCATGCTCAAGTTGGTTAAGTATATATTAACTTGACCCTATCAAATTACTGAGTCAAATCGGTCAAGCGTATTTAAGCGATTCGTGACTTAGCCTTATCATGTTATCACGTTAGATTGGTTAAGTATTGGTTAACTTAACCTTATCAAATATCCGAGTTGGAGTGTTTAAGTATAGGTTACTTAATCACTTCAAAATTACCGAGTTAGATTGGTTAAGTGTTGGTTAACTTAACCACTTCAAATCATCGTGTTAGATTAGTTAAGTGTTTAACTTAACCCCATCAAACTACCAAGTGGGATTAATTAAGTCTAGGCTAACTTAACCTCATCTGATTTCCATGTTTAGACTAGTTGAGTCTAATCTTAACCCCATCCATTAACTGTATCTTTCGGTTAAGTGTCATTAAGAAAACTTACTTAACCTTACCAAATTATCGTGTTGGATTGATTAAGTGTTGGTTAACTTAACCCCGTCCACTAGTCGTATAAAAATGGTTAAGTGTCATTAGGCAAATCAAGTTACTTAACCTACCCAACCTTGTCATGTTTTGTTAAGTATCATTGGCCTGATCAAATTACTTAACCCATTTGTCCATGTCATATTTGGTTAAGAGTCATTAATCAAATTAACTTAACCCTATCATGTGGCATTAATTACTTAATGCACCTCAACCTCTCACATTAGACTTTGTTGTGGTTACTAGTTAAGCCGGTCGGTTCCGGGTAGCTTTACACCACAACTTGGTCTAACCTCGGGTTCAAGCACAACATAACCAACTTCTCACATTGGGTCCTATTGTTTGCAACTACTAGTTAGGCCGGTCGGTTCCGGGTAGTTTTACGTTGCAAACTCAACCCAACCTCGAGTTGGTCACTTTCATGTTTAGTCTAGTGTCTTATTCATATTCAAGTTTTTAAGAATATGGGTAGACCTAACTTAATAGGTAAATTCACAATTCCATAGTATGGGTAGACCTAACTTGATAGGTAAATTCCCAATTTCATATTTTCAAACATACTCACATGTCAACTTCCATGTTATATTTCAAGTCATGTTTTCAAGTTATATTTTCATGTCATTAGAAATTACCCATAACATAACCCAACGCTTTTAAACTCGCATATACGTTCGCAACAACGTAATGGATTAAAAGAAGAGACTTGGCAAAGGCATGACAAAAATGGATATTAAGCCACAAGTTAATCATGGTGGCAAATGAGGCACAAATGTGTTCATTAACTTGCATGTTGCATTCTTAAGCCTCAAAAACATGCATAAACCCAAACTTGGCACATAAGCAAATCATGGTGACAAAAGACATGGAATGATGACTAGTAACTCGCATATATCATCATATAAGGGTTATGACTTCATATGCAAGTTGACATAAAGGTTATGAGGGTTCTCATGTTGCATAATGCAACATTTCAACATAAAGGTTGTAGCTTTTAGCCCACAAGATCAAGATAATGACTTCATAAACTTGCATGACATGATAGCATGTATCATACTAAATGATCAAACCCAAACTTGCAACATGAACATTTAACTTCATAGTTAATATCTAAGAGTAGGGAAAGGGCTTACATTGCTATGAAGGCACAAATCGATTAAGTTAAAGATTGAGACAACGCCTATGCATGCCATCATCCAAAAACCCAAAGATGAAAGCTCCAAATCAATAAAAACCCCATCTTGATGAACAAAGGTCAAAGCTTTAGCCTTGAAATCAACTTGAGAAGCTCTCATACTAACATAGGGACTCTCTAACACTCACATGATCATGAAACCTCTCATAGAAATGAAGTGGAGGCTAGGATTTTGAGTGGAGGCCATGAGAGGAGCAATTTTGCCATAGTTTAGTTGCATGAATGAATAATGAGGATTTAGGAGAGGGTTAGGGGCTTATTTATAGAGATTAGGATTAGTTAGGACCCTTAGATTAACCCTAGGACCAACCTGAACCATTAGATTTCAAACCAGGCCCAAAAACCTAGCCAAGACAGGAAATAGGTGCACCAGGCAAAACTGCCCGGCCACCCTAAGTCGACCCCCAAGTCGACAGGGCTGTCGACTTGGATCAAGCCATGTCGACTTGGGACAGGGCTGTCGACTTGGGGTATCTGGCGGGAATTTTTCCCGCCTAGTCTTCCAGCCCTAATTTTCGAAATTAGAGCTCGTTTTTGAACTAGAATTTTCTGAAAACTTCGTCGGATCATAACTTGGTCATACGGACTCCGATTCTCGAAAACTCAGACTCTATTTCGCGTATTTTTCCGAGACGAACGCAATGGCATAGCCCGTTTTACTTGATTCAGAATTTAAAATTAAATTTTGCCTTGATTCTCGTTTTAACATGTTATCGAAATACGGGTTGTTACAGTTAAAGTTATGGTACTCTCCAGACTTCGTGTCTGACCCCCTTTGTTTTCGCCTCTTTTCTTCCTCCCCTCCCCCCCCAGGTTCTCAAGGTGGGACTAGTACTAGTGGAGCTTGATCTTGGATCTCTTTCTCTCTCTTTTGGAAGTGCTTGGATTGCTGAAAGTAAAGTTTAGCTCATCTCTTTTATGGCTACTTGTGTTGGGGTTATGCTTTTTTACTTTATGTACTCAGAAAACAATTTGTCAAGATGGATATTAAGTGTACTTGGTTTTACTGTTGGTTTATGAAGTTATTGTAATCAAACAATTTCTCCGCTGCAGTAAAATTTGTTTTAATTTTTTCAAGTACCAATATATGAATCTGTCTTATTATATTCTATTCTATACACTAATAATGCTCCATGAAAGTTCATGCATTCCCTTTGAGAGTGGCATTAATGGATGTGGGGTGTTACAACATAGTTCTTAAGAGTCAAGTTATGATTTGAAATTTATAAATTTTTTAACTAAGATTTAATGGAATTTTCCAAAGTAAAGTTTTCCAATTTAATATATTAAATTGGAATTGAGTGGAATTCGAGTTATTAATAATCGGTATAAGCTTCTATGAAGGAAAACGGTTACAATTTATGGAATTTAAAAGGTTTTGTCGTTATTCCATTTATAGTATTAGTCTGATAGGGAAATTTAAATCAATTATATACTGATCAGATTTCCGTGAAGATTCCATTTTGATGAAAGAGGATTTTTGGTTTATCGTAAACTGGGTTTTAAGTGACATCGGTTCTTTAACCTAGTTAAAGATAGGATTAATTTCCTAAAAGATTAAATAATCATTAATTAATGATTTTTGAGATTAAAACCAAGTTGGAGTTTTAATGAATCTTTAATCAGATTGGAATGTGAATGAGGTAATTAAATTTACCGTATTCAAGAAATGAGCGAGAATGGAGTACCACCAGTTTTACTTCATGCGATAGTTAATCCTTTAATTAGATTTGAAACGTGAAATGGTAATTAATTTTACCGATAACACAGTGGGTGTTAGATATAGAGTACTACCAGTTTTGCTCCATAGGATGAATAGGTTGGGATTGGAAAAATAATATAAATGATTACTTCGGTAAGCCTCGATAATCCCGATAGTTTGATAAACCTTAATTTGTTTTAAGATTATTAAAAGATAATACAAAATCTTTTGCAATGGTTTTCAAAGAAAGATTTAAACAAAAGGCTTGAATGAATTTAATCTTTGATAAGATTTATAGGAATGATTCCCAATGTAATGAATATTTGAATAAAAGAATATTCTGGATTGTAATGAGGTGTATGATGTGTTGTTATAGCACTTGATTATAAGATACGCGAGTTATTCGGAAAGATTAGGTTTAACCATTTTGAATAACTGATACGACGATTAAATTTCGACGATGACGATGGTGGTTGAAGACCGGAGATCTTCACATCGAATGGATGATTACCGATGTCTTGATTGAGTTGTACACCCAAGACAAGGCAATAAGTGGTGATCATCCAGACGTACTTGGAGATCGACCGGATATGCGGGGACCTCTCTTCTGTATTGGACACATGGGATAAGGAATAAGGTGCCTCCGGTTTCGTTCAGACCAAGAACGGACTTGTAAATGGTTTGTATGTCTAACATTTTATTATATTCTATATTGGCTGATCTCTGCTGAATATGTATAAGTTTGGTGGAGGAGAATTCATTCTCTTGCTTAACACCCTTCTCTTAGACATACGAGCTTAGAGGTTATATATTGGTCGAAATCAGTGGTATGGTGTGGATTGATAATGTAGCATACTAAGATGCAATGATCAAGGATTTTGTTGAAAAGCAGGGTCTTGTGGTTGATGATCAAAGCACGGTATTAATTAGCACAGCTTTGTGTATAGCGTTTATTCACGAGCCTCACACTCCGGTATGAGTCTAAAACTAGATAAGGGACGCAGTGAGTGCATACGTTTATTTCTAGCTAGAAGTGGTGTCATGGTATGGAGCCCAGACCATTTTACTTATGTGGATGATGGATAGCCAATTGCCTCAGATTTTATATGAGTCTCCAATGGCTCTTGTTTGGTTGATGTAGTGACCATTTACGAGGTCTGATAAGACCGGGAAATGTATTGTTCAGGAATAACCAATCCACAAACGTTAGGCGCGGACCGGCATTGCAAGATCCAAGGGTTGCCCATAGCTGTGATCCTGAGTCATCTTGCTAGAGGTGATCCGAATTGGTCAGGAGATCATCCCTTGCCTTGACTCATGATGGAAATCCAATTTCAACTACGCGACTTTTCATTTTTAGTTGTAAACCTATGTATGGCGACATAATATATGGTACATATGTCATCTATGATTGATACATTTATATTCGAAGTTGTTTTATACACTATGCACTTATAGTAATATCAAAATGATTTGTTTTAAAGCGTACCAAGCATGTTTGGCTATCATAAGGTAAAACTTTATCGTCCTGCTTGCATTGCATTGTGTGATGGGACCTAAGTCTTATAATAGCCTCATTTTTTGAAAAGCATTGCGTTGTTTACAAATTGTTTTATTGTAGAGTATTCATGGGAGTGAACCTGTTCCGTGACATATGGCGTGGTCCCGTGATTTTCCCTATTTTTAAGTAAAAGTTTAATAACTGTTTTAAGTTCTCACACCAGTCCCATGACTGACTCAGAGTTTTTTTTCCCACCTAAACTTTGGGTGCCCATATTTTTCCACACGAGTAGCTTGTAGTTTTGATTTTCGTAGATATTTCTTTTCATAGGATCCTGGATTACAGCTAGAGCTATACTCGAAAAGCATTGTATCCGTGTATTTCTTTCAGCTGTGTTAGTTGATGTACTACTGCTACATATTGTATTTATATATTTTTAATTCTGCTTCTATGTAATTTAATCTCTATTATTATTTTTCCGCTATGTAATATTTATTTATACTCGGATATTCTTGTACTCTGATGTAAATTGTTGTAATAGCAATGAAAAGTTATGTTGTTCTACGTTCTGATGGGTCATGTTCTCAAAGCAGTCCGCCTTCTTATTCAGTTTAGACCGACCGGGAAGTTCGGGTCGCTACATAAAAGGTGGTGAAAAGAAATGGCGAATGGGAAGATAATGAAATGGGATGGACAAGATGAAAAGATTTATATAGGAAGCAGCTTCCTTAAGTCTTCTAGGAACCAAACATTAGGGAATAAGAAAATGGAATATAAGAAATAGGTTCCCGTGAAGCACCTTTGGGAAGGAATTAAAGAAAATTGGATTGCTTCTTTTGGGAAGTAACATATGGAAGGACATAAATAGAAAAGCATTTAAAGCATTCCAAGTTTAATACATGACCATAAATATTAGGAAGGGGCTGTTTTAATTCCTTGTTTCATGAGGAAACAACAGGAATTCAAAGGATGAATTAAAAAAAATGGAAACCCAAAGAAATATGAGCCAAAAAGGGTAATGAATGATTTCACAAGAAAATTAAATATATTTTTCACCAAATCTGGAGAACCGAAATAAATGAACGAAAGGAGATGAACGGTATAAATTTTAAAATTAATGAACGTGTAAGGAAAGTAATAATACCAAAGAACGAATGTTGAACTTTAAAAAAAGGTAAACATTGATTGCAAATAAAAGGAAAAATATAAATTTTAAATTCAAAGGAACGAACGGTTTTGGCAACAAATAAAAGATAAGCGGATGTTTTAGGCAACGAGATAAATAAAATTAGAATAAACTGGAAATAAAAGTGAATGAATTTTTTTGGGAATATGTATATTTAACGAACAATTTTGCAAATCAAATAATAGACGTTGTCAAAGGGAAATGAATCTGACAAATATGTGTACTATCTCGAATCTACAATTTTGGGAAGAAGATGCATAAAAATAAATGAAGTTTATTAGATGCATCTGTGTTTGCATTCTTGATTGAGTATTCTCTCTTAATATAAATAGATTTGATTATCATTTCAAAGAAAAGAAAATTTAAAAATAATAATTAAAATAGTGTTTTTACACGTGTTAAACTCCTTATATTAAAATGAACACTTGTTTCTCTGTCACTAACCAACACTTATGAATTTGTTCTGCATCCGCTCAGAAGAAAAAACCAACTATTTCCTTCCTGTTCTTCTTTTTCCCAGTGTTCTTCCTCATTCAACTTTTCTTAAGTTAATAATCGAGAAAAAAACAAAGCAAATCATACATAAATATATTTACTCCTCTCTGTTTTGTTTCCTCTCGGTCGAAGCTTACCCTTTACCCTCCTTCCCCAAATTCATCAAAGCCCCTCCTCCCTTAATTCATTCATTCAGTAAAATAAAAAAGATCACATTCATCCTTTCATATTTGGTCACCATTAGCCTACGCATGGCTTACCTCCTCCTTTCGACCAAACGCAAATGCTAAGATCACATCCATCCTCTTTTGCTTCAAAACCCAATTTTGTAAAACTGGCGTTCGATTGTTGTTTTTCTCTTCTTTCCCTGTCGCACCTCACCTGATCCCGCTACCAATCTAAGCTCCAACGACCCACCAGAGGCCATGTCCCATCACTCCTCCCCTTCCTTTAACTATTGGCTTACCCGAAGTTCCTTTAGCCGAGTCCTTTCGCACTAAAACCTAGTCCACCTATAAGATAAAACCCAAACAAAAGCGGGTGATACTATTCACACCCCGATTTACACTTCTAGCCAAAACTAAAAGCACCCTAAATATTTCAAATTTCCTCTACTGGGCACCGCCTAAATTAATAACCTAAAAATGGAGAGGCCACCAATACCTTCCTCTGCACGAACGCTTACTACCTCACTTGCATTATGCATTATATCTTTTGAGTAATTTGATCGAACATCTTGCATCATATTATCACAACCATCATGTTTATCATTCAATTTATCATCATTCAAATACTATATCTATCAAATGAAAAAAAGTTAATGTATCAATTTGTAAAAGAAGATACTTAAGTTATACGGATAAAACCCTTACAAGTCAAAACTTATATTGTCATTCTCTATTACAACATCATCAAATTTATTGTCCTCCAAGCTTGAAATTTCCAATGGAGCGCAAAAATATATCCTAAAATGCAATGTAAACCCCAATCATTAAAAAAACCCTAACAATATGTTCTATAACATAATAGAAAACAATAAAAATCAAGCAATTCTAACCTCTTTTTAATCTTCTTCTTCCATCTCTGTTAGGCACAAAAGAATATCTCTTTTGTTAGGGTTTTGGGTTTGAAATTGTAGAGAAGTACATGTTTTTCTTAGGAGAATTACGGTGGTAAATAATTGAGTGAAAGAATAATATATGGTAGTGTTTATCCCTTAAATGGTGGGAAAATTGATAAGTTAAATAAGCACCCGTGTGTGTTAAGCATCAGAAGACTCGCTCGCATATGCCCAGATCATTCATATACAGGTCGGTCTTACATATCAAAATCAAGAGAAAGGGAAAAGGTCGGTCGCACACGTACAGGACACTCGCACGAGTGCAATATTCAAATACAGATTCGATCGCTCATATCATAGAAAATCGTTCACTCCTATGTCAAGGGTTCGCTCGAACACCAGGGAGCTCGTGCGCAACATAACTCATGCACTTTGGGAGGCCGCTCGCACATAAAGATAGCTCACTCCGCCCATCAGAGTAGGGTCGTCCTCTCATTAGAACAGGGTCGAGCGTAACAACATAGTTCGACCACACAAAGAGGTTGCTTATTCTTCTTCCCAGCCGCTCGTTCATACTACCTTGTATGGCCGCATACATCCTTTACTCACTCGCATGCTACAACTTGTACGGTCGCCCGCTCATCCTGTTCGCACGTCTGGAGGTCGGTCGCACAAGATAGCTGGTAACAGCTGGAGACAACTAGTTACAGTTGGGTGGTGGCATTTCCATAAATAATGAAGCGCGTGGTCGTAGCCTGCATATGTAGGTTTCAGCTCATTTCTTTATGGGAGCTCACCTATAAATAGGTCATGGCTTCCATACTTTTAGGGATCGATTTCCATGACCCCGAAGGGTTGCCAAATTGCTTCCTTTCCCATTTACAAGTGATCATAACATCATCTAACAATTCCAAGCAAAGATCTAGAGCTTGATCCACCATGGCTTCCATTGAGATCAATCAAGTGTCTTAGAGATTGAAGATCCTCCTTCATCCTCCTTGCATTTGAAGATTTCTCACCATTCCTCCATCAATTTCACCACTTCTCTGTTGGTCTGCTCATTTCTCCATCAATTTGCATAGATCTAAGTGAGATTTACTTGTAATAAGAGAAGATGAATGTACAAAGAGAGATTCTATGTCTTGTAACCATTGATGTAATAATGAAATCCTTGCCAAAGTGGATTTAGATCTATCTAAGATCAAACCACTATAAACTCTCTTGTCTTTAATTTGCTTTTTTAATGATTGTGGTCCTTTTACCTCAAGTCTAACCGTTTGGTTAAGTACTTCTGAAGCACCCTTGGTGTTTGATCCAATTTTGACTCAAACATTTGGCGCCCACCGTGGGGCCGCTTTCGCTTTCCACGAGGTTCATAACCTTGCGGATGTATTGAAGTGTTTTATGGAATTCTGCTTGCTACGATTGGCTCCCAAAGCCTAAAGAGTGGACTGCTCAAAGAATTTGCTTCAAAGTTCAAAAAAGTTGTCAGAAATCATGGCTGGTTCAAAGAAGAACAGCAAGTCCATTAGAGCTACTACGAGTGTTGAAAATGATCATAACAATGAGGTTACACCACAAACTTTAAACCGAGAAGTGGGAGAGTCCTCGAGGCCATATGTAACCTGAGATGAATTGAATGTGGTGGTAACGGGCTTGAATGAAAAAATGGATGCTACGACTAAAATGATGATGGAAAAACTTGATGCTTTGCTTAATGTTCAAGCCAATCCCCCGCCTCCAAAGGTCATGGTTAATGCTGACGAAAAAGAGGACACTTCTGCCTTAGACCCAAGTCGATCGCACTTCTTAGTGGAGGATAAGGGGGAGGCCGGTGTTGAGGACTCTAAATTCAAAGCACCACAACATGTCGAGAAGCGTACAACTCGAAGCGCCACATGTCCCACCAAAGGAGCACCTCCCAAGAGAGGTCCAGGGCATCGGAACTTGAACCGTGGTTAATCCGGTAAAAGGACTGACGCTTGCTCCATGGAATGAACTGGTGATGAGGAGCGCATCTTGGACATGATCCAACGAATAATGGAAGAAAACATTGCCCATAAAGATGAAGAGAAGGAATGGGATTTTTCGCCCAGCAAGAACCCATTCACAAAATAACCCTGGGCATGGAGGATGATCCACCCACTCTCCGGAATGTTGTGGAGAGTAGTGCCACCGAAGAATGGAAAGGCAGTGAGGTCCAAGGTGAGCAAAAGAATAACCCTGGGCAGAAAAGGGGAAATCAAGGGAAGGATAATGAATCCTATAAGAAGAAACGGATCTACAAACATTCAGAATTGACTCCCCTGAATGAAACCGTCAAGAGGATTTATTCCGCTACAAAGGATTCGGGCATTTTCCCTCAGATAAAGCCATAGAAAATTACGATGTAACAAGCCAACTCCGGTGAATTCTGTTGGTTTCATAACCAGCCAGGCCACAAAACCAACGAATGTTGGCACCTGAAGAGCCTGATTGAGGAGCTCATCAGAAAGAACCAACTTCAGCAATATGTGAGCAATCCTTGAAATGCTCTAACTGCTCAGGGGCAGGGCAATGTTACCAATCAACCCGGCTCCAGTGAAAAGGCTCAGGCTCTTATCGACTCAAGACCGATAATCAACACAATTTCTGGAGGACCCCACCCGACCGGAAAAAGCTGGGGGTATGGAAATATATGCAAACGAGCTAAAGGGTACTTCAGACGAAGAGAGATGCTTAATCTTGAGAAATGAATTTCCAATGAAAATGCCCAAAACTTCAGCTGACGGTGTGGAATTCAAGGACAGAGATTCTGATACACCAATTGTTGATCCCATGGTGATCACAGTCGGCCTTGACCCTGCGATTGTGAGAAGAGTCCTAGTTGACACAAGAGCCTCAGTTAATGTGCTTTTCATAAATGCCTTTCAGAAAATGAACCTCTCGATGACGGATGTGAAGGCATGTGCGAGTAAAATTCATGGGTTCACAGGACAGCCTACACAACCCATTGGTGTAATCGATTTGCTCGAAGAATTAGAAGACGGGGAACACAAAGTGTCTATGGTGCAAAATTTTGTCTTGGTAGGTGAACTCTCTGCCTACAATGCCTTCCTCGGGAGACCAACCATAACTGGCTTCAAAATCGCATTAGCTCCATGGAGCTTAACCATGAAGTTTCCGACCAAAAATGGAGTTAGTGTAATCAAGGGGGATCAGGCCACTGCGAGGGTTTGCTATATGGCAGAGCTATATGAGACCAGGAAGAAAGAGTCAGGGAAGAGTGCGGAGGCTCCACTCCGCATTCGAGACCTCCTTATAGCAATTAAAGCAGGATCCCTGCACTGGGAAGCAAAATGGAGCGCGAAAAGAAATTGATCCTTAAAAAGTTAGTTAAGGGGATGAAAGAGCGGCTCCAGCTGATAATTCTTGTTGCTGTTAATCCCAAAGATCCAAACCGTGTGCTGAATATAGGATCTCAGTTGAGCTTGGAATTGAAGAGTCAATTGATTGTCTTTTTGAAAGCTAACTTGAATGTGTTCGCGTGGAACCATTCTGACATATGCGGCATATCTACGGATGTTGCGGTCCATAAGCTTAACATTGATCCACGTGTTCCATCTGTCAAACAGAAAAGAAGGACCCAAGGGCTAGAAAGGTCGAGAGATCTGAAGGAGGAAGTCGATGGGTTAATGGAGAACGGCTTCATCAAGGAATCCACCTACCCAAACTAGGTCTCCAACCCCGTACTCGTAAAAAAAGCGAATGGAAAATGGCGAGTTTGCATTAACTATTCAGATCTCAATTAAGCATGTCCAAAAGATAGCTTCCCTCTTCCCAGGATAGATCAGCTGGTAGACTCTACAACTGGACATGAGTTGTTGTCTTTTATGGATGCGTATTCAAGCTACAATCAGATCATGATGTATGGACCAGATCAAGAAGAAACGAGCTTTACCACTGATCTTGGCCTGTACTGCTATAAAGTGATGCAATTTGGCCTAAAAATGCGAGGGCAACTTACCAGCGGCTTGTAAACGTCATGTTTAAAGCAAAAATTGGCAGGACAATGGAGGTTTATGTCGATGATATGCTAGGAAAGTCAGTAAGAGCTGCCGATCATCTGGAGACTTTGGCCTAGATATTTGATAGTCTACGCTAGTACAGTATGAAGCTGAACCCTCTAAAGTGCTCTTTCGAAGTCGCTTCAGAAAAATTTCTAGGATTCATGGTCAATGCCCGCGGCATAGAGGCCAACCCATCTCAAATATCAACTTTGAGGCAGATGCACACTCCTTGAACCAAAAGGGAACATCAGTGCTCAAACCAGAAAATCATATATTTGAATTGCTTCATATCAAGGGAACAAGACAGGTTCCTTCCTTTCTTCGATGCCCTCAGAAAAGGAAAGAAAGATATTCAGTGGACCCCAGAATGCCAGGAAGCCTTTGAGGAATTAATCTGACACATGGCCACACCTCCGATGCTTTCCAAGCCTAATGGCGAAGAAGACTTGTTCTTATACTTGCAATGTTCTCCCATGCTCTGAGTGCAACATTGGCAAAAGAGGACTCGAAAGTCCAGAGGCCTGTCTATTACATTAGTAAGAGGTTGATTGAGGCAAAGTTGAATTACTCGAAGCTTGAAAAGCTCGCTTATTGCTTCAAAGAAGCTTCGGCCCTACTTTTAGGCTCATCCTATTAAGGTCCTTACCAAAGCCTTTGAAGCAAGTCTTGTTCCGCCCATAGATTTCTGGGAGTTTGCTGAAATGGAATATTGAGATCAGTCAGTATGATGTTGCATACCACCCTAGGAAAGCAATCAATGGACAAGCACTTGCGGATTTTATCGCAAAGTTCACTGACCGAGGAAAAGAGGAAAAGGAACCTGCTATCGAGGCCGACATTCAATGGAAACTATTTGTTGATGGATCACCAAACAACTACTATTCTGGAGCAGGAGTAATCCTGGAGACTCCTGAAGGAAGATCTATCTGCTATGCATTAAAATTGGAATTTCCATCGACAAATAATGACCTTACAAATTTTCAGCGATTTGCAATTGATGGTATGTCAACTCCGGAAGGAGTTCCAGGCCAAAATGGGCAACTTGCCAACTTATCTATCCAAGGCTTTGGAACTACTAGAGAGCTTCGAACACTATACCATATCTCACATTTCGAGAGAAGAAAATACCAAGGCGGATTCACTGGAAAAATATGCAAGCACGGGAGATGCACAACTTAGGGAATTAGTTCCAATGGAAGTCCTTTCCAGTCCCAGCATGGAGCATATTGATATGGATTGGCTCGTGGAGGCAACCGATGACTAGACTCATGGATGACACCAATCAAAGAGCATCTCATGACCGGTGCACTCCCGGCAGAAGCCAAGAAATGAAGAAAGATTTTATGAAAAGCTCCTATGTATCTCATTCAGGATGGACGACTGTACACGCAAGGGTTTTCTATGCCCCTACTTCGATGTGTTACGAAGAAGGAACCAAAGGCAATTATGATGGAATTGCATAAGGATGAATGTGGAGGCCATAATGGTGGTCAGACATTGGCCAAGAAAATTCTGTGATATGGTTCTTCTGGCTAGATGTAAATCAATACTCCGCAGCATACACTAAAAATTGCGACTCATCTCAATGATTTTTGAAGATTCCAAGAATGCCATCAACAACCACAACTCAAATGATCAGCCCATGGTCATTCGCCATCTAGGGCATTGATCTCATAGGAGCACTTCCCACCGCAAAGTCTGGTTTCAAATATGCCATTGTCGTCGTTGATTACTTTACCAAGTGGGCTGAAGCGGAACCGTTGGCAACCATAACCTCAAAAGAAGTTATTAACTTTGTCTTGAAAAACATCATTTGTACGTTAGGAGTGCCACAAAAGATAATCACAGACAACGGAACCCAGTTTTAAAGTGAAGAATTCCAGAGCTTTTGTGCCAATTATGGAATCCAAAAGAGTTTTCCAACGGTGGCTCATCCACAGGCAATTGGGCAAGTGGAAGTAGTAAATAAGATCATAAAATCAACCATCAAGAAGCGTTTAGAGAAATCCAAAGGTGGTTGGGTAGATGAGCTTCCGCTGGCACTATGGGCATACCGCACAACTCATAAAATTGTGACTGGGCACACTCCCTTTTCCCTAGCTTTTGGTTTTTAAGCAATGATTCCTATGGAGCTAAAAGTCCCCACTCACAGGAGGATTCACTTCAATCAAGAGGAAAATGAGAGGTTGCAACTCGAGGCTCTCAATCAGCTCGAGGAAAAAAGAAATGATGCAGAACTCCGAATTGTTGAGCACCAAAGGAGGGTAGCTAGACATTTTAATTCTAAAGTCAGACACAGGACTTTCGAGATCGGAGACCTTATGCTGAAAAAAGTAATGAATGAAACCAGGGTTTTTGGGCTGAATTGGGAAGGACCCTATGTCATAAGCCAGAAATTCCAAGATGGCACCTTCGAGTTGTCTACCACCATTGGAGCTCAGATTCCTCGAGCTTGGAATAGCGAGCATCTCCGCCGCTACTTTCTATAATGCATTGTTAAAATCTGTTGTAAAAAGTTGTAAATATTTGCAAGTTTTACATTTGAGCTATGTACATATAAAAAGTCATGAGTGAGAAAGTCTATTTGCTTGCATGAATCATATATTTGCAAACTCTTTCTAAAATTGGTCTCTTAAATGTAGGCAAAACAAGTACAACCACTCATTTACGATCCAGCCAGAGCTGGAAGCTTCCTAAGCATATCCTGATTGGGATAAGCTCAATTGCAGCAAACGGGAACTAAGTCGGAAAGTTGCACCTTTCATCACAGAAAACACTTCCTAAAAAGGAGGTTTAAGTTACCTAATCCCTGACTACAGTCGCCTATCAAGATAAACGCCATGTGGAAAGATTGGTATCAGACTCGGGAAATGATGCAAAGGTGGAAGCAACCCAATCTTACTAACAAGTAAAAGATTGCAAGTTCCACCATAGAGACATCTTCTTAAATAAAAGGTTCAGGACAACAGTTCTATAAATCAAGACAATATTCGACAAAAGAACTGTCGTCTGCCTCGTGGGATAACGCAACATGTTGGAAGGACGGACAAAACCTAGGCTGGAAGTACCAGTCCTAGGCCGGAAGGACCGACAACCCAAGCTGAAAGGACCAGCACCATGTCAGAAGGACCAACAAAACCTAGGCTGGAAGTACCGGTCTTAGGCCGGAAGAACCGACAAACCAAGCTGGAAGGACTAGCACCATTCCGGAAGGACCGACAAAACCTAGGCTGGAATTACCAGTCCTAGGCCAGAAGGACCGGCACCAAGCTGGAAGGACCAGCATTACCAGAAATCCCAACCGAAAGGGGGTATCCAATATAGTCTTCCTGATTATGAGTTAATCAGAATAGATAAGACATAAAATTGGATTAAACTTACATGTATTTAAACCTAATCTCCGAAGGGCCTGGACTGCCAGGTTAGCGAGAAATACGATTGACTACATTTAAAAAAAAAACTCTTCGGAGGCATGTATTCAATTCTAATCTCCGAAGGCCTGGATTGCCAGGCTAGCGAGAATACGACTGAATGCATTACAAATATATAACCCCTCAAAAGAAGGCATTGGGAAAATGGCATGAATCTATCAACTAAACTGAATTCTATTATAACTAAGAGAATTTTGAAAAGTTGATCGCTTCCAGTCTAATAAAATTATAACGAACTTTGGTATAGGGGCACAATCACAGCATAAAAAGAAAACCAACAATGCTAATTCTACATACCACAAGTTTGTTACAATCATGTAATCGACAAAGTGTATTGTGATATAATTGTACAGTGGTGCAAGTGCAACATGCAGTGTGCAAGTAGAAGTACAACAAAGCTAAGTAAAAGGCTGCAGTACAACAAACAAAAACACTGTCCCATGCAACCAAAATAAAGCACAATTTTATCACAGAGTCACAAGTCAGTCACAGGACCACAAAGCCATCAAAATAAGCATAAAATAGTAAGCGAGGACCGACACTCACATATACAACCAGTCTAAATATCATCATTTTCTTTGTCATCTTCTGCACACTGGTTGATGGGATCTTCCTAGATAACATGCTCTTCAGTAGAATGAACTTCAGTAGCATTCTTATCAGTATCAATAGTAGGAGGGTCTGCAGGGATAATTTGAGAACTTGAAGCTTCATCATTGGCAGGGAAGGATGGAGCATGAATAGTGGTAACATCCGGGGTTTTCTCCTTAAAGGATTAGGCTCGCTCATCTATTAGTATCTTCCTGCCCTCAGCCAAAGCATCACGGTCCTCTGCTTCTAAGAGGGCATCCTGAAGGACATCATCTTCTGCACCATCTGAATATACGAGCACTTGTTCCCAAACGAGAGCCATAGTTCGTGGGAATTTGTCTTTCAAATAACTCAAGCTTCCACGATTCACAAAGCTATAAACATAAAATTGGAACAAAGTGTCATTAGTTTTAACCTTGGCCTGTTCAAGAGTGTTAGTCAGTTTATTGTCTTCTTCTTCCAGAGCTTTAAGAGATTTGCTCTGGGATTTTTTTTCCTCAAGAGCTGATTTTTCTTGTTGATAAGAAGCTGGATCTCGTTTTTCTGAAGCAAATTGAGATTCTTGAACTTGTTTCTTAGCAGCCTCAACCTCTCTTCTAAGATTCTCGTTCGGCTTCTAAGCCGCTCACCCTTGTATTTCCATCCTTTAAAGATGCAATTTCATATTCTTGGGACTTAATCACATGGATCAATCCAGTCTTGTCGTTTTCCAAAGTTTCAATATGCTTAAGATGTCAAGTGTTTAACCTTTGAAACTCATAGCCAAATTTGTTCCATGACTCAAATCAACTTTCAGTTGTGTTCATGGCCTTGTCTGAATGCACTTCAAGTTGACTCGTGGCAGTATCGAGTTGGGTAATCATGCAGCTCTTTATAGTGCTCAGCTCTTCGACAGCATCCCTCTTGTCATTTGGGTGTAGATCCAAATCGAATTACATTCCTCTGAGGTCCCAACCTCCAGATCGATCCTTAAGCTTATAATTTCCGAGCGGAATTTTATATGGAGGCCTGTTAAGGATCATCTGGATCTAAATAGAAGTCGGGACAGTGGATTGAGAAGCATCAAAGGGTTGTTCAAAAGGAATAGGGATGATAGGATCTAAAAACTCAACTGATTTATGACGTTTCAGAATCTCATCCTCGCTTTGATCATCTTTGCTTCTCTTCCTCTCTCTCTTCTCCCGGTGCTATTCCTTGTCCTTACCACCTCTGTCAGATGCATTTATATGATCGTGCTTTCCCTTCTTCCGATGGTCAGTCAAGGAAGGTTCACAAATATGCTCAGGCGGAGGATCGAAAGATAGTTGAGAACACTTCGAATAACGGGAGAGGCGAGACTGTAAAAGACTTTGTGGGTTAACATAACCGGATTATCGAGAGAAGTTTTCCGATAATGAATGCTTCATTCCTGAGTCTGGGAAAAGGAAAGAGGAAAGTTTTAGTACTTAAATTAGAGAGTACTAGAAAGAGATAAAAAAGGGTTTTAAGCAGAGAATCGGGAATATATGGCATAAGTAAGAAAATGTGCTACTATATATCCGTTAACGAACCAATCTTAAGCGATGGTTCTAAGGCAATCCCTAGCTTCACAAGTAATTTTCTTGGTCTAGAGATGGGAGCTTTGAGTGCACTAATTCCTGTATTAGGGTTTGGGGTTTAAATTTTTGGACAGCAATATCACCTTGAATGATGTCTTTAACCGAGCTATGGTCACTTAGATTCTAAAAAGTTTTTGAGACACCTTCGCCCTGACTATCCCGAATGGAAAGATTCTCGTCAACTGCCTCAGCAACCAAAATTTCCTTAGAAGTTACTCCAGCCTTATCAGATCGCTCATTCTTTTTCATCAAATCTGAAACAGTTTTGAGGTAGTTTCAGCTACATCATCCTGACCAATTTCCTCTGTAGAACCTGAAGTAGTTCCCTATTCCTCGGTCTGATCGGATAAAGTCATGAGACCCTTACCCTCATGCTGCTTGGGCACTACCTCCTCAACAGAAACCAACTTGGATTTGGGAGGTGTTTTACTGCCTTATGCCGGATTAGAGCACTTCTTTACTGGGGCCTTCTTGGCCGGAGACTTGCTAACAGTGCCTTTCTTGTCAGTTGAATCCACCACGAGAGTTCGCGAGGGAGGAAGTAAGTCACGTCGACGAAGGAACTCTTCTGTAATCAGGAATTTCCTGTTCCTTTTGCTCTTGCTGGCAGCTAGTTATGAATTACAAAGGTCTTGATCGAAGGCAATACTCTAATCAGGGAGCACTGTAGCATAGCTAAAAGATTTTAGTAATGGACTAAGAAGGAAAAAAATGAAATACTGAGAAGAAATTGCATTCATCTCCTTTCATCCAAAAACCATAGAAGTTGGCAGGGCACCGAATAAAGAAATATTTGTTCAAAAATCTTCGACTTTCTACCAAGCCAGTAATTATTTTGGAGCCCAGGCTCTCAACGAAAATAAATGAGGAACGATCCTTCTTCCTCCTTTTCAAAGAATATAAAGAGCATATATCTTCAAATGTAGGCGCACATTGTTTTTTCCCTCATAAAAAGCACGTAGAGGCTCACTAAAACGGCATAGACATTTGGATGCAATTGGTACGGGGGAATAGCTAAGCGTCGGAGAATCAATTCTAGATAGAGGTTAAAAGGAGGAATTTCCCCGCTCGTTAGCATACCACGATTAGAAGCAACATAACCAGTTGGGAGAATGTCAGCAAATTCGTCTTTCCCAGGGAACTTGGGCTCTTCCTTTTCTGAAATTCCAAATTGATTACACAACTATTGATATGAGCTAAAAGAAAGTTCTGTTACATGCCTTTCGTGAGGTATATTGGAAAGTGCATGGGGGCGTGGGAAAGTTTTGATTGACATTCACTCTGGGGGCAGTACCCAATGTAGTTTCAGCAACTTGGTCAGAATTTCCAGCTTCACTAAACATTGTTCCTTCCTTGGGATTCTGGCGTGACTGATGACGAGTTAGCATTTCTACATGAAGGATTATGTCATTATAAAATTAGTACAACAAGAAGGTTCAACGATCAGTAAAAACTTTGGCTTCAAGATGAACCAAGCACGACAAAATTAGTAGAGGTCGTATATGTTTAAACAAAGCAAGGTCATGCATAACCGACCCCTACAATGTCGAGCAAGAACGACTTAGCCAGGTTTAAACATGAAGCTCAGGAAGGTCCAACGTGGTCATGTACTCAGGCTAGGTTGAGCATGGATGACATAGACCTGGTTGGTACACACGACCCATGCCCGGTCGTTCATGAAGGATTCTTCCCCGGTCGTGCGTGTTCAGACAAAGCCTGGTCGTGCATACCCAATTCAATCCTGATCGCGCATGGTCAATTCAAATCGCTCTTGCATGCTCAACTCAAGGTGGTTGCTCATACCCAACCAAAGCAGGCTCGCTCGCGACTAACCCTATATAGGAGTCGAGCAGGAACGACCCACGCCAAGAGAGGTGTGAACGACCATAGTAGTCAAGCAAGAGTGGCAAGGGACTGACTGTAGGATCAAAAGCTTTCAAACCGAATGTGGAATCAAAACATATACAACATATATGCATTTGAATGCTGAACAACATGTAAAAATCCTTGAATTACACAATATGAGCGCAAATGTATGATAAACTTGAGCAATGATTAGCAAAAACCCATAGCTATATCAGTTGTGACATGGCTATGCAAAATCAAAGCAAAAGGTTGTCTAATACATTTCGATGAATAACTCACAGCCATGTTATTAGAATCATAAATCCGAGGGGTTTTATGTGATTCAAATTCATCAACCGATTACATATACAACCTTAGAACATTCTATGCATTACAATCCCACAAAATCATCAAAAGTCGCAATTCATACTCAAATTATTCAGACCATACCCCAAACTCTCGAATCAAAACCTTGAGCTTTCACGAAGCTAATCGGTTAACCCAAAGAAAAAAAAGTAGAGAAAGAAATTCACCTATAAACGAGTAGACTGCCTCGGGTTTAAGGAAGGATTGCTTCAATTGATTTCGAAGTTGGAGGAACTTTGCTGGAAAGATCGAACGCGGCAACGAACTGGAAGTTTGAGAAGATAGTACAATTGAAGCTCGAAAGGAATCGGTTGTAATGTGAAAATTTTCTAGGGCGGAGCCGCCATTAATCTGATTTTTTTAGAGAAAGAAAATAAATGAAAAAAAGTATGCAGAGGGACAACATACAAAAGACAAAGAGACTCATCAGTTCAACCGACTCGTTCAGGCCCAGGTAAACCGTTCGATTGTGTTAGCCCAATCCAGCAGGACTACCCAGCCCATGAGCGCTCTTATGGACTTGATCGATTAAACTTATGCGCGAGCGGCCTGTAGCTGTAATGGACATATGTGCGAGCGACCTGTAGCTGTAATGGACATATGTGCGAGCAACCTGTAGCTGCAATTCAGATATGTGCGAACAACCCGAGGAGGCAATCAACTCATTTAAGAATGAATTTAAATTATCAAATTGTGTGGCATTCAATTGTTTCAAAGCTTGTAATCTTTATAAATCAAAATTTACAAACTTCGAGGGGCAAACGTTTATCCTTTAAATGGTAGAAAAATTGATAAGTTAAATAAGCACTCGTGTCTTCCAAGCATCACAAGACTCACTCGCACATGCCCAGATCGTTCATACACAGGTCGGTCGTACATATCTAAATTAAGAGAAAGGCAAAGGTCGGTTGCACACGTACAGGGCACTCACACGAGTGCAATATTTAAATAAGGGATTCAGTCGCTCATATCAGAGGAAATCATTCACTCCTATGTCAAGGGTTCGATCGAACACCAGAGAGCTCGGGCGCAATATGACTCATGCACTTTGGGAGGCCGCTCGCACATAAAGATACCTCGCTCCGCCTATCAGAGCAGTTGAATCGTCCGGTCATCCGAACAGGGTCGAGCGTGACAACATAGCTCGACCATATAAAGAGATTGCTCATTCTTCTTCATCGTCGCTCGTTCATACTACCTTGGACGGTTGTGCATATATCCTTTACTAACTCGCATGTTACAACTCGGACGGTCGCCTGCTCATCCTGTTCGCACATCTGGATGTCGGTCGCACAAGACAGCTGGCAACAGTTGGAGACAGCTAGCTACAGTTGATGGTGGAATTTCGGTAAATAATGAAGAGCGCGACCCATAGCCTGCATATATGGACTTCAGCTCATTTCTTCATGGGAACTCACCTATAAATAGGCCATGCCTTCCATACTTTTAGGGATCGATTTCCACGACCCCGAAGGGCTACCAAATTGCATCCTCTCCCATTTCAAGTGATCATAACATCATCTAACACTTTCAAGCAAAGATTTAGAGCTTGATCCACCATGGCTTCCATCGAGATCAACCAAGTGTCTTAGAGATTGAAGATCCTCCTTCATCTTCCCTGTATTTGAAGATTTCTCACCATTCCTCCACTGATTTCACCATTTCTCCGCTGGTCTAATCATTTCTCCACCAATTTGCATAAATCTAAGTGAGATTTACTTGTAATAAGAGAAGATGAATGTACAAAGAGAGATTCTATGTCTTTAACCATTGATGTAATAATGAAATTCTTGCCAAAGTGGATGTAGATCTATCTAAGATCAAACCACTATAAACTCTCTTGTATTTACTTTGATTTTTTAGTTATTGTGGTCTTTTTACCTCAAATCAACCATTTCGTGAAGTGCTTCTAAAGCACCCTTGGTGTTTGAGCCAATTTTGACTCAAACAGGTGGCCAGAAGAATATAAAAAATAATACATTGTATTAAATTTGGAAAGGTGGATAAAAGTACAAACCGAAGTGTGAATAGTAGCACCCAACAAAAGCCACCTCCTCCAAGCCTTGCTACCTTGTGCCCTCTTGCTCGTGGTGAGCCTATGGTAGCAGTTGTTGATTTGGTTACTCTTGCTTCCTTCAATGCTTGGGTTGGGTTTCACGATCTATTTTTTTGGCGTTTCAATTTGAATAGGTATATAAAGTCAGTTTTTCTATCCAATACTGTTTGTCATATTTGATTCTTCAATTTCAATTTCAAGTGTCGAGTGAGTCAACATTGGGATCCATTTGCATGCAAATTGCAAAGTCTTTAGTATTCAGCTTATTTAATCTTGCGGAAAGAACACACAGTGAGATTTTGGAAGCGCATTTATTACTATTCTATGTCATCCTATACCATTTTAGGTTATTTAACTCTCACTTGTTTGCATTTAGCCATCTTATCTTTTTTTTGCCTAAGCTTGCGTGTTAGAGGAGTTGTGGAACTATTGTGTCATGCATGTGTCATGTCATATCGTGCATGTCGTTCATATTGATATTCGTATCAGTTCATTTATATCTTATCAAATTCCTAAAGCCGCAAAAGGTGAATTTTCTCACTCATGACTAATAAATTATTAAGTGAATTGAACAATTTAGAATTTTAACGAAATGGATTTTTTGAACAAAAGGGTACTTATATAACAATAAAAAGTTACAGATAGAGGAAAGAGTTGGTTACAAATACAACAACACTTTCAAAAATGAATACTATATAAAAACACAAACCAGCTCTTTCTAAGAACAAAACACATAGCAAAGTACACACCGAAATCCAGAATCATCAACTCATGAAACTGCAAGAACACATGAACTAACTATCTTTTGGATATGCCTCCATTCATTACCCCTCCAGGACTACAACCATCTTCCCTGACTTTTTTTATTTTAGATTTTTAATTGAGAAACCAACTTAATCCACTTCGGGTTCGTTTCAACCAAAGGATCACCATTAATAACCACATAATCTCCCTCAAACTTATTTGCCTTAAACTTGTTTCTTCTCCTTTTTATGCTACTAGATGAACTATCAGAGTCTTCCATTAACATATCCTGGAGCATATTATTTTCTAATTCATGCATATTTAAAGAAGCTGAAAGATTAACCTTGGAAGGAGCAGTTTTCTCTTCATGAACTCCAGATGTAACCTGAGCCAACTTGTTATTCCTCTCTTGAAACTCTTCCCTAACATGCATCCTTTCATCTACTTCTTTATCTATTGTATATTCAAAGTTCTTTATAGTTGTAGAAATATCATTAGGCTTATCATTTAAATCCTGCATGCAAACGTAAGGTAGTGTTTGGTTTAAAGTATATTTTGAGTTTTCAATTTTGATAACAAGACATAAGAAATTTTTAGGGATAACGAATGGAGTGAAAGGGTAATAGTGGGGACCACGTAAATAAGTTAGGGACACCGGAATGATGTATTATCTCTTTTTCTTGTATTAATTCCCAAAATAGGAAAAACAAATAAAAGTTGTTTTCTATTTTTTTTGTTAACTTTATTTTCTAAACAATCGTTTTTGGCGTTATACATCTATCGTTCACATTTTAGTGTGGGTGAAAACTAAAAAGCGTAAACCAAATGCCTCCTTAGTTTCTGCAAGAACACTAAACTGATTAAGTGTGCTAGCTTTATTTCTGAGAAGTCTCTACTGTCCTTAACAACCCATCCTTTTCTCTTGGATTACTAATTGGAGCTTTGTTCATGCAATATATTCTTATCTGGAAGAGCCTTATTAATTTGACTCTGATTTTCAAATTATTATCTATGTCCATACCACTAACCAGATTTGGGTTTTCTTTAGGAACTCATACCTTAGAGCATCTCCAAAAGTAGAAGGGTGCGGATTTTCGATTTTAGAATTTCCGCACCCCGAAAAGTAAAAATTTGCAGAAGTTTTGGGTCTAGGCATTTGTTGAACAAACGCCTGGAACTCGGCGTTTGTTCAGCAAACGCTGACAATTTAAAAGTAATGTGTCAGGAAAATGTGTCCAAAAATCCAAATGTCATGCATATGTCAAAAAAGTACACTACAGAATGTCCAACTGGAATTAATTAGGCCAAAATTCTACACGTGTCGCATGTGTCCAAAATATATCATATAGAATATGCTCGTCTGAATTTAAAAAGCTGGCTGTCTCCAAGAAAGTTTAACAAAAAGTGCCTGGTGGGATTAAAAATGAAAACCAGGCGTTTGTTCAACATACGCCTGGTTTCAGGCGTTTGTTGAACAAATACCTAGTTTCAGGCGTTTTTTCAACAAGCACTAGAAGAGTTTGCAGATTCCGGAACTATTGCCCCTGATATCCACACTATTGGTAAAATCTACCCTCCGCTGGGCTTGCTTTTGAGGTTGGATATCAGATAAATATTGAATATCCGATCTTTGTTGGAGAAGCTCTTAACATCTTTACAAAAGCATCTGAATGACCAAATATTTTGCAAAAGGAGCATACAGTAGGAACCCATTCATATTCTACTTTTATTTGTATGAACTTGTGTACATATTGCACAAACACTATTGACATATATGACACGATATAGTTGTGATGCGTGTTATGCTGTATTTTTATAAGTTTCTCATATTGCATTTTCCCTGTAAACTTAGGAAAAATTACTATGAGTTGAAATGATACATCGTGAATGACTATATAGTTTTAGAAAATTTGAAACTGAAATTTTTAGGATACAAATTGAAATGGTATATATCAAAAAATTAAATTAATAGGTTGAAATGGTACAAATCCGATTCACTTGACCGTTGGATAGAAAAATCATATACGACTGTTTTCTAAAATGTTATAAGTATCTATCGATTTTAATAAATTGATTTTGAAACTTAATTTAAATCTTGAGCATAAATAAATATTTGAAATAATTAACTTAAGTTTATAAGTTAAAACTGATTTAATAAAATTGTTGTACAGATATAATTTACAAAAGTTAATATTAAATTTTAAGATTTAGTTTAAACTAAATCTTATAAGGAAATTTTGATTTAGTATATTATAACTAGATTATATAACAAGTTAATCTAAAATGGATTAATTGAATATAAAGATTATTTAGTTTTAAACTTTGTTTTAAAACTTTAATCAAGTTTATTATGATTAAAAGATTTAATTTAGTTTAAGATTTTTGCTATGCTTGCACAGATGTATGCAAGTATTTTCAGCACAGATGCATTAACTGAAATTCTTGCACTATAGTATGCCAGAAAATTCAATTACATGCGTACTTGTTTGCATTTAACTGATGTTTTCGCTGTTTATTTTGTTTTGAAATGGTTTTTGATTGTGTTTTGGTCTCATTTTTTTAACGTTTACCTGTTTTAAATAAATATAATTTATGTGATTTTTTTATTTTATTTTTAATTATTTATTGAATTTTTGACAAATAGGGACAAAATTTACAATAAGCTTATGACTGGATGTGAGCCTAATTTTGAAACTTAATAGGGACCTGTAAAAAACGCACCCTAAATCCATCGTCGATGATTTTACGAATCAACGTCATTTCCAATCCTTTTCCAAACACATCGCGACTTCAACCAAATTGCTTTGTGTTTTCTGACGACGTTCTTGACGCTTGAGTACGCCACTAACCAAAATCTTGACGTGTGACAGCTTTACCAAAAGGCGCGTCAACACTTTGCCCTCCAAAACATGTCTTGCTTGATCGAAGGAAGATGTATTTCGCGAGAAAACCAGAAATCCAGAAAATAAAGCCATGGGAAGTCTGAAGTGAACTTTTATATCCAGAAAACCAAAGAACCATTATCACGCTAGATCGTATTAACCAGAAATCCAAAACTCGATAAGTCAGAAATTTACGATTGGTCTGGATCGCATTTAACCAAAGAAACTAGTAAGCCTGATGTTCAATAAAAGCAGACGATCGCTCTGGGTCATCTAGAGATAACCAGAATAATCTGAGGACTGCTAGAGTCCAATATCCTAAATAACTGGAAAATCCATATTCAGGGAATCCGGGAGGCCCAAAATCCATAAATCCTAAGTAACCGTATAGCCAGGTATCCAAATGAGTTCGAGGCGGCCTTGCTGAGGCAAGATGACCAAGAACATGTCAAAAAATTCCAAGGCGGGCGTATCGGAGTAAGACGACCGAGGATAAACCAAAGAATTCCAAGGCGGCCTTACCGGAGTAAGACGACTGAGGATAGCCAAAATGTCTAAGGCGGCCTTACCGGAGTAAGACAACCAAGGAATGCTAAAAGGTCCAAGGCAGCCTTACCGGAGTAAGAAAATGAAGGATAAGCCAAAAAGTCCAAGGCGGCCTTACTGGAGTAAGACGACCAAGGAAAGCTAGAATGTCCAAGGTGGCTTTACCGGAGTAAGACGACCAAGGATAGCCAAAAAGTCCAAGGTGGCCTTACTGGAGTAAGATGACCAAGGATATCCATGAACCGAAGTCCTTAGAGTTTGTAATCCACTTTCAAATTTCATACTTCATAGGCAAGTGTCCTTACCCTACAAAGTTATCTTATTACATTTATGAAACTTTGGAGTTTTTAGCAAAAACCAAAAAAGAAAACTCAACGGTTTGTCTCCCGTAAAGAGCATGCCTAAGGATGCTTGTTCCCATACATAGGTATGCAGACTTAGCCATTTTCAATTTTAAATTTATTCGTGAAGGGAACTGAATGGTTTGTCGCCTGTCCAGAGCATGCCTAGGATCTCGCCAATTCCTGTATATGTGTAGTCAGACTTAGCCACTCTTACTACTCTTGGTCATCTTGCAACTGGAGTTATCTCAAGGCGGCATTTCCAGGGCAAGACAACCAAGAGTAGTCAAAGTGGCTAAGTATGACTACACATGCACGGGAACCAGCGAGATCTAGGCATGCTCTGGACAGGCGACAAACCATTCAGTTCCCTTCACGAATAAATTTGAAATCAAAAACGGATAAGTCCGCATACCCATGTACGGTAACAAGGATCCCTGGGCATGCTCTTTATGGGCGACGAACAGTTGAGTTTTCTTTTCTGATTTTGCTAAAAAATACAAAGTTTCATAAATGTAATAAGATTACTTTACAGAGTAAAGACGCTCGCTTGTGAAGTATGAAATCTAAAACTGGATTACAAACTCTAAGGACTCCAGTCCGTGGCTATCCTTGGTCGTCTTACTCCGGTAAGGCCGCCTTTGACTTTTTGGCCATCCTAAGTTGTCTTGCTCTGATAAGACCGCCTTGGACTTTCTAGTTTTCCTTGGTCATCTTACTCTGGTAAGGCCGCCTTGGACTTTCTGAATTATCCTCGGTCGTCTTACTCCAGTAAGGTCGTCTTGGACCTTTTGGCATTCCTTGGTCATCTTACTCCGGTAAGGCTGCCTTAGACATTTTAGCTTATCCTCGGTCGTCTTACTCCGATAAGGCTGCCTTGGAATTCTTTGGCTTATCCTCGGGCATCTTACTCTGATAAGGCCGCCTTGGAATTTTTCGGCATTTTCTTGGTCGTGTTGCCTCGGCAAGGTCGCCTCGAATTCATTTGGATATCCTCCTATATGGTTATTGGTTATTTCAAATATATGGATTTTGGGCCTCCCCGGTTCCTTGGCTATGGATTTTCCGATTATTCAGGTTATTGGACTCCAGCAGTCATCGGTTTATTCTGGTTATCTCTAGACGATCCAGAGCGATCATCGGCTTTTATCGGACTTCACGCTTACAAGTTTTCTGGTTTCTTTGGTTAAATGTGATTAAGAGCGATCGTGGATTTCTAACTTATCGGCTTTGGATTTCTGGTTAATATGATCCGGCGCGAACATGGATCTTCGTTTTCCTGGATATAAAAGTTCACTTCGGCCTTCCTGAAACACCCCACACTTTTCTGCACCTAAATTTCGACAAAAATCAAAAACTTGAACACTTCCAAGCATGGAGCGTGTATATCTAGTACCTAAAATAAATGAGCATTAGCATAATCAGAGTACGATAAAAGAAAACTCACAAAGTAAATAGAATAGGATAACTAGTATTAACTCCAGTAACTAAACTTTTCAAAGTAAGTCACTTTGCTAATACCGAGCATGAGTGAGAACGAGAACCAAAAGCCAAACTTAATCATCTGCGAGAACCCGACCTTCTCTAGGAAACCTGGAAGGTTGTAATGAGGAGAGGGTCAGAACAACAAGTTCTGGTGACTAAGAAATGTACAACATAGACTGTAATACATAGATGTACCCCGTTTGGTTTAATCTAAGCTGTATGCTTAGCAAGGTTAGCGATTCTAGCTTAACCTTGTAAATGTTTACGCACGACTTTACTACTCTTCCTAAAGTAGTATTCCCAAATCATAATACCGAGATAGGACATTTACACATATTTTTGTGAAGCCTTCATACCTGAGCTTAACTGGTTACTATATCAAGATTTTACCCCTAGTTACGGAGTTTCTATATCCATATACTTTCATTCACTTATCCTTTATCATTTATTGCCTCATTATCAATGATGGATAGGGTGGATTCCTCCTGATCGCTTAAGACCCTAGGCGGACCGACTGCTCACTTATTATTTCTCGATAATTTACTTAGCATTAAGATGAACTAGAGGGAACTAGCTACGTCCCTACTAGTAAAGGCTTCTGTCATTCACGATATACCCTTGCCCCGTATAAGGTGAGAGATGATATTTTATCGTTCGCTATACCTTCGAGCTGACCTTACTAGATAACCCCCTTAGTCGCTTATTACTTCCCGTAGGATAGGCAACCATATCTGGCGTTTTAGTTTCCAAGTTTGGGTAGGCCTACACATACCTGCCATTTAAGACCCCTAAACTGAAAGACCTATTCCCAGGTGGACTCTTCAACCCTAGCCGCTTAAGACCAAGAAAGCGGACTATACGCAAAGATTATTGGTTCGTACTCCACTAGCCTACTATACCCCATTAGCGGACTAAATGGGTCACATGTCTACTTGGGTAGTTCGAACACAGATTCCCAAACACAAAAACCGGCAACAAGAAAAAGAGGTTTTCTGCAAAATCTCCAAAGCAGGTCAAACAAAAGACCATTCAAGTCCGCATAAAACACTGATTCCTCTGAAATATCTTCGAGATTCTCCTCCGAAAAACATCTAAAGAGAGCTTAATCTTCATCTCTAAAACGACGAACGCCTTCGAAAGGACCTATTTCAACAAGATATAACAAAGGGAATGCAGCACAAACAACAATCCTTTTCTAAGATCTCTAGCAATGGACTGGTGCAAATCCAACTGCCACGACAAATTTTCCTAGCCCTAAAACGATAGGACCTATTTGCTCATTCCAAACCAACCAAATGATCATTCCCTAAGGGTAAGGCTTAAATGGTATGAGTAATATCGGATAGTGCAATTAGGTATTATGGACTAAGAAATTATCAGAGAGAAGAAATTAGATCTTGGAGTACTAGTGAGGCAAGATCTAATGCACAAATAAGCACGAAAAAGGAGGAGGCGAGGCGGAAATAAAGAAAGAGAAGAAAGATAGGAATATGGCTCGGCTAGATGAGGAAGAAAGGACGAAAGAAGGAAGTTAAAGGGGTAATTTGGATGCAACTTTTATGATTGAGTCCTAGGTCCAAGTTGTACCAAAACTCATCGACTAGTTGACCATTCTTGCATAACGCCAAATGGTCAATTATTAAATGGCTTTGGATAAAGATTGAACCTTGACCTTATTAGGCTGGATTAAAATATTAATCGTCCCGCTTAACTTTTAAGATTTGATGCAATCCTAAAAATAATTATCTACATCGCTGCGGTATGTAAAGACCGTAATTAAACTCCGAACCAACTCCAAGGATTTATTGTCTCAACAACAAGGCTACGACTACACAATAAACGAATGAATTCGAAAAATAATTCCGCTAGAAATTTGTAATATAAAACTAAAACGGATTTCCTCCATAACGAGCAAAAAAAAATAGACGACTCACGAAATCAGATAACCCAAAAATCTGAACAAAGGATTTTTCTTAGCCCTTTCAAAGAAAAATCTATAACTTTTCAAAATTGGATTTTATTATAAACTAACGATTTTGTATTTATAAGTCCATTTTATTATTGTTATTATTTATATTCCAGTTTATACTACAAACTGAAAAACCTTTTCGTGTTCAAAATATTGGATCTTTAAAATATTAAGGATTAATTGTGATAATTTCAATAAACTATCCAATATATATAGCAAGATGGATACTAAAAATCACAAGGAATAGATATTTATTATTCTTGAATTTAGTGGCATATTTCTTGTTATTTTTAATTCCTTCTTTCCTATCAATCAAATTATCTTTATTAAAATTACCAAATGGGCCCCGAAAATTTTAAAATAAGAATAGATTAAGAATTTAAAACCATATCTTCACAAACTATTTTACGAAACCGTATTTCAAAACCATTGAAATCCATTTTTATTTTTCAATTAGTTTTAAAAATAAATTTCCTTGAATACAAGGCCAAGAACTCAATTGAATATTTCAACAAATATAGAGTCGGAATTTTAATGAAGTAACAAATGGATACACCTCATAATTATATTTCTGAAATGGATACGACAAATCAACATGGGCGTTTTCCTGTTTTGGATCAAGTAATGGTACAAACAAAACCAAACCAAACCAGGAATTATGACTATCTCGATTGTAGCTAGATTTTTATATTAATATATATTATTCCAGTTTCCAAACTCGAATCAACGGAATCCACCATATTTCATCCTCATGCTCTTCATGATGAAATTGCCAATGTACTGCGGGGTAAGAAATAATTGGCTAGAAAACCGAACTCAACACATTTCAACTCTTAGTCGCTTAAAGCCCATTTTATATAATTAGGCCCACAACTAATTTCATTGTCGAAATAAATTAAAGTCGAGTAAGAAAGACGAAGAAAAACAGAAAAGAAAATCGAATTACGTTCTCTCACGATTCCTAATTTAACTAATTCCTCTGATCATTTAACCTAGGCTCTAATACCAAATGTAACACCTCACACTTTTGTACGCCTAAATTTCAAAAAAAATCAAAACTTGAACACTTCCAAGCATGGAGCTTGTATATCTGGTACCTGCAATAAATGAGCATGAGCATAATCTGAGTACGATAAAAAAACTCACAGCGGAAACAGAATATAATAACTAGTATTAACTCAAGTAACTACCTTTTTCAAAGTAAGTCACTTTGCCAATAGCAAGCATGAGAGAGAACGAGAACAAAAAGCCAAACTTAATCATCTGCGAGAACCCGACCTTCTCTAGAAAACCTAGGAGGTTGTAATGAGGAGAGGGTCAGAACAACAAGTTCTGGTGACAAAGAAATGTACAACGCAGACTATAATACACAGATGTATCCCGTTTGGTTCAACCCATCCTGTATGCCTAGCAAGGTCAGCGATTCTAGCCTAACCTGTTAAATGTTTATGCATGACTTTACTACTCAGCCCAAAGTAGTATTTCCAAATCGTAATACCGAGATAGGACATTTATACATATTTTTGTGAAGCTTTTATATTAGAGCTTAACTAGTTACTATATCGAGATTTGACCCCTAATTACAGAGTTTCTATATCCATATACTTTCATTCACTTATGCTTTATCATTTATTGCCTCACAATCAATGACAGATAGGGTGGATTCCTTCTAATTGCTTAAGACCCTAGGCAGATCGATTGGTCACTTCCTATTTCTCGATAACTTACTAAATGTTAACATGAACTAGAGGGCACTTCTAAGGGCCCTACTAATTAAGGCTTATGTCATTCATGCATATAACCTTGCCCCGCATAAGGTGAGAGATGGTATTTTATCGTTCGCTATACCTTCTAGCTGACCTTATTAGATAACCCTCTTAGTCGCTTATTACTTCCCGTATGATAGGTAGCCATATCTGGTGTTTTAGTTTCCAGGTTTGGGTAGGCTCACACACACCTGCCATTTAAGATCCCTAAACTGAAAGACCTATTCCCAGGTGGACTCTTCAACCCTAGCCGCTTAAGACCCAGGAAGCGGACTATACGCGAAGGTTATTGGTTTGTACCCCATTAGCCTATTATACCTTTCTCTATTTGGGATAAGGTGGGCTCCGTTATTAAGTCATTCCTATTTAGTCCTTCTACATGGAAATACTATACTTACACGATTCATTTTTGTCATGGGTTTATATGGTTAATAATGTTTTATATTATTAATCTACTAAGTCCAACTGTAATTTCTATTTCCGTTAATATAAATAAGAAGGTTATATTCCTTTTTTCCTAGGATATTTATTTGATACCTTCCTTAATTTGGACTTAGTGTTTAAACTACAATCATAAATTCCCTTATGACACCCATTTCCTTTTATTTCCTTTTTATTGCCCTTTATCACCAACACTGTCTTATTTTCCTAAAGAAACTATTTATTAGTCCCAAGTTATCTATTTCTTGTACTTAAACAAAATTTAATTCGATCCAAAAACTTTGTTGACTAAATTTCCTTTGAAATTAGCTTACGTCATTCGATAATTTAAAAAAAAATCTGATTTTTGTTCCAAAAATCAATCCATTTACTCCACTTAAGTTCATATTTATTTTATAACTCAAATTAATGGAAATTCGGATTTTTATCCACTCAAAATCCTTTTAGTTTACTTAATAAACCGTTATGGTTTTAAAACGATTATAGCACTATTTTTTGAAAATTTGATTTTAACATAACTCAAAATCTATAAGACGAAATTTGGATTTTTCTCTTCTATAAGAAATTTGTTCTCCAATAGGTTTGAGCATTTCTAGGGTCATCAGATTCCAACTTATATTGAGTTCTATATACTCAATTGAAGTTCGAAACGCCAAATTACGAACTACCGCGCTATGGCGAGTTCGTTTTGATTAAATTAAATATAAACGTTTAAAACTTTGTTTATAAATAAATTCCAACTCCGTTCTCTAATATTTAAATATAAATTAAATCAAATTTCCAAATCTAACTTAAACATCTCGTTCTTCCAAAATCGTTGATTACTTTATCCAAATTTCATAACTCAGTTATAAATTATTCACAACTTAACTTCTATATTAAATTCCAGTTTCCATAAATTATTTTATTAAAATTCGTTATAATCGAATTCCAATTATAAATTTCTTTTATGGGAATAATAAGCTAATTCAGCCTCCTTTACATTACAAACTAATATCATCCCTTTATAATAGCGAAGTCGTTCAAGTTGGGGTATTTTATATATCTCTCAGACCTTGGCTGACAACGTTCTTATCGTTGAGATAGATAAAAGCTTGTAATACACAAAGTCGATTTAAATCTCATATTTTATTCCATTTCTTACATTTGGAAATCTATTTCCAAATTACTCGATGAAAACAAGTTTCTATTTTAAATTCCATTTGAAATCCAATTTTCACCTCGAAAAATAATTTCTCCCTTTTTAAATTCATACTCGAATTTAAAATTAAATATTATCAAATGACAATTTTTCTTTCCATTTATAAACATCGTTTATAAATTCAATACTTGTTTAATTATTAAAAATAATTTAATATTTTCTAACCCCTTCGAAATTCAATTTCTATTTAAAAAAATAAATTTTCCTTTTTAAATCTAAAAATTCCTTTTATGATATTTTTAAATATCAATATTTAGGGCCAGTGATATTCAAACATCCAAACACACAAGCATTTATCCAATTCAATACATCGCACATGTATAAACGGATAAATAATAATAATAAATTGCAATGAAATTAGTCAGATCCCTCCAACCTGTTTCCCTGCATCCACAGATGTTATTCAACATAAATAGCACCCATCTTGCTTCAAGGCAGGATATCGCGCTATAGAAGGTCATCCACTTAATATACCGTGGGGCGATAGGGTCATCCGCTAATGATACTACAAGCATCCGCTAATGGTACTGCAGTAAATATCCAATATATATATATATAATAGCCACAACCGCCCAACATAAATATAACTAATATATATGTAATAGCCACAATAATATTTCAATGTATCCAAACAACCAACAAACAACATATAAAAATTATTTAAAATAAAATTTCGTTTATAATAAAATTATAAACGAACCAGAGAGTGAGTTTACTCACCTTGATTTTTAATTGCCGAATATCCAGTTAAAATTCCAAATCATTTCGACTACGAATCATCTCGATTGAATATATACCTACGATTATTCAATTTTATTTTTGATTAACGATCATTTATTTACATTAACTATTAAAACAAATTATTTATGTATTTGAATTTTGGTAAAAACATATACCTTACTGTCTCTGCAAACCACCTGACTAATTCATGAAACCAACTCAGAAATCATCGATCAATCTTCTTCTACAAACAGCCTCAAGCTGCTCCACTCTTCACCCGTCATTTCCTCAAGCATCTTATTGTCACGCTCCATTATTCCTTCCTTTTTTTCAACTCAAGTCACTACTATGTTTCATCAAAACATCACAACGATGCCATTTCCATGCCTCAGGCATTACTGTTCTCATGCTCACACATTTCCTTCAATTCGTTAGTCCTGGCAGTCACCATCCTCACCTCACAAACCGTACATTCAAACATTTGATTGTCGAACTTGACCAATCACCCTAGTTCTAGACAAACTTCCCTCGAATCCCACGTCGAACCCCAAAACAACGATTAAACTCCAATAAAAATTACTTACAGCTGAACCTTTATACCTCCAGTAAAACGCTCGCGATTCCAGTCCCTTACGCACCTTCAAATCATACGATCTTTCCTTTATTTCGCGAACGCTACCTTGATCTCGAGCCTTGCGATTTGTATCGCGATTCTGGATGTCGACCTCCCCTAATCGACATCGCAACAAAATCGAACAGTACCAGGTTGAAATTTTAATCCTTTCAAGTTCATCCAATCCCGAAATCATATGATTACCGGAAGCATCAAATTTATTATAATTCTGGGGATTATAAAAGGGTGGATTTCTATGAAGCATCGACTTCAATTTAGTATATCCATTCGAATTTGAATTTCGAATCCCTTTTTCTTTCTTGAATATGAGAATGGGTTTCGATTTGAACAGAAAAGGGAAAAAGAAATGGGTTTGGTTTAACATTGTGAACGAAAATGGGAAGAAGAAGAGAGTGCGCACGGTTTTATAGACGAAGATGGGAACTTCATTATGCAGTAGGCATTTCGATTTTCTTCTGGAGCTTTTCGATTTTATTTTCATAGAACAATATAGGAATAGAAGAAGGGAATAGTCGCGGTTTTATAAGAGGAGGAGGGAGACATACGTACATTATGAATTAAATGGCTATCTACCAAAGTACAGGCATATTAAATACCGATTTGATTTTACATTAATGCGATTTGATTTTGATCTTATCCATTTATTTTTATATAATATAATTCGGGGTCCTGAACTCCAATTGAAACACAACAACCGATGTTCCCAACGTTATCCATTATTCTACACTCAACGAAACAGATTCCGAAATTAAATTCGACTGTATAGAAGAGATAACAATTTAAATTAAATTTGATTTAAAAATATAAATCGATTCCAAACAATTAAATTCATCGATAATAAATTATTATTATTATCGTTTATATTCAAATAGAATTTATATTGATCGACTGAATCATTTCTGATTCAGTTTAAACTCTGAATTAAATTGTTTGTTGTTTTCATATATGATAATTTGATATATTCAAAATTAAATCATATCTCAATTATTAAATCGATAAATTCCATATTAAAATTAATTTATATTTTTCCATTCAACATTTAATATTAATTTAAATGTTCAATATTAAATGGCTAAAAATCGGGGATGTTACAACTATAACTAGTACAGATGTTCAAGCGATAGGAATCTAAAATACCGAATGGAGGACTTTTTAAAATGATAATGATGGATTTGCAGACATTATCTGTAATGTATCGGGGTTTTTGGCATATTTGTTAAACTATGATTTATAGATTTTATCCGTAATTAAAATTCAATTAAATAATATTAGAGTTTGAATATTATAGAAATTAGAATAATTATTAGTTTAAAAATCATATGCAAATATTTTAACTTGTTATTTTTATATATGAACAAGTAGATAATGTTTAACATCTTTGGTTATCCTGGTAGCTTGTTTCAAAATCTGGATCTAAAATTTTGTGTTGTTTACATATAATACTTGTTTTTAATATATGCAACGAGTAAAAATTCACTTGAAGTAAAACCAAATTTACTTCATATTTAAGCTTTAAAAGAAGAAACAAACATCATACATCATCTCCTTTTCAAAAGACTACATCACAAGTCTAGCCTAAGGTCTAAAACAAATATTTTGCACATGTTACTACCGTGCACATCCTACAGGGAGAAACAAAATGAAGTGACCAAAAATCCATTTGCAGAAAGTCTAAGATATCATATCAGTAACCATTTCAAATGCCAATTCATAACATAGCTGTGCTATTTTCAAAACCATAGCCACTGCTTTAAATCAACCACTAACAAAACAGCCTACACTAGCCTAAAACCAGAATTTAGCCTTTTAAACTTTTTCATGCATGTGCCCGAACATATACCAGCTATTCATGTATATCTGACCAATAGGCAACCTAGTTCTATCCAATCTAATGAACTGATTGGACATGTAAGAGCTCAGAGGGCTTGTGAGTTAAGTATACATTGGTATATGAGCTGCACATGTGTATGAACCCCAAATATAAGACTGTCCGTACCATTTCTATCCCATAAAAGCATGTTATCTCACAGCTAAACTAGGCTAGTTCTACTAGCTTATACACAGTTAAACTATTGGCTAGTTTCCTCAATCAAACACCAATATATATGTGCCTTAAGGACAAAGCTTCTAACATTGGTTTGCTCATGTTTGCACAGCTAGCTTATAGGAATTCCTGCATAGCTAGTATAAACTAGCTTTCTCTTTCAATTAACTGTCCAAAGCAGCTATATTCAACCCTATGACTACACTACAAAACTTCAAGTAGAAGCCTTATTTGTCCCCTATATATACACACTTGTATACACCCTCACACACCCACACAAACTAAAGCGAAGGAAAGCTTAAATCTGGGTAGCGATGGCAGGAAACATGGATAAAGAGTTTTAGAACAGAGAAGCTAAAATGTGAGTAAACCTCCCCTTATTTAATTATTAATTTTTCATATTATGATTTAGATATATTTCTGTAAGCATGTTTTGATAAGATATATTAGTTAAACAATCTAGTTATGCAGAATCTAGAAATTAAAAACATTTACAAGAAAAACAGTTAACCAGTATTTGTGAGTGAAATTCCTTTTTCCTATTTTAAACTAATACGGATTGATATATATATTACGATGATGCAATTATATACATATTGATGTTTCTGAACATGGTGTATTTAGTTGATTATATTCCTATGTTAAAACTGAAATACATTGGAAAACATGGAATTAAAACAGTGGGTATAAATGTAACTAGAAATGAAATAATAACAAAAAACAGAGTAGAACATGTAGCGTGAAACTAAAAACTGTGAACAAACTTCTGTGAGTGAACTATACTTTTATTTACTAATTGTTAGATTTGGAGTAAGCATATACATGCACATATTACCTTTTTAAAACCTGAATGGAAAATCTGGAAAAAAAACTGGAAATATATGAACCAGTAACAAGAGGTTGAGCAATATGCATATTTGTGAGTAAACTCACTTTTATTTTGTTTAAAATCTTTTCTAAAGATGCTTTTGTATAGTCACAAGTAGGTAAGTAAATTTATGTTGATAGAGATTGTATACTACTTATATAAACCCCGATCTGATGATATATAAGGCACAGAAAACCTAGTAAAAACAGAGTTAATGAAATAAATAAGTAAAGAAACAGTGAGTAAATTTCTTATTTAAATATACCTCTAATATGATGCATATGTTTTGAATATGATGTATTGATTTGATTTAATCGTTGGATTTAACTTTTGAGATATATGCAAACTTATATTGGTATTAAAAACAGAGAACAACATCAAAAGAGCCAATGAACAATTGGATAAAACATCCAAGTTTTTCCTAGTATTATATATATATATGTGTATATATATATATATATATATATGAATGTCTAGTCTGTATCATATAAGCACTAATATGGATTGAAAAACTATCAGCATAAACCATTGTTTGTTAGGTCCGTTAGTTTTCTGAGAAATGAATGATACAGGAAGTAAAGAAATATACTTCCTCTAGTTTAATAAACTAGAGTAAAAATCTATAACTTAAATTCTAATAGTTTACAAGGTTTGATTTCTACAGGAAAACAGTTCATATGTCTCCATAAGATGTCTCGTTTGACTGTGAAATGTTAAAAAAAGAAAAGTTTTATTTTGAGGACAATATGTAAATAGTATGGCTTGTTTAGTGTATAATGTTTAAGTAAATAGGATGGCATTTGGTGATCATCACTGCTGTGCGTCCTCGCATGTTTTGTTTGGTCCATTTACACCAAAACCAAGCAGGTTGATTAGCTTTTAGAAAGCCAGACATTATTCTTAATTTCTAAATATTGTTTAACCAAGAGTAGCTAAAGCAATGACTAGAATGTACAACTGCAATAGCGTGATAAAAGTTAATAGGAAAGAAAATTTGCAGCGGTTAATTCAGAATTAAAAATTAAATAAACCATGGGTAGTTTGCCAGTTTTATTTGGTCCCTGTTTGAGAATTGCACCGACGTAAGAACTTTTCTGGCGATGGCTCCAGGGGGATTCGAGGGGGAGAAGTGTCGAGCACCTATAGCCGGGGTCTGGTGATGGTCAGTGGTGAGAAGAGGTGGTACAAGGCTGTTTCTTGGATCGAGGTGATGTTGAAGTTCGGCAACAATGTCGGGTTTTGATTTAAGGGATGACTAGGAATTTCGAAAGTGGAATCAGTCTCAAGGAAGGGAACAACATCTGAGGAGATGGCCGAAGGAGGTTGACAGCCAGTGGACCACTGGTGCACATGCACCAGTGCACTATGCACATTTGTGCATTTGGGTTACCAGAAAATATAAACAGAGTAATAAACATGAGTATGCAGTAGGCCGGTTGAAGGAGTATGATGGAAAGAAGCTTGTATCGGCAACCAAGGAAGGGTTGATCGATGACTATGCAATAGTGATTGAAACAAAAAATAAGGTACTAAAAACAAATAGAAGAGTGGTGGCATGATGTAATACAAATTAAAAAAAGTGAATGGCAAAGAACGAAAAAAATCAGGGAGGAAAGGCATTTTGACTTGCCTGGAGCCGCTCCCTTTCTTTTAGCAGAAGGCGAAAACAATACAGTATGCCACGTGGGCCTTGGCTATACTATATATATATATATATATATAAACAAAAAGTAATGAAAGAAGACAAACTAGGATGGAAGGAAGTCACAAAGGAAGACTTTATGCATGAACCACAATTGACTGTACATTGAAACATATACGATATACTTTTTCTATGAATTGAAACTTGCACAAAAGGTTAAAATCATTTAGTTATAGACAAACAACATCCATATGCGAGTGGTAAAAGAAGACATTCAAAATACATAAAAACAACAAGGGTCATACATTTGAATTTTTTTAATACTAAACAGAAAGAAATGGGAAAAGATAGAAGAGTAGCGCAGAATTGTTAGAATAAGGAAAGAAGAAGGAGAAGGAGCAGTTTAGAGTTATGGGCTCGGTCGATTTGATGTTATGGTCGCGCTAAGATGGTTCAAACAAATGAAAACAACTTGGCAAATGGTATTTGGCAAACAATAAAGTGGTGCTGGCAAGTGGTATTTGGCAAATAAAAGAAGTGGTACTGGCAAATGGTATTTGGCAAAAATCAGAAGAACGTGATCAGGCAAGGGAATTCTGGAGGGATCAGTGAGTGCGGCAACATGTCTGAAGTGGAAATTGGGCTAAACAATTTGGGCTGGTTTTGTGTAAATAAAACAAATTTTAAAACAAAAAAAAAAGAATTATAAAATAAAAGAAGGAAATAAAAGATATTTTTAACTTTAATAGGATTTAAGAGGGAAGGAAGTTAACATCTCGGTCCGGTAAACATTAAGAGGAAGATGAACCGTAGGCAGATGGGATTAAAGGGGTTTAACAAGTTTAAAAAAATAAACAAAAAGGAAATATAAAATAGAAAGCATTATAAATTAAATTATTTATGATTATTTAGAAATAAAAAGATAATTTACAAAATGTGAAAAAGGTATAAAATGTCATATAAACAAGCTGACATTTTAGGGTAAAGTACCATGTGCGATGCACACGCTTTAGTTGCTTATTTATAAATTTTAGTCAAAATATCTAGATTTAAACAATGCAGACATATACCATTCTGTTTGGTTAAAGCTTATAAATTAAAGAGCATATAAAATAAATAGTGCTGGGTCGATAACCATTCCATTGAACGAGAAATGTTTTGATATAAATGAAATATTGAAATCTGTTTCTTAAGTATCGATTAACCGTAAAAGACATTCCGCTAATCATTTCGAAGAGGCCGGAATTAATATTCCACTTCGATTTGATTTATACGTCGCGTATCAGAGATTATTGAAGATAATTGAAGATGGAGATATGCAAGGGCTATTTTATTTTGCAGAATAGTGTCTTCGGTTTGTCCAGTCCCAGGACAACTTGTATGGTCGGGTGTTTGACAATGTATATCTATCAGACGATACACATCGACTTTTCAGAAATATATTACGCTGGTGGCGGAGGAATTCGTTTCTCTTAACTTTATACCCGTAATGTATTTTGGAAAATAAATTGTGTGTTCTGACAGATATGACGGTGTGGCATCCAAAGTGATTAAAGAAGTGATCTGTCAGAAGAACGAAAATGACCTCAAGCCTCAGAACCGGGAAATGACAAAAATCGGGCAGGCAGCATGGCTATGTGGATTGCTCCCATTAGGGTGTATAATCACCTATCTAAAGAAATTCCATTTCCTTCTTTAATCTATCGATGCTGTGCCTTTTCGGGAAACGGTTGTTGATCCCAACCGTTGGTGATATACGTTTGATACACTCAAGCGAAATGAGTGGTCGGTCATGTGTGGGCCGGGTTGCAAGATGTTCTTGTTGAACCCAGTATATTCCCCTTTAGAGATATACTATCGGCAGGTGGTCCCATACCTTGTCATGGTTGGAAATCCATTATCCAATAAGCGCTCGCGGTTTTGATTGTATACTATATATGTGGAGCGTGAGATGCAAGCGTTCCGCTAGATTGCTATTTATTTGTATTTAGACACTATTATAATATCAGAAGATATATTTGATTTCAAAATGTTTTGGGTTATCGTAAGGTAAAAACCATCCGTGTTTATGTGTGGATCGGTCTTATGATTATCTTTTCTTTCCAACCATTTTTGAAAGTTAAACCGAGTACTTGTGATTCTTATAAGAGAAAAAACTGTTCCGTTTTCACGGCGTGGTCTTATGAGATATCCTTCATTAATCAAGTTGTTTTAAAATCGTTTACTCATACCAGTCCCATGACTGACCCAGAGTTTATTCTTCTATGTTTTCCTTAAACTCTTAGGTGCCCAAACTTGTATGGCAGTCTAATAGTTCAGGATTTTACAGATTTACCTGGAGGAGCTTTGAGTAGGAGGCTTCAGTATTAGATATTTAGAGTTTATTCCATTGTGTTGTATATATGATGTACTCTGATGATGTATGTAGTGCAAATACAGTTTGTATTTCAAAAGTATTTATTTATACATTATATTTCGCTACGATTGTGAGATTCTGTATCATTGTTCAGTTCAATCTTCTATCTATTTTCTTCTATTCTAACTTTATATCTTTCTATTTTCATCCTCTAATTTCTTTCTCTTAATTATTCATATTTTCGTGCAATTTGGGTTGGATAAGTGTTGTATTCAGTCAGCTCAAATAGTACGGATTTGCGGGTCGTTACATTATCATGCAGGTAATGTACATTAGAGTTTATTTACTCTGAATATTTGAAACTTGAGGAATCCATCATATTTTAAACATCCAGTGTTGGAAGCTTATTAAGGAAGGAAGGATCCATCCATACATTTGATGCAACTTATGCGACATAGAGTGTTGGATATGTTTGCAGTAGTAATGAAAAAATGTTTACCACATTTCTACTGGATATAGCTGTTATGTGGCTGTTGGAAAGTGGATCGATTAGTAGTTAAACGAAATTGATAGAAAAATTCATGGGTAATTTCGGATCTGCATCGCTTAACCTACATTTGTGATGATTTAGACGACGATAAAATAAAGTATAGGAAAGATTCTACGAAAATTCATGGAAAGGTTCAATTTGGCAATTGCATCAGTGGATCGACCAGATCTATTGATGGTTCCAAGGGACATTATTTATAGAAATCTAAATAACACTGATTTTAAGATATCTCTAAAAAAAGGGGATCCCCCAAGGGATCTCGGGGAATTTTACCATAAAGATGACAAGTTCTTGGGATAGGAGGATGCAATGGCATATCATGAGGTCATAGAAGTAAATAATTTTAAGGAGTGAAAACTGTTTGAATGTTGGGAAGGATAAAGGAAATCATTAGGTTGAAGATGAATATGGATGATACAATAAGCAAAGATAACCAAAGTTCTCTTCATACAATGATTTTAATGCTAACTTGGAAATGATTGTTAGAAATGCCTTCCCTTCCAAATGAATAAAAGGGAATACACAAAATGGGAGATAACATATGAAAAAAAATGTTCCATGATATGGATGGTTATGATAAGAATGAGTCTTAGAACCTGAAGGATATAATAGATGAGCGTGTCGTGAATGGACTAATGACACAATATGTCTAAAAAAAGATTGCAACAACGGAATAGCCTTCAATTGGATTGGGGTAAGAGAGAACCCGGTACTAGTTCATATAGAGGAATCATCATATACCAATGGCTTAGATTTGATTTAGATAGTAAAATTGCCAAAGAGTTTATACATGTATGAACCCTTGGCATACTCCGAGACGATAATAAACCGTTGGATACTTACTTGGCTTTTTTCAATAAACTTGTAATAAAATGGCTATACGTGTATGGGATCATGACTAGGTTCCTAAGCACACCCTGAGATGGTAATAAACCATCGATTCTTAGGAATGTAAATAAACTTTTATTTTTATATACATAGTCACTTTCCAAGTATGGATTATGCTAGTGAAGAGTTGAATTGAAATCTAGATTTTTACTTTAATGATTGAATTGAAATTAAGCAGCTTCGCCAAGTCCCGACGAAGCAGCCCAGGCCTTACCAAGCATAATCTCGATAAAGGGTAGGCAACTTTTTTAGGAGTCGGCAAGACCATCTACTCAGGTGGCCAAGTATGGATTATGCTTGGTAAAGTCAGTACTGCTTCGCCAGGACATAGAGAAGCTACTTGGTCAGTCGTTAAACATTGAATATGCTTAACAAGGTTTAGACCAAAAGGGGCTCCTGATTGGTCATTAGATATTGATTATACTAGGAAAGGTTGAGGCCATTCCGACAATGAGGTTGCCTGATCGGCCGTAAATATGGACAATGCTCGAAAATAGCCCGGAGCAGTTAGGATCGTCACATGTGTAATACGCTTAGAAAGGAAATACAAAGATCACCAAATGTGGATTACGCTACAACATGAGGATCCGTGGGATCGAAGACTGACCTAGCGAGGTCGTAGATATTTAAATAGACTTGGTGAGGCCAAGGGTTTCCATATCAGCTTGAAACAGCTGTAGACATGGATTCGTAATGAATATATATATTACATAAGTGGTCCAGTAAGGTCATGGACTTGGTCTCGCCCTAAAGCAGCTGCTGAAATCATAAACAATCTAGAGACATTATGGATGTTAGACTTATACAAAACACATCTTCCACATCAAAATATGTTACAAAAATGGAAGTGTTATCCTACATTTTTATAAGGCCACTACTCGTTGAACTCGAATACATAGATTATACAACCATCAAGGCACATAGCTTAGACAAATGGTTAGATCACTAGAGAATTAAGTACAGACTGAGACATGAAGCTATGAAATGCTGGATTCACTCGAATAACACCTTTGAATTGTCTTAAGTCTAGAAAAGATTCTAGGAAAGATAGTGGTCGGTATGGATCTCGAGCGCAAATTCCAAACTTCAAAACTCAAAGAAACTACATCAAAAACTCAATAATCAAAGGGAGAACAAATCCACCAAACATTAGCATCGAAGAATGCCATATAGGGCCGAATCTTGGACTTTTACTTGGTGCAACTACTAAGGGTAGGTATTGATCCCTCTTAACAGAGAGGTAATGATCCATAAATGATGGGACGATCCAAGCCTTACATGTTGGACCAGATTGTCCTGCTTGGGTGGGCACCTCTGTGCAATTCTGGCTCGATCGGTAGTTATCTGAGCTATAAATACACCTTCGTATATTTTAAATGAGGGTATCTTCTCTTCTCTATATGGAAGCTTTACCATTTCTTGGAGACAACATCTCCTTCTCCCTATATTTTTTACATAAAATCAACTGTACTTGCAATCATTAGTATAAATAAAAATTACTACAAGTAGACGGACTGCTATAAAAATTGTGTCTCGCTACTGCTTTAATTACTTTTCCTTATTACTATGTGATTAGATCTAGGGGTGAGCATTATTTGGTTAAACCAAATAAACCGACCAAACAAATTTATTTTGGTCGGTTTGGTTTGGTTTTAAAACTAGATCGGTTTGTAATTGGTTTGGAAAATTATTTAATTTGGTTATCGGTTTAACCTAATTAACCAAACTTTTGTTATATTTTCAAAATTATCAATATTTTAATAAATATTTTAGGTTAGATTAGTTATCCAAGTAAATTTTAATCATCACATATGTGTCAAAATTACTTCTAAAAAGCAAAAGAATCATAAACAACAATACTCTAATCATATATTTATGATATATTTCAAACTATAGTTAATACTACAAACGTAAGATCTAATTTTTTTTTAGTTTGGTTAAATCGGATAACCAACCGAACCAACCAAACTTAATTTGGTTGGTTTGGTTTGGTTTTCATTTTTATCGGTTTTAGTTTGGTTTGACAATTTTCATCATCGGATAAACCGAACCAACCAAATGCTCACCCCTTTAGATCTGTGGCTGTGGATTGTTTATTCTGGTTTGTGACATTTCATTGTATTGCTTGGAGTGTCAGACTTATTTTACCAAAAATCAATCTAACAATTATTTTTTTGAATATCTCATCATTCCTCTTAGTTCTAAGTTTTAAACAATTTTATAAATAATTACTTAAGGCACGACCAATATAATTATTGAATTTCATTCTTTTTGTCAGAACATGTTATTATATTTTACTTACTAATTAAATCTTTTAAATAATGCTAATCAAAATTAGGGTGTTATAATCATGTTATGCAGCCAAAGGGTTTGGATGATGATCAAAACTCCATCAGCACTCTCGGCAAAGCACATCAAGCTATTGATGAAAGATAGGGGCTAAAACTATATCTGTTGATGTAAGACTATAGTTCTTGACTAAAGAATGGTAAATATTGGCTCAATTAGATGATGAGAGCATCAGATCAGTGATGACGGCCAAGGCACATTTGATTTAGGTGATGGATTGGTTTTTGAAGAAACCTAGGCAAGATGTTCACTGTTAGTAGACAATTTCAGCTTAAGGCTCAGATACCATGATAGAATTTGTGAAAAGAACGTAAAAGCAATATTCGAATAAGGTAAAAATTATTTTTTCTATATTGCAAATAATGCTTCTGCTTACATGAAAAGAACAAATAATCCTTCTGCTTACATGAAAAGAACTGTGCATAACAACATTTATTTATATGTAGAGAGAAACGAAATATAAAAATAAAAGCCCATGAAGGTAGCAGCCTAAGATAATAGTGAAGCCCATGAAGAATAACATGAATAAAGCTGCATCAGATGTTTTATGCTCTAATATTCCCCTTTGATTAAAGATAGGATTTTCTACGCCCTTCTTCTCCGTCGTCATGGCTGCAAACCCTCAATTTATTCCTTAATCAAACAGAATTATTAGAAGATAGTGCTTTAGTGAGAATATCAACTCTCTGATAGTAGGCTGGAACATGACTAACTTCTAATTTGCCATTGTCTGTCCGTTCACGAACAAAATGAAGATCAACCTCTAGGTATTTGGTCCTTGAGTGTTGTCCTGTGTTAATTGAAAGCGAAACAATGCTAGAATTATCGCACTATATAATGGGTCTTCGAGTAGCTGAAACCCTAGTTCTCTAATTAGGGTTTCAATTTGTTCTGCCATAGCACAGGCGATTGTCCTATACTCGGCCTCTGGGCTCGAGCGAGAAACGGTGGATTTCTTCTTTGTGCACCACGAGATTGGATTGTAGCTAAGGTAAACACGGTATCCAGATATCAATTTTCGATTATTTGGGTCATTTGCTCAATCTGCGTCGCTATAAACCTCGATACTCATGCTTTTGTTGGCTTTAATATACCATGATTTAATGTGCCTTTTAGATAGTGTAAAATTCATTTTACAGCCCTCCAATGATTGCTGAGGGCATTTTGCAGGTACTGTCACACTTGTTAACACTATAGCTTATTTCTGGTCTGGGGATGGTGGCATACTGTAATGCTCCGACTATGCTTCTATACAGTTTAATATCTTCTATAGCTTCGCCTCTGTGTTTCGATAAATGCAAATTTCTTATCATAGGTGTGGATAGAGGCTTTGGTTGATCCACTTTGGACCTGACCAAAGTCTCTTGTATGTTTTTTTTGTGATAGAAATAGTTTAGTAGTAGATTTTCTTTCAATTTAAATCCCTAGGAAGTACTCCAATTCTCCTAAGTGCAAAATTTTGATCTAAGCACTGCACTATGTTATTAATTTCACAGTCGTTATTCCCTATAATTAAAATGTCATTAACATAAACCAAATTGTATATGGCATTTTGTCTAGTAGTTCCGACATAAAGAGACTTGTCTGCTATTGTAGCTTTGAACTCCATTTTAGTTGGAGTGGTCTTTAACTTGTCATTCCAAGCCCTTAATGATTGTTTTAGTCCGTAAATTGCCTTGTGAAGTCTGCACACATACCTTTCTTTATTCTTAACCAAATATCCCTTCGGTTGTTGCATGTACCTCTTCTTGTAATTCTCAATTCATAAATGAATTACTAACATCTAGTTGTCTTATTTTCCACTTCTTACATTGGGAAATACTCAAAATAATTCCTATTGTGGTGGGTTTAACCAATAGTGAGAATGTTTCATTAAAATAAAAACCATATTTTAAATATATACATTTATCGTTAAAATAAATATTTATTGTTTGGGTTTGATATAGAGTTTGGAATTTTATTTATTTTTGAACATAGTAGGATATATTTATGTTGAATTTCAATTTAAAATTTGGACTTTGAATTGTTTGAACGTATTGTATAAATTTGAAGAAAAAAAAATCCATTTTTGTAAATTTAATTTTTAATATGAACATAGTAGGAATTTAAAGTATGGATTTTAAGTTAAAATTGTTTACGGTTTATTTGTATTTAACTATTTTCTAGTTTCAATGTGTATTAAGCCTTCTAACTTTCTAAATTATGTTATATTTAACAAATTTATATAATATTTTAGCTTTTAAATTTGTATTTGGTTATTTAGTGGTAGTTTGTCTTGACAATGTGTATTAAGCCTTCTAACTTTCTAAATTATGTTATATTTAACAAATTTATATAATATTTTAGCTTTTAAATTTGTATTTGGTTATTTAGTGGTAGTTTGTCTTGACAATGTGTACTTAACCATTTCACTACAAATATAGTATTAAACTTTTACTCAACTCTTTTATTTTGTATTGAATTATTTGTGTTTAGCTTCCATATATTATATTCTTTGTTTACTAACTTCTTCGTAATTATCGTTAGCATTCAAATTCTGACTTAATTACTTGTCTTTGACAATTTATATTATGTTAATTTTTGTCTTATTTAACCTACTTATCTATTTCAGCTCAAATTTATGTCTTTTGTAAACCATGGTGTTTACCGATTTTATACCAGAAATATCTATTGCTACATGACTGTTTTAGTTAAACTATCATGTATAAATTAAATCAAGATCTAACGTTAAAATTAATATTTATATTTGGATTTTGGCGTAGAATTGAAAATTTTATCTATTTTAACAAATTGATATATTTATAAACGAAATGCCTTTCGTAAAATTTAAATTTTTAATAAGAACATTTTGTTCAAAAGCAAACAGTACCAACATTACTAGCTAATTTGGTTTTATCTGAGAAGATAAGCTTTGGTTTTGAATTTCAGAATTCAATTATTTAGTAATACGGTTAATGTAATAAAAATTTATTTTGAAATAAAATTTGCGTATTTTACGTTAACATTTAGATTTAATTTACGGATGGCAACGGTTGAATTATAACGCGTTAAAACATATAACGTTGTTTATTTTAGCTATGCACCATTCTCTAGCAACGCTCGTTCAACCGTATCTCGTTACTTAGCGTTCAAACCATTTTTCACATTCAGCCCACTGATTTGAATCTACCCATATCTGATCAAATTTGGCATAATCTTTCATATAGATTTGCGATAGCCCCTAGAAATCTTACTCAATATTCGGGAGGTGGACATTATTTACCATCTGTCGGTGCCTCTCTGAAATGAATTACACGTTGCGTGATTTCTCCTGCTTCTGGTCTCCTTTTTTCTATTATAAAACGCGTACCTCTTCCAGTGTTCACCACACACAAAGGGTGCGTTCGCAGTTAAATTTAGGCACGCTCATTTTTTTTTCGTGTCGGACGCAAGTACCTTTTCCCCCTTCCAGATAGCGCGACTCTCGAACGTTGGAAAATCAACCGTTGGCGTCCGACGCGTCGGATGCCAACGGTTGATTTTCCAACGCCCCCTTTCGTGCTCTATAAAACTGCACCCCCTCCCCCTTTCCTCCCTACCCCAGTCCGATTCCTCTCCTCAAAATCTCCGATTTTCAATTTTTTCGAGTAATTTCAAGCTTCAAAAACTGTACTTTTTTATACGGTTGTGTATATTTTTCAATTTCCTATAACATATGTTTTTTTCGATTTTTTTTTTCGATTTTTTTTGGTTATGCAGATGGCTTCGTCTTCCACCGCTGCTACCTCGCAGCCATTTGCGAACTGGACGGACGATTGGGAGTCCGCTTTTATAGATATTTGCGTTGAGTTTATAGCCGCTCGCGATACAGGCGTCAGTGGGTTCTACTCAACAGTCGCGGCAACAATGAATGACTGTTATAATCTGGAGTTCACAGAAACTCAGATCAAAAATAAATGGGACAACATGAAGCGCTCTTTTTGCGATTGGGACAGACGGCTACGAACACCCGACGGTGTATGGAATGCAGAGTTCGATTATTTGGACGGTCCAGATGATTTTTGGAGTACCGGCGGTGACAGACCTTACAGACGGTTCAGGAGGAACTCGCCTTTGAAGTTCCGAGAGCAGGACATTATGTTCGAGGGTTGTTTGCGGAAAGATACTTGTGCGTATCCGATACCTGCGGTTGCACCTCCTACTGCACCAGCACCTCCACCAACGCTTGTGCCAGCTGCTTCTTTCTCCCCTGCCGACGTGGGTTTCTATACTGGTTGGATGGCTTCGGGCGATCCCCCTTCTGGTCAGCCCTCTAGGCGCAGACAGGTAGCGCGTGCCAGCTCGTTTATGACCGATGATACGAGACAGCTTGCTGCTCGTTGCTTGGAGCTTCTTCAGAGATCGGGTACGCGTGTGGACCTTTGGGAGATTCTGGCGATTTTCCGTAATGACGAGCGGAATATGGATATTGTTCGGGAGCTTACCGATGATGGCATATGTGAGTTTATTTCAGCTGAGTTGAGTCAGTTACCTCATCGTCGTTTATTTTAGATTTTCATGTACTTGTTTTAATTCCAGTACCGTTGTGTTCTTTATGTTTTATGAAAAACGTTGTCGTTTATTTTATGAAATATGTTGTCGTTTTGTTAGATGCAATTATAATTTAATTAAATCAAAACCATTAATTTAACAATTAAATACCACGCTCAAATGCCATGTTCATATACCCCGTTCGCAGCTAAAAACATATTCTCCGTTCGCTACAGTACCACGCTCAAATGTACGCTCAAAAGCCACGCTCAAAAGCCCCGCTCGCGTTGGTTAAGAACGCACCGAAACAATTTTCTCTTCCATTCATGGTATAATCAGCCGTTAGTTTATGTTTTCCCCAAAAATCAAATTTCAGTCTACCCCGAACTAATCGTTTCTCGCGAAATCTCCTTTACCCCAAATAAACTTCATTCCTAAATCAATAATCGATGGAACCAAATCGGTCCCTGCTGCAACTCCGAAGCGGTTCCTTCCTCCTCGATCGAAACCCGACACCGCGCCGCCTCATACCGAAGCTCGCTCCTCTTTCCAACGTCGTTGACTTGTCAGTTCAACCGCTAAAAGACCCGTCCACCCACACCTTACTGGAATCTAACTGCGTTTGACCCTCCGCGACTGGCGCCTCTGCAGTCGCTGTCCAGATCGTCTTTGCCAACCATTTGCCGTCCAGTCCGCATCATTTCACCCCAAAATATCATCTCTGCCCTTCGCTGCAATCAAAGCCGCGCCATTGCTGCTCTCCGCCCGCTAAGGCCTCTACAGCAGCCAACACGACTGCCTCGTCCTCAGTCCGAAGGCCTGAAGCTGCTACATGAGAACCGCGTCACCTCAGGTCGAATTTATTAGTGTTGTCGCCAAACCAAGTCACCACTGTCTTATTCTCCATCGCTAACAAGGTAAGTATAGCTTACGATTAAATTTATTTCAAGCCTCTTCACTTCAAGTCTCGCTAAATAACATTGATTTCGGGCTGCTTTCTCTTGTATGTCCGCCAATGGTTGGCTGTCATAATTGTTCATCTTCTGGTTGACAATAGTATAACATGGCTTACACACTGTCGACATGCTTATAGTCCGTTCGACACGACCCGGACTAACTCAACTCGACGAATGAATTTACTGTCTGTTTTCCATGAACTTGAGTAGTATAGGCCACCATAAAGTGATGCTATATTCCCCCTCCCTGACCACGTGAGGTTGCCATGTTGCATCTTGTTAATGTAAACATACTTTGATGATCCTATATTGTTTGTTAGTACAGTTAAAAAAAAAAATCAACATACTGTTCCTTATATCGGTAGCCTAAAGGGTGTTGATCACTTCTAAGTTGTCAGTGTTGGTCACTTTTGTTCGTAGTCTGCATGGCAGTATTAGCCAAAATTTAGAAATCACCTTGTTGAAATACATGCATTTACATCATGTTATTCCAACTCGCTTTAGGCTTGACCCTTGCTTGTGCACTAACCATTTGGCAAGAAAAGATCGGCTGTTGCCATGTTATTTGCATGTGACATTGTCTCGTATTTAATCTCTTAGTTAGTCATTCATGAGGTAGGCGAGGGAGTTACAGGCACGGGTTTACTTAACTACACAATGATATTGGGTGCCATATTGTTCTGCCATTGTCCAAAACTTTCTGGTTCTTTGCTATTAACTCTTTAGTATGCTCTTAAACTTTATGCCGTGCAAACCTATACGTCGCCACTTGACCCTGTAGTGAATTTTCATGCAATTCCTTGTGAAAACCCGTAACTTCCCCGTAAAGGAAAGTGGCGGATAGTTCGAGAACAAGCCACAACAGAACGCATACGGAAGAACATTTCATTGTATATTACAACAATGCATCAGATTACAAGAATGTACAGAGTATAAATGAATATTACACAGGAATATCAGAGATTTAAATTACATTTAAATACATAGCAGCGGAAAATAATACAATACACAACTAGAAGGGATATACGGATACAAAGCTTTCCGGATATCGTTCCAGCTGTAAACCAGGATCCTGTGAATCTAAATCTGCAAAACCAAAACTACTAGCTGCCCGTGTCAAAATAAGGGCGCCCAGAGTTTAGGTTAAAACAATAAACTCCAGGTCAGTCATGTGACTGGTGTGAGAACTAAAATAGTTATTAATCTTTATTTTTAAAGTTAGGTAAATCAAGGGACCACGCCGTATAACACGGAACGGGTTTCCTCCCAAGAATACCAGTGCATAAAACAAACAACGCAATGCTAAACAAAGAAAAATGAAGCTGTTATAAGACCCAGGTCCTATCACACAATGCAACGCAAGCCGGGGGATAGGGTTTTTCCCTTATAACAGCCAAAGAATGCTTGATACGTTTAAAAGAAATCATTTGATACTATTTTAAGTGTATAGTGTATAAAACAACTTCAAATCATAAGTATCAATCATAGGCGGCATGAATGCCCCATACCACTATGTCGCCATATATAGGTTATACAATCAAAATCGCAAAGTCACGTATTTGGAAATTGGATTTCCATCTATGAACCGAGGCAAAAGATAGTCCTCAACCGATTCGAGACGCTCTAGCCCGCCCCTCAGGCAAGCGCGCAGGCAAGCCTTGGATCCTCAGGGCCGGTCCACCGATGTGGATTATTATGCCTGAACACTACGTTTCCCCACCCTATGGGGTGTAAGTCTGGTCCGTCAGCCGACCAGAATGCATCGGCCGAAACCGATATAACCGAGGCGCCTCGCAACAGCAACAACCACATAAGTCAAACTCGTCAGGGCGTGTAAAACCACTGACGCCACTTCTAGCTAGAAAGAAACGCATGCCCTCCCTGACGTCCTCTCCCGTTTTTGGTTCACAACCGGGGTGTGAGGCTCGCGAATTCACGTTACACAAAGCTGTGCCACACAGGCTGTGCTTTGATCATCACCACGAGACTTTGTTTTTCAACAGAAGCCTCGATCAATTGCCACTTAGGCATGCCACACAGGCAATTCACTCCATGCGTTTGATATCCATCAATATATAACCCCTGAGCTCGTACGTCTCAGAGAAGGGCGTTAAGCAAGAGAATAAATTCTCCGCCGCCAAACAGATATATATTTAATAGAGATCAATCACACAGACTAAAATCCAATGTCAGACACACAGTCCATTTACAAGTCCGTTCTGGGTCTGAACGAAACCGGAGGCACCTAGTACCTCGCATATCCATCGATCTCCAAGTACGTCTGGACGATCACAAACTGTTTCCATCTTCTTGGGTGTACAGCCCAATCAAGATCATCAGTAATCACCCAAACGACGTGAAGACTTCCGGTCTTCGACCACCGTCTTCATCTTCGACACCACGTCGAATCAGTTATTCAGAATGGGATAAACCCGGTCTTTCTGAATAACTCGCGTATATATTATAAAAGTGTTACACAAACACAACATACGCCTCATTCCAATTCAGAATATTCTTTTATTCGAATATTCCTATACTTTGGGAAAAGTTCCCATTAATTTTATCCAAGATAAATTCTTTAAATTTATTCTTTAATCTCCTTTGAATATCAATTCAAACTAGTCGGGATTAGCGAACCACACCGAAGTAATCATTTATTTTATTTCCCAATCCCAACCTATTCATCCCATGAAGTAAAACTGGTCATACTTCATATCTAACACCACGGTGTTATCGGTAAATTCAATTACCATTTCACGTTCAAATCTAATTAAAGATTTAACTATCGCCTGGAGTAAAACTGGTGATACTCCATTCTCGATCTTTTCAATCTATTTAAAGATTCATTAAAACTCCACTTAGTTTTAATCTTTAACTGGGTTAAAGAATCAGTGTCATTTAAAAACACAGTTCACGATAAACCCAAAACCACATTCATTAATTATCGGGTTAAAGAACGAGTGTTGTTTAAAACACTGTTCACGATAAACCCAAAAATCAATATCAATTCAATTCCAATTAAATATTATTTAATTGGTACACTCCATTAAATCTAAAATAAAAAGATTTAATCTTTTCTCAACTGGGTTCAAGAACAGTGTTAGTGAAGACACCATTCACGACAAACCCAAATCACATTTGATATTCAATACAAGGCTCTGAATAGAAAATATATCGGCTTATATTCAATATCAAATTCTACGACTAACAAATGTCGTATTGGAAATAACGATATAAATATATATCTTTCAAATTTCCATAACAACACCTGTATAATCACGAATTCCAACATCGAAATATTCCGAAGACAATTTCGATTCAAATCCACTCCAATGCAATCATTGGAAATTTTGGTTATTTTCAAAACCCTTTTCAAATTCAATTTATTTATTTAAAAATAAATAGAATTATAATTCTAGTTCAAAACTAGTTCATTTCGATAAAAATCTATTTTTATCTTTTCAAATATGGAGTTTTTCATCCCAATTCTTCACAAATCATTTCTTATGATTTTACACAAATTATTACTATTTTTAATAATTTTATCAAGGCCCGTACAGTCGATTTCCATCAATGGCCATCGAACTGCACTTACAGCGACCTTTTTCAAATTTGATTTGGACATAATTCCAAATCCAACCGTTAGATTTCAAATTTCTAATATTCATTAGAAAGCTCTTTTCGATACGAACCCAACGGTTCCGGTTTTAGGAGAATCCGACGGTCGGATCTCCCGTAATGTCCGTTTGAAATAAATGGTCGAAATTCACGAACTGCCGCGGCGCGTCACGTTCTATTCAGGCCATTATATTATATATAATATATATAATATACACTTCGTCGATTTCTATTTAAAACGAATTATATAAATAGTTTTAAATTCGTTTCAAAAGCAATTTCAACTTCCTTTTCAATTCAAATCAAAATTGAATTCTTCTTTATAAATTCGTTTTAAAATTCATTTCTATTCAATTCAAATTTCAATTCAATTTGAATTCATTTCAATTCACTTTCAATTCAATTCGAATTCGTTTTCAATTCAATTCATTTCGAAATCGTTTTCAATTCAATTCATTTCGAAATCACTTTCAATTCATTTCGAAATCACTTTCAATTCAATTCATTTCGAAATCGTTTTCAATTCAATTCATTTCGAAATCGTTTTCAATTCAATTCATTTCGAAATCGTTTTCAATCGATATAAATATCGTTCACGTCAAAATGGCGTCAATCTAATCAACACGGCTTCATAAATTTCTATTTTCAAATATTCTATTTCAAATATTTCTATTTCAAATATTTCTATTTCTAAACTGGAATGAGGCCCAATCAATTACCATATAAAATTAATTATATGGATTTTCATACAACACATGTATATAATAGCATTGAAAAATAATCAACCATCAACCAAAGTGCACTACACTGTATAAGCATCAAATAAAGATATCTAACGCTTATAACAGCATGTCAATCAATCGATCGACATATTTAATCAATCAGGATGAGTGAACTTCAAATTTCATCCTAACACCCGTGTGGGGTTTCAAACAATCAAACACATAATTTATTTGTGCTGTTGGGCTATGTGTAAAATTTATCGTCCCAATCAATATCAGTCAAATCAGTGTACATAAACAAACCGTCTGGTTTGTAAATGAATATTTTATTTTATTCACATTCACGTTAACAACTATATTTTTAACGATAAAATATTTATTCCAACACATGAATTTTCTTTTCAGTTCATTTATTCAATAAATGACATTTCTATTTTTCTAACATATTTTAGAAAATTTCGGCGGCATAACGGCACGATACTAGAAACGGGACAAGGCCTAGCCTTATCCCCGGTCTAGTGAAGGCCCACGCCATTCACACATCAATCAAATCAATTTCATCTCACCAAACAATTCAATTCAAACAAATAATTCGACTAATCTATGCAACCAAACAAACAAGTCCATGGTCTGTGGACGATTGTGTCGGGTGCTACTAAGCACCGTCTGCATCCTAGTATATATATAAAACTAGAAAAGAAATTGAAAGGTGAGAAATTCTCACATATAGCTATCCTAGCTCCACGGCACTTCTAATGCAGGAAATCTTCACTGTTCTCGCCTTTTTGTCGCTTTCGCCCGTATTCTCTACATATGTAAAAATCGAATTTTTACTATGTTATTCAATATATAAAAAAACGAATTTTGACTTCGCTATTCAATATATAAAAATCATATTTTTACTTCGCTATTCAATATATATAAAAATCGAATTTTTACTTTTTTACTTAATAAAAATTCCGTCTTTTCTATTTTAAAGATCACATCTTTTTCTTTTTAAAGTCAGTTTTAAATCTTTTCCCTTATAGAGTTTAAATCTTTTCAAAAATTAGTTTTTTTTAACTTTTCAAAAATCAGTTTTTAAACTTTTCAATAATCAGTTTTTAAACTTTTCAATAATCAGTTTTTAAACTGTTAAAATAAAAACAGTATTTAATCTTTAAAAATAAAAAACAGTATTAAATCTTTATTAAAAATTCAGTTTTAAACCTAATTAAAATTCTGTATTTAACCTAATTAAAATTCAGAAAATAAAAATAAAGTAAAATACTTACTTGTTTTAGAAAAGAGGAGCAGCGTTCGTCGGTGAAGACTAGGGGGTTGCGGGGTTGGGCAGGGAGGCGGAGAGGTAGGCGATGGCTTCCAGGGAGGGCGGCGCTAGGGCTTCGATGGATGGGGGGGGGGGGGTCTGGGACATTGCGCTCGAACTTGGGGGGGGGGGGGGGTCTTCTGGCGCGGGGTTCTAAGCGGGAAGGAGAAGGACGGAGGAGCAGGAGTGGGAGGTCTGGTAGGCGGCGCGGTTGCAAGGGGAGCGGCGGCGAGGTCCTCCAGGTGGGGCGACGAGCAGATCGGGTTTTCTCCTTTTTTTTTTTTTTTATTCTTCTAAACGATTGAAGATGGATTATAACGGGGGGGCCAACGTGAAATAAGGGGGAAAGAGATATATATATATATATATTTTTTTTTTTTTTTTTCAATTTATGTTGACTTTTACATACGAACACCGAACCGGGTCCAACGACTGTCATCCCTAACGTAATACCCCCACTCCGAACACAATGGGATATGTATCGCAAGCTGATTCGACTGTTTGAATCAGTTTCCGTTAAATTTACATTTAAATCACTATATTGAATTTTAAACGTACATTTCAAATTACCGGGGCCACATAACAACTCTATAAATTCCATAAAAATATTTTCTAGCTTCGTATTGACGATACGGTCCTAACAAAACTAGTTTCGTCGAATTCTGAGACCGTTTGAAAAATGGCCAATTTCCAGTCGATTAAAATCGACTGAAACTGGTCAAACGCGTTTTCCTTTGCCACGCTCACATATTGATTCGAAAAATTATGAAATTTGAAACCTAGCAATAACTTGACATCACGGACCCAACAAAACTGGTTTCGTCGAAATCCGAGGTCATCTGCAAAATTTCCATTTTTAAGGGCCTGAATTCCATAGCGACTATTCAGAATTTTCAACTGGACATATCTTTTGATTCCCGATATGAAATCTTGATTTTTCGGATTCGTTGGAAAGATATTCACAATTAGATCCCAATGTTTTTGGTTTCACTAAAATCCGAATTGTTTTGCACCCGGTACATTCAATTGAACTTTGAAATCGAATTATCGAACTACCGCGCCATTTTCAATTCTATTTATAATTATATATAAATATTTATATATTCTAACGACGACGTATATAATATATACGTTCGAATTATATTCAAAATAAATTTCACGTCGATATTATTTAAAATAATTCATTTTAAAAAATCAAAATTCGCTAAAATTGCCAAAATAAAAATTTTAAACTGGCCCAGAATTTGCGGGTTGTTACAATCTCCCCCACTTAAAACTTTTCGTCCCCGAAAAGGAACAAAGTCGAAAGTGGTTTGATCATTCAACTCTACGTTCGATCTGGCTTCTATTCTCCAACTCTTTAGTTTCTGAGAATTTTCAAAATTTCAAAAATTTGGCTAACTCCCTAAATTTTCGAAAAATTTCGCCATAACCTCCCCTGCACCGGGAGCATCGGGGAATTTTAAATAGCTTCCCCGGTCCTTCAGATCTCAAAAAGAAAAAGAAAAAGCCAAGCGGCTAGCCAATAGGCTCATAAAATCATCATCACCCAAACAAACAGTAAATTATGTAGTAAACATGTACCTATTTGTCGGGCAACCAAATTTTATTCTCTGCTCTAGCCTCCTTGCTATGACCTGTTCAATGATATACATGCATATGCAAGCAGATGCGACCAATTTTCAATATAACTCAATATTTGATGCTATTAGGCATAATGGTTCAAAATTATCAAACAAATAAACAAACAACACAAACATCAATCAATTAGTGGATTAGAGTTTCAAATTGATAACTTTGATGCATAGTCAAAAATCAGATTTTTGATGCCAAATCACAACAATAGGCCCTATCTAATTTTGGTTCTCACACCAATCAATAGGAAGTATATAGAAATCTCCCTTTCGTCACTCGAACATAAATTCTGATGATGATGCATCAATGATCAGAGTTCTCTCCGGGCGACTTAGAAGGTGATTCTATATCTACCCAGTATATCAAAACTTCGAATACACGCGGATCAGACGTATACGCAAAATCTATATATACTGGATTGTCCAAATTCATTAAAATAAATAATCAAATACGAATAGTTGATTTAAATTTTCAAAACAAAATTTGTTTTCATTTTCAAAAATATACTCTTCACACTCGTTCTAGGATACTACTGATCCCATCTCTAACGAGTCACTCCATTGGATATTGCTAATCCAATATCTGATGAATTCTTTCGTATGGTTCTAATGTGCCTTGTTCTCTGAGCTTTGTAAACCAAAGCTCTGATACCAACTGTGAAAACCCGTAACTTCCCCGTAAAGGAAAGTGGCGGATAGTTCGAGAACAAGCCACAACAGAACGCATACGGAAGAACATTTCATTGTATATTACAACAATGCATCAGATTACAAGAATGTACAGAGTATAAATGAATATTACACAGGAATATCAGAGATTTAAATTACATTTAAATACATAGCAGCGGAAAATAATACAATACACAACTAGAAGGGATATACGGATACAAAACTTTCCGGATATCGTTCCAGCTGTAAACCAGGATCCTGTGAATCTAAATCTGCAAAACCAAAACTACTAGCTGCCCGTGTCAAAATAAGGGCACCCAGAGTTTAGGTTAAAACAATAAACTCCAGGTCAGTCATGTGACTGGTGTGAGAACTAAAATAGTTATTAATCTTTATTTTTAAAGTTAGGTAAATCAAGGGACCACGCCGTATAACACGGAACGAGTTTCCTCCCAAGAATACCAGTGCATAAAACAAACAACGCAATGCTAAATAAAGAAAAATGAAGCTGTTATAAGACCCAGGTCCTATCACACAATGCAACGCAAGCCGGGGGATAGGGTTTTTCCCTTATAACAGCCAAAGAATGCTTGATACGTTTAAAAGAAATCATTTGATACTATTTTAAGTGTATAGTGTATAAAACAACTTCAAATCATAAGTATCAATCATAGGCGGCATGAATGCCCCATACCACTATGTCGCCATATATAGGTTATACAATCAAAATCGCAAAGTCACGTATTTGGAAATTGGATTTCCATCTATGAACCGAGGCAAAAGATAGTCCTCAACCGATTCGAGACGCTCTAGCCCGCCCCTCTGGCAAGCGCGCAGGCAAGCCTTGGATCCTCAGGGCCGGTCCACCGATGTGGATTATTATGCCTGAACACTACGTTTCCCCACCCTATGGGGTGTAAGTCTGGTCCGTCAGCCGACCAGAATGCATCGGCCGAAACCGATATAACCGAGGCGCCTCGCAACAGCAACAACCACATAAGTCAAACTCGTCAGGGCGTGTAAAACCACTGACGCCACTTCTAGCTAGAAAGAAACGCATGTCCTCCCTGACGTCCTCTCCCGTTTTTGGTTCACAACCGGGGTGTGAGGCTCGCGAATTCACGTTACACAAAGCTGTGCCACACAGGCTGTGCTTTGATCATCACCACGAGACTTTGCTTTTCAACAGAAGCCTCGATCAATTGCCACTTAGGCATGCCACACAGGCAATTCACTCCATGCGTTTGATATCCATCAATATATAACCCCTGAGCTCGTACGTCTCAGAGAAGGGCGTTAAGCAAGAGAATAAATTCTCCGCCGCCAAACAGATATATATTTAATAGAGATCAATCACACAGACTAAAATCCAATATCAGACACACAATCCATTTACAAGTCCGTTCTGGGTCTGAACGAAACCGGAGGCACCTAGTACCTCGCATATCCATCGATCTCCAAGTACGTCTGGACGATCACAAACTGTTTCCATCTTCTTGGGTGTACAGCCCAATCAAGATCATCAGTAATCACCCAAACGACGTGAAGACTTCCGGTCTTCGACCACCGTCTTCATCTTCGACACCACGTCGAATCAGTTATTCAGAATGGGATAAACCCGGTCTTTCTGAATAACTCGCGTATATATTATAAAAGTGTTACACAAACACAACATACGCCTCATTCCAATTCAGAATATTCTTTTATTCGAATATTCCTATACTTTGGGAAAAGTTCCCATTAATTTTATCCAAGATAAATTCTTTAAATTTATTCTTTAATCTCCTTTGAATATCAATTCAAACTAGTCGGGATTAGCGAACCACACCGAAGTAATCATTTATTTTATTTCCCAATCCCAACCTATTCATCCCATGAAGTAAAACTGGTCATACTTCATATCTAACACCACGGTGTTATCGGTAAATTCAATTACCATTTCACGTTCAAATCTAATTAAAGATTTAACTATCGCCTGGAGTAAAACTGGTGATACTCCATTCTCGATCTTTTCAATCTATTTAAAGATTCATTAAAACTCCACTTAATTTTAATCTTTAACTGGGTTAAAGAATCAGTGTCATTTAAAAACACAGTTCACGATAAACCCAAAACCACATTCATTAATTATCGGGTTAAAGAACGAGTGTTGTTTAAAACACTGTTCACGATAAACCCAAAAATCAATATCAATTCAATTCCAATTAAATATTATTTAATTGGTACACTCCATTAAATCTAAAATAAAAAGATTTAATCTTTTCTCAACTGGGTTCAAGAACAGTGTTAGTGAAGACACCATTCACGACAAACCCAAATCACATTTGATATTCAATACAAGGCTCTGAATAGAAAATATATCGGCTTATATTCAATATCAAATTCTACGACTAACAAATGTCGTATTGGAAATAACGATATAAATATATATCTTTCAAATTTCCATAACAACACCTGTATAATCACGAATTCCAACATCGAAATATTCCGAAGACAATTTCGATTCAAATCCACTCCAATGCAATCATTGGAAATTTTGGTTATTTTCAAAACCCTTTTCAAATTCAATTTATTTATTTAAAAATAAATAGAATTATAATTCTAGTTCAAAACTAGTTCATTTCGATAAAAATCTATTTTTATCTTTTCAAATATGGAGTTTTTCATCCCAATTCTTCACAAATCATTTCTTATGATTTTACACAAATTATTACTATTTTTAATAATTTTATCAAGGCCCGTACAGTCGATTTCCATCAATGGCCATCGAACTGCACTTACAGCGACCTTTTTCAAATTTGATTTGGACATAATTCCAAATCCAACCGTTAGATTTCAAATTTCTAATATTCATTAGAAAGCTCTTTTCGATACGAACCCAACGGTTCCGGTTTTAGGAGAATCCGACGGTCGGATCTCCCGTAATGTCCGTTTGAAATAAATGGTCGAAATTCACGAACTGCCGCGGCGCGTCACGTTCTATTCAGGCCATTATATTATATATAATATATATAATATACACTTCGTCGATTTCTATTTAAAACGAATTATATAAATAGTTTTAAATTCGTTTCAAAAGCAATTTCAACTTCCTTTTCAATTCAAATCAAAATTGAATTCTTCTTTATAAATTCGTTTTAAAATTCATTTCTATTCAATTCAAATTTCAATTCAATTTGAATTCATTTCAATTCACTTTCAATTCAATTCGAATTCGTTTTCAATTCAATTCATTTCGAAATCGTTTTCAATTCAATTCATTTCGAAATCGTTTTCAATTCAATTCATTTCGAAATCGTTTTCAATTCAATTCATTCAATTCATTTCGAAATCGTTTTCAATTCAATTCATTTCGAAATCACTTTCAATTCAATTCATTTCGAAATCACTTTCATTTCAATTCATTTCGAAATCACTTTCAATTCAATTCATTTCGAAATCGTTTTCAATTCAATTCATTTCGAAATCGTTTTCAATCGATATAAATATCGTTTACGTCAAAATGGCGTCAATCTAATCAACACGGCTTCATAAATTTCTATTTTCAAATATTCTATTTCAAATATTTCTATTTCAAATATTTCTATTTCTAAACTGGAATGAGGCCCAATCAATTACCATATAAAATTAATTATATGGATTTTCATACAACACATGTATATAATAGCATTGAAAAATAATCATCCATCAACCAAAGTGCACTACACTGTATAAGCATCAAATAAAGATATCTAACGCTTATAACAGCATGTCAATCAATCGATCGACATATTTAATCAATCAGGATGAGTGAACTTCAAATTTCATCCTAACACCCGTGTGGAGTTTCAAACAATCAAACACATAATTTATTTGTGCTGTTGGGCGATGTGTAAAATTTATCGTCCCAATCAATATCAGTCAAATCAGTGTACATAAACAAACCGTCTGGTTTGTAAATGAATATTTTATTTTATTCACATTCACGTTAACAACTATATTTTTAACGATAAAATATTTATTCCAACACATGAATTTTCTTTTCAGTTCATTTATTCAATAAATGACATTTCTATTTTTCTAACATATTTTAGAAAATTTCGGCGGCATAACGGCACGATACTAGAAACGGGACAAGGCCTAGCCTTATCCCCGGTCTAGTGAAGGCCCACGCCATTCACACATCAATCAAATCAATTTCATCTCACCAAACAATTCAATTCAAACAAATAATTCAACTAATCTATGCAACCAAACAAACAAGTCCATGGTCTGTGGACGATTGTGTCGGGTGCTACTAAGCACCGTCTGCATCCTAGTATATATATAAAACTAGAAAAGAAATTGAAAGGTGAGAAATTCTCACATATAGCTATCCTAGCTCCACGGCACTTCTAATGCAGGAAATCTTCACTGTTCTCGCCTTTTTGTCGCTTTCGCCCGTATTCTCTACATATGTAAAAATCGAATTTTTACTATGTTATTCAATATATAAAAAAACGAATTTTGACTTCGCTATTCAATATATAAAAATCATATTTTTACTTCGCTATTCAATATATAAAAATCGAATTTTTACTTTTTTACTTAATAAAAATTCCGTCTTTTCTATTTTAAAGATCACATCTTTTTCTTTTTAAAGTCAGTTTTAAATCTTTTCCCTTATAGAGTTTAAATCTTTTCAAAAATTAGTTTTTTTTAACTTTTCAAAAATCAGTTTTTAAACTTTTCAATAATCAGTTTTTAAACTTTTCAATAATCAGTTTTTAAACTGTTAAAATAAAAACAGTATTTAATCTTTAAAAATAAAAAAACAGTATTAAATCTTTATTAAAAATTCAGTTTTAAACCTAATTAAAATTCTGTATTTAACCTAATTAAAATTCAGAAAATAAAAATAAAGTAAAATACTTACTTGTTTTAGAAAAGAGGAGCAGCGTTCGTCGGTGAAGACTAGGGGGTTGCGGGGTTGGGCAGGGAGGCAGAGAGGTAGGCGATGGCTTCCAGGGAGGGCGGCGCTAGGGCTTCGATGGATGGGGGGGGGGGGGGGTCTGGGACATTGCGCTCGAACTTGGGGGGGGGGTCTTCTGGCGCGGGGTTCTAAGCGGGAAGGAGAAGGACGGAGGAGCAGGAGTGGGAGGTCTGGTAGGCGGCGCGGTTGCAAGGGGAGCGGCGGCGAGGTCCTCCAGGTGGGGCGACGAGCAGATCGGGTTTTCTCCTTTTTTTTTTTTATTCTTCTAAACGATTGAAGATGGATTATAACGGGGGGGCCAACGTGAAATAAGGGGGAAAGAGATATATATATATATATTTCTTTTTTCAATTTATGTTGACTTTTACATACGAACACCGAACCGGGTCCAATGACTGTCATCCCTAACGTAATACCCCCACTCCGAACACAATGGGATATGTATCGCAAGCTGATTCGACTGTTTGAATCAGTTTCCGTTAAATTTACATTTAAATCACTATATTGAATTTTAAACGTACATTTCAAATTACCGGGGCCACATAACAACTCTATAAATTCCATAAAAATATTTTCTAGCTTCGTATTGACGATACGGTCCTAACAAAACTAGTTTCGTCGAATTCTGAGACCGTTTGAAAAATGGCCAATTTCCAGTCGATTAAAATCGACTGAAACTGGTCAAACGCGTTTTCCTTTGCCACGCTCACATATTGATTCGAAAAATTATGAAATTTGAAACCTAGCAATAACTTGACATCACGGACCCAACAAAACTGGTTTCGTCGAAATCCGAGGTCATCTGCAAAATTTCCATTTTTAAGGGCCTGAATTCCATAGCGACTATTCAGAATTTTCAACTGGACATATCTTTTGATTCCCGATATGAAATCTTGATTTTTCGGATTCGTTGGAAAGATTTTCACAATTAGATCCCAATGTTTTTGGTTTCACTAAAATCCGAATTGTTTTGCACCCGGTACATTCAATTGAAGTTTGAAATCGAATTATCGAACTACCGCGCCATTTTCAATTCTATTTATAATTATATATAAATATTTATATATTCTAACGACGACGTATATAATATATACGTTCGAATTATATTCAAAATAAATTTCACGTCGATATTATTTAAAATAATTCATTTTAAAAAATCAAAATTCGCTAAAATTGCCAAAATAAAAATTTTAAACTGGCCCAGAATTTGCGGGTTGTTACATTCCTATTCTACTTTTAATGTTTGAAATGACTTAACCCACTTTGGTATAGCTAGGGCGCAGCTGTTACCCAATACACATGCATATCTACATATGCATAAGTCGTGCACCTGATGTATTGTCCATTACCTATGTGATCTTTACTTTGCATGTTAGATTTTTGTGACATAATTGAACTACTAGTTTGGTCCATTAAAGAACACACCTACTCCAAACATAGAGAATCAAGGGGGTAGATTACATGTTTGAATAGTGTGCTCTTGGATCTGCATATTTTCCCTAGACTTTGTACCCCATTTTTGTAACATGCATGTTAAAAATTTGGTTGATTTAAAGAGGGAACACATTTATGATATTGCATGCATGAGTGGTGCCACTGTATAAGTAATTTCCCTCTTCCTTTAATATAACACTCATGCCCAAATACATTAAGTTAACTAGTGATAAAGGAAACCTTAATTTGACACTTGATATTATAGAGACCTGCCACCTCTTTGCTCTCATGTAGGATGTGTTATGTTGGGTCTACATAAATATTCTCATGCATGCTCCATTCTGAATCTGGGAATAGAATTTGTGAAATTACATAACTCTTTGTTGCTGTAACATTATTCTTTCGTTTTCCTGGTTGTCTAGTATTGACTATTTTGGTTTCGTTAGATTTCTGTAGAGTTTAACCACTTTGTTTCGCGTATTTCATATACTTCCCACCGCTATGATCCTATGTCATACTTCATGCGTGATATATCTTTGTTGCAACTTTGGACACATTACCCCATTCTATTATTGATGCATGTGATCCATTTGGTTCATGTTGGGCGCATTCATGGGTAATATACACGAGCCATGTAATAATTTGTTGGGATTAAATTTTTTTATTTATGTGATTATCGGAGTATGCTTACTTGAAATAAGTTTAATCCTGACTCGGGTGTTTTGTGTATTTTGCATGGGACACTCGGGTCAGGCTCCAAGTGTTCCAGGTTAAAGTTTCAGCTCGCAAACTGGAGAGGAACGTGTAGACGGTCGTAGAGATGCATATGCGTGCGCTAGCTCGACAACAAAAATCGTAAAGTTTTATTCTTTGAAACTTATGTATAAATTTACATTTTTCATCCGTTGTACAAATATTTGTAAAACTTTGATATTTTATATGAAATTTTATTCCTCTACAAATTTTGTACTCTATGATTCGGTGTTAATTATGTTTAATCCGCGTAAGCCAATAACAATCTGTCATTTTGGACGTCTAGAGTTGATTTAAATACAGATTTTGGACGAGCAAAATGCCACGTCGTTACAGTTGGTATCAGAGTTTTGGTTCATACAAAGCTTTGCTTATTCGGTTTAAAAACTCATTAGAGATAAGGTAGGAATACCTTAGAATGAGTAGAATTGATGCTAGAATCAGTGGATTTCGAAGAAAATATAATTTTGTAAAGGATTTTGAAATAAAATATTTTACTGAAAATGTTTTTGAAAATAAAAGCTTTTGCGGTACGGATTTCCGAAATCAATCGTTGAGTGTTCGAAATTTTCCAAGAAAATGAAAGTGAAAGATGAACCGATTTTCCGAGTATTTTGAAATCTCTAATACCTTATTTTAAAGAGAAAGAAAAGGAAGGAGATTTCAGAACTAAAATGAAAATTTCGTACTAATTGAAATGAAATCTTATCGAAACCAATCTGTGAATAAAAACGTCGTTTAATTCGAGAAATGTAGTTTGAAAAAAAAAAGACTTTACCAAAGAGAAATCAATATGAATACCAAGCATAAGCTTCGAAAAGAACATTAAAAATTTGGTGAAGTTGGAACTGGACGAAGCAGAACTCGATGTTACTCGATTAGAAGAACGGCCGACGAAACGTGAGCTGAATCGGTGTTGAATTTAACCCGGATCAGATTTAAACTAGTTAATTTTTTTTTTCCAGCAAATACTATTTATACTCAATTATTTGTTCACTGTTTTATTTACATTATTTTGCAAAATTGTTCATTTTGTATGTTTACCTAGCTTCCTACTTTCTAGTATTATTATATTTTAGCTTTCGTCTTAACTATTTTAAATTGCATTTAGTCACTTAGCTTCGGTTTTTGTCTAAATTACTTGCAATTAACATTTTGTAAACATAGTATTCAAAACCTTTTCTTTTATCTTATACTACATTATTTGTATATAGCTTTTATATATTTTTCGTTCTTCTAGCTTCTTTGTATTTATCGCTAACATTTTTCTTTTAACTTAGTTACTTGTATTTAACAATTTATAATCCCTTAATTTAACCTACTTATTTATTTCAATTAAAGTTTATTCCTTCGTATTTACTTATTGTATGCCAAACATACCTATTTTACTTTACTGTTTTACTAAAATTACTTTATACATAACTTTGTTTTCAAAATTATCGTGTATGTAATCTTCTTGGTTGGTTTGTAAATTGTGAAGTTTTACCTTTTCTTTTACTTAACTTATTTATTCCAACTAATGATTTTAAAGCCTTACTATTTTACTATTTTATCTAAATTATCTTTTACTTAACTATTTCGTTTGGTTTACATTTTGTTTATCTTCTACTCAAACTATTTAGCAAAATTTATTTTTGAAATATATGCATTTCAATCCGAGCATTTTGATCCAAGTAAAATAAGTAAGAGAATTCGATCGAAGAGCGATGCACGCATCGTAAATGCAAATCAAATATGATGTTTAAATAACGAGATTTATTGAGAATATAACTCTATACTTTGAAATAAGGTTGGATACCTAATTGATTTTTAAAATAATATTTTGGAACTAAATGGAGTTTTCCAAGCCTCGAAACTTATATGAAATATAAGGAATGTGAAATTTTGACGCTGCGCACAAGTGAGCATATGTATTTGTCACATAATTTCCATTCAATTCATTCATACAATTTCAATAGGGGAAAAGCAGTTTTCTCCCCCACTTTAACATTTATTATAATTCGAATAAATGCGATTATCAAGATCTGAGATATGGGGTAGCATTCTCATCCTATCTTAATTAAGATTACTTTTGAGAATTTGGTTCCGAATTTTTTTGAAATCGCCGTTTTAAAATGTTTTACAAATACTAGTTTGAATATATATATATATATATATATATATATATATATACACACACACACACACATAATCGGAGTGCACAACAGAAGCATCACGGTATTTCAAAAAAAAAAAAGAGAAAAGAAAAACGTTCAAGAGGTTTTCCAACAAAATTGAGTAGTGCAAACTTTTCAACAAGATTTGACCTTGAAATTTGAAAGAAAAGGTTATTCGACTATCTAAATTATAAATAATTTCTAAGATATTGATTTGAAACTCTTGAACATCTTATATTATGAGAACATGAAATCTAGAAATATTCAAAGCTAGTTAAATGAAATTTGATCTAAGGAATGATTGATATGATTTGTGTATATATTATAAACTATTTTACGAAGCTTTCAAAATTTGAAAGGCTTACTTAATTTGAAAGAATGATAAGAAATTCGTATTGATCAAATTTGATTTCCAGTTGTTGAAAGGAAATCTTTTATGTATCTCTTAGAAGATATCAACTTATGTATAATTGTCGAAAGTGTTATTTCGAAATAAATTGAAATTTATAAAGCTTGATATAATGATCCTTAAAGTCTTTAATCTGAAGAATTTTTGGAAGATTTGAAATGTTTGAATAAGATCATTAATTTTGAAATGTAAAGCATAAGTTATATGTTTTGAAGTTGAAATTGTATTTTCAATTGTTCTTCCAAATTATTTTTGGATATAATGAATAGTTTATAAATTCAATTATGAACTAAGAAATTTTCGACGACTTGAATCCCGAGATTTGAAATGCTTGAAAGACAACAATACTATGATTTAAAGTATTTGCGAATTATTGTTGCGAAATGATTTATGGCTTCGGGATATGAAATGATTTGATGGACTCAGGGGACCCGTGACCAAAAGAAGGACGTGTGTGATTTAGGGTGAGCAACCTAGACATATACGGTATCCTAGTCTGGATGAAAAACCGAGTTATATGTGCTCTGCGATTTTGTACTTGGAGGTCTGTGTCTGGACGAAAGCTGTGAGATGCACTTCGCTTGGGATCCCTCGATGATGGTATTTGGGAAGAGCAACTTAGGCATATATGGTATCCGTGTCTGGATGAAAAACCAAAATATATGTGCTCCGCAATTTTGTGTTTGGGGGTCCGTGTCTGGACGGAAACCGTGATGTACACTTCGCTTAAGAACCCGCGACGATGGTCTGCTTTAGGTGTCCGGAGCGACCTTAGTTATCTATATTATCGCATACGATAGGCTGCCCTTAGGCCTTGTCATGGAAAACTTGAGGAAATGAACAGAATTTTTGACAAGAAATTGAAATAAGTATATTTAGTACTTGTATATTTTAGTCACGCGCCTGATCAATGCATGTCTAAAGTTTGCAAGGACGACGATGGACTTGTTAGGCTTCGAGTCATCATATAAGTTGAAGTTTTGAAAGCGGTTTTGGTTTTGAAATCCCGAAGTGAAATATGATTCTATACGAAAGAAATGTATAGTACTTCTAATGGTTTGAAATGAAAATGGGATTCTAAGTTCGGAGAAATTATTTGAAGCTTTCAAATGTTATGAATTTATAGCATGTTATATAGTATTCCATTTTTCTTATCTAATTTATTCATTTTACTTAACTTATCGTTCCACTAAACTATTATATTTTGCATTTGTACCTATGATTTATCCATTTTAAGTTCTTTTACCTATATTATTTTACTATTTTACCGTATTACCTACCGAATTATATTGCTTATATTTAACCATTTTTTGTAACTTTTAAAGCTACCTTATATTAAACTCTTTGGATTTTATCAAACCTACTTTTTATTTCAAAATAACTTTACCGTTGTAAACTACCTTCCCTTAAACTATCTTGTACTTTGAACATAGTCTTCTTCTACCTTATCTAGCAAACTTCCTTGTTTAGTTTATACAATGATTTAAGTTTTGATTAAATAGTACTACATCCGTTTCTAAATATAATATTTTTTAGCTATTTGCACAAGAATTAAAGAATCAATCAATGATACTTTAATCCATACAAAAATTAAGTCTCTCTTTTGAATTAGCTTCTTTTTATGCACAAAAAGAAGAAAAAACCATAAATGAAGATCAACTAGTGGTTGAAAACATGTGTAGATGCATAAAAAGTCACATTATTTATTATGAATCACGGAAAAAAGACAGGAAAAGCTTAAACATCTTATATTTTGAAACACATCAAACTACTTAAAACATCTTATATATTGAAACGGAGGGAGTAGTTGATATAAGAAGTTTTTCCAATTTAGTCGTATAATAAATTTTTTGTTAATGTATTAAGAACCCTTTTATAAATATCAGGCTTATTAGAAATTGTAAATATTTTGATCTGATAACTTTTATTTTTATTTTGGTTTTAGCAAATTTTATAAAAGATTTATTTTACTTAAGCACAAAAAAATAATTTTTTTTTACAAATCCCCTTTTCGAGGACAAAAAGTTTTAAGTGGGGGAGGCTGTAACGACCCATAATTTTCGACATTTAAATATATACATTTATCGTTAAAATAAATATTTATTTTTTGGGTTTGATATAGAATTTGGAATTTTATTTATTTTTGAACATAGTAGGATATATTTATGTTGGATTTCAATTTAAAATTTGGATTTTGATTGTTTGATCGTATTGTATAAATTTGAGGAAAAAAAAATCCTTTTTTTGTAAATTTAATTTTTAATATGAACATATAAGGAATTTAAAGTGTGGATTTTAAGTTCAAATTGTTTACGGTTTATTTGTATTTAACTATTTCATATGTGTATTAAGCCTTCTAACTTTCTAAATTATGTTATATTTAACAAATTTATATAATATTTTAGCTTTTAAATTTGTATTCGGTTATTTAGTGGCAGTCTGTCTTGACAATGTGTACTTAACCATTTCACTACAAATATAGTATTAAAATTTTACTCAACTCTTTTATTTTGTATTGAACTATTTGTGTCTAGCTTCCATATATTATATTCTTTGTTTCCTAACTTCATTGTAATTATTGTTAACATTCGAATTTTGACTTAATTACTTGTCTTTGACAATTTATATTATGTTCATTTTTGTCTTATTTAACCTACCTATCTATTTCAGCTCAAATTTATGTCACTACACCAAACATGCTATTTTGTAACAAACATGCTATTTTGTAACATTTTCTCGGATCCTATTCGTAACGGTTATATTTGTTACTAAGCTATCACGTTAATTACCATTGTAACTCATTACAATGGTTATTACCGTTACAATATCAGGTAATTCTGTACTTGAAGGGTAAGATGGTAATTTCCCGTATCCCTCCTTTCTAACCCTTTCTTTTCTTTTTCGTTATTACGAATCACACTTAGAGCATCTCCAACAGACTTACGGGTCGTAATATTACGACCCGTAAGATTCAAGGAAGATTAGATAAAATGCTCCAACAGGCGCGCGCTGATAAAATCGGCGCGCCCTGATTTCTGAAAAAGTTAAGCTGGGACCTACGGATATGGACAGGCGGCAATTAAGTTGGTTGGTGGGAACAAGTTTTCCTTCGAAATATAGGACACGCGGCAACATGCAGCAAACAAATGGGTAGGTGGGACATAGAAATAGGGACACGCGCATTTAAGTGGGTAGGTGGGACATAGAAATAGGGACACACGGCATTTAAGTGGGTTGGTGGGAACAAAGTTTTCCCTGGAAAAGCTGCCTGTTATTTTTCATTATGTATGCACGCCGATTAAATCGGCTCGCAACGAAGCGAGCCGATAAAATCGGCGCGCGGGACATATTCTGAATTCTGAATATGCCCCGTAACATTTACCTGAATATTCAGAAAGAGGATTTCTGTTGGGTACCGTTTTTTCTTCAATTCAGAATATTTGTCTTGAATCAAGCAACTGTTGGAGTTGCTCTTACATCCCCACTCTTACAAAGCTGCCGCCTAGGTTTACTGTCTTCGATTATTGGTGGTTGTCCGATTTTTCATGAAGTGTTATACCCTTTTTATTCTATATTACCGACCATCTGATTTGCTTTGCCATCGCTTCCGCTATTCTGTCACCACCTCCCCCTTTCCGCCACCTCCCTTTTCAATACTGCTTTTTTCATTCTTCATTCTACCACCGCTTCACCTCGTTGGTTATTTCCACCAATTTGACAAAGACGATGGAAGATTGGGCTTGCTTCTATCTCGACTATTTATTGCAAACAAATTCCAATTTCAGATTAGGTAATTACTTCAACTCTAACCAAAATTTCAATTTCTTTTAGTCTTCAACTTCTACCGCACCTGCTCTCAATTTCATCTATTACTGTTTTCTTTTTGTTATGGTTTTTAATCTTACCACTGATTTTTTTGTTCCAATTTTCACTTTCAGGATTGATTCCTAGTTCAAGATTCACATTATTGTTGACCTCATGCTGAAATCGCTTACAGTATCAACTTCATGCTTGCTTATGTACACTGCTATTGACTTGGTCAGCTAGACCAAGTTGGATGGTGAAATCAAACCTTAGTTGGCATTTGCTGGCCAAAAGGTCACTGAAGTCAATGTCTTTGCCAAGGCTTTAGCTGGTCCAATACATAAAGTATATAATCACTGCAAGTTATTATCTTTATCTCCACATTTTTCAATCTTGTGTATATTTCTCTCCTTGCCTTAAACTTGAATAACTTGCAGGTTTTTCCAAAAAAAATGTTGCCGCTCAAGCTTCGAGGAAGCCTTCTACCAGAGTCACCAACAAAGAAGTCCAAAGAGTTGTATGTTCTATTTGTACAAATCTTTGGTAGTTCTTCTCTTGTTAAATTTTTTCAGAAAAGAAAACTTATTAGTATATTTTTAGTTGGATGCATGACTATAAAAATATTATAAATATAAGTAAATCATTTAATAAGAATCTATTATTGGTTTCCATGCAGGTACTCAAAATCTTAGAAAACAAACACACATAGAGAACTTATCTGGCTCTTCTACCAAATATAAAACATTTGTACAGTATTGACCAAGATGAAAATTATGTTTTAATCAACCAATTTTTCTTTATGTCTCGTCGCTGGTTGAGGATATCAATTCCTTGAATATTAAAACCATGGCTTACTTAATTTCTTCAAAGAGATCAGCTATCCTATCGCTTGGCCCACCTCAGTGATCTGTGTAATTCACGATGAGAATAGATGAGATCATAGTAAATATTAGATATTGTGGGAGGGTATGATACCTGTTGAGTAGAGATTTGTAATTTAAAGTTTATGTATTATATATTATGTTTGACAGTTTTAATTCAAGCATACATAACTGATCCCTCTATTCTCCTGATGTTAGTGGTCGGCTTTTGTTCTTAACTTTATATTTGGAACATGGTACGCTGCAGACATGGGTCATCTTAGGAATAATAGAACATTTTTCATGATTGATCATTGAAGACAGGTTACATTCAGTCACTACACCTTGCAAATGTTTATTGATCTGTGTACACTAGTATGTTCCAAGAGCCTAACCAACTTGTGTTATCGTCAATATACAACCATAAATCATTCCTTATTTCAAAATTATGAATATCAAAATTATCTTTACAGCATAAATGACTGCTATATAATTCCAAAATTTTGCTCATTGTTTCCAAATAGAACAAATGAAATAGTGATCAGCAAATATAACCAACATTGTATGGAATCCAGCAAATGCAATAGTGATCAGAAAATATAACTAACATTTTATTGTTCTGTTTTTGTAGAATGGGCTGTGACTTTTTATGGTTCTGACCATCCAAGAGAAACAAATGTTCATGCAAGGTTAGATGCAGAACAAAAGAAACTAAGACCTTCCAATTTTTCCACCCACAACCATTGGTTTGTTCCCTTAGACTGTTGAACTAAAAAATGTGCATCATCGGTACAAGGCCAACAATTGAGCAACCCATTCCTCTACATGATTTGAAAATGTGTAATTGCAGGCTCTAATTTCAGTTATATTAACAATGAGGTCTGCAATTCCTTTGTGTAGACATCTAAACCAGACGGGCATATTCTTTTTAAGAAAGAGTGATTCTTTTCCTTCCCGTATTGTTAATTTTCTATGATATATAATAAGGTTATTTCAAAGTAAGTCAGATGTCTGTCAATACTTTGGGTGAAAGGTGTAGAGCTATGTAGTACAATTCTAATGTAACCAACCCGAGCAAGCTAATTTTTTACTTAGCGACTCATTTTCCATTTTAGAATTTAGCATTATCATCTGTTGAATTATCATTAAATGCCACTTGCATCTAGCTTGGTTAATCTAAGTGCTAAGCTTAAATATCGGGCTTTACCATATATAGATGTAGAGTTTCTTGCATAAGTTAGATTATTGTAGAGACAATCTTCCAAGTTTGAAAATTTGAGCATCAACTTACTTTACAACTTATACGGACTGGATCTATACAAAATATCCCAAATTTTGGCAGAAACTACTTTTAAACTGTATGCACTATAATTTATATTAAGTATATCATCTGATTATGGATTTATTCCAGCTTATCTGAAAAATGCTTTCAAAGGAGGTGGTATAGAAGTGATGCATGCTATATACTGGTAAGCTTACTTATTTCTTGCAAAAAGAGATCCATTTGAAAAAAAAAATACCTTTACAAAATATTTATGCTTTTAAATTTAGACATTTAATCCATACAAAATATCGTACTTGAAAAGGAAAAATCACTCCATTTTATGGTAAGTCTTATACAAATAAGTATAGGTCCATAACTTGTGTTTTATTAACTAACTATTCTGCCAGGCTTTGTCCAGTTGTGTTGCATGGTTTGTCTGTTATGCAGCTTCTTGCATGTAACATGAGAATAACGTATTGTAAAAGGTCTATTTATGTATGTACCATAAGAGTTACATATTGTAAAAGGTATATTTATGCGTATAATCATTTTCATAGCTTGGCCTGTGTATTGTTTTCTTGCAAATATGGTTGACTACATGCTCAGATTCTTTGATGGTATATCTAATATTACACATCAAAATAGTTTATTGGTGATATTTTAGTTGATTGCTAAGCTAGAGGGCCATGTTGTGAGCTAGTATTGTGCTCTACGCTTGGTGCAAGCAAGCTACTTCATTCATGAACAGGGTTTCATATCAACCTTCTTTGCCCATATACAATATAATATCACATGATTGAATAATGGCAAACTGTACATTATTATATAGGAAATACAAGATGAATCATTGTACGAACTTGTTGGAGAGGTGGTATCTATGTTTGTGTCTACTACATTACATTTTATTTATTATTGATCTTCATAGTTTTTAAACAGTTTTGGATTGATCAATGTACTTCTTGCTGAGATCGGGGAGAGACAATGAAAATACATTAGAAGAGTTAGACAAGTCGTCATCCAAAATTTTGAACTTCTTTCATAAGGCATGCATCTGATTTGAAAAGGTTTATACAATTAAAACCCTCAGACTTCTTTCACCTTAACAGGATGCATTATCAATAGTGAATTGTATCATTAACAGCGCATCATTCAAGAGCTCAGTGCATACATAGCTTCTGTTAAAAATATATTGGAGATTGACGTGAGCTACGTGATATCTGGAGAGGAACTTTTGAAACTTGTTACATTTGTAAAGGAACTCAATTTGATCTAGCAGTGAGATTTGCTTATATTTCTAACTTTTTCTCTCATTATTTATATACATATATAATATTTACCAGTAGAAGTATACCTGACTTTATAAGATGAAAGGTCGATACTCGACTGTAATTTGTACTATTGCATGATAGTTTCTCTACGCCAAGTTATTTCTTACATGGAAAAAGCTTAGATAACAATACTGCTAATCTTGTTATTTTTTATTTTATTTACAATTGTCTATCTATTTTTTGAACATTGCCTTTAATGCAAATTTGTACAAGAGTATTTTTAATTTTTTGTGTCAATGATTATGAAAATAAAATAGTAGAAAATGTTTTGTCCAGGAGTATCACTGTTAGATGTGAGGATCTTGGTTCCTGGACTATTCTATTATTATTTATTTTTCACCTACTTGTTGTGATCGTGTAAAGGAAAATTAATTGGCTTCGCAAATGTATATGCTCAGAAATTTGAGAAGGTAATCAGTTATTTTCATCCATCAGGCTTCTCAGCTGAAACATAGCCATATGATAGAAATAACATATTTAGTGGTTCACTTTTAGATTTATCCAAAAAAGTACATGATATCTTTACCATTTCTTGAAACCCTTTTCAAATTAGCAATGGAATTAACTGTCTTGGACTTTGTTTTCATCGCCCTTGAAATATCGTTTACATGATTAGGGTCAACTGGGATAGGCACTTTAGTTATAGAGCAGTGCGTACCAAGGAAATGGTCTTAGATGCAAAATGATTGTAAAAATCATGAATGTCGAGTAAGATCAAAATGGAAGGTGATTATTTGAAATCCATGTTGAATAAATTGATTACTTAAAAGAATTTTTTTCTAACTCATCTTCACTATCTGCTGGACCTTCTTAGACACTTCTTTTTTACTTTTGTTCTTAAAAGTAGATGGTCAAATGATTGTTTTCTCATTTGAGATATTTTTTTGGATAAACGGTTCTAACTAATCTTACTACAGTAATTTTCATGTAAGATTTTTTTTTTCAGTTGTATGCTAATACATTACTGACCATAGTAAACGCACCGGATTATGTTCGTATAAATGATTGTTGTTCTAGCATGTTTATTCCACATGGTAAACGAAGTAGGAAATGGAGACTTTTACTCCTGCTCTTCGAGCAACAGTATTAGGACCTGCAGTGACCAGAACATGAAAATAACCCTACACAAGGCACAGAGCAGGTGCTTCATATGTGGAATGGTAGGTCATTGCTCAGTGGAATGAAACTGACAGTGCCTGTTGTAATAGCAGGTATTTTCTTAAAACAAAAGTCCCACTTGCTCTTATAATTTTTCAATGTATTGTGAGTATGCTAAACAAGCTGGATTGGTCATTTACTCGTCATTCAAGATTATACGCAAGAGATGTCTCCATTATCAAGTTTTCACTATTAAATTACGAGTTTGGTTTGTTGTAATTAGCCATTAAAAACCTTTTCTGAAAGGCTTTAACCTTGTAGGATTAAAGTGGTGCTTTCTTTGCTAAATCATCATTGCAAGTTCAATATAGAAGCTGAGAAGTCATCTGTTGGACAAGCTTGACACTGATACTATAGTACATTAGACTGGTGTACATATGTCATATGTTTGCTCCTACCCTTCATGTTATTCTTTTGCTGTTAACGAGCTCTAACTTAGATAGGTGCATTAATCAGATACTATATATCCATACCATATATCCACAAAACGATATACACATTTCTTCTGTACATTATCACACTGGCACAACACAAACTGAAAGTTTCTTTTTTATAATTGTTTTGTTCTTCATGGAATGGCAGGAGTTTCCAAACATGCTTGTGGACTGTAAATAAACCAAGAAGGCTCCCAAACTTGGAATCCCAGTAAGTTTCACTTCTGCTTCAATTGTAAAATAAATAAACCAGGACAACGTTATGTAGCCGAGTCTAACTCTGTGAGCTCAAGCTCATTTTAAACTGAGCTTAAATTCTGGCTCAGTTTTCATGTCTTGACCCATATTTTTATATTTGTTGAACACCATAGGCTTTAGTTAAAGCAACAGAAGCAAGACAAAGATCAAAAGATGGTGATGAAACTCAAGTCTAGATAATTTTGGTGGGTTTGTAAGTTAGTCAGTTTATTGTTTGCGTTTTGTGTAATGGTTATATATTAAATTGTAATATTTTGATGTTATTTGATATTTGTTACGTATGTTGAATGGTTGTATGTTTAATTGTGATAGTTTGATGTTTATTGAAATGGAATTTGCTTTCGGATACTAATTGCGATATGATGTATTTGTTTTGGGATATTGTCATATTATATGTTGCATATTATTATTGTCATATGCTTTATGAAATTAGTTGGAGCATATCATGTATGTTGGTACAATACTCAAGCTTGTCACAATTATAATTGTTATTAAATTTATTATATGAAATAGTCAGTTTTAAGTACTAACAGTAATAACTGTTACATATTTAATATTTGTCACAGTAACCAGTGTTATAAAGAAAAATATCATAACGGCTATAAGTGTTATAAACTTTATAACGGTTATACCTGTTGTAATATATGCACTTTATAACGGTTATAACCGTTACAATATTCGTGACAACTGCTTTGTAGTAACGGTTATAACTGTTACGAAGTATGCTAGTAACGGTAATAACTGTTACAAAAACCCTTTCCTGATGTTGTGTGTCTTTTGTAAACCATGGTGTTTACCGATTTTATAACAGAAATATCAATTAGTACTTGACTGTTTTAGTTAAACTATCATGAATCAAGATTTAACGTTAAAATAAATATTTATATTTGAATTTTGGCTGGGAATTGAAAATTTTATCTATTTTAACAAATTGATATATTTATAAATGAAATGCCTTTCATAAATTTAAATTTTTAATAAGAACGTTTTGTTCAAAAGCAAACGATACCAATAACACTAGCCAATGTGGTTTTATCTTAGAAGATAAGTTTTGGTTTTGAATTTCAGAATTCAATTGTTTAGTAATACGATTAATGTAATAAAAATTTATTTTTAAATAAAATTCGCATATTTTACGTTAACATTTAGATTTAATTTACGGATGACAGCGGTTGAATTATAACGCGTTAAAACAAATAACGTTGTTTATTTCAGTTATGCACCATTCTCTAGCAACGCTTGTTCAACCGTGTCTCATTGCTTCGCGTTCAAACCATTTTTCACCGTTCAGCCCACTTATTTGAATCTACCCTTATCTGACCAAATCTGGTATAAACTTTCCTATAGATTTGCAAAGCCCTTAGAAATCTCACTCAAGATTTGGGTGGTAGACACTATTTACCATCTATTAGTGCCACTCTGAAATTAATTACACGTTGCATGATTCCCCCTGCTTCTGGTCTCCCTTTTTCTATTATAAAACGCGTACCTGTTCATGTGTTCACCGCACACAAACAATTTTCTCTCCCCTTCATGGTATAATCAGCCGTTAGTTTATGTTTTCCCCAAAAATCAAACAGAATTGCTAGAAAGCCCGACTGGAAAGAGCCCGAATCATGTACGAATACCTCTCAGTCGCGTGATTTGCAACCATCCATGAATTACAGTCGTCCCATTTAAATCCCGCATTTTCGCACATTGTTTTTTCGGGCTCTATAGCAATATCCAAAATCAAATTTCAGTCTACCCCAAACTAGTCGTTCCTCATGAAATCCGCTTTACCCCAAATAATCTTCATTCCCAAATCAATAATCGACGGAACCAAATCGGTCCCTGCTGCAACTTTGAAGCCGTTCCTTCTTCCTCGATCAAAACTCGACACCGCGCTGCCTCAGACCGAAGCTCGCTCCTCTTTCCAACGTCGTTGACTTGTCAGCTCAACCGCTAAAAGAACCGTCCACCTACACCTTATTGGAATCTCCACTGCGTTTGACCCTCCGCGACTGGCGCCACTGCAGTCGCTGTCCAGATCGTCTTTGCCAATCATTTGTCGTCCAGTCCGCATCATTTCACCCCAAAATATCATCTCTGGCCTCCGCTGTAGTCAAAGTCGCGCCTTTGCAGCTCTCCGCCCTCTAAGGCCTCTACAGCAGCCAACACGACTGCCTCGTCCACAGTCCGAAGGCCTGGAACTGCTACATGAGAACCGCGTCACCTCAGGTCGAGTTCATCAGCGTTGTCGCCAAACCAAGTCGCCACTGTCTTGTTCTCCATCGCTAACAAGGTAAGTATAGCTTACGATTAAATTTATTTCAAGCCTCTTCACTTCGCGTCTCACTAAATAAAATTGATTTGGGGTTGGTTTCTCTTGTGTGTCTGTCAATGGTTGGCTGTCATAATTGTGCATCTTCTGGTTGACAATAGTATACTGGGCTTACACACTGTCGACATGCTTATAGTCCATTCGAGACAACCCGGACTAACTCAACTCGACGAATGAATTTACTGTCTGTTTGCCAAGAACTTGAGTAGTATAGGCTACCATAAAGTGATGCTATATTCCCCCTCCCTGACCACGTGAGGTTGCCATGTTGCATCTTGTTACTGTAAACATACTTTGATGATCCTATATTGTTTGTTAGTACGGTTAAAATAAAATAAAATCAACATACTGCTCCTTATTTCGGTTGCCTGAAGGTGTTGATCACTTCTAAGTTGTCAATGTTGATCACTTTTGTTCGTAGTCTGCATGGCAGTATTAGCCAAAATTTAGAAATCACCTTGTCAAAATACATGCATTTACATCATGTTATTTGCATGTGACAATGTCCCGTATTTAATCTCTTAGTTTTCATGAGGTAGGTGAGGGAGTTACAGGCACGGGTTTACTTAACTACACAATGCTATTGGGTGCCATATTGTTCTGCCATTGTCCAAAACTTTCTGGTTCTTTGCTATTAACTCTTTAGCATGCTCTTAAACTTTATGCTGTGCAAACCCATACATCACCACTTGACCCTGTAGTGAATTTTCATGCAATTCCTATTATACTTTTAATGTTTGAAATGACTTGACCCACTTTGGTATAGCTAGGGAGCAGCTGTTACCCAGTACACATGCATATCTACATGCATAAGTCGTGCACATGATGTACTGTCCATTACCTACGTGATCTTTACTTTGCATGTTAGATTTTTGTGACATAATTGAACTACTAGTTTGGTCCATTAAAGAACGCGCCTACTCTAAACATAGAGAATTAAGTTACATGGGAAGATTACATGTTTGAATAGTGTGCTCTTGGATCTGCATATTTTCCCTAGCCTTTGTACCCCTTTTTTGTACATGCATGTTAAAAATTTGGTTGATTTAAAGGGGGAACACATCATAGTAGTTTATTAGGCGCGCGCCTAGGTGCGCCTAAGGCGCAGGCGCAGGTCCTGCGCCTTCCTGGTGGCTGAGGCGCCTCCTCTAACGGAGGCGCGCCTTTGGAGCCTTTTTCTGAGGCTCCGGGGCGCAGAAAGGCGCGCCTCAAATTGATTTAGGGTTTTCAAGCAGGTCGACATCGAAAAAAGAAAAAAAAAGTATCACTGCTTTAGGGCTTCGCTTTAGGGTTTGCAAATTCGAACTCGACATTGAATTTGAGCAAGGTCGACATCCAATTCGATTTAGGGTTTCAACCATTTTGTTCGATTGATCATTTTTCTGCAGTTTTTGGTTTTTGTTTTACAGCAGTTCTTTTTTTTTTAATATACAGCAGAGTTTTTTTTTTAAAATATGTGCAGCAGGTTTTTTTGGTTTTGCAGCATTTTTTTATTTTTAAAATATATGCAGCAGTTATATATATATATATATATATATATATATATATATATATATATATATATATATATGTGCAGCAGTTTTTTTTTGCAACAGTTTTTTTTTTTTTTGCAGCAGTTTTTTATGTTTTAAAAAAAAAATATATATGCTGCAGGATTTTATTTTTTTAATATATGCAGTGCGCCTTTTTTTAAGAGTCCCACAAAAAAGCCCAAGGCTCAAAAAAGCCCAAGGCTCAAGCCGTGCGCCTTAGCGCCTTAACTACTATGGAACACATTTATGATATTGCATGCATGAGTGGTGCTGACACCACTGTATAAGTAATTCCCCTTTTCCTTTAATATAACACTCATGCCCAAATACATTAAATTAACTCGTGATAAAGGAAACTTGAATTTGACGCTTGATATTATAGAGACCTGCCACCTCTTTGCTCTCATGTAGGATGTGTTATGTTGGGTCTGCATAAATATTCTCATGCATGCTCTATTCTAAAACTGGGAATAAAGCTTATGAAATTACATAACTCTTTGTTGCTGTAACATTATTTTTTCATTTTCCTGGTTGTCTAGTATTGACTATTTTGGTTCCGTTAGATTTCACTTTGTTTCGCATATTTCATATACTTCCCACCGCTATGATCCTATGTCATACTTCATGCGTGATATATCTTTGCTGCACCTTTGGACACATTACCCCATTCTATTACTGATGCATGTGATCCATTTGGTTCATGTTGGGCGCATTCATGGGTAATATACTCGAGCCATGTTATAATTTGTTGGGATTAAACAATTTTATTTATGTGATTATCGAAGTGTGCTTAATTGAAATAAGTTTAATCCTGATTCGGGTGTTTTGTGTATTTTGCTTGGGACACTCGGGTCAGACTCCAAGTGTTCCGAGTTAAAGTTTCGGCTCGCAAACTGGAGAGGAATGTGAAGACGACACGTAGAGATGCATACGCGCGCGCTAGCTCGACAACAAAAATCATAAAGTTTTATTCTTTGAAACTTATGTATAAATTTACATTTTTTCCTCTGCTGTACAAATGTTTGTAAAACTCTGATATTTTCATATGCAATTTTATTCCGCTGCAAATTTTGTACTCTATGATTTGGTGTTAATTCTGTTTAAACCGTGTAAGCCAATAACAATCTGTCATTTTGGACGTCTAGAGTTGGTTTAAATACCGATTTTGGACGGGCAAAATGCAAGGTCGTTACAATATCCTACGACATTTTTGTTGCTTGGAGGTTCCAAAATACTCCATGTCTTGGTTTTAATCGAAGCATTATACTCATCATTCATCGCCTTTATCCATTTGTCATTGAATGCTTGCTCATAATTGGTGAATTCTGCTTCACTGATTATAACTGTGTACATTTTGAATTTAAAAATCCCATGTTTGGATCTGGTGATCATGTGATGTCCAGTTTGAGCAGAACCTTGTTGTTATTCCCCTTCATGGTTTTCATATGCCTCACTGTTATGTGATAAACTCATGTCCCCTTTGTCATTTCTTCCAGATTGCTGCATCCCATCATTTGCATTGGCATTTGTATTGGCTGAGTGTTATTAATAGAATCACTTGAGTTATAACCATATCATGAGTTAGTTGATTTATTGATCAAAATGGTGATCTTTGGTCCCACTCTAAACATTAAACATTATCAGTCCATTCTGATAGTGTTGGCGGTGATGGAACTTCCACTCTTGCATCCTTAGCTACTTGATTATTGTAGCTTCCTTTATTTGCAAAGGGAAAGACAAATTCGTTAAACATAACATGCCTTGATATGATAATCTTGCCTTTATTGTCCATGCATTTATAGCTTTTTGGTTGGTGCAATAGCCCATAAATGTGCATGGGCTAGATCTTAGACTTGTGTTGGTTGAAAAGTCTGAGGTAAGGGAAACATAAGCACCTAAAAGTTTTTAATTGTTTGTAATCTGGTTTGTCTTGAAATAATTTTTCATAAGGATGCTTTTGTTTCAAAACTTTAGTAAGAAACTTGTTTATGAGAAAAACAGCAGTTGCAAAAGCTTTTCCCCAATATTTCATAGGTAAGGACCCTTGTGACAAAACAATGATTCCTGCTTCAACAATGTGCCTATGTTTCTTTTCAACCAACCATTCTTGATCCAAAGTATGTCGACATGTTATTCTATGCATTATCCCTTTCTTATGAAAGTAATTTCTAAGGGGTTTGAACTCACCCCCCCCCCACCCACCCACCCCGCGTGCGCGGTCGGTTTGAATTCTTTTAACACTGTGATGATATGTTTTTCAGCTAATGTCACAAACTGTATGACTACATCATGTTGGATTTAAGAAAATATATCCATGTTTATCTAGAATAAACATCAACAAGAGAAAGGTAGTACCTATAACCTTGAACTGAATTAAGTGGAGCAGGTCCCTACAAATATGTAGCTATAAGCTCAAGTGGTCTATTATATACAGTTTCAGAATGACTAAAAGGCAATTTGTGACTCTTGCCGAGCTGGCAGTGTGTGTGCATATTTGAGCTAAAGGTAAATTTTCACAGGAAATTTCATTTTAATTTAATATATTTTTTGACTACATCAATACTTGTCCCAGTTTACAGTGCCATATTTCCAAAACATTTTTATGACTGGCATCAACATCATTACCGGCATTATTACACCGATTTGCATTATCACTTGCATTTCTTGTCCTTTCACTCGTAAACTTGTAAAGCCCCTTATCCATTTTACCCTATAATAATATATTTTTGTTCAGTATGTCTTTTATGAGGCAAAATTTTCAATGAAACTCATAGTATACGTTGTCATTGACAAATTGTGATACACTTATTACATTCTTCTTAATGTTAGATACTCCTAATAAATTGTTTAAGTTGAGTTGCCTATTATCCCTGATGTAGCCATTACCAACATGTGATACACTTATTGCTTCATCATTACCCATACGAATAGTTTGTTTACCTGAATAACTCTTATTCCTAAGGTTAAGATTTTGCAAATTAGCTATAAGGTGATTAGTGGCACCCGAATCTGGGTACCAGTCGTCAAGATTTGTGTCTTGTTTGATGGAATCATCACTGCCATTTGGGTTGATCCTGATTCACTGTTGTATTGTTTAATTGAGCCGCATTCGCACTGGGAGCCATCTATCCAATTGGGCATGATTGTCTCACATTAAACTTAGAGTTAAATTTGAAATAGCATCGACTTGTTAAGCGACCAAACTTTTCACAAATATGATACTTTGCTCTTGTAGCAACCCGCATTTTACGTATCGAAAGATCGTAAAATATTTTTATTTTATTCACTGAGGGTTGGATCATTCTCATATTTTAATATGTTGCTCAAGGGGATGTGAGACATGTCCATAATTTTTACCAATTTTATTTATGACCATTTTGCTCATGTCAGTCTTGTACATGACATAACTTCTGACTCAGGTCGAATCAGAGGGTCGGACCTGTGCCATTGGAAAGGAATTGATGATCATCTTTCCGTCAAGTGGTTACATTAAAGATTTGGCTTAGCGGTTTGGGAGGAATCGTTGTTTTAAGGTTTAACAGTTGGCTGTTAAGGTTTTGGGAGCCTTAACGGGTTGATTTGGAGAAGCCTATTAGTGGGCTGAAGTAGGGCTGTCAATGGTTCGGGTCGGGTCAAGTCAGCTTTGGGTCAATTTTTAAACGGGTCGGGTCAACCCGTTTGATAAACGGGTCATATTATGCCAACCTGTACCCAACCCGTTTATAAACGGGTCGGGTCGACCCGTTTTGGCCTGTTTAATTTTGCAGAAATCCTTTTATCACCTACATTTTGCAAAATAAAAGCATACTGAAATAGAATAATACATTGCTTAAAAACACAACACTTAAAAAGGCAATATACATGGTTTTACACTTAAAAATACCTCTCTGCTGGGCGTACGAATTTCATAAAAATGGTTTTATATGGCTTGGGCTTTGGTATGTTTTATATTAAACGGGTTATGACGGGTCAGAAACGGGTTCACAGGTCAACCCGTAACCCACCCGTTTATTAAACGGGTCAGAGCGGGTTGACCTAAAATTGACCCGTTTATAAATGGGTCGGGTCGGGTTTTTTTCTTGCGGGTTACGTCGTGTTTCGGGTCGTGTACGAAATTGACGGCCCTAGGCTGAAGGAAGGGTATAAATCGGGGGTGGGAGGCATGAGAAATAGTTTAGTTTCTCTATTCTCTTATTTGGTGGCCTATGTTCCTCCTTCCTCTAACACCTTTCCACCATTAAATTTTGATCTAAGCTTAGGAAATTGAAGATCTACACCCTTGGAGGCTAAATCTACATCAATTTAAGGAGTTCATCGGATCAAAGGGTTTGGATCGAATTGCTTGCTTTTCGGAATCTTATTGTATTGATTTTAGCTTGTTTGGGAGAATTGGTGAGTGATTTACATCTCTCACATGGTTTCAATGAAGTATATGAATGTTTAATCATGTTTTTCATCAAGTTCAAGTGTTTTACCATAGATCTATACCCTTGTAAGTCCATTTTCATATGAATCACCTTATGATCCAATTTAGCAAGTTTAAACAGGTTATTTCTATGACATTTCATATGCTTATATCTATTAGATCCATCGTTTTGATCATATGTTCATTTTAATGGTTGTGGTGAAATTTACATCATTTTAGTGATAATCGTCATATTCATGTTGTAATCAATCTTATGACATGTTTATGGTTGTATTTGGTGAATTGGTTGAGCATGGTTTGTTGATTTGGTCGATTAGAGAGGTTTTGGTCAAAATTGGGCTCAAATTGGAACATTCAGGTTTTGGGTCGTTCATGGTGGGTCAGTCGCACCATGGTGTGGTTTTCTTGGAGAAGAAATGGGGTCGGTCGGTCATGTGGATTGGGGTGGTGCAGGTTGGGTCGGTCTCATATCAGCCCTGGAAGGTCGGTTGAACTCAAGAGCAGTGGGTCGGTCGAGCAAGCATAGGGTCGGTCGAGCGAGCACAATCAGGGTCGAGTTAGCCAGGTCGTGCAGAACGGAGCATGGTCAGGGTATGGGTCGAGTGAGCCTAGGGTCGAGCAGGGTCGGTCGAGCTGATTGAGCAGGGTTGGTCGAGTTGGTCGAGCAGGGTTGGTCGGTCCAGTTGTGGAGTCATATGGTCGGTCGCTCTGAGGAGGGGTCAGTCGCACCAGGGTTATTTCTGAAAAATTTATTTTTCGGGTACGACCCAGATTTAAACAAAAAATGCTTTTTTGAAAAAAATCGGGTAGAATTGCCCGAACCCGTGCCGCAGCGCAGTGGTGGTGTAACTTCGAAGTTAATTCAAGGAGAAATGTTCGAAGTGTTGAAAAGTGTTCGTTGATCGGTGTAGAATAAAGAATGAGGTGACTACTCAAAGGTTGTGAGTTGGTGGATACTGGATTGCTCGAGAAGGTTGCTTGAGCTATAAAGAGTCATCGAGTTGGATGACTAGAGATGCAAAGGCCGAGAGGTTATCGTTATCGTAAGTTCTAGCAGGCTCGAAGTAGGGGTACACTAGAGACGTCTAAAAGACCGGTTGTAGGTTGAGTACCCTGAGTATCGTTGAAAGGCTTAGTTGTCATGGTTGGACATACATACGTATCGTTGAAAGGCATACGGAGTTTATGCCAGAATTGGGGTTACCATTATCCCTTGACATATGGCAAGGTTGGCCGTCATATGATTAACGATGGTTTCAAAGCAGGATTGACGGTGATAGCCAAACTCAGTCATGGATGATTGGTTGTTCTGTTTGTACCGTCTCATGCAGGTCGTCCAACGTCAAACGAGATGTTCCTTAGGTGCTTGTATGATATTGGTTTAGACATATGGGGCTTGTGCTTGAGGGATGTTGAATTCGATTAGGATAGTTTACATGAGATACATACATATATATATATATATAATCTGGATGTTATGAGTGCTTTACCATGATTGAATAGGTGTTCTGGTTTCCATGGACGAATGGTTGAATTGTTTATTGTAAAGGCTATCACTGTCTGATGTGGGGAAGATAGAGTTGAGTTCTTCTTTGGTGTTGTGGGTAGATTAATATATTTATCTATCCATCCTCTTATACTTTATTGTTGAAGTTTGTTAGTTATTTTATCGCTCACTAAGACTGTTGTCTGACTCAAGATTTTATGTTTTCTCTTATTACCTTCGGATGTTCATCCGGTTGTAGATGGGCAGACTAAGTAGCAAGTGACAGGTGATTAGTGAGGACGATGCTACTGTGCGACGGCGAGCAGAAGGCTGACGTATTACTTTTACTACTATCTAGTATTTCTGTTTCCGCTGTTTGAGTTGCTCTGTGAGGGTTGTTGTGAGGCCTTATGTATATACTTGATATTTCCTATGAGGTTGGGATAATCTTTCAGGATGTTGTGAAAGTTTGAAAATTTTGCTATATGATGCTTCACTACTATTACCTGTGGTATATGTTCTATTATATTTTATCCTTACGCTGTGAGTTTTACGACAGGTCCCGCTTGAGTTTACCTACTCTGATGATCGTCCATAGCAGCCTGACACACCTTTCAACGCATTATTCCTCTTGATTAGTGCATGGGCTGTGGGCGGTCGTCACAACTCTGTTATTATTGTTCCGTCTTCTTCTGCCTCTTCCTCTTTAAGTCTGGTTTCCTCTTTGACCTTGGTTGTCTGGCGGCTTATTTTGATTCTTTTATTGATTTTAATTTCTTGAACTTGAAGCATGATTGGAAGAGAACTCACCTTGTATGATTTTTCATTTGTTCTATTTTGCCTTCATGTGCTAAAAGTGCAGAATGGGCAAATTGCATGATTGGTAGAGTCGGTTATGTGACTATGTATGTGACCAATGATTCATATTATTGGTCCAGCCCATTTGTAATGACCAAAACTTGTTTACTATCAGAAATTTTATGCCCTACTGCACTAAGCCTGTCACACAGGTTCTTGATCTTTGCCAGGTACTCTCTCATGGGCATTTCACCCTTTGTTGAATTTTGTAGCTCCATTCTGTAATGCATCACTCTGACCGATGATCGTAAACTAAACATTTGTTCAATCGACGCCCATATTTCATGTGATCGGTTGCAATACACTATTTGTGATAGAAGAATAGCACTGATAGAAGATAATAGCTAGGAAGACAGTAAACTATCTTGCTTCAAATACTTAGTATAGTCTAAATTGTTGATGGTAATACCCTTACTGTCTGTGGTCATTACATGTGGTATGTTTATCGTGCCTCTGATGTAGTCAAGATGCTCGTATCCCCTAAGGGCAATCTCCACTTGATACTTCCACATGATGCAATTATCTTCATCGAGTGGGATGGTGATAATTCGACTCTTGGGCTTGATCATAATAGTGGTGATGGTGGTGTGCTCAATACCATCAATTCTTGATGTTGTTGATGTCGCATCATCATCAGCTGCCATGTCTGATCAGTACCCGAGGTGAATCAATGTTCAGGTGGTGAATCTTGATTTGAACAGTGAGAATGAAAAGGTTAAATGGCGAGGCAAGCAGTTTGTTTGCAGCCAATGGTTGGATAAAGAAGGTAAAAGATTAAAAGAAGAGTGAAAGAACTTAGATAATCAATTTATTTCGATGCAGCCAGGAGTATGGTGATGATAATTCTTTGAATACTCTTTGGCGAGGCACGAAACACTACAAGAGCTGATATCAAATATACTGCCTTGATCGAGATTGGTAATACTTCTCCGAGGATGATACAAAAACTGAGAAGAAACAAAATCTCAAATCAATCGATGAGATGGCCGGGAAGATGATCAGAAGAATGCAGGTCTTGATTACCGTTAGGCCTAAAGCTCTGGTACCATAAAAGTAATATTCGGAAAGGGTGGAAAGCTTTTTTTTTTCTATATTACAAATAATGCTTATGATTAAATGAAAGAAATTGTGCATAACAAAACTTATTCATATGTAGAGAGAAAAAGGAAAATACAAATAAAAGCCCACGAAGGTAGCCACCCAATATAACAGCGAAGCCCATGAATGATAACAGGAATATAGCCGCATCAGAAGTTTTTATTGTCAAGACAAGAAGACTGTCGTACATGGAGTACTTATAATAAAATGTGATAATTGGTAAATGAGCTTGAGTGATAGCCCATAAACCAAATTAATGCTCGGTTACATATATTATTACTCTATACAGCTCAGTACTTTGTTCAATATGTCGATCCATAATTCTATTATGATAATTTGTATTCTAATCGACGGTTTTAATAAGTTAATCCACCATTTTACGTTAATAACTTAATCCACAACTATTTTGTTAGTTAATCCACGAGTGGATTAACTTAAAGATTTCACCCTATCATATACCTTGCAATTGATATTCGTGCTTCTTGTTTTACCAAGACATTACAAAACCCCTCATTCTACTGGACAATTGAAAGCAGCAAACATATACAAAAGAAGGGAACCACATTACATTACAATATACGACAACCATGAGTAATTAAAACTATACAATTGTGTACTGATTCGCAGAATTGAAGAAAAAACTAGCATGACAAATACTAACTGGGATGACCAGCTCGCAAGAGATACAGAAAATATAGCTTCAATCTATTTGTATGTTCATCCTTTACATTCTGCATTTCACACATAAGTCATTCCTAATTTTTCATTACAAACCGACACCACAAATAATGCAAAGCAATGCAAATGACATTTGCAGACAACAAACTTCTTAAAAAACAGAACATTTTTTGGGCTTCCATTGAATATAGTGTTAGTTTGCCACATTTATAAATCATAAACAATTGTGTCACAATATGCTTGTAGTCGATACATCATATCTGCAATATTCATTGGTTAATAACGATAATCATAGAAGGTTGAGCGCAAAAAAATAGCTGATGAAGAGTTTACTTGCTTGTTTTTTGTTGTAGTTTGTATAATTGACAAATGTTGTCTTACTATTTCAACATATTAAACCATCCATACTTTCCAATTTATACTACAAGGAATTAAACCACCGAATTGAAAAACCAATATTGTTTGATTGATTAAAATTTAGTTCATTATTTCACTTAGAAATTTTTTGAACTATCTTCTAAACTTCTTTATGGATTTAATCATTTTAATATAGTTTTTATTGTATGTATTCATAATCCGTCTGTTTGCAAAGCACCGCGAACCATGGTCATTTAGATGGTAAGGCACCTTTGCATATAAGTAATCAACTTCAAACAAAAAATAATCAAATTACTTATTATTATTACGTTGAATTACTCCACTTAAACTTGGATTTAGATGGTAATATTTCAGAAATAATATAAGATAAAACACAGAGAAGAAGACTGAGAAAAAAAAAAATTAAGTTTTTTTTAGGTGGATACACTAATTAAAATTTGAATTTTAGTAAAAGTCAACGATCCTATAAAATAGGTGTGATTAACTTACTAAAATTGTGGATTAGAATAAAATTTAACTTCTATTGACTATACTAGTATTACCGTACAACGGTGGGAAAAACCGACCGTTAGTGTTTAATATGAAATAAAAATTATTTGTTAAAACATATTTCAAATTATATTTTATTTTAAAAATTATAGGGTAATTTAAGAGGAAACGAAATTACTCATAATGTATAAATTCAATTAAACTGAATTATACATGTAAACCAACTTGAGACAAGGATATACTATCAATGTATTGATTCGAATTAGTCACAGAAACATACATGTTGTACACCTATAAGTTATTTAAAATCAACGGAGGGGCCATGACTCCCACTTGCCCTTCCTTTGGCTCCGTCCCTGATTGCGTGGTTTATATTTTCACAACATACGCATAAGGCATAAGTCGTGCTGATTTCCAAAGGGCACATAGTTTCATTTTGATATAACAGAATGAAGATGCGAGATGAATAGTCATATTAAAAGAATATCTAATTAATTCTGAAAATGTATATTTAGTTCTAAAAATTTAAATGGCAGGATAATAGATGGACCCCAAGACTTAATGAATGAAAAAGAATATGCGTTGCCTACTTGGTTATTTGTCTTGTAGTGAATTTGCATATACATTGTCATTGTGTTTCCTACGCTTGCTTGGGTCACTTCTTTAAAAGTTGTATACATTTATTGAAGTAACTGGAGCATCTATTTATTCTTGAGAAAAAAGGCATGTTTACCGGTTTTTTCAATGTAAATCTGAAGTTTTTTTTTTTGGGTTGGGGTTGGACCTTCAACTAAACAATATCACATTTATTATTTTGTATTCAAATACACATCAAAACCGTAAACAAGCATATTAATGTTGTCCATTCTTACCCAACAATTCCAGGTTCATCGCCCACTTCAAAAAGAACAGAAATAAAAACAAAAAAACTGAAAAAGAGACTTCATTTTGCATTCTCTCTATTTGTTCATCATCCACCATTTTTTTTTCTTCTAATCATGATCCATAAACTAACGAAAAAAATACTTGATTATTTAAATCAATCTTTACACTAATCATAAATCAGTAAACAAATAATACGTAGACTAATATGGACAAAATTACACTAATTTGTAGAATTGAAAGTATAGGCTTATTCAATTAAACATGAGATGATTTAATTTCATCATCATCCTTATCAAAATCCATTTTGGCAACAAATATGAAGAAGAAGATGATAATCTTTTGTGGATTAGTAATTAATTACTGGCGTTCAGTTGTGGTTAATTCTAGGTTTAGAACAAAATATAGAAGTGGGAACATAAAAGAAGTATTACATTGGGGTTTATATATCATGTAGAAATTAGGAACCGATCCTTCTTTTGTAAACCCATTCGTTTGCACTCCTCTCCTCTCCTTTTGGATATTATTTGATTTCATCTTTTTCAAATTTGTTTCTTTTTACTTCTTTTATTTACAAATTTAAAAGTGGCTGCTTCATATGAAGAAATTTTTTGGGATAAAAATTATATAAAGAAATTGGAAGTGACCGAAGGCTAATTTTCTGTAGTTATATAGATGTATGTCAAAATATAATAGTGTTCATGTAAAAAAATTCATTAAAATAAAGTGTGTTAAAATATCATACGAATTCAGAATGAACATTTTTGCTTCCAAAGGAGACAGAATCAAGTATCAGATTTGTATAAGCATCAAAATTTTAGGAAAAATATGAATTGTTCCTATAAATCTAAAAAGGCATTGTTTCCTATTTTTGAGAAATGAGCCTATCTTGTATGGTTTGAGTTTTGTTATTCCCCTATATTTTGCTGTTAAAACTACCCAAATCAAAATACCAAAAAACATAATACAAAACCACTTAAAATTACCCTTTTTTATTTTTGTTTATATTCTTTCCAACTGTGATTTTAGTTAATTATAACTTTCGAATTCAGAAACTGAATTATATTTAAAAGAATAGAATAGAGAAACAGAATACCTGCATTTAAACAGGTACAACTCTTTGCTTCATACAACTGTTCAGGCCAACCATGCAGTATCAGATTATGATTGCTATAACTATGAATCGGTAGCTCAAAATCCATATCGGTAAACGCTGCATCAGAATCATGAATTCATGAAAGTATTGATTTAAATTTAATATGTGTAAATTTAATGATCTAAATTCATGAACTTATTGATTTCTTGAGTAATCTGATGATGAAGTGTTAACAAAATATAGTCAGAGCTAACCTCGAAATGTTGTTTAAATGGTTGATGTAAAATTGAACTTCATTTCAAATTGAGCAAGCAGTTTTTAGACAATAACAAAAACACATAATTCAAAGAAGCAAATTATAAATATCCAAAACAACTTGTTAAGATTCTAGAAGAAGTCAGATTGACAAAAACAGCACGAAGTTGAAATCAAATTCTTTCAAGTAGAGATTTGTCGTAGCAATTACACAGTTCAATTGAATGCTTATGTTTAATTGCACAGGAACTTTAAGAAATTTTGAATAAATAAATATCTAAAAAAAAAAACATGCCAGTAGTTTTTGACAATCTGTAACAAAGAAAAAAACTAAATCATCGGCAGTATAATGCAATGAATATAAAGAGAAAAATGTGCTGAATAAATAGAAGGATTAAACGCTCATCAGGAAAATCCAAAACAAGTGCTTGTTGCTTGACCTCATGATACAGGAACATCAAAATTATCAAACCATACTAATTCGAAATTGTTCCCTATTTTCCAAACGACTAGCAGAAAAACAAATTTCATGCTTTCAAAGACGCGTAGCATAAAACAAATTTTCGAGTTCGAGAGGATTGATTTTAAAAAATAAAATTAAACACTTCATATAGATTCACAGAGTGTACACAGATCTAACATTGATAAAACCCAAAAAACAAAAATAAAACGCACCTTCAAACAGGGATCGTCAGTGAAGCAGGCGAAGCATTCAACAATTTGCGACAAAATAGAAATGTTGGCTGGTAGCGTTACTGGAGTTGTAATTGGAGATGGCAAGGGAAAAAACTAAAACAAATCTGATTGAATTTTATAACCGGAATTGGTACAAAAAAAGCAAGCAAAAAAAAGAGAGCGTGAAATGGTAGAGAAGAAAAGGTCCGATTGAAATTAGATAATGAGAGTTGAAAGAAGAACCGGTAAAAAAATATAAGGAGATTAAAAGGGAGCGTGGAATGGATGAGAAAAAGGGGGAGCGAGAAATTGGAGAAGAAAGTGCGGCGAGAAATATAACGAAGTAGATGGCACATGTTTTTGGCTTCAAACGAAAATTGATTAGGACCAACAATAGGCAAATCTCTCTAACGGTTGGTTTGATAGATCTTGAGCGATCGATACCTTTTAATAAATATAGGTTCATTAAGTATGGCCAAAATATGTTTATAAAAGGGTTTCGGTCAAGGTTATGATTTGGCAGAGCTGTCTAAGCATCTTAATGTGTCCGTGGAGATGGGCAGACTCAGCATAACCGACTGTTTAACTAGAGAGCGCTCATTAAGGCAAAAATTGCTTGATGTGTGTTACACTGCACATATGAAATGATTATGGAACGACTGTGAGGACCGGAACATAAGGTGACGATTTCATCTATATTATACACAAATGCTGTGAAGATCTAAAATTAGGCTCGCTGAGAGGTATTATGCATCAGAACGATTTTACTGTAAAATATTTCCTTACAACTGATTGCATTCGCTCAAAAGAACTGCACAACCACAACAGTGTGTTAAGTTGGATTACTGCAACCTCAATCAATACACAGTTAAAACCTGATAAAGGATCGAGTGTCAATTAAACAATACAATAGTTGAAGACTGTACTTTATGTTGATGAATGAATTCTCTTTATGAAATATACATAAAAAGGAATAACGGAGGAGGATGGGGAGCATAGAAAACCGATTCAAGATAGGAACATGCTTGGTTGCACAGTACATAATATATCACTACCATTAATTAGTTCAAAAGCATCATCTTTCTCAGTGTTGGCAGAGTACAACGTATATTTTTTGCAACTTTCATATTACAGCATATTAACTTTATTCATCATTCCCATTGAACGGTATCATCTTACAAGTGATTACCTTAAAAACATTCATGTGATGTGCACCTCGGCACACATGAGAAAACATACTAGTTATATAGTAACATACTATTAATATAGGTATATTGGGCTTGCATATATATGGACATACGGTTCAGTTAATATCAGAACAGTGCCTCAGAGTGTTCACATATGACGACCTTTCTGATGCAGAACATCTTGAAAGAGCAATCTTTGACATATGAGAATCTGAACTCGAACTTGTTTGGGGACAATCATCTTCTTCAAAAATAGTATCAAGACTTGCACTGAATGAGTTTCTTCTTGCGTTTGAAAATAGAACAAGAGGAGTAACTGCTGAAAATGGAGCTACGACATCAGGTTTATATGCCTCTAAGTACCGTGATGGCTTTATTTGGCCTCTTCCCATTTCTTAAAATGAAAAAGGAATATTAGAGTTTTTTGTGATACACCTCAAACTGAGGAGAGATGCCAGCATTTATATAGAGATGTTTGTGGAAGATATGCCCTCCGTTCTGTTGTAAAATCACCTTTTTTTTTTTGTTGCACTATGGAGAAGCGACAGAGGTCATTTATGAGGCATGCATGACATACCATGGATTTTGATAAAACTTGGTGAAAAGAAGGATATATGGACCAAGCTCAATTTTGATACAGTCACAGTGGTAAAAATTGGCACAGAGAAGGCCTCAACAATCGACCTGTGCTAAAAATTGATAGAGTCTAAGTACAACATGTAGGGTACCCAATTACCCATACCAATTTTCTTCCTTTTTTTTTTTAGTATGCAACTTCAAATAGTGATTCTGTAGTCGGTTAAAATTCAGCTTGGCCAGTTTAGAAAATGTAGTTCTACTGTGTGGTTGTTGGACATTTGTCTATGTTTAGAATATGTTATTTCTTTTCCTCTGTACGATTTGAGTGGTTACATATTCTAACCATTCAAAATGTGATCGATCATCACTTTTGACATTGATTATCTTTAAGGTTTGCCAAGCTGGTGCGTGTTTCATGTATTCAGTAGATATCCATAATATAAGTTCAACATGAAACTGTACAAATATCAAAGAGAAAGGTCGGTCTTTTTTCATTTCAGTTGAATTTTGAAGTCACGGTCGAAAACTTGCTTTGATTACAGCGAGGTTAATAAATATTTTCCAAAAACTTCACATCATTGAAGTAATTTGGCCTCACATTTATCCGCCCTAACAATTGATTAATTAAGACAGTAAAAAGAATTGTAAGAAAATAACCAAATTCAGTATATTTTGTGATAAAAAAAAAAAGGATAAGAACCAATTAACGTGCTTTCCTCTTTTTTCCATTTTGAACTGTTTTATTGTGATGGCTCTAACCAATAGCTTTAAACTAAATGCAGAATTTGGAGGCTTTACCACCAAAGAACGGCATCCATTATATATTTCATGTGTCTTTGCATATGAGGTCCTACTTGGCAGCTAGGGGAAAAGTTCATGTATGGATCTTTGTTATTAGTGAAAATGTGCAGACTATTTCATCTTTTTCAAACTATTCTATACCTTTTTTATTTTTATATGGAAAATGCATTTTTTTCTTTAAAAAAAAAAAGGAATTATATTCATACTTGGTTGTGATTATTATTTAAATACAATTTTATCAAACAACCATTATTTTTATCCTTAGCTTCTTTAAAAAAAATAAAAAAATCAAATATGTACGAGTCAACTTGCATTTTTATCATTATTATTTCAAGTAATAGCCTATTCCTTCGTATCCATTGTTAAAAAAAAAAAAAAAATTAAAAAAAAAATAACATATAATAATTATAAAGACTATATAAAATGACAAACTATGTTCATACAACAAAAAACACATGTCATACGTTTATTATTTAACTAAAAAATTATATGACTAAGTTATATTTCTTGTCAATTGCACTTCTAGCTCTTTTATTATAAGTCAACTGATTAAAACATTAAAATCAACGATACTAACTAAAACTTATACAATTTTTAATTCAATTAACGAAACATAAAATATCTCATTCAAGACAACTTTCAGTACTAACTATTCTTATTCGAAAACTTTTAAAAAAATCATTTGACGTAAATTTTGATGAATTAAGAATTTATAGTAAAAAATTAAAGAAAATGCACGGTACTTGTGTTAAAAAAAAAATTTGCTAAATTTTTTGGTAAAAATATATAATTTTCAGTGCATGTTAAAAGTTTTACTAATGTATCAAAATAGTTATCATGTAAAACACCATTTTTTTTTTTTTTGAGCTGCATGGTAGTGGCAACTCGCAAAAGTGCCACGCCATATATAGATACTGCATATAAGAGTTCATAAAAGCATCTAGATGTTCACAAAATTACAGCCCAACCGCTCACAAAGGAGCCAAAACAATAAAACCGTACATCATATATGTTTTTTTTTTTTTTTTTTTGAATTTTTTCAGGGAAGAAACCGGCACTGCCGTAAAACTCCCCCTAGTGTACCTAACCCGATCCGCGGGATCATCAGACTTGTGCATATGGTAAGCCCCCTTATTTGAACTGAAGTGCATGAGGCGGGAATCGAACCCTCTCCCTCTTCTTGGGGAGCTAGGAACCCCCACCACCCGCACTAGAGCTGCGGACACATCATATATGCTCATGCAGGAGCTATCATAACAACAAAAAGAAACCGTACATCTATCAAACATACAAGCAGTAAACTAAGCAAAAAGTGACCAACCATCTTTCCTTCCAAGCAGCCAGGAGCCAATCACCAAGCTTCACTGCTAACTACAATATAATCAATAAAATTCCAACTGTCAATGCCCATCCATTTGTAAATTTTACACTTGAAACAAAATAGCATTCGAATATTTGGCAGTATTCTTAAAGCATCTATTATTGCGTTCATACAAAAGAACCAAGCAAAATGAAAAGTTAAGAAAAGCAAGCTGCTTGGATGGAACATTTTCCCAAATACTACACCATAGATGGCTTATCGCAACGAAAATCCATGGTGTTGCTAGCTATAATGTTGTCATTGCTATGATGTTTTTTGTATATTGCAATACTCATTTAAATGTGTTAGCATATATATCAACATGTGTTGCAGTAGCCGCGTGAATATAATTATCAATCTGCATCAACACGATCCAACAGTCCAGGTTAGTGATCCGCATGAAATAATATTTAGTCCAAATTAGCAATCCGTGTGTGAAATAATGTTTACGACGAGAAGAAAAAACAAAGGGGGAAAACTAACAAAATATTGAAAGATTCAGTCGAAATTTAACAAAATACTCTGTTGCTCAACCTCTCAAACACTCACTCTCAGGTTCAATTAGGGCTAAAAGTTCGAGTTTACAAGCTTAATTGGGGTTCGATTAAGGCATGTTCGAGTTCAAGTTCAATTAAGGCTTCGGTGTTTCAGTTAGGTCTTCAATTGGGGTTCATTTGGGTTTCAGATTTCAGTCAGGGCTTCGATTTAATCTGCTGCTTAAGGTATCACCCATTGTATATTTCAATTTTTTCTGATTTGATTGTTGTGTTGCATAATGTACTTCTTTACTTGTGCCTAAGTTACTGCTTTAAGGTATCATTCAATGAACGATGAGGAAAAACTATGTGCAGAACTTCCTAAGTTCAGTGAAGGGTACATCAGTGGAGTGAAACTTTTTATTCGAAATACTTTTTCTAGATTTGCGATAGGTGATGAAATTACATGTCCTTGCAAAAAGTGTCATAATCGCAAGTGGAATTGTCAAGAAGTAGTCTGCAACCATCTGATTTGGAATGGTCCATCTGAATTGTACATGAAATGGATTTGTGAGGTATATGATTTGTACTTTCAGGGATTTCAGGCATGATTTGTACTTAAGCTATGTTCTCATTCATACAGAATTGTTTTTGGTATGGTAAGTTTCAGCTTTAGTAATAGATCCAGCCAAATTTGTTTCTATCTTTTATTAACCTGGTCTTTATTCTAGGGAACGACAAGCTTTAATTCATGGTCATGCATCATCAAAAAAAGATAAAAGAGAGAGAGAGAGAGAGAACACAGTGAAGAATTTAGGAAGTGGTTAAAGGAAGAGGTTGGGAAAAAGTAGGACATATCAAAAGAAGTACAACTGCTTGCAATGGGGCCTCTTCCAACAGCTAAGTGGTTTATTGGATATGTTATCAATGGATACAGATTTTATACAAGGTTCAGAGATGCCAAATGTACAACACAAAACAGTGGTGTATTTTTTGACAGCCTTGACAACTAGCTTTGCAAGTTCGAAAGATCAAAATCCATTGGTTGGTGAAGTTAATTACTATGGATCAACTGAAGAAATATTAGAACTAGATTATTAGGGATAATTTAGTGTGGTTTCATTTAAGTGTTGTTGGTACCAAGAAGAGAAAGATTTATATGGGCCGATTCATGTCAATTTTAATCGATTGTGCCAGAAATCTGATCCTAATTATGTTATGGCTTCACAAGTAAAACATGTGTTTTATATAAAAGATCCAACTGATAAGATGTGCCACAATGTTTTCAAGAAATTGCCGAAAGATTGGTGTGTAACACCCCACGTCCATTAATGTCACTCACAAAGGGAATGCATAAACTTCCATGGAGGTTTTAAGTGAATATAGAACAGAAAAATTACAACAAGACAGATAATAAGTAGTACTTGAAAAATCTAAAACTTCATTTTATTGCAGCGGAAATTAAACATGTTTATTACATCACAAAACCATTAATCAGAATCAAGTACATTATCCATCTTCATAAAAACAAAATACATAATCCCATTACACAAATAGCCATTAAAAAGATAATAAGCTGGACTTTACTTCAACGGTCCAAGCTTTCCAAAGAGAGATGAGCAATCCAATCAAACTCCACTAGAGCTGGGCCCAACCTGAGGACCTGGAGGGGAAAAATGATAGAAATGGAGGGGGTCAGACATAAAGTCTAGCGAGTATGACAATTCTAACAATACTATTATCAAATTAACTAGACTAAGGCATAAGCTGGGAGACAAGTAAATGTCTATGAACTATTAGGTATGGAATGAACAGATAAAGATAACGTGAAGGATAACGTTAAAGGCATACCTAATTACTATCGAATAATTACTTCACTGCACCGCACCAGTCACCCTAAAGGTTGATCCCACTTGCTTCACACAGAAACATATAAATAGCCTTACGTACCCCTAGCTGACTACATAGGTGCCGTCTGCCCCTATCTCCACTAGGTGTACCCCACCACCCACTTTCGATCGGCTCCCTACTCGTAGATACCCGTGCTGGCCCCACAGTGGGGTGTATCACTCCCCTAAAGTGGCAACCCGATACAACTGAGAATGCACGGCATATACCTACACGATGCAACAATGTCTTACCTACCAGCCCAGGTCCACACACGCATATGAAACCCGTTGGACTTGCGTTCCCACCGCTCCCCGTTTTGGCCTCTTATAGTCAAGCCTAGTATGCGTGTCCCGTCCTCGACTTCGGTTTAGCCCACAAAGATACGTTTGGGTTACTGGTTGAAATGGGCCCCCACAAGCTACCCACCTAAGCTTGTCAACAATAGTATATCCCACTTAACCCTCTTAGTCATGTTCATTTACATGTGTGTTTGGTTAAGTCTTACTAATCTTATTTCACATGCCACTAAGGGCACCCACTAGATTCCTCATGCCACCCAAGGCACCTACTTAACCCCCATGTCCCACTTTACATGTTTATTTGGTTAAGTATTTCTTAATTCACTCAGGCCATAACCTCGTAAAGACCTCTCACATTAGACTTGCATTTATGGCAGCTGGATTTGCCGGGCAGGTCCGGGCAGTCTTACACCAAAAAAGAGTCTAACCTCGTGTCTTTACAACTGTTATGCTTTAGTTTAGGCCTAGGACCTCTCACATTGGGCTGACATTTGTGACCACTGGATTTGCCGGGCGGGTCCGGGCAGATTTACGTCACAAACGAGTCCAACCTCGTGTCCTAAGCATTGATTATCACTTATAATCTTTTACCCCAGTTTTAATAATTCCCTATCCAAATTATTAATTAAGTCCACTTTTATTGATGTCCATAATTGACTCAATTATGGTCATCCACTCTTGGTATGTGTAACGACCCAGGATTTTAGGGCCAAAATAAATTTTAATTTTAATGAATTTAAATTTATTTTAAATGATTGATTTATTTTAATCGAAGTTAAACCGAATAAATTTAATTTATATATAAAAGGAATTGAAAACAAGCGCTGCAGTTTGAAATTTTGATTTGAAACTTTAACTGAATGTACAGGATGCAAAATTTAACGGATTTTAGTGAAACCAAAAATATTGGAATCTATTTAAAAATATCTTTCCAACGAATCCGAAGAATCGAAATTTCATAACGGGAATCAAAAGTTATGGCCAATTCAATATTTAGAAAGGTCGCTATGAAATTTATAAGGGCCAAAATGCTACATTTTGCAGAATAAGGAATTAGGACCCGAAACCATCTCCATTGGTTTTAGAATGTTGTTTTCATATAAAAATGACTATAAGAACTTATATTTTTGAGTTTCGGAAAAATTCCACTATTTTTGGTATTTTTAAATATTAAAATATACACCTGAAAAATAGAATTTTTGCAAACGAACTCCGAATTCGACGAAACCAGTTTCTATGGATTCGGAATATTAAATTAAGGTTAAATTATAAAATTTATAATTTTTGGAATTATTTTGTGGCCTGTATAATTTTTACAGTGGAAATACAGCCTATTTTCAGACTTCGGAAATTTATAATAAATTCATACGGAATCGGAAAATTACGAAATCAGGTTCGTTGGGTTCGTAATGACCTGAAATAATTATGTTTAAAATTTTATTAATTTTGAAATCAGCATGTATTTATAAGAATTTCTGAATTGAAGAAAACAGTTGAAAATTGAGTAATTGGGCACGTAATGATATTTGGGCCCAAACCAAAATTAAACCCAGGGTATATATTATATTTTTTCTGAGATTTAGGGCTGAAATTCGAAATTCACAGCAGCCATTCTCTCTTCCATCGTTTTTTCCCAATTTCCATGGCGGCTCTCTCTTCCTCTAAAATTTGTCAAAAATAAAATCTCTTCAAACCATAGCAAATTATATGTTTTCTCGAAGGTCTCGACGATACGAAGCTAATGGTGTAGTCGGTTTTGTCAAACAGCGCTCGGATTCGCCGGAATCTCGTCTTAAAGCTCGCTGTTTTCGAAATTCAGCAGCTCAAAACGTAAATCAAGAAATTCCCGTGAATCGAGGAAGAATTGGACGAAGTCACGAACACGGAAGTTCTTCGTCTACGCAAGACGAAGATGCTCAGAAAATTTCAGGTCGTTTGGAGATGTGAGGCGGCCTGTGGGACCCGCGAGGCGAAATCCTTTCTAGGCGATTTCCCGATGATCGGAGAAGCTTTAGGGGCGGCTCTTTCTGGTGGTGGTGCGTCTCGCCAAGACGAAGACATTGGCGGTGGTCCCGTGGCGTCAGGTGCCCCGAGGCAGCGGCAAAGTGCGGTCAAAGTTCGGCGGTGAACAGTGTTTTTCGGTCAACGGGCTGAGGGTATTTTCTATTTTATTTTTAAATTATTTAATTAATTTCCAGAACTTTAAAATTGCATAACTCACTCATACGAAGTCGAAAATCGACGATTTCAGGTGCGTTGGGATCGTGGCGACGAGATGGACGCGTGGACACTAATTTTGTCCAATTCTGAGACGGTGAAATTTTTAGGTATTTTCACGAATATTAATTAATTATTTAATTACCCGATCTTTAAAAATTCATAACTCTTTCATACGAGGTCCGTTTGACGAACCGTAAATTGCGTTGGAATCACAAAATTAAGAGCTTCGCGATGGCGCAGACCGCAGCTGAAAAGGAGACAGTAAAATTTTGGCCAAAAATTCAAGGTGAGAGTTCACTTCTATTTTAATTAATTTAATTTAATTCATACTATGCGATGTGAACCTGCTATGAACAAATGCGATGTGAATCAGCTATGACCAAACCTCTGTATGTATGCTAGATCTAATGTTGTGAGTATTCACTTTATTTAAATTAATTATAGATCTATTATTTGATGTATGAAGTATGATGTTTGAATTGTATGGTTGATGTTTTGAATGATTAGAAATAGTAGATCTGAAATTTAGCATCGATGAATATATTTGCTGTTGTTATGTTTCATGGAAAAATAAGATTAGCGATGTGTGTATGACATGAAAACTTGAATCACTATAGAGGTAGGAAATTTAAGTTGGACGATGTTAATATGACATGAAACAAAAGTTAGAGATTTTATTGTTTTTATAAAAAGATTATATTTTTATTGATTATATAAAAAGTTATATATTTTGTTGTTATAAACAAAAGACCACATTTTTATTTCAAACATATAAAAGTATATGTTTTGTTGATTTAATAAGATGGATAGATTTTACATTTGAAATTTGTAAATATAGTTGCAATGAAAAACGGTGTTTAATTTTACATTAGAAATATGTAAATATGAAAATGCATTGATATGAAGAATAACATTTTTGTCATGTGATAAATATAAAATGCACTGTAAGGAAAATAACACTTTTGTTTAAATGTTAAAAATAGAAATTTCATCATATGAAATTATTCACCGTATGATGATTGACATTTTTTGTCAATGTTTATATAAGAAAATAAACACCGTATGTAAATTGACACTTTTGTCAATATCAAAATAAGAAAATGAACACCGTATGTAAATTGACACTTTTGTCAATATCAAAATAAGAAAATGAACACCGTATGTAAATTGACACTTTTGTCAATATCAAAATAAGAAAATGAACACCGTATGTAAATTGACACTTTTGTCAATATCAAAATAAGAAAATGAACACCGTATGTAAATTGACACTTTTGTCAATATCAAAATAAGAAAATGAACACCGTATGTAAATTGACACTTTTGTCAATATCAAAATAAGAAAATTAGCACCGTATGTTGAATGAACAAATTTGTGTTATAATAGAATACAAGCACCGTATGTTGAATGAACAAATTTGTGTATTTATACAATAGAATTGGTCGTTATATGTGAATGATTATATTTTGTTCATTTATAAAATAAGAAAGCAATATATGTTAAAGAATGATATTTTGTGTCATTAACAAAATAGAATTTGTCGCTATGTTAAAGAATGATATTTTGTGTCATTAACAAAATAGAATTTGTCGCTATGTTAAAGAATGATATTTTGTGTCATTAACAAAATAGAATTTAATTTGTCGCTATGTTAAAGAATTATATTTTGTGTCATTAACAAAATAGAATTTGTCGCTATGTTAAAGAATTATATTTTGTGTCATTAACAAAATAGAATTTGTCGCTATGTTAAAGAATTATATTTTGTGTCATTAACAAAATAGAATTTGTCGCTATGTTAAAGAATGATATTTTGTGTCATTAACAAAATAGAATTTGTCGCTATGTTAAAGAATTATATTTTGTGTCATTAACAAAATAGAATTTGTCGCTATGTTAAAGAATTATATTTTGTGTCATTAACAAAATAGAATTTGTCGCTATGTTAAAGAATTATATTTTGTGTCATTAACAAAATAGAATTTGTCGCTATGTTAAAGAATTATATTTTGTGTCATTAACAAAATAGAATTTGTCGCTATGTTAAAGAATGATATTTTGTGTCATTAACAAAATAGAATTTGTCGCTATGTTAAAGAATGATATTTTGTGTCATTAACAAAATAGAATTTGTCGCTATGTTAAAGAATTATATTTTGTGTCATTAACAAAATAGAATTTGTCGCTATGTTAAAGAATTATATTTTGTGTCATTAACAAAATAGAATTTGTCGCTATGTTAAAGAATTATATTTTGTGTCATTATTCAAAATAAAATTTGTCGCTATGTGAAACGAACCATTTTTTTTGTTCGTTAATAAAAATAGAGTTAGTCGCTATATGTAATGAATATATTTTGTTCATTATCAAAATAAGAAAGCATCGTATGTTAATGAACTATATTTTGTTCATTATTAAAAATAGCATTGTATGTTAATGAACTATATTTTTGTCAAAATAGAAAAAGTGCGTTTTATGCATTGCATATTATTTTTGTTCAAATAGAAAAAGTCCATTGTATGCATAGCATATTATTTTTGTCAAAATAGAAAAAGTCCATTGTATGCATAGCATATTATTTTTGTCAAAATAGAAAAAGTCCATTGTATGCATAGCATATTATTTTTGTCAAAATAGAAAAAGTGCGTTTTATGCATTGCATATTATTTTTGTCAAAATAGAAAAAGTGCGTTTTATGCATTGCATATTATTTTTGTTATAAAATAGGAAAAAATGCATTGTATGCATAGCATATTATTTTTGTCAAAATAGAAGAAAAAAATGCATTGTATGCAAATAATATTTTGTCAAGTTAGAACGTTATATAGATAAATGCATTGTATGAATATAATATTTTGTCATGTTAGAAATAGAAATGCATTGCATAACATATTATTTTGTCATGTTAGAGAAATAGAAATGCATTGTATGAAACTATTATTTTGTTACGTTAGAAAATAATAAATGCATTGTAGGTAAAAGAATATTTTTGTTATGTTAAAATAAGACATGCATTGTATGGAAAATAATATTTTGTCATGTCAACAATATAGAAAATGCATGTCATGTAAATATACATTATTTATAATGTTTATTAAAAGAGAATTTGTATTGTAAGATAATAAGCATTATTTATAATGTAAATAAAAAAAGAGAATTCACCCCGTAGGAAGAATTAACATTTATTTTAATGTTGAAAAAAAAAATGAAACTGTATGTAAGAATTAACATTATTTTTAATGTTAAATAAAAAGAAATGAAATGGAGGAAAAGATTTACATTATTTATAATGTATAAAGAGAGTTTACACCATGGAAAAATGTTCATTGTTCATAATGAAATAGGGAAAAGAAATAATGGGAATGAAGTTTTATAATTTACATTTTTAAATGTGAATTATAAAGTATAAAATGAAAATAAAATAAAAAGAACAATTCACCGCCTAATTATGAAATACATTTTCATGTAAGTTAAAGAAGTTAAAGGATAAAGAAAAGGCAGATGTAAGTAAGGACGATGAGTTAAACGAATTATTTATATATATTTATATATATATAGTTAAAATATAACGAATCGAACGCAGTAGTTCGCGTTTTGAAATCGAACTTTTAAACGAATATACCGGAAGATCCGACCGTCGGATTTTCCCAAAACTGAAACCGTTAGGACCGTCTTAGAAAAATCTTTCCAACGATATATGCTACGCTAAAATCCAACGGTTAGATTTTGAGGAAAGTGAATAACAAAATTGATTGAAAACAGCGCCAAGGTCGCCCTTGACCTGAAGCGTCGTTAAATAAGGAAATTAATTATATTTAAATAATTAAGGCAAGAATTAATCGTTATAAAATAAAATAACGTTATGAAATATGTTTTTCTCAAAATATATGAATGCGAGATTATTTGGAAAGTCCGGGTTAATCCCATTCCAAATGATCGTACGATTCCAAGAATTCAAGTATGAAGACGGCGCATGAAGACCGTAAATCTCCCCTCGAATGGACAACGATCAAGACTCTGAATTGGTTTGCTCCCAATTCAAGGGTCGGGGTAATTGCCCAAACGTACGTGTTGATTTCACGGGTTTGACCCTAGTTCAGACCTAGAGCATGGGTATAAATGGATAGTGTGTCTGACATCGTACCCCACAAAATATTATGTTGTTGATATTCAGTTAATATATAAACGATTGGTGGTAGAGAATTTATTCTCTACTTAACACCCGTTTATATAGTGACGGAAGATCAATAGTACGGTATGGAGTGACGGTGTGGCATACTAAGATGCAATGATCAGGGTTTCTTGTTGAAAAGCAGAACCTTGTGGTATGAAGAACATGACTTCACGAGCCTCACAAACCGGTAGAGTCTAAAAAGGGGGAAGGGAACGCAGGGAAAGTAGCACGTTTCTTTCTAGTTAGTAGTCATTTTACTTTTGGAGGATGATGAAATGAGGCGCCTCGGATAGGTCCTATAGGACCGGGGAACGTGTGCTTAGGAATTGCCAATCCTCTAAGCTGTATGTGAGGACCGGCCCTGCAGGATCCAAGGGTTAACTGCGGGTAATCCTGAGACGTTAACTAGAGCGTCTCGAATCGGTAAGGAGTCCTCCCTAGCCTGGACTCATGATGGAAACCCAAATTTCCAATACGACCCCGACGGATTTGATTGTATTACTAGTATTGGAGGCATAATATATGGTACCTATGCTTCCTAGGATTAATACATTGCTTTGAATTGTTTTAAAACATATACACTAATAATAGTATTAGTTTCGTATTTGGCGTATTTAGCATGTTTAACCACCATAAGGTAAAACTCTATCCTCTTGGTGTGCGTTGCATTGTGTGATGGGACCTGAGTCTTATGGTGGTTCCATTTTTCAAAAGACATTGCGTTGTTGACGACTTATTTAATCATTTATTATGACACTGTAGTTATGCACGGCAATCCATTGGTACAACCCGTTCCGCGCTAGCGGCGTGGTCTTTGGATTTGCCTTATTAGTACGAGTAAATCTATTTAAGAATTCTCACACCAGTCCCACGACTGACCCATAGTTTGTTTCACCTTTTTGCAAACTTGGGTGCCCTCTCTTCTACACGGGCAGCCAAGTAGACAGGTTCATTCTTTGCTTGGAGCTTTTCTTTGTAGCTGCTGGTTTTCTCTCTCTTGGATTCTGCTTGGGAGAAGAGGTGATGACTTGGAGCTTGAAGACTTTTACCTTTGTTTCTATGGCATCTTTTCTTTTCTTTTTAGACATCAAACTTATTTCTTTTCTGCAAACTTGTTGTAATAGCTTAGTTTCTGTGACTGTGGATTTTCTGTGATTGATGACATTATATTTTTCCGCTGCTATAATGTTATTACTCTATGGATTTCCTTTGCTATATTGTATCTGTGTTCTGTTTTATTGTATTTATGTTGTATTCCAAAAATGATTTCTCCTGCTTTCACTCGTGGAAGTTTGGGGTCATCACAGTATGCAAAATCATATCAATTGCACCCCAACATCTTATTATTAAATCCTTAATATTACCCCTACCCCACGTTTATACGTTAACTTATTCAACGCATAATATAGGCTAGACTTGCATAGTCTAACACATAGCACAAAGATAAATTATCACAACATCTAGACAATTAAAATAAATCTAATCATAATAGGGGCGAAACTTGCATAAACTACACATGTTAAGGATCAAAAGGTGTCAACTTGTTAAATGTCACAATTTACATGACATGACCATAGCCCAAATCTATACATAAACTTGCATATGGGGTTTTTAGGCAACATAATGATGGTGTGAACTAGCATAGGGCATCACATATGTAATAGCATAATTTTAGATGTCATAATAGATGTCATGGCCTATGTTCATAACTAGCATAGATGACTTTCTAACATGTATGATTCATCACAACTTAGCATAGAAACTTTCAACATACATAACATCATTATAGCATGATTTACAGCATATAGGATATCATCACCACATAGCATAGGATTAATAACATACATGATAGCATATGACAATTCACATCATCTACTCATAATCCATTCATGACTTAACCTAATTAAAGTAATAATAATCTTGTTAAGACTATCATACTCACAATTTAGAGAAGAAGAGAGAGTTTTGCTTTGCTTTAGGGTTGAGAGAATTAGAATTGAATTAGCTTTTCTTCCTTCTTAGTTGGCGGCGACTCCATTGATTTCCATGGTGACGGTATGACGGTAACTATTCTATTTTTCTTATGAATTAGGGTGAGTGACTACCTAGGTATTTATAGAGTTAGGATTTATTTTAGACCGTTAGATCAGTTCAGAACTAATCTCAGCCAACCAGATTAGGTCAGAAACCCTAATGGGTCATTAGCCCATTAAAAACAGGTCAGCCAGAAACCCTAGCCGCTAGACCCGTGTCGACACACAGGTCGACACTACAGTCGACCTGGGGGGGGGGGAGTCGACTGGGGGGGGGGGGGGGAGGTCGACTCCCCAGTCGACCTGCCTGGGCGGGAAAACTTTTCTGTTTGAATTTTCTGAAACTTCCGATGGCCATAACTTCCTCATACGAAGTCCAATTCACGCAAACTCGGACTCTATTTCAACCAGAATTCTGAGACGAACACAATGGCGCAACCCGTTTTCCATAATTCCCATGTCTGTGATTAGTTATTCTTTAATTTGTGAATATTAATATTAACAGAATTCCGAGGTGTTACATGGTGTGAACTCGAAAAAAAAATATGAAAATGAAGATCTGAATGATATCCAGCCTGCTTATTATAACACCCTGAATTTTCTGTGAATATTAAAATTAACAATCTTAAGAATACTTAATTGTTAAAGTGAGAATTAAGGGAAATGGTTTATGCCATTGCGTTCGTCTCGAAATTATGCTTGGAATAGAGTCCAAGTTTTCGTAAATCGGACTTCATACGAGGAAGTTATGGCCCTCGGAAGTTCCAGTAATTTTATATAAATTAAAACAGTTTAGAATAAAACAAATTCAAAATTCAAACAGGGGAGCAGGCTGGGCGGGAATTATCCCGCCCAAGGGCCAGGTCGACCAGGGGGTCAATCTGGGGGTCGACCTACCCATACAGGTTGATCAGGGGGTCGACCTACCCCCTTCCCCCGGCAGATCCGAAATGTGATGATTTCCGACTCTCTGTTGAGTCATTAGGGCTGATGTGGCTGTTCTAGATAACTCTATCTAGACTGGATGGTTGGATTTGCTCCTATGGTAATCTAACGTCTTAGATTTATTCAAAATTCTATAAAAGAGTGCCTAGACTCAAACCCTAAACCTAAACAAAAATTTGTCTCTTGGCCACCATGCTGCTCCTAGGATAATTCTCCTTCCTAAAGCTTAGGATTTAGCAAGTCAGAATTTCAATTCAAAAGACGAACGAACCATTCTCTTTTCTAACCTATCTTTGTGAGTACTATTTCTTTCACAATATAATTACTAAATTAATTATGATGGGTTGTAATTGGATTATGAGAACATGTCTGTTGAATCGCGTGATGTTGTTTAACTTTGTTATCTTATGTTGGTAGATCTATTTCGTATGTCCAATTATACATGTGCAACTTGATTCATCTTATGCAAGTTTGGGATGTTTAATCATATGTTAATTCATATGTGAATCTTATGCAAGTTTGGGGATGTTAAATCATATGTTAACTCATATGTGAATCTTATGCAAGTTTGGATGTTAAAACATATGCTAATTCGTATGTGAATTTTATGCAAGTTTGGGATGTTAAATTGTATGTTAGTTTGAATATGAATCTTATGCAAGTCTATATATGAATTGTACACAAGTTTATATGTGAATCAAGTATATACATATGCTAGTTTATATGCAAAAACATGTGATAAATTCATATGCAAGTTGTAGAAATTCATATGCAAGTTTAGGTGAAAACCATATTTAATTTTTAGGTGAAAGTTATATTCATATATGCAAGTTTAAGTGAGACCCATAATTCATATATGCAGGTTCACAATATCATGTTTAGATCCATATTTAGATCCATGGTAGTTTATGAAAATATATGATTCTATATGACCATTGTCTATGTAAATTATTGGCTATGCAAATTTATGTCATAATTCCTATTTGCAAGTTATATTTATTTTTATGTGTTATGCAAGTTGTGATGTTTCTTTTTTTATATATAAGTTAGACTATTTATGAGTCTAACATATTTCATATTTGAACGTACGAATAGCGTGGGGATAATGGGAAAATATTAATTATGTAAATTGTGAGTTGACATAAAATGGCTTTAAAAACATATAATTAAATTGAGACGTTAATTGGTATAATTTTTATACCTAAAGAGTATGTAAATAATTTAGGTGATAATTATGGACATAATTAATTTGGAAATTATTGACAATTTGAATAGGGATAAATAATTCAAATTGGGGTGAAATAATGTGTAATAGTAAATGCCTAAGACACGAGGTTAGACTCAATTGTGGTGTAAGACTGCCCGGACCCGCCCGGCAAATCCAGCAACCATAAACGGTAGTCTAATGTGAGAGGTCGAAGGCATAAATTAAATGCGTAACAATTGTAAAGACACGAGGTTAGACACGTTTGCGGTATAGGACTGCCCGGCAAATCCAGCAACCGCAAACGGTAGTCTAATGTGAGAGGTCTTACATGGTTACGGTTATAACGAATTAAGTAACACTTAACCAAGATAAACATGTGGTGAGACATGGGGGTTAAGTGGGTGACATGGATGACATGTGAAATACGATTAGAAACACTTAACCAAATTGAAACTTGTAAGAAGATATGAATAAGAAGGGGTTAAGTGGAAAGTTCTAGTGGGGACCAAGCATAGGTGGAAGGCTTGTGTCAAACATGGGGGACCCTTTTCAAACCAGTAACCCATTAAGTATCTTTGTGAGCTCGAGTTAGATCGAGGACGGGACACGCTTACTGGGTTTGATTGTAAGAGGTCAAAACGGGTTAATGGTGGCAACGCAAGTCGAACAGGGTCATGTGCGTGTGTGGGCCTGGGCTAGTAGGTAAGACGTTGTTACATCGTGTAGATATAAGCCATGCATTCTTAAGTGGTATCGGGTTTCCATTTTGGGAGTGATACACCCCATTGTGGGACCAACACAGGTATCTACGAGTTAGGGAGTCGATCGCACGGGGGTAGTGGGTACAACTAGTGGAGATAGGGGCAAGCGGCACCTACGAAGGCAAATAGGGGTACACGAAGCTACCATTATGATTATTGTGTTCAGTAGGCGGGATTAACTTTTAGGGTGACTAGTGGTGGTGTAGTATAGTTATTATCCTATAATGATTACGAGCGAGATTAACGCCAGAATATTCCTCTTGTTTGTTTTGTCTTGCCCACTTGTTTCACGGTCATTCCTTGTTTTACCAGTTTATGCCTTATCCTAATTACTTTAATAGTTATATCGTTAATGTTATGGTACTCGCCAGACTTTATGTCTGACCCCCTTTTTCTGGCCTCTTTTCTTCCCTTCCCCCTCCCCTCCCCCACAGGTTCTCAGGGTGGGACTAGTACTAGTGGAGCTTGATCTGGATCTTTCTCTCTTTTTTGGAAGTGCTTGGATTGCTGAAAGTAAAGTTCAGCTCATCTCTTTTATGACTACTTATGTTGGGGTTATGCTTTTTACTTTATGTACTCAGAAAACAATTTGTCAATATGGTTACTAAGTGTACTTGGTTTTTCTGTTGGTTTATAATGTTGTTGTAATCAAACTATTTATCCGCTGCAATAAAAGTTGTTTTGAATTTTTCAATTACTACTATATGTATCTGTCTTATTATATTCTGTTCTATTCACCAATAATACTCCATGAAAGTTAATGCATTCCCTTCGAGAGTGACATTAATGGACGTGGGGTGTTACGCATATGGAATGGGAAATCAAGATTTTGATGTTCATTGGTGTAGAGATGATGTCCCAATAAGACGAATCTGCCTTCCACCTAGCAAAGCAAAAAACAAGGCTTCTTAATTTCATGCTTTTGTAGTCCAAGGCCCTTACAAATTGTGCAAATTGGAGATCGAATACAGACACACACTGCTGGTATGTATTTTTGCTTATTTTTATGGTTGGCTGGAGGTATGCTTCAGAATTCTTACAATTTCCGCTTGCTGAAGCATCAATCTAATTCTTACAATTCTGTAGTTCAATGCTGGTATGTAACTGATCATGTACAAGACTGATGCTTCATTAATGAACTACAGAATTTTAAGAATTTTATTTTCTCTTCAATTAATATTGATCGTGTCTGTTTGTAATTGATACAATGGTTGAGTTTGTACTTGAACGAGTCGTGGCATATCTAAATTTTTACTGAAGCAAAAAGAGGCATTTCTTCAAATTGTATCACACTAAAACAGTGCCTCAGGAATACTGTTGCATTCCTTGATATCGTCCGTGCTTTGAACAAACTGAGTCATTGCATCAATTTGCAACTCAGCCATAGATTATGAAATACAACTCTGTGCTAAAAAGCAACTCTGGCCATAGTTTGTGCTGAAATGTCTTTGTGCTGAAGTGCAAGTCAGTTATACTATCTGTTGAAATGCAACTGAGGCATGCATGTCTTCCATTTTGTGTTGCAATGTAAACGAGGCATTGCATCAGTTTGTAACTGAGGCATGAATGACTTTGGTTGTGCTGAAATGCATTAGTCGTACTAAAGGCTTTGCTGAAATGCATGACTTTTGAAACTGCTTTATTTTGCAGGTGAAGGAGGCAGTAGAGGTACTGAATGCACTGGAGGCTCGCGCTTTATTAAATTGAAACTATTTTAGTTTGATGTAAACATGAATTTAATATCGGCTCTATTTTTAAGTACACTATAAAACTGAATTTATTTGCTATGTTTTGTTATTCTGTAGTTGACTAAGTAGTACTTGTGTTACTGGTTAATTTGAAATGAAAAGTTGTTTATTAATTTCAGTGTGTGATGTTAATTGCTGTTATGTTGCAGTATATTGTATAATGATGCAATATCTATGATATAATGTTGCAGTATGTAATGTTAAATGTTGTCGTAGCTATGATATAGTGTTGCCATAAATTAATGCATGTGGGCCCCACAATAGGATTCCGTGAACCCGGCTACAGATTTTAGTGGCACAACAGGATTCTGTGAACCAGTGATTCAGAATTTAGTGGGCCCCACATTTTTTGTAAATTTAGTTCCTGTAGCAACACCTGTAGCGATGTTAACTTAGGATAGCAAAGATGTTGTCTTTGACTCTAAGGCAACGCGGCAAAAGGCAACCTCAAGAAAGTATTCTCTTTCACACTAAACTACACTCTAAAGAAATGAGAACAACTTAACACTCCTTTCCAAAAAATAGTAGGATGATCAACACTGTTATATAGTGAAAATGCACCATCATAGCAAGTATTGGTCGCTCATTCACACCAAATCGTATCTTTATGCGAAGATATACACCACAGCCTTCTACATAACAATGCAGAATTCATCCCCATCAAATTAAGTACTCCTAAACCACCTTGTTCTTTAGTTTTACAAACTTGCTTTCAAGAAATTAAGCAAACAGCCACATTAGCTACACCTTTTCTAGTCCAAAGAAAATTTCTCCTCACCGCATCAATTTTCTTTATCACCCACTCTGGAAACTTGTAAAATAAAAACCAATATAATGGAATTGCTGAAGGAACAGAATTTACCACTACCAATCTGCTAGCTTGGGATAATGAGCATCCTTTCCATCTTGAAAGTCTAGTATCCACTTTGTTGATAAGTGAATGCCAGTCATCCTTCAGCAATTTACCTTGTCGAATGCAAAGACCAAGGTAATTCAAAGGAAATGAGAACACTTTACAATTCAACATATCAGCAATGTTGTCCTCAACCCCTTCAGCATCCCCTGCTACCAAAACTGAGCTTTTATGAAAATTAATTTGCAGGCCCAAAAGACTCTCAAAAGCATATAATATAAACTTGAGAGCAGCTATATACTTACATTCAGGCTTGCTGAAGGCAACTGTATCATCAACATAATGTAAGGATGTAATAGCCCCCATGAAAAATTCCTCACCAGAACTCTTCAACACACCATTAACACACTAACTTTCAAAATCTAGGTAAACACATCAGCAGCTAAATCAAATAGTAATTGTGACAAAGGGTCCCCTTGCCTTTGTTGGAATTTGATATAGAGACACAAAACCAGAAAAGGGTTTTTCTCATAGTTATTACTGCTATAAATTCACTTTGTAACAGTTATAACCGTTACTACAGCATACGTGACAAACTGTTGTCACGAATATAGTAATGGTTACAACCGTTACAAATTGTGCATTTTATAACGCTTATTACCGTTACAAAAATTATATTTTGTAACACTTATAACCGTTACTACTGAAAAGTTTGTAACACTTATAACCATTACAAAAATTATTTTTATAACAGTAATTACTGTTACAAATATGAAATATGTAACAGTTATTACTGTTAGTATGTAAAACTGACTATTTCATACAATAATTTATTAATAGTTATAACTGTTACTAACGTGAATATTGTACCAAGCCAGCAGTAGGTAATTCATTTAAATAAGTAACAATCATAATATGTTCCAGCTAATTTTATAAAGCATACACCAATAAGAATATACAACATATAATATAACAATATCTCAAAGCAAATACAGCATATCATAATTTATATTCTAAAGCAAATTCCATTTCAACCAACATCACAATTTAACAAACAACCATTCATCATCCATAACAAATATCAAGTAACATCTAAGTATCATAATTTAGCATACAACCATTACACAAAACGCAAACGATAAATGGCCCAAATTACAAACCCACATTGACAAATCAGCTGGTGTATGCATATCATTTTGGGGTGCAACAAAAATTAACGCATCCGGATCCAGAACATCCTCCATCTAGATGGCTTTCTCTCCTTCTAGTACAATTTTATGATGACAAACTTTTTGCATTCCTACATATCTCTTCACTGCTTCCTTTAATGTTGACGACAATAACACTAGCGACTGTTTATCTCTCGTGGATGATCCAATGGCATCATTAGAAGTAGTATGTAGATTGTTATTACCTTGCCCTCCATCGGAAGCAACTTCTTCTCGTGATGTCGTACTTCCTCCATGTTGATTGATAAGAAGCTTCATAGATTGTTGTAAGTAGCTAATGCTGAATTCATTGATTTGATATCTTCATGCATTTGATTTTGGTTGTTCTCCAAATTATCTAACTGTTGTTTAGTTGCATTCTCTTTTGTCATGGTAATTGCTTTTGAAGCTTGTGCTAGTTTTACATGCTTTAAATTGCACGTTGATCTAATACCACGACAATAGCTTCTTCTTTTATCATCTCCAAAAATTTCAGCAATGAGATCTTTTTCAAAATTATTAAGACCTCGAGTTTCATCGCCACCTTCTACTCGTTGTCTTGCTTCCGCTGCTTCAACCAAAGCCTGCAATGTTAAACAAATATAATAATATGAGTCAAGACATGAAAACAATGCATATGACCCGCTTCTAACAAAAATATTTATAATTCAAATATTTCATTGTTAGAAACAAGCATAAAATAACATGATGTTGACATCAATAGTAAATGAAACATCGCTCGGCCCAGTTTTAAACTGAGCCTACATGGCTCAGTAAAAACTGAGCTGCTAGGCTCAGTTTTTTCTGAGCCACAACTCAACTTTTACTAAGCCGTTTGACTCCTAATTTTTGCTGTGCCTAATGGCACAGTAAAAACCAAGCCAATTGACTCAGTCAAAACCAAGCCTCAGTAAAATCTGAGCCATCTTGGCTCAGTTATGATTGAGCCAATTGGCTCAGTTAATACTGACTGAGCCAAATTGGCTTAGTTAATACTGACTGAACCATGATGGATCAGTATTAACTACACAAAGGTGCATGAAAGAATGAAAATTGAAATTTAAATACACAAAGGTGCACTGGTTTCTTACATTCTGATTCAAGGCTGATGAAAAAAAAGAAACTAGAAGTTATTACATATGAATGCATAATTATCCTTTAGGATCCTGATATCAACACCATAAATAAACAAATAAAAAGCATGACGCTCGCAGTGCATTTAATGATTTAAAATCCAAATGAAGTTATAATGGAACAAATTGAAAAAGATCGTATCTAGGTACTACTATGAAGTTATTTCATTTACCTACTGTATTGAATGCACATTAAATCCATGAATTTGTACAAGGGCCATAAGGAATTGATATACAATATGCAGCAGTCAAATTGATTGCTTATTAATATTTGATGGTGTAATATCTTTGCCCATAATGGTAATGGTCATCACCACCATGAAAGCAACACATGGAATTATAATCAGAATTTGCCTAGGATTAACATGCCAAAGCTTGGAAAAAATAAAAATACAAATAAATCAGCTGCCTTGTGAAATGATATTTTTTTTGTATTATTCTTTTAATTGCAGCTAATTCGCGCAACTAAAACAAAAGTTCTGGTAGTAATTCTATCAAAATATATACCCCTTTCTGTAGAAAGAGTAAGTGAGCCATGGGATGCAAAAATAAAAACTAAATATGGGTGTAATAAAAGAGTAATGAATCACATAAATAGAGAAAAACAATCAGGGAGTCTGTGGATGGCAATTATTGGTGAATCTGAACTTGCAAATGGTGAACCACATAAATAGAGCAAAACAAATTTTGATTTTAAGATAGTAAGAAACATAAACCAATGATCAATCAGCGCAAAGACAAAAGAGTGTGAGGAAACAAAGACAATAGACGACAGCAACATTAAAAAGTGGAGAAAATAAGTTAAGTGGCGAGAAGCCATGCAGAAAAGATATAAAACGATTTCAATGTATGACAGAAATCCAAAAATGAATAAAGATTAAAATTAGCTATAACAGCCTGTGAGATTAAACTAACAAAAATGAAACATCTTAAAATTATTTATGAAGAGGGCTAAAAAAAGTACTAAGTTAAGTGCATACAATCAGATTTAACAATATCAGTTTGAATAGTATAAAACCCAATATAATAATACCCCTTATACCAGTACTAACTAAAATGGTAATAAACTAGGTTTAATAAACTGTGTTCAACACAAATTTAGTTGATACCAAGTTATTTATTCGTAAAACATAAACGCACAAAGTGTGTACAATTTCCATTGAGAAATACATTAAATATAATACAAAATAGTAAATAGAAATCCCAAAACTGAGTAAATATTCATTTATATACAGAAAATTAAGTATACATAGATATCAAGTTTCATGACAACTTAATACTTCATTAACTGCATGGTTGTTGGTAACCTACAAAAACAATTACCAAGGGATTATTTCATTCTGAAAAAGATTAAAAATAGATATAGAAACATGAGAGATCAAACTAACAGAAATGAAACATCTCTCAAAACTAATCACATAAAAGGGGAATAAAGTAACAATACCGAGTTAAGTATACTTCTTTTTAACCTCATGACTGATGTTTTCCACAGATCTATCTTGCTTGCTAGATCTAATAACATTCTTCCAAATACTATAAATGAAATCCTAGATGGGCTATTCTCTCTCCAATACGCAGATGACGGTCTTATTATATTATCTTCTCCCTCATTATATTGCCACACTGAAACACGTTTTATAAAACTTTGAGTTTCTCTCGAGCCTTAAAATCAACTTTCATAAAAGCTTGCTTGACCTTAGTTCTTAATGACAGACAACCCAGAAGTTATGGCTGAAGAGGCCAATACTATAAACAAATCCTTAAGCTTCCCTTTAACCACATATGAATAGCAATAAAACATTTAAAATAGAAATAGCAGGTCTAGGACAACATCATTGATAAAATTAATAATAGACCGCCATCATAAAACGATAGTTGTCTGTCCAAAGCAGGCAAAGTGATTCTTATAAATTTTGTATTATCTGCTATCTTGGTTTACTAGATGTTGTACTTACAATTTTCTAATTATATAAATAGAAAAATAGACAGCATTAGAAGAAATTTTATATGGAAAAGAGGAACTGGTAATTTAAACCTGTGTTATCTCCTTAACGGGAGTCTTTTTTGTAAGCCCAAAGCCCATGGGTCCTGAGTATCATCAACTTAAACTTTTGGGAATTGCACTAAATTTTTAGAGATACACAATTAGAAATCAAACAAAAACACATAGATATGATTTCTTCATGATTCAAAATCATCTTCACTGTCCTTCGTTTAATTTGGACAATCATAATGTATTCTAAATAATATTCCTAATTGGAAGGTAAATTGAAAGGCTTAGCAGTTGATAACTAAACATATTGAACACGGTACTTGTAGTTTTGGAATAATTTCATTTCTTGAACATGATTGATGTTCACAGTGTGGATTGTAACTGTTGTTTCATAATAGCACTGCATGTTATCGTCATGTTATTGGCTTCTTCTACCAGTGCAAAAACTAGTTGAACAAATATGCAATCTGATGCAATTATAAAAGAAAGAAGCTTACTTTGCAATTCCTGAATATTTTGTTAGCAAAATTGTGCTATATTTGTGTACCCATGTTGCGGTTCAAATTTTGTTTTATTCAGTAAGGTTTTTATTTCTTATGTATAATAAAACCCTATGTTATTCACTTACTTGCTAATATGTCACTCATAATTCACATCAACATCTATTAGTCTAATAATATTTGATTTAGACAATGTAAAAAAAAACATACCTTATACTAAAAAAGCAATTTTTTTAATTAACGCTCCAAGAAAACATAGCAGTCAGATGATGCCATGGATAAGGGGTGGAATAACGTGCCAAAATAAAAAGCGGGACATCAAAATTGCAAAGTAGAGCATATATGGTGGTCCATGACTCCACTTGAAGCAAAGAATTAAACAAAATTTCACATGTATAAACTTCATCAGCCTTCTTAACAAAGAAAAATATTTTCTACCCAAGAAGAAACACCTTGTGATCGAAATTATCCATGTATATATAAAGTGGAGTTCAAAAGATAACTAGCTAGATAAGTTCAAATTGATAATAAACTATGATGTTGACAGTAACTTCCGTAACCACGTGAATTGGCTTTCTAATTATATGTAATATTGAATTAAGCAAGAAATATAAATGTTTTCGGTATAGAAACTGCAAGAGAACTATTTAGCTATATTTCATTATTATTTCAATTTTTTTAATTAAATGGTTATGTGACATTGCCTCCCAATAACAAATAAACAAGCAAACAACTATGAACCAATGCATGTCCTATATGTGATCTACACTAGTAGGAGGGATAGTACGTACAGGCACAACCCTTCATTTCTATCGGTCGCTTGGAACCGATGTTGGTCTCGACCTATTCATAACTCATACCCCTCGCATATGGTACTAACCTCACTGTCACATCGCCGAGCATGCTCACTGTCCTGTTAGATTGCCTAATACAATCTAGGAAATGCCCATTTGGTAAGTTAATATATACCACCAAAAAAGATTAGAACATGCTTTACTTCGTCATTTGACATTTCGACCAAAGTGAATCATCCTATTTTGGTATATACCCTTTAACTATACTCAAACATATAATTCTCTGGGGCCTGCTATTGGATATGTCCAATATTAATATGACGTATCCACAGTTGTTCATAGCCCCCTATAGTGGGCAAACTTCTGTTGTGTACACACCTCACATTTCAGTTCGTATTAATAATTATGTAATTTTAACTAATCTAAATACCAGACCATAGTGATGCATTGTAGAGTTTTAGATAATGGTTACTTGTATAGCATAGACATGAAAATAAGCACATATGGCATACATGCAGAAATAAAGAGAGTGTAGCTACGACTGTTTTATGTATCATTGTACCTTGTAGGGTTAGTTGGCTGATTTGAGAGAAGGAAGAACTTGGGGTTTATGAAGAGGAGGAAAGAGGTTGTGGTGTAGATGTGTGTTTGTGTGTATATTGAGATGTAGAGATGTATATTATCATATTATGGTATATGTACATATTTTGTTGGTGAAATGGCGCTGAATATTCGATCAAGTTCCAATCCAGAATTTGAGTAGCCGTTGTACATGACATGTACGTCGATGTCATAATTAACGGACGCTACTCAGTCAAAATTAACCGACCACAAACAGAGGCCCATTCCAAGTAAATTATGAAGAATGTTGTATTTTTTTTCTAAATTCACTTTTGAATCTGATAGTATACAAATAGGTAAACCCAACTTCTAATTACTACATTCCTGGGGAAATAAACATCCATAACAGGACGTTCTTTATACAAATAAAAATACTATCAGAAAATTCATTAAACATAGAGATACTATTAAGAACCATTAATTTAATTAGTTAATAATATAACCCCACAGACATAGATGTCATGAGAAATATGAACATATGAAATGAAAGCTCTAACTGAATAAAGCAACACCCTTACAATAAGGGACAAAAACACAGATGCTGCTAAATCATGAGAAGTTTTCAATTTAATCCAAACCTTTGAATACAAAATCAATTGCATACAGCACTCAAAAGCACAAAGTCGAGAACAAATTACCATTTCAGATTACTGGTTTTTGTACTCTATATTTTTGCAGTCAAGAAAAATAATAAATCACCTGACTTCAAGGCGGAGGGTTGGAGGAGGTGGAGGCATGGACGAGGCAAAGGAGGAAGAGCATGACAATTAGATCGGAAATGAAACGAGGTTGGAGGAGGTCGAAGCGCGGACGAAGGAGTGAGGAGGCGCGTAACAAACAAAGCGGCGAACCCTAGAATTTCCTTTTGATTTACAGTGGGAAAACGAAATAGGATTAGAAGCATTAAAAAGTTAGAACCCAGGAATACAAACACGAAAATACATTTTTGCCCATAATATTTCGGTGGATTTACGAGGGGTGGAAATGTAATAACGAATATAACCGTTATATTACATTATAACGAAAATAACTGTTACAACTTTATCACAGTAATAACTGTTACGACTTGGACTGAGAAAAGTGTTACAAAATGGCATGTTTGGTGTAGTGAGAGAAGAAAGATTAAACGATAAAACAATTAGAAGGCTACATTTTTATTGATTGCTTGATTGAGATTACAAAAGATACTTGATTGATTTAAAATGCTAAACCTCGCCTCTATTTATACATGGTTTGTCCTTATCTAAAAGAGTATTCTAGATAAGAATATTCTAGAGCATATATTTGGGTCTATTATAATAAATAATTCTATACCAAATATAGACCCAAATCAATACAGTACCAAATATAAACGGTAGTCAATGCAATACCAAATAAAGGCAACATATATTATTCTTATCTCTAACATCCCCCCTCAGACTCATGATGCGGAGAATCGTGAGTTTGCCAAATCGAAACTGCAAAGTGAAGAGTAGCAAGATCGAGCAATCATTTCAATATTGTTAAAGAGTAACACTAAACTCCAAGCACCAAATACCAAATACTCAACAACAACTCAACAATCTTCAATCTGATCGGTAAGCAAAAGATCTGAGCGGCTAAATGACAAAACTGGTCCCAGATATGTTTGTACATCTACATTCCCCAAACATACAAAGAAAACAAAATAAACCAAAATGGGATGAGTTTGCATATGTTTGCATCCCCCAAACATATAAAACGGAAACAAAACCATAACCAAATCAATAGGGATGAATCAGCGTATGTTTGCATCCTCTAAACATACCTTACAATACCACCTACCACCTTCAATCAACATCAATTGCTCTCCTAATAAACAGGGTTACCGATACGGACATCAAACGAACAACAAACATCTTCAAACTAATGTTACTCTCTAACAACTCAATCAACCAACCATATCATGACAATACTTCAAAATGCCGACCAAAAACTTTCATAATCTTTGTTACCTTCTGCTCTGATAACATGCCAACTTCCTTCATCGTCACCAAACCAAAGCCAGTTCTCCAAAAATTCAAACAACCACAAAGACCTCTCTTTTTTAGCAACGAAAAACAATAGATTTCAAAATTACCAACAACACTCGTCTACTACAATCACCACTAACAAATAGCAGATCTCAAAACTAACAAAGAAGAAAAGGTAGAAGTAAGAAGAAGAAGAAGGAAATCATAGATCCGCAACAACAACCCTCTCTCTATCTCTCTGTATAACCAAGCTCTGATACCATGTTAGAATTTGATATAGAGAGGAGAGAGATTAAACGGTAAAACAATTAGAAGGCAACATTTTTATTGATTACTTGATTGATATTACAAAAGATGCTTGATTGATTACAATGGTAAACCTTGCTTCTATTTATACATGGTTTGTCCTTATCTAAAAGGGTATTTCATATAAGAATATTCTAGAGCATATATTTGGGTCTATAATAATAAATAATTCTATACCAAATATAGACCCAAATCAATGCAATACCAAATATAAACGGTAATCAATGCAATACCAAATAAAGGCAACATATCTTATTCTTATCTCTAACAACCACAACCCCCTTCTAGAGCTAATTATTTCCCCTGCCACTACACTGACAAAAACATTTGCTTTGCTAGCTACAAAAATACCACTTATCCATCCAATCTATTTTTAACTGAAGCCTCTAGCAACAAGAAGATCAAGAATAAAATGCCAATCCACTGTGTCAAAAACCTTTGCGAAGTCTAGCTTCAATAAGGCACATGGTATAGAGTAATGAGAACAGTAAGAAACAATCTCTTGAACCATGGTTGCACCTTCTAGAATATGTATGCCCTTAATGAAGGCTGTTTGAGATTTATCAATGAGCTTATCCATGACCAGCATTGGTCAATTAACAAGTACTTTAGTGATTATCTTGTAAGTACTATTTAATAAACTAATTGGTCTAAAATCAGATGGAGATAAGCAACCATCTTTCTTTGGAATGAGAACAACATTCACATAGCTTATCTTATCAAAATTTAGGGATCCTCTCTCCAACTCACTGAACAATTTAAAAATGTCTCCTTTAATCTAGTTCCAATATTTTTTAAATAATTTTTTTGGAAAACCATCCGGGCCTTAAGCTTTATCATTGGGCATTTCGTTTAATGAAGAAACAAATTTTTCTTTAGAAAAATTTGAATATAAACAAGACAGATCCAGTTTAAGTGGGTACAATGCATTCCAGTCAACCATCATTCTAATACTGCTGCAAGAGCCAAAGAGCTTCCCATAGAAATCTGTGAACACCTTGTTCAAATCTTCTTATTTAGATACTTCCACACCATTTTTCTCAATACTGCAAATCATATTTGATCTTCTCCTGCCATTGACTATTCTGTGGAGATAACAAGTATTTTTATCACCCTCTTTAATCCACTGATTTATATTGTCTTTTAAGGTGATAAAAGATTGAAAATTTTAACTGATTTTCCAACATACCCTATAAAATATGTCAAATATGTGGATAACACTCTATAGATGGATGAGATAGTGCTTAAGTTATTTTCCACATACATATGATAGTAATAAAAAACATTAACATGTATCATCCCTTGTGTTAACATCAAATGTTAGTTTCTTGTACCTGTCATGCTATTGCACTGGCCAATAATGTCATTTTCAACAAAAGTAAGTTCTACGGTAAGTTGTCACGTGCATCCCAAAAATATCATGATGTCGTTGGTAATGTGTCTGATGCATCGGAACTCACAATGTTCTAAATCCAAAAATTGGTTGTTCGACCAATTGGAGGTAAATGTTACATTGGTATCTGATGTGTTCACTGTTTCTCTCTAATGGTCGCACCTTCTTCACTCCTTACCTTCCCTGTATAATCACCACCTCCACCATCTTCCTACAAACAGCAGCCAAACCGCCTTCTCAGTTGCCACTGACTTACTTTAGCATTTTTTTTCTATTATCTTTTTCTGCTATTATGTTTTTTCTATCAATAACATGTATTGTCTAGAATATATTTCTATAATTTTAAACTAGTTCTCCAATTACATCTGGTTGCCACTGACTTACTTCAGCATTTTTTTCTATTATCTTTTTCTACTATTATGTTTTTTCTACCAATAACATGTATTTGTCTAGAATATATTTCTATATTTTTAAACTAGTTCTCCTATTACATCTGCTTCTTCCCGCCTATTCTATAAACATCCAAAGAGGAGGAATTTTCCTTTGATTTTCGTGTTGATTTTCTATCGGACACATTTAATGGTAGGTCGGGTCTTAACTGGTCCGACACACAGATGAATAACAAGTTGGACAATCCAAAGCTAACTTGGAATGATTGGAACAAACTTCTACAAAAACGCCTTCTCAGTTGCCACTGACTTACTTCAGCATTTTTTTCTATCATCTTTTTCTGCTATTATGTTTTTTCTATCAATAACATGTATTTGTCTAGAATATATTTCTATATTTTTAAACTAGTTCTTCTACTACATCTGCTTCTTCCCGCCCATTCTATAAACATCCAAAGAAGAGGAATTTTCCTTTGATTTTCATATTGATTTTATATCGAACATATTTAATGGCAGGTTGGGACTTGATTGGTCCGACACATGGACGAATAACAAGTTGGACAATCCAAAGCCAACTTGGAATGATTGGAACAAACTTCTACAGTTGGAGGGAGATCTAAGGTGAAGAGAACAATCAAAATAGTTTACAGGAGTGGTAAAATTGGATAATACGTAGGTATAAAGGATTTAGAAATGAAACATTTGTTGGATTAGCTTTTTGGAACCTGCAGAGCAAAGGAATTTTTTAGATATCTTACATCCGTACTCCAACAATCTAGTCTTCGCTGTTGTTTATTTGCACTTCAATTGTATAGTTAGTGACACTACATTTATTCAGCCCATGCATAGTAAACATACTGGGCATAGCAACTCGAACAAGCATGTCATCAGATGATTCTCGTTTAAACACATTGTTTCACTAATTTGACACAACGTCGCTATACTATGCCACCTGTCATCATATTTATTCGACAATGGTGTAGCTACGAAAAGAGCGTAAAATAGTTTTATTTAATCGTATATAGATGTATAACTTCTAATATTATGGAATATGGCTCCTTGTGGATGGTTTACATGTTTGTGATTTTTTGCCAAATTCTTATGTAATCATTATGCCCTTGAAAAATCTTTTTTAGGCTATAACTTTTTATAAGGACCGAACTAGATTCTCTGACATGTTCCATTGCATTAGGATAATAGTTTCTCATTCCGTTGAGTAGTTATGTAGAGAAATAAAATAAGAGGTTTGAGAGATACTATTGTTTAAGTTTTTAAAATTACTGGAAAAAAATTAGAATAGTAATAATAGGATAAGATTAGCAAGATCGTTTGTCTAATCAATTTCATTTATAAATAGGGGATGAAGAGAGATATTGATAGCTTTCCCTCTCATTTTTTTATTAGCGCTTGAACTATGATATGCCCTACTTTATCCTACTTTCTCAGATCAACACTTAAATTCACACCAAATCACTTCTAATACTAAACAAAGATTAGAAATACGTCAAGGATTATTCTCCTTATTTGATTGTTTATTCATGTATTTTCCTTACTATCCGGGATAGACCTCCATTTGCTTTCATCGAATTGCGAGATTTGGAGAGCGGTTATGATCTCTCGCATGCCCATGTTGGATTACATTTGACCCTAAAATCTTATTAGGTAAATAAATTTCAGATCTATAAACCCCTAATATAACCTAATTATGGCATATGATGATTAATGCGTCGGATCTAATGTAATGTGTGACTAAGTAACCATGTTTAGTGCTTGATCTATGATTAGATTTGGTTGATTCATGTAATTTATATGCAATTGGAAGATTATGTATGTTTGAAACTGGTTCTTGAATGGTTGTAGTGCATTCTATGCGGGATTTGCATGTTAGTGTTAGGCTTGAATTATGACTTAGATGGACGATTGGAGAATATTGGATGATAAATCATTGGAATTGAGTGAAACTTGGACGATAGGCTCTGAAGTATGGTGAGATGTTGCTTGAGAGAAATCGCCAAAATTGGAACTAAGTATATGGATTGACATTAAACCATAAGGCGTAGATCAACGCATATCTAGGTGGAATGCTCTAATAGTGGTATGATCCACAATGGAAAGTTGTGTGGCCCTATCGAATCTACTGCGACGGGTTGGTAGTAGTTGGATAAGCCAGGTGTTAGTAATTATGGATCGTGTATGAAGGGATAGTGGATTCAGCTATGATGAAGATGGAGCAGTAGAACTGAGCCATGATGGATAAAGCACGGTCCAAAGCCTCAAGAGGAACATGTTGAGAACCTAGAAGCAACTTAACCAAATTATTAGTTCAGCACTAACCCATATTTTATGGATTAGAATGAATCTATCAAAATTGTGTCTAATGGAGGTGCAATCCATAAGGGAGGTAGAGGATTCCATCAAGAGGACGTAGCAAGTTGTAGTGCATCGATAGCTTTAAGGGCGAGGAAGTTACGACCTATTAAAGTTGTGACTCTTTGATTATAAATTCAAATTGAACTGGTTGAAGGAGGATGTAACGACCAACCTACATGTCTAACGCACAAGATACCCAAAAAGTGTGTTGTTACAATGCTCGAACGATGTGGGGGAAATCATCAAGGTTGAAATAAAAGAACTAATCAACACAGAACTTGTTGTATATCTCACAACGGATGGAATAAATTATAATAGTAAACATAAGATATATAAAACCGACAAGACAATAAATTCTAAAATGGATCCATACACCAGAGCAACAAATCCAAAACAATATATAACAATATAAATAAATGCCATACATCTCCAAAATAACTCATAAATCACATCTCTCAAAAGAAAAAAAAATCATTAAGCCCTATAATGCTGAGCAATGGAATATTAAAAGCATAAATATAGTAATACCTGATTACCCTCCTTCTTTCCATTTGAACAACTCCACGTTCTCGCCAAACCTACCTCTAATCTACTAATTTAAGAGTAAACAAAGTAATAAGAATCAAATCAAAAAACTCTAGGTTAGACGAAGTGTAGTGCAAAAGATAAAAATATCTATATCTATTACTATAAATTAATAGAACATATAATATGAGGAATCATACTTGACCTATTTCCGCGTCCATAGGGTTAGCACATCAAAATGTATACTACTTTATGACATTATCATCGTGTTATGCCCTAATTTGACTACTATGAGTGTTGAAATATTTTCTTCGGTGATATCTCTATCATGTAACATCCCTAAAGTGATAATAATTATAGCATCCATCATCACATTTACACACTTAGTGCAATGGATATGTGATAATATTCTGTTCTTATGTACGCAATTTCATGCCACTAAAAAAGCTAAGGAAAAAAACACTTACTGTATGAGGTCCAAGTATAATAGATCTCTGTCGTAAGATCCATGGGTCATTGTATCCCCAAGTGGAGCAACCATAGAGCATAGTATCTTCAACGTACATTAGTGAAAAATAGCCTCGCTTTATGAGTACCCTTCAAATCTTGGGTTACCAATGATTCCTTTATATACGTTCCCCTATAGTAGAATCTTCCTTGGACTGTTTTTCATAGATCCCATCTGTAGCCTTTTTTGTTTGGAGCTGCTCTAGCTCCTATATGAAGTCTTTTTTCTTTTACTTCGATCCAACTAAAGTACAATGGCCCCATATCAATTCGAAACCATCCACCTTCTCACATATTCAATCCAAAGTACAAAAACCCTACACCAATCTAAGACACAAATTCATGCTAATCAGATCTTCCAATCGCTATAACCAAGTATACGAATTTCGAATGACTCAAAACTTGACATGCAGCATTGGATGTCCTTCCTTTTCATCAACAAAAATTTTCTTGCATAACTAAGTATTTTGAATTATGGGCTTTTATGTAAGAACCCTAATTCGATCCTAAATCTAAGTTACCATTTGTTTGCATTTTCACACATCAAATCAAAAAGAAATCATGGATGCAATTATATATAAAATATTCAATTTGTTAATTTTTCATAATTTTAGAACGTTCAGATCTATGGTAGGAATATATGACTTATGTGTAAAAGTATATACATACAGTACATTAATTTACATAAGTTTAGAGTGGTTAGTTCTAAGACTGGAATCCAAGACTTATTTGACAATATGTACGATCATGTGATTCTAAGAATACAAATGTAGCTAAAAATTTTAACTTAAAATTTAAAAGTTACCTTCAATCTAAAACCATCATAACTAATAGATAAGAAATTAAATCACTCACCTTTGCTTATAAGTTCTAGATTTGAGAAACCTTTCCTTATTTGAGATGAAATAATATACAAAAAATGCATTCATTCCCTCCAAAAGTCATAGATCTTCCTTTTTTAGGTGTTGATCTAAACTATCTTTTTTTTGCAAAGTCGTCCGGTTTTTAAGATGACCGCAAACACTTTTTATTATAACTAATAATAAAAAATCAATATAGTACAAATGATTGTTAGTAGACATCAGCTATTCGGTTTTAAAGGTGCACCATCCACTACCTACAAAGTTTATAGTGTTCCGTCCAATCTACCTAGTCAGGCTTAAGGAAATGGAGCTATTTAATTAACTAGACATGTGATGACCGCCCATAACCCCGACACTATACAAGGGAAATAATGCGTTGAAAGATGTGCAAGGCTGTCATGGACAATCATCAGAGGAGGTAAACACATGCGGAACCTGTTGTAAAACTCACAGCGCAAGGATAAAATATAATAGAATATATACAACAGGTAGTAATAGTGAAGCAGAAACACTGGACTTCCATACAACTAGAAAGTAAGATCCACAAACTTGGAAATAGTGTTTATACAAAGTTGCCACACTACATCACTGAGAAAAGAAAACAGCGGAAATCCAATTATTAGCTAGTAGTAAACTGGTATGTGAGCCAACCAACATCTCTATAAGGTTCAAAGCAATACATATAATTATTTCAACACTTCCTAACTTCCCAATTCTTCTCACTTTGAAGTCACATCATCACTGAAAGTGTCCGACCAGAAATGACAAAAATGGCTGATCAGAAATAGCAAAAATGGCTGACCAGAAATGGCTGTCCAGAATAGCCCGACCCGAGCCACTTTGGTCCGACCCGAGCCACTTTGGGCCCGACCGGACCCCCTTTTGTTCGACCCGACCCACCTTACTCCGATCCAGAATGGTCCAATCCACTTTAGCCCGATCCAAAATGGTCTGATTCATTTTAACCCAATCCAGAATGGTCCGACCCAACCCCCTTTAGTGCGACCTGGCCCCCCTTAATCCGACCCGAGCCAACTTTGACTTTTCCTCCACGACAGAATTTGAGCCCGACCGACCCCTTTTAGTCCGACCCAAGCCACTTTCTGCACATCTTCAATTCTTCTCCGATTTCAATCAAAACCTTGCCAAACGACGAATCCGACGAAACCAACTCAACCAAAATCATCAAACACAATCATAAACATATCATAACATTACTAGCCATATGAATATGACGATTACCATAAAAAATGATGTAAATCTCACCAAAAACCATTAAAATGAACCTATGATCAAAATGAGAGTTCTAACTAATATAAACACGTAAAATGACATGAAATTATCGAGTAAAACTTGCCAGATAAGATCATAGGGTGATGCATATGAAAATGGACATGTAATGGTATAAATCTAACATAAAACATTCCAATTTGATGAGAAACATACACAAACACTCATAACTTCATTGCATTCATGTGAGAGATTTAAATCACTCACCGATTTGCCAAAACAAAGCAAAATCGAAGAAAAAAATTCCGGACAGCGAAGAAATAGCTCCTAGCCCTTCGATTTGATGAATCCTCACTCGAAATGATGTAGATCTAGCCTCCAATGGTATCTCTGATTTCCCTCCTTAGATTTGGATTTTTAATGGTGGAAAGGTGTTAGAGGAAGAAGGAGATCAATGCCTCCAAATGAGAGAATGGGAAAATAAACCTTTTCCCTCCACTCTCACCCCTATTTATAGGATTCCACCATTCTACAAATGGGCCTCCCCAATTCAGCCCATTAGGCTCTCCAAATCTGAACAGCCAACTGAAAAACCTTAAAACAGTGATTTCTCCCAAACCGCTGAGCCAAATCCTTAATGTAACCACTCTACGGAAAGGTAACCCTCAATTCCTTTCCAATGGCACAGATCTCACCCTCTGATTCGATCCAAGTCAAAAGTTATGCCCGGTACAAGGCTGACAGGGGCAAAATGGTCACAAACAAAATCGGTAAAAATTATGGGCATATCTCACATCCCCATAAGCAACATATTAAAAGATGAGAATGATCCAACCGTCAGAGAATGAAATAAAAATATTTTACGATCTTTCGATCCGTAAAATGCGGGCTGTTACAAGGCAACAATCTGTTACGTATCATACTTAGAAGGTAATGAATTGCATTTTCATATACAATACAGAATGTCGTACACTGTAACATGGGTACAAGTTACATAATGCTATGACATACTGCAACAACTAAAAAGCAAGGTACAAAGTGATGGCAACAACTACAGTAGTGGAAATGTCGATCTCCACACCTACTGTGGGTACGTACTGTCGAATTAAGGCTCCATTGAAGAGTCCCATCATAGGCACAAATTCAACATTTAACCAGATATGGAAGGAGAAGATATTCATCGTGCTTCTGGCAAAGTCCCGGGCAAGAGCATCACTAGTTATGTTGAAATAACAGTGAGCACAATGAATCCAGAACGCCATACTCTAGTAAACCCAAAAAATGTACTAAAGAAATACATAACTGAGCCATTGAGAAGGCTACGTACCAGTATGAACGGGCCGCGCATATCCTCCTTTGTCATATTGGATTTGCTCTAGTATGGATTTGGAAGTGTTATATTGAATTTTCTATGCGGAGCGGCTCGGCGTGGAACGCTAGAAGCCATGATGAAACTTGGTCGATTTGATTGTTCTTATGGGTATGCACATATTTTTACTAGTATGCTTTGGTATTGTATATGTTTGATGCACGATGATGTGTAGTTACTGTTTGGTTGATGGATTTCATATTGTTTTGGATTTTGTGGCACTTGAACAGGTTAGTAGTCGTTTTGAATATATTATGATGGTATGTTAGGATGGAATGTTATTGATTTGATAGTGTTATGATGGAATGTTATTGGTAACGTTATGGATTTGGTTTATATTATGATTTGAAAGTGTTATATTGGATTTGGTATATGTTATGATGGAATAATAGTGATGAGATTTAGTATTGGTGAATTGATTACACGTCTATGGGTTGAGGGAAAAGAATTGTTGTATAGTGCAGCAGAAACTACCCAAATATGTGATGGCTTGCAACTGCCTACAGGTCAAATTTTGCAACGGCTTGCGACGACCTAATGTTCTAGATTTGCAACGGCATGTGACGGCCTAATGTTCCAGATTTGCAACGGCTTACAACAACTTTTAACGGCTTTCGGGGAAATAAACTACCTGCAATGTTTGATGTCACGTGGACAAATTGCCATTATAAGCCGTTTCTAAATTAGCGATGGAGTCACCGCTTTTCTCGCCACTTTTTCTGTTGGTGACGACTTAAGTTGCAACAACTTTTTGCAATGTTTGCGACGACCACCATCGCTTTATTGCCATCCCAAACAGCTGCGTCGTTTGACAACAAAACGAGTCTACCACCAGGTTAGGGCCACTTGAATCTCAAGCTTAGCAATTCATATTTAAATTTAAAAAAGGAGAATAATGGCAAAGAAGAAGAGAGATTAAGATCACATAGAAGAAGTTGGACGGTGTGACACTCCACATCCGTTAATGTCACTCTATAACAGAATGCATTAAGTTTCCTGAAGCATTATAGGATTATAGGTGAACAGAAACATCACAAGATAGATATAAAATAACAACGGAATTTAATACTTTATTTTCCAAGTAGAAAACATCGCGATTCATAACCCAGTTACAACATAATTCTGAAATACAGAAAATCCATTACATCAATTAAAAGTATCTGCCTTGTATTAAAATCATCACAGTATAGTAATATAGAAGCAAAGTCCCCAAAAATAGCCATATCAAGATAGACATGTAAACAAAGCGGTACATCTAAGCAGCTCCAAGCAGAATGAAAGAGAGAATCCTAATCAAGCCTGAGTATTCCCACCCTGAGAACTTTGGATGGGGGAAGGAAGAGAGAGAAAAGAAAACAAAACGGGTCAGACATAAAGTCTGGCGAGTCCAATTATTTTTAGCATATAAATAAGTAAAAGCATCATGACAAGTATATAAACTGGATGGTAGAGATAACAATATCATAAGGCAGGTTTAACAGACTTAGTAGGATAAACAGAATAATTAGAACATAATATATAATGCGCTTCCTAAGTACTTTTCTTTGCAATAGTATAACAGAAACAGGATGATCCCAACAAGAACAAGATGGTAGACTTAGGTACACTTCTAGTAACGAGTTTTACCCTCAACAATAATAACAGGTAGCCTAATAAAAATGTCAGGTGTTAACCCCAACGATAATAACGGGCTCCTAAACAAGCAAGACTAGATGTATCCTAATTACCACCCTAATCGACCGACCCCTATCCTATAGAAATATCATGCTGGCCCTACAGTAGGATGAATCACTTCCTAAAGTGGAAACCCCTTTATTTTTAGGAGGCACGGTCATATCTACTGATGTCACATCGTCTTATTATCCCAAGTAGAGTGGATTCATGCACACACATGAGTCCGATGGAATGCGCCGTCAATACCCCTACCCAGGTGAACCTCTTATAATCAGCTCAGTAAGCTTGCCCTGACCCCTACCTAGTTTGGGGTTCCCCTTTTGATACCAAGCTAGGTTACCAACTGATACAGGTCCCACACAACAGATGATACAAGCCACCCCCTAGGCTTGCATCCCCACTACTAGTATTTTGACAGGTATGCCTAATAGATTATCAAGCCCGCATAACCCCACCATGTAAAACAGGTTAAGTTTGTCGGGTTCATATAACCCCCCACAAACTCAAGCAAGTTTACTTAACCTCCCATTGATTCAAGGAAGTTTACTTAACCCTTACACAATTTTGACAAGTTCGTATAACCCTCATGGATTTAAATAGGTTAAGTATTATAGGTTAACAGGTTATTACCATTTCCCGTTTATGCATGTTAATGCACCAGACCTCTCACATTAAGTCGACCACTTGTGGATGTTGGATATGCCGGTCGGTTCCAGGCAAATTTCTACCGCAAGCCGGACTTAACCTCGTGTCTTAGCATCGTTATGTGTACATTTACGCCCTAGACTCCTCACATTAGATTAACCACTTGGGAATGTTGGATTTGCCGGGCGGTTCCGGGCAGACTTCTACCACAAGTGTAATCTAACCACATGTCTAAGTGCAGTTATAGTTTCTATTTACTGCAAATTTAGGCATGTTTATTCTTAAACAATTTTTCATGTTTATCCAAGGTTATGCCCTAAATCCCAATCTGGTCTACGATACAAGTTATGCCCTAAATTAAAGTTTTAGATCAAGGTATAGATTATTCCCCTAAATCCCAGTCATGTTTTACAATACGAGTTCCCAAAATCATTCCCAACCATTCTCAATTTTGTTCGTTCGCATATTTCAGCGATAGCCCTTGGCTTGAAGGTAGCCTAGCTATAAAAATAAAAAGGGAAGGAGGGATAGAAGAGAACAGGGATAGGCATAATAATAACATATCATGCATACAATGTCAGAAATAGGCATATAGTGACAGAAATAGGCATAGTAGCAGAATGGGCATGTGATGACAAAACTATGCATAATAACAGAATAGACATTTCAGAAATAAGCATACGATAACTAAATAGTAGATTAGGTGTATAAGTAGAGGTAGATCTGTTTACTTATGTTTCAGACTATTAACAGGCACAGGTTTAGATCCAAACTTATAAACATTTCATGATTACTTTTTAAATGTTATATCTAAAAATAACATAAACTCAAAGTGACAGGATCTAAAGAATAAAGAAATGACTGTTGATGTTGTAGTAGAGATTTTTGTATACTTATAAGTTGTTGTTGTAGAAGAATAGGCTAATTCAATCTGAATTGGGGTAGCACCTCGTTCTCTCCATTATTTTTGATGAAAAAACAATAGAAATGAGGTCCTATTTATAGCCTAATGTCAATGAATCTGGTCAAGAAATGAGTCCGCCACATTCACAGAGATGGATCTGCCCCAGATCTGGGTGGGGTCGACCCCGGGATTGACCCTATGGTCGACACCCCCTTATATGGGTTGCCTCATGGGTCAACACCCATGGGGCATGGGGTCGACCCCCATGGGGCATAGGGTCGACCCCAAAAGGGCCGATTTACCTCCCTTCTCGCTCTTCGATTTTTGATTTTTTGGAATAGATTTTTGTGTGTGTATATATATGTTTTACTTATATGTATATAAACTTCAAACCTTAATATCTTCTTCATAGGATGTCCTTTTTACGCAAACTCGGAGTCTATCTTAAGCAGAATTCTGATGCGAACGCAATGGAACCGTCCATTTTACTTAATTTCCGATATCTAATGAAGTATTCCTTAGTTTATCATTATGGTGTCCTTTAAAATTATGGGGTGTTACAGATGGGGAGGAAGCTAGTAGGTTATCTTTCCATCTACATGACAAGGGAGGATATGGAGAGCATTTTAAACTGCTTATAGGATAGTTTGGTCAGGCAAGAGGATATGCTAAGGAGAAAGAAAGAAAAGATGGAAACTTTCTTCTAATGGATTGAAAAAGCTGGTGAACTTGGAAGAATTTAACCATTGAAAACTTAGTTGGAACACATAGAAATGTAAATTGGTAACTAGGACTAACACTCGGAGTAGATATTCAAGTTAGTACTGACCCTTCTCGAAGGTTCAGATCCAATCCCTCTCGAAATGGAGGTCTGAACCCAGCATAATTTCGAACAATCCTTTTTCATCCTAGGTTCGGAATACAAAATTTTGATTTTGCTTAGATAGAGTTAGCAACACAATCGACCAGATTTCAGATCCACATCAGTTGACCTACATATGTTATGACCTAGACAATAGTAAAATAGAGAATAGGAAAGACTCTACAAAAATCCAAGTTAAATTTTAATGTAGCAGTTGCATCACTGAGCCAAACAGATCTATCGATGGTTCCATTGACTGTTTTTTAGAATCCTAGATAACCTTGATTTTAAGAAATCTTTGGGAATGGAACCCCCAAGCAATCTCGGGAATTCTGTCATAAAGCTGACAATTGCTTGGGATAGGAAGAAGCGATGGCAGATTGCGAGGTAATAGAAGTAAATGTTGTTAAGGAGCGAGGACTGTCTGAATTCTTGGAAGGAAAGCATGAGGTCAACGATGAATATGGTCGGTGTAATAAGAAAAGAGAAAAATCAAAATTCTCCTTGTACAACGATTTTAATGCTAGTTGAAAATGATTGTTAAGAATGATTTCCCTTTCGATTGCTAGTTAAAAGGGAACCCATAAATTGGGAGAAAGCATACAGAAAGCTCGTTTTGTTTCATGATATGGATGCTTATGACAAGAACAAGTTCTGGCACTTGAAGGATATAATAGAGGAGCGTGTTAAGAATCGAAAACTAACACAATATGTTTAAAACGTGATTGCAACAATGTAACATGAGCGACCATCAACAATATCGGGATAGGAGCGAGCATAGTCTTAGTTCGTGTAGAGGAATCATTATCAACTAATGGGTTGGACTAGATTTAGATAACAAAAAGACTAAACCGCTCACACATGTATAAGAAAAGAAGCTAACCATAGGTATACTGTAAGACAATAATAAACCACTGGATGTTTACTTAGCTTTTTTCATTGAATTTCTAATAAAATGGCTACATGTGTATAGGTCAGAACCGGGTTCCAAAGCGCGCTTTAAGATGGCGATAAAACATTGCTTATTAGGAATGCAAATAAACTTTGTTTTTTATGGTTGAAAACAATTTTCAATTATGGATTATGTTAGTAAAGAGTAGAATTGAAATCTAATTTTTTACTTCAATCATTCAATCATCAAATATGAATTACGTTTGGAAATTTTCAGGCTATTATAGTTACGATTGAACCTCATCGGTCATTTAGCATGGACAATGCTCGATACAGGGTTAGGCATTTTGTCAAGACTTGGCAAGACCGTCTACTCAGGTAGCCAAGTATGGATTAGGCTTGCTAAGGCTTAGGCATCTTCGTCATTGTATTGATTAATGATAGTGAACAGTGGATTTTTCATTTGGCTAAAATACGAATCTAACCATTATTACTTTACCCATCCCATTATTACTCTTCATTTCTAAGTTTTGAACAATTTTATCAATTGATTAAATAAGGCACGACCAATATAATTATTAAATATCATTCCCTTTGTCATAGCACATTATTATATTTTATTTAATTAAATCTTTTAAATAATGCTAATTAAAATTAGGGGGTATTCCACAGTCCAAAAAAGACCGTCTAGCCAATGGACTCGTCTGATGCACCCGTTGGCTAACGATCCATTTTGACCACAAGCCCAACAGCTCAAATTGGAGCTGTTTTGAGCTGTTGGGCTACTCCCCTTCCCTCCCCCTCATCTTCTCCTCTTGCCTGCATAGCCTCCACTCTACAATTCTCCTCTCCACAACCTTCTTCTACTCTTCTATCTTCTCTATCTTCAAATTAAACATTTACTTTTAATGACTAGTCCATTTCCAGACGCAAATGATTCAGTTTCCAAAGATACAGTATATATTTCTCTAATTAAAGCGTATTTATATGAAAGAGGTCATCAAATGCACACATCGGAGTATACCGGTTAAATGTGGATAGACGCCATATTAAGCGGTCATCAAGAACGATGTCAACGGCAGTTTCGTATGAAAGGGCTCTATTTTCTTTCTTTATGCGATAGGCTAGAAAGTTATGGTTTGGTTTCATCGGAAAACCACTACAACAAAAAGACCCTATTACAACTGTAGTTTTACAGCAATCTCAAAATGACAATTGTAATAAAAAAATCACAACTTTTTTTAATAGACAGTTGTAATAAACCTACTTTCAACAACTGTTCTATTTTGCCACTTGTAATAGATATCTATTACAACAAAAATTTTTTTGCCAGTTGTAATAGATAAGTATAGTAGCAAATGATAATAATATTAATTATTAATTTATGAATAGTGATACTCTTTTAATAATAGTATTAATAATTCATAATTATTATCATTTTTGAAATATGATAAAATTAATAATTAGTATATAGATTTTAAAATTTAAATATTTATTAATTATTTATTAACAAATAATAATTTGGAATTAACAATTAAATATGCAAAGTATTAATAAATAAATATGCAATAAATAGATCATTAATAAAATGATTAATTAGTAAATAATTAGAAATTAATAATTACTAATAATAACTAATTATTATAATTAATAATTATTAATAATTACCGCTAATAAATTATTGCAGAATTAATTATTAAGAATTATGAAGTACTAACTAATAAATAATATTTAAAAAGTAATATTTAATCATTATGAATTCATATTTGATTAATTTTTCAAGCAATTTATATATTGTTTTAATATAAATTTTCAAAAAATAACAAATAATTACAATATATATTATTTAATTTATCATGTTGACTCACTTTCAAAACAGTGATTGGTTGATAGAAGTAACAATCCACTAACTTTTGTGTCAATTTTTTTCCATCGTATGTATCAAAACAACAGTCTTCAGCTTACCATATTATATAAGTTTTAAAACAATTCAATTCACCTCTAGATTTTCCCTCCATCTCGAAATTTTGGCTGCAACACTGAAATTTTCCCTTCGTACACTCTAATTTTAAGCTTTGTCAACTGACTCAGCCCAACCCCTAAACAAAAAACAAAGCTTATAAACACAGTCCCCTAAATCCCTAATTCATTTTATCAGATAAGAAGGAGGGAATCCCTAATTCATTTTTTCGGATAAGAAAGGGGGGAAAAGGAGCACAACACATTGTTGCTCGACGTCCAAGGAAGTTGAAGCCGCGATGCGGCGACTAATGGAGGTTGCCCCCTTGAGCGACGACTGAAGGATTGTTCGCAGTCGACGCATACATCTACGCTTGAGGCTGTCAACGTCGTGGTAGTGGTGAATCCACATAGTTGCATCTGCCAAATTATGGGGGCGGAGTATTAGCAACACTGAGTGAAGCTGCAGTAGTGTTCTGAATTTGGGATAAGCTCTCTAAATTTGAATAGAAGGTACGACCTTTGGATAACTACAGTGTTTTTGCCAAAAAAAATTGAGTATGTAAATGTTGCTTTTGTAGACATGGGACGTGCAAGTCTGTATCGTTGGATTTAAAAAAGGGAAACTGTAAATTTTGTCCTATGCCTATGACAAGTCATTGGGTGGAAGGATTTTGATGAGGTTTTGTTTAAGTATTCGTAGAGAAGTTTAAAGCTGGGTGTAAAATTGATGTGGAGTCTAATGCTAGAGCATCGCTGAGGCTGTGTGCAGGATGCTAGAAGTTGAAGAAAACATTGAGTGCAAACCTAGAGGCACCATTGAGCATTGAGTGTCTAATGGATGAGAAGGATGTGAGAGGAGAGAAGAGATTGAAAGTTTGAGTGTACCCATTCTTGAGAGGGTCAAAGGGCCACTAGAAAAGTCATTGCGAGATGAACTGAAGGTTAGCAAAATGAAAGAAATAGCTTTAAAGAAACAAAGTGAATTGGAAGAGATATATGAGCATGCCCATATAGACATAGATTGACATTTATTCATTAGTTAATAAATATTGCCTCTATCCATTAATGGTTTTTTTTTTTGCATCATATTTTTAGTCTCAGATTTTATGACAATAGTCAACTGTTATGTGCTATTTGGCTATGTAATTTTAGATATCTTACCGTGTGTGATGATGTAACTTAAATATGATTTCATATGGTGAGTCCAGTGCTTCAGTAATTCAGATTTGCACGATGGACGTCCATCAATAGTGCAGTTTAAAGAAAAGCTTCCATGGTTTCTCAAAGCAATGCCTTCTTCTAACTGTGTGAAGGGTGGAAATGGAGCTTATACTAGTAGTGTCGATGTAACTGGTTCGTCTATGTATATCTAACATATTGTATTGATATAGTGCAATTCTCTGCTACACTGATAAATAGTATTCACAGTGGGTAATTATCATTATTTTTCCTTTGTGTTTTTGTATATAATATAGTTCTGGCTTCTCAGGTTTTGACAGTGTTTTCATAGAAGCATCATCCTTCCACACTTAACATACACTCCTTAATAAACAAGTAAAGGCATAATCGACTTCTAATTCATCTATGTAAGTTTCTATTGCCCCTGTGCATGACATCATTTTACTCATGGTAGAGCGACTATGTGAACGCAATGAGAGCTGCGAAGGATTTCAGTTCGAAAGTTTCAAAATCTTTGAAGGTAATTTCCTTTTCATGTATATGTACCTTCATGGGGTGGCTTCCTTAGATTCATTCAGTAATCTCTCAAACCATCTATATACTTGTAAGTTATTCGGTGGACAATTTCTTTGTATGACTAAATTATAGATTGTGTGTAGTTAAACTAGATAATCTAGTTATATATATATATATATATATATATATATATATATATATATATATATATATATATATATATATATATATATATATCTACAATTAATAATAGAAGTTCAATCAATAAAACTTCTATTTCGTAATATGCAAATTCATTGATATAAAACTTTGTAGTACTTCTGATACTATCCATTCTTCTTTCGCTAACCGCATAACTTATTGTTGATCATTTGCTTTATGTATGCTACCTCCATGACTCCTTTATGTGTTTCAACGCTCTATGTAACATTCGATGCTCACAAGATATTCATCATTATGTGCTATACAAAACTGACACTAATTTGATTAATTTTTTAATTATAAAAGCAGGATCTTATAAATATTCGAGTTTCTATTACTATATTTTCTGACATAGGCAAGTTTTCCAAGCATTGCAACCATGATTCTGAACAAAAGATGGGGGAAGATTTTAATCGGATGGATATCATGGACTTGCATACTGCTATTGAGAAATTATGTATTTGGAATTCTGTGTTTGATGCATGTATGATGTTTTATGAACTTATGCTATTATTTATCTATGTAATTGAGTTATGATTTAAAAATTCAGTGTATTATGTAAAAAAAAATGGAAGTTTGAAAAAACTAATATATTGTTTTGGTTTATGTTTTAACTTTGTTTGATATCTTCAGTTTTGTAAATAATATGTTTTGGAATGAATTCTTTCATTAGTAATATGTATATAATTTGTACATATATTACAACTATAAAATAATAGTTATGATAAAGTATTTCACAACCGTTATAAACAGTTGTAAAAATTATAATAGCAACAGTGCATAACAGTTGTAATAAATTTATTATAACGGTGAAAAATAGTTGTAAAATATACATATTACAACGGTGTTGCAATGGTGCAAAACAGTTGTAAAAGATTTTAGTCTATTACAACTTCCTAATACACGACGGTTACGCCACTGTTGCAAAAAGTATTTTACAAGGGTTTCCCACTGTTGTAATATAATCAATTTGTTGTAGTGATCGTTAGTATTCGAGAAGCCGTTGACATATTTTTGTTCACTATAACTACGACTAATTCGAATAGAGAATTGACTGAAAGATTTCAACGTTCAGGTAGCACATTCTCTCTCTATTTTCATGCTGTTTTGAATGTCGTCCTAATATTATCTGTAAATATTATAAAGTCTGTTAATCCTCAATTTAGTACAATTCTAGCTGAAATTAGAAATGATAACCGTTACTACCCTTACTTTAAAAACTATATTGGTGTCATCGACGGTACACATGTAATGCATGACTCACTTACCTCCAGATTGAGTTGTTCCGTATATAGACGGGACGGATTCCCTACAAAGAATATTTTAGCTACATGCTCGTTTGATTTCCTATTTACGTATGTTGTAGCTGTTGGAACCGTTGTGATTAATCTGATTCAAGACCACTCGAATCAAATATCTAAACCACAAGCGCTAGCGGAAGACTAGATCGTTGTTAGACCTGCAAAAACAACCAAACCAATAACTCTAGTCACAAACAATTATCAACCGATCACGAACAATCCAAATCTCAATCAAAATTAAGAAACTAATGACAATTATAGCAAAAATAAATCACACAAGGATTTATACTGGTTCCACTAACAACTTGTTAGTGTACATCCACTTTGGAGAGAGTATTTTATTACCACGATGAAAGGAATACAATAGATTGATCCAATGATCACTATATTTAAATATATAAATGAGTTTGAGGAGAATAGAATTGAAGAATTGCAATTAGGTTATAAACCATAATTAAACCTTTGAGAACAAACCCTTGATTTCTATCAAGTCTTGAAGCTCTTAATTTTTTTGCCTTTTGAAAGGCAGAGGATAGCATATATAGGCATAGAGAAGTATATGGAAATTCCCAAAATTTCCTCTGGATCTGAAATACCCAAAATTTCCTCTAGATCCGAAATATTTGAAATTCCCGAAATTTCCTCTAGATCCAAAATATCCGAAATACCCGAAATTCCTTCCAGATCCGAAATACCCGAAATTTCCTCCAGATTCGAAATACCCAAAATTTCCTCTTCAATCTAATACACGGTATCGCATACTTCAACAATCCACCTCGATACGATATCCATCTCCATCACAAACTCTAATGCATCCAAGCATTTCCTTCTACCTTCAACCAAGAAAGCTAGAATGTTTACCCAATGAACTCCAGCATAGCCACAGCCCATTGCACTTCACTAACGAGTTCAGACATAGCCCCCACCCGTCAATGAAGTGTTGAAACATCCAACTCCTAAACCAGTCTCACAAAAAGAAAATGTAATCGGGAGTGAAAACGAGTACTTACCATGAAGATAGATATCCAATCTCTCACTGATATTCCTTTCCAAACAAACAAACAAACCACTCTCTCCAACCGTGCCACCCCGTGGCACCTAGAAACTCAACAAGCGAATTAAGTTCGAGCAATGCTCGAACTTCCCAACTGGCAATGCATTAGTAAACACACTTTTCGAAGGTATACTAGCTTACCCTCATCCGTGGCTATAAGAAATGACTCTCTCACCTCAATATGCTTGGTCCATGAGCTAAATGCCAAATTCTCAACCAAATGTATAGCACTCTGGCTATCACATCGAACATCGATACTCTCATGTTCGAAACCCAAGTCACACAATAATCTCTTCAAGTAGAGTGCCTCCTTTGCTGCCTTCACTACGGAAATCAACTCCACCTCCGTAGTGGATAAAGCAACTACAATTTGCAATCTCGATCACCAACTAATGGCTGTCCCGCCAAGTGTGAAGACATACTCGGAAGTTGATTTTCTTTGATCCCTATCACCGGCATAGTCCGAGTCACAATTACCAATCAACTTGCAACTACCCTCATAACTACCGCTAAAAACAAGACCATGAGATGTTGTGCCTTTCAAGTATCTCAATATAGCCTTCACGGCTTCCCAATGCGATTTCCCCATATTATCCATATACTGACTAACCACCTCGACGGCATTTGCAATATCGGGTGTTGTACACACCATAGTGTACATTAAACTATCAACCGCACTTGCTTATGGCACATTTGCCATATAAGCCTTGTCTTTATCCCCGATAGGTGATCATTTATCTGAATGCTTCATATGCAAAGGTAAAGGTGTATTTAACGCATTTGCATTCCCCATGCTAAACTAGCAAAGCACTTTCTTAATGTACTCCTTTTGAGTCAATATTAACTCAAAATGATTTCGGTCCCTTTCAATTTCCGTGCCCGAGATTTTCCTTGCTTCTCCAAGATCCTTCATTTCAAATTCCGATTTCAAAAGCATCTTAAACTTGTTGATTTCATTTTCATCCTCGGAATCAATCAGCATATCATCCACATACAAGAGTAAATACATCCAACAATCATTTCCTAACCTCTTGAAATATACGCAAGCATCCTTGATGATTCGATGGAAGCCACTTTCAAGCATGAAATGATCGAATCTTTTGTACCATTGTCTAAGTGATTGCTTTAACCCATATAGTTATTTCTTCAACTTGCAAACCATTTTAGACTTACCATCTACAACAAACCCATCTGGATACTCCATGTAGATGTCTTCGTCCAAATTTCCATGAAAGAAGGCGGTTTTCACATCAAGTTGCTCCAACTCCTAGTCATGGATAACAACTATGGCTAGTAAAACCCGGATAGAAGTATGACGTACCACCGGTGCAGAAACTTTGTCATACTCCTTTCATTTTCTTTGTGAAAACCCCTTTGCCACTAACCTTGCTTTGTACCTTCCATCATCCTTCACATTGTAAAGCCATTTGCACCCTGTAGCACAGTTTCCTTGAGGAAGTGGAACCAAATCCCAAGTTCGGTTGTTTATAAATGATTGCATCTCTTCCTCCATGGCGCAAATCCATTTCGAGCTCTCTGTCGACTCCATGACGTCATCAAGGTCTAGACGTCATCAAGGTCCATCGGCTCATCTTGGACTACATTGAGAGCATAGTCCAAATGATCACAAAACCTAAGGTAGTTCCATTCACCATATCTTTCGGCAGGTCTTATTGCACTTCGACCAACCCGAGTAGCAATACTATCACCCAAGCCCCTTTCGGCTCCACCTTGAGTCAAAACTTCTCTAGTATCATGTACATCACCAACATCACTAGAGGGACCATGTGGACTATGTGATGTTTCATCAACCTCTTCTACCCCACGAGCTTTTTATTCAACTCTACTACCACTTGGACGGAATATGGGAATAACTTCCTTTTTCTTTGATTCACCATGAACCAAATCCGGAACATCCGATGAGCTCTCATTCTCCTTGAATAAAGATGACTCATCAAAAGTGACATGACGAGAACTAACAACCTTCTTCATTTCCGGATTCCAAATCCAATAATCTTTCACACCGTCCGTGAAAACAAGCAACACCCCCTTGAACGCTCTAGCTCCAAGCTTATCATTCCCCGGATCATGCACATAAGCCGGACTACCAAACACACGAAGATATCTCAAGTCAACACTCTTCCCCTTACACGCTTTTTCTTTGATTCACCATGAACCAAATCCGGAACATCCGATGAGCTCTCATTCTCCTTGAATAAAGATGACTCATCAAAAGTGACATGACGAGAATTAACAACCTTCTTCATTTCCGGATTCCAAATCCAATAATCTTTCACACCGTCCGTGAAAACAAGCAAGACCCCCTTGAACGCTCTAGCTCCAAGCTTATCATTCCCCGGATACCTTCAAAGTCTTGCCACTCTCATTCTCAACAAGAGCCTTCCACACTTTGAACTTAGCAAATGCCTCCAACTTGGCCTTCACTACATACACCCATACCTTGCGAGACAAATCATCAATGAAAGAAATGTAATAACGAGCTCCACCCAAAGAAGCAACTGGTGCTGGTCCCCAAACATTCGAATGAACATACTCAAGAACCTCCTTTGAGTCATGTTTGCCTTCATCGAATGATACCCTTGCTTTCTTCCCCATGACACATTCCTCGCAAAACTCTAGTTTGTTGAAACTCTCACCCTCGATCATCTCCCGCTTCCGAAGAATATCCAAACTCCTCTCCGAAACATGACCCAATCTCAAATGCCACAACCGTATCGCATTCAAGTCACGAGAACTATCAACACCCACACAAGTCTCACCTCCTACGATTACACCTTGAAGAAAATATGTACCATGAGTCCTAGCACCTTTCATAAACACAAGTGCCCCCTTCAAAACCCTCAAGCAATTCTTCTCGATGGTGATCTTGCATCCTAGAGAATCCAATTTCCCCAAAGATAAGCAACTTCATAAGTCCCGGAACATAGCGAACATTGGTGAGCGTGCGGAAAACTCCATTAAACATCCTTATTTGCACGGAGCCACTACCCATCGACTTGCAAATAGCATCATTTCCCATAGCAATTGCATTTCCCTCTTTGAATTCAAAAGGACCAAAAACAATTTCTATTTGGCGTCATATGATACGACGTACTCGAATCGAGCACCCATTCGTTACCCGAAACACCCGATGCTACCGCCGTTAACACATTCTCATCTATCTCACCATCCCCACTCTCCACCGCTATGGATGAAGATGCTACTTCCTTCTTATCTTTGTCCGGACATTCATTCTTTTAGTGTCCCAGTTTCTTGCAAATAAAGCACTTTCCATTTCTCTCTTTCGATTTACCTCTTCCACCGGGCTTTCTTGATTTAGAACGCCCCCGGTTTCCTTTCTTCACATTCTTTTCTTTCTCCATAAACAACCCGAGACCACTACTAGCTCCACTACTACCCTCACTCATCTCCTTCATTTGATATCTCAAATCCTCACTAAGAAAACCTATCTTGACATCATTAAGAGTCAAAGTATCCCGACCATAGATCAAACTATTTGAGAAACCCGTATAGCGGACCGACAACAAACACAATAATATCATCACCTTTTGCTATTACTAATCAATGGCCTTCATCTTCATAAGCAAGTCATCAAATGCATTCAAGTGTGCCTTAAGCGAATTACCTTTCTTCATCTTGAAGGTGAAAAATGTCCGCAACAAGATTAAATGGTTAGTGAGCGACTTCTTCATATACAATTCCTCCAACTTGTCTCAAATATTTTTAGCGGTAGTCTCACCACTAATTTCGAAGATCACATTCTCCCCCATAGCAAGTTGAAGAGTAGTGTAACCCCATTCCTCCATCTCCTCTCTCTCAACGTCCGAGATATCACTTGGCAATAATTGAGTAATAAATACCACTCGGAGCACTCGATTCCGCCTAAGAATCGCTTACATTTTCCATTGCCACTTCTCAAAGTCATTATCACCATTCCATTTGTCAATTACCAATTGAGAACCCGATGCCGCATACGAACCCCGTACATAAGGCGCCACACTATTCGGACTTCCGATTGAAGGACTTATCGAGCTATTATCTGTTTCCGACATTTTCACAAACACTTAACAAGCACCAATTGCTCTGATACCAACTGTTAGAACCGTTGTGATTAATCCGATTCAAGACCACTCGAATCAAATATTTAAACCACAAGCACTAGCAGAAGATAAGATCGTTGTTAGACTTTCAAAAACAACCAAACCAATAACTCTAGTCACTAACAATTATCAACCAATCACAAACAATCCAAATCTCAATCACAAGCAAGAAACTGGTGACAATTATAGCAAAAATAAAACACACAAGGATTTATAGTGGTTCCACTAACAACTTGTTAGTGTACATCCACTTTGGAGAGAGTATTTTATTACCACGATGAAAAGAATACAAGAGATTGATCCAATGATCACTATATTTCAATATAGAAATGAGTTTGAGGAGAATAGAATTGAAGAATTGAAATTAGGTTATAAACCCTAATTAAATCTTTGAGAACAAACCCTTGATTTATATGAAATCTTGAAGCTCTTGATTTTTTGCCTTTTGAAAGCTAAAGGAAAGCTTATATAGGCATAGAGGAGTATATGAAAATTTTCGAAATTTCCTCTAGATCCGAAATACCTAAAATTTCCTACAGATCCGAAATTTCCGAAGTACCCGAAATTTTCTCTTCAATCTAACACATATTATCGCATACTTCAACAGTAACTGGTTAGGAAGGTACTGCACATGATAGTCGAATTTTTAAGTATGTAGTGAATGACAGAAATTGAAATTTTCCTCATCCTCCTGATGGATGGTATTACATAGTGGATTCTAGTTTCCCACTAACTACTGGGTATATACCACCATATCATAATGTTAGATATCACATTCCACGGTTTCATTTGACCACAAATCAACCAAAGTCAAATAATGAAGATTTTAATTTCTATCATTCGAGTTTGTGTGTGCCAATTGAAAGAACTTTTGGAATATGAAAAAAAAATGTCATACTTAGAAATATACCAACGTACAAGTTCGAAACTCAAACAAAAATTATTGTTTCCACAATGGCAATACACAATTATATATGCAAATACAACATGGGTGATCCAAATTTTATGGTGTATGACGATGATCCAAATCTTATTCCAGATGAGTATGTTGAATAATATGCTGACTTGAGAAACATAGGAAATAATGAACTTGCACCGGCTCAACGCTATCATGGCAGCGCTGAAATGACAATACTTCGAAATAGAATTAAAGATGAGCTTGCTGCAATAGGGTTGCACTGATAAATTTGTACTTCTTTTTATTTCTGCATTTTATCACTTTTTTATTGTTATTAGTTAATGGACTGTTATGTTTGGTTAACTGTGCTATTCTACATTAATGATACTGTTACGTTTTAATCATTATTTAATTAAATTACAAAACAAAAATAAAATAGTCCGCTTAAACGCTCCGCTTAAATGGTCCGCTTAAAATGTCGAATGTATTCTTAGTGTGTTACAATCTTGTTGTGTGCATCCAAAGGGTTTGATGATGATCAAAATTCCATCAATGCTCTTGGCAAAGCACACCAAGCTATTGACAAAAGATTGGGGATAAAATTATAGCTCCTGATGTAAGACTATAGTTCTTGACTAAAGAATAGCCGTAAATACTTGCTCAATTAGATGATGAGATCGTTAGATCAATGATGATGTCCAAGGCACATTTGATTCAGGTGATGACAAGTTTTTGAAGCAATCTAGGCAAGATGTCCACTGCTAGTAGAAAATTTTGGATTCAAATCCTTTGGACCAAAATAAGGCTGGTCCCCTTGGACCGAACCAATAAACCTCCTGATTTCAACCTTTTTGCAATTAAACCTGCACCGTTTCAAGAGTTTAATTGCAAAAATGTTATAATCATGTGTACCTATTGGTTGAGTTTTGGGTGCTGACCCTATTTCGGACCAGAGATTTGCACCCGACAGTTTTTACTTAAGGCTCTTATGCAATGATAGAATTGGTGAAAAGATGAACGCTTCATTGGTTTTTGTGTTGCTTATTTCGTACATGGAGTACTTATAATTAAATGTGATAATTGGTCAATGGGTTTGAGTGATAGCCCATAAACCACTTAATGCTCGGTTACAAGATATTAGTACTCCATACAGCTCAGTGCTCTATTCAGTATGTCATTCCATAATTCTATTGTCTATATAAATCTTGAGGGCTGTGTCTTAATAAATATAGGTTCATTAAGTATGGCCAAAATATGTTTATAAAAGGGTTTCGGTCAAGGTTAAGATTTGGCAGAGCTGTCTATGCATCTTAATGTACCCATGGAGATAGGCAGACTCAGGATAACCGACTGTTCAACTAGAGAGCACTCATTAAAGCAAAAATTAATTGATGTGTGTTACACTGCACATATGAAATGAGTATGGAACGACTGTGAGGAGCGGAACATAAGGTGATGTTAGACCAAGATTTGGCTCTAACACCCAAATTATCTGAATATGCAGAGATTAATGTCTATAAATGCAAGAAAACACACGAGATTTATAGTGGTTCGGGTTAATGAGCCTACGTCCACTTTATATCTATGATTATACGTAAGGTTCGGGTACAATCAGTGATTTCTCTCTTAATCTCACTTTTACAATGTTAATTCACTAAATGATTTTGAATTAATACTGATAAGGAATAATGAAGAAACAATAATGGTGGAAACAACACTTAGAACATCCGAAAGATCCTGAAAAATGCCAAGTACATGGCTATTTATAGCTGATATCTGCAGACGGTTCGTGGTCACATGTGGCACAAATCCCGAGGATCTCGGACTGGTTCGTAGCTTGATGGAGAAATGGTCAGTATGACGGTTGTAGACATATGTCCTTAGATCCTGCATTTTCGGATCGTGGTAGACAAAGTCGTGGTTAATATCCTTTGGTTCCTGAGATCAGGTCGTGTAAAGCTGGCGTGGACGGATTAGATCGCGATAAGGAGTCGCGATCGCTGATGGGTGCCATGAGTCGTGGAGGACGATGTGACCACGATCGAGTGTTTAAGAGTTTTGTCATGCGAGGCTTCATATTTCCTTTGTGTGTGAACCTTGGTGGCTTGGTCCAAAAGCTAGCCAACATTTTGCCCCCTAGAAGTATGTTTTATCGAGGATGGAACATACTTCGGAATTACGAACCTAACTTTTCATGAAGCGATACGAATCAAAGGTCATGTCTGTCTGAAACGTCATACCGCTTCAAGAAGTTGCATTCTTCGACTGATATAAATACCCGGTTATATCATCAACCATTACTTTGTTTATCGGGTAATTTTCGCCTCTTGTATTCTAGAGGATATTGAGATCAACTCGTCAGGTATGCTTTAAAACTCTTTGTAAGAAGTTGTGTTTAATAACCTTCATATTTCTGTAAATATGGAACACGTCCGGATTGGTTCGTCACTCTGTTCCACGGTCCGCGGGAGTCTTTGCAACATAATTGGGTAGGGCCGCCCAATGTGCCACGGACCGTTCTATGTAAAAGCCCACGCCGGAACCTTGATGGGCTCCCCAGATGCTCCGTGGCCCACGAGGCCTGATGAACCGTATGAGACAAGAAAGGGGAGACCAAGAGTCCAACCCTTATCTATATAAACCGTTTTAACCCCCTTCCCTTTATCCTTTTCACTCTTTTTACAACCGCCGACCTTTGGAAATCAACCTCGTCCAACAACCTAAAATAGCAAGGTATCTAAACTGAAAACGCCCATACATGTTTTCAACCTCGTTTTCTCGTTTTTTTTTCATTAGTTCGGGTGATGAGGGCAGTGGAGCTAGAGGCGTTTAGGGTCGGTGATGGGTTTGATTGTACAAGTTCATGAATGGAGTGGAAAAATGAGGAGGACGAAGGAGCAGGTTGGGTCGGTTCGTGAACGAGCTTATAGCTCGGCTCGTGGTTGTAGTGAGATGGAGGGATTAGAGATGAAGGCGAAGTACTAGCAATGAAAATGGTCAGTCGATCGGGTCGTGAGAATGAGAAAGTGTCGGTTTGTGGAGATGGATAATGGAACGGATCGTGGGGGTACTTTACGATCCGATTGGTCTTACGAGCTGGGCTGTCCCACGATCCGAAGACCTTACCACAAGCCGAGGCCATTCTCTCGAGTCGAAGTTCTTCCACTGTCCTGACCTATATCACGAACCAGCCTTACATCTCAAGTCGGACCAAGCCTTACAAACCAATACACATATTGACCAAAAATGCACTACAATTCTGATATACTGACGGACAGTTAGGTTAGAGCCTTCGAGATGAACTTTCTGGACTAATCAATAGCATGACTTTACAGCATACAATGACCAATATCCCATTCATTTAACTAGCTTCATGTTTTTCTTTTATGTATGCACAGGCACACACTTACACTTACACACACGGGGAACAAGTAATTGTGTTCTAACTTCTCATGTTTTCTCGCCAACACAGTTATGTCTGACATACGGTCAACTAAGATGTCAGAGAAGGATATAGAATCAGAGTCATCAAGGCATTATGATCCTAATGCGCTTCCCACAGATTCATATTGGGAGAATTCCGACCCCGACTATGAGATAGACACCGATATTAAATTTACGACTTCTAAAAGTACATCTCTTGAAGACGAGGAAGAAGAAGATGATCAGGCTCCCGACGAGATCCCAGGTGTTGAGGAAGTTGAGCAAAAGAAACTCACTGATTCTTTGGCTTCCAAATTAGATGATATAATGCTTAAGAAAATATGCATAAGACACGGGATCCCCTGGGACGATGTTAAGACTCTAGGAAGTGAGGATAGACCTCATTCTGCCTTGCCAAGGTATATGACCGTCAGTAGGCTAACGTGCCGGGTAGGCGCTATTCCTCTATTTCCACCAATCGTTGTTGAGACCTTAAGACGATTGTGCATTACCACTATGCAGCTCCATCCTAATGCTTACGTAGCCATGTATACTTTATGCATTGCGTATGCGTAGATTCTACAGACTGAGCTCACTTTCAAAGATTTGAAATTCTATTATCTCTTCAAACACCTCTCCACAACGACTCCAAACTTCTCTTTCTTCGAATCAGTAGCCAATAGGAAGGTTTTATCGGAGGGTCATAGCAGTATAGGGGATCCCAAAGCTGATTGGTTCTATATAAAACACCAAGTCGGGTGTGCAAGGATGTGTTTAAAGTCAAGTAAGCTTTAACCCTCTATATGCATGACCTGATTACGTAATCAAAATGTTAATATGTTTCTTTCCTCTGTGCAGATCACACTTTCCCAAAAACCGAAGGCTCGGTATATGACGATCGACTGTCCCGCCTTCTCAAGAGCGAATCAGATTTCTTAAGAATCAAGAAGTGTATCACCGACGAGAATCTTCACAAGCACCATCTTCTGGATATGAGGTTCGAACTTGGTGCGGGTGGTATTCCTTATAAATATGTGCTCCCGACTGAAGGAGAAGGGACCTCGGGGGTCACGAAAACCACTGAACTTCACAAGAGCCCCTCACCAATGATCGATCAGGATGATGAGGATTTGAATGTATATAAAGGAGGCGAGGTGCCGATGAGCCAAAGGAAGTCCCAGACTCTAAGGGACAATCTCCCTTAAGGACTTCACCACCACCTGAGCCTCCTGCTCATGATGAATTAACAGTGGAACATATATTCGGAGAACTGAGCAAGATTCCTCTACCAAACGACATTTACAGACAAGAAGACTTCGAAGGGGAACCATTCTTTCCCATCTCTGAGGAAGTGAATGTTCCAGTTGGGGAAAAGAAAACACATAGACGAGCCAGACTCTTAGCCTTGGTCTGTTAGGGGGGGGGGATTATACGGGATGCACAAATCACTTGCACCACTCGTCACAACATTTCTACACCATCAGTATTCAAGATTCTGATACATATTTGTTTTCTTTGCACGGAAAATGCCTCGTAAACAATCCTATTTTTATCGCTCTCTCCAAGCAAGCACACCGAGGCTCCTTTCTGATCATGGGCATGCTCGTAGTGATTGCCGGGGGAGAGATAGTCATCGACCCCGTTATTCTTATCAAACTCATTCTACACGGTCTCGTTCTCCATCAAGGCAAGATGATGGGAAATCCCACAGTCGTCTAGTGCCACCAGCGGGAGGTAGGCAGCTTCCTAAAGACTTGACTCCTCCAAAAAGTACACCCTCTCATAGCAAGTCTTCCAAAAAACACCATGAGCTGAAAGATAAAAACAAAGAACCAAGCAAGGGTTTAGAAAAGGTGAGAATAGCTATTGTCCCCTCTAGCCAGCGCGATTTGGATACTACAGCTGCACTGGATGTCATCTACACCTCTGAGAATCAGGTCAAGCTGGAGCGTTTGCGGAAGTAGTTTCCTTACATTTTCTTCGAAAGGATGGTGTTTGTTCCAGATCTTGAACATGTTTCGGAGGACTGGGATGTAGAGGTCATAAGGCGGGTGAGTCATGTAGCTAAACAAGATAGGGCGATGAAGAAGCATGCCGCCACTCTTTCTGCTGCCATCCATCACTAGAGACGGAAGCAGCCAAAACCAGAGTGAAAATTGACAACGATGGTAGGGCTAGGAGAAAAATGGAAAATGAGCTAGAGGATACACAAGATCAGCTCGCTTTAGCTCGGCGGGATGCGGAAAATTACAAATTAGAGCTAGAGAGTGCTAGGAAGCGTTTTCACACTGAGCTCGACTCAAATAGCTAAGAACGTTTGGCTTTGAAAAAAGAAGCAGAGGATCTCAGGACAATCAACACTCGATTGAAGACATCATATGAACATTTTGCCGCCGAGAAGGCTTCCTAGGAGAAAGAGGAAGCGAGCTTAAAAGACAGTCTCGCTCTTGTTGAAAAAGAGAAAGAAGCTTTGAATGATCGACTTGTTCAAGCCGAAGAATGCGCAGCTCTCGCTGAAAGTAATGCTAATAATGCTCTTGGATCGGCCTCCGCAACTGCTGATGAGCTTGCTACAACCAAAAAAGAGATAGAAGGTTTCGAAGAACTGCTATTCGACTTCTTTGGCCAAGTTATTAAGACCCGAGACATCTCGTGGATTCAGGATTATCACATTACTTTGGCTAATGTGTGGGATATGATCGTTAAGGGCAAAAAGCGTCGGTTGAAAGCTGAGGAAGTTAATGAAAAACGGCTCATACAGACTTATCTCAAAGGTGAAGAGCTTGTAGCTTTGGAGATAGACAGACATCTGATCCAAGAGGAAATCGAGAAAGAGAGCAAAAAACTCAAGGGCAAGAATAAAATTTATGAAGGCTCTAGATCGGTTGTGGATCCCAAGGCCTCCGAAATCAAGGAATACAATCCTGATGATCCGTTGATTCCCTTGGCTCCCACCACTTCAGTTGCCGGAGCTGCTATTACAAATTTGGGCGAGGATTCGGCTGAAGGTATCTCCATATTCTCTCCAAAGTTCGTCAAAGCAGTTATAACTTGTTATCGTATCGTGGGACAGACAACTGAGATGACCACATTATCTCCCAAATCACTAACATTTTCTTCTTATGACATAGGTGGCAAGCCGACCGAGAAGGATACGGAAGAGAAAGCAGAGGCGGAGAAAGTTAGTGTCCCCTCAACTGCTGGTGCTGAAGTCTCTGAGGTTCGAAAGCAAACCGTGGATACAAAAAGTGAGAAGTCTACGGTGGCACCTGGCACTGATGCTCATGTGGATGCCGAAGTCATTGGGGCTTTGCAAGACACAGATGGTGGTCATGGAGATAAAGAGGATGATGCAGTCATCACAGAAGAAATCAAGGATGACGATAATGAGTCCTTAGCTGGTATGCAGGCTAGGAAAGAGAAACAATTGGCTTTGAAGGCGTAGGAGCAGGACCTTCTATATGTGCCTCCAATTTCGAAGGTTGACCCTAGAACTGGACTGGTCATAAGATTCTCCTCCATATCAATAACTTCACAACTTGCCTCCCAGCCTTTTAGTTCTCCCTAAGAGTCTCTTGTTGATAAGAGGAAGAGAAAGAAGGGTGACTACTCTGATGCGGACAAAGAGGAGTTGGAGAAACAGAAGAAGGAGAAGAAATCAAAATCGTCTCCCAAGCGTAAATAGGATGCACTTATTTGCTCATATTTTTTCTTTTAGGCTTTCCACTGGCCATGAAATGTAGTTGTGAGAATGGCCCTCACTTTTATTTAGATTCTTGGTTTTGTAAACCTGCTTTTAGTGAATGAAAATTTGTTCCTTTTGCACCATTTCATACCTGCAAGTTTAATTTATTGTACTTAGTCATAAACATTTAGATCTTAATTAAGTTAAAATCAAACCATGAAGCATTGCAACAAAATTTCAAGCAACAAATTTTTTTTCAAAATTTTGGTAACTGCACAAATATGTGTGTATATATTCCCCCAATCAATCATTAATATGATGCCTGGCCAGGGCTCATTGAGGATTGATTAGAGTCATGTGTGCGTTGTCCCTTAATTTTGAAGATGAGGGGTTCGAGTCATTTGGCGGCATATGTTGCTGCACCTTTATACTTTCCCAATCCTTTGGCTGGGATAGAAATTCTCGTGGCGCTAAGTCTCTAGCTCCTTTATACTCTCCCGATCCTTCAGCGGGGTAGATTGTTATCAAGGCGGTTTTATTATGGTGCACCTTCACGCCTTGGAGACACTATCTAAGCTTCCTTTATACTCTCTCTCCGATCTTGAGAGTTAGAGTGCAAGTAGTAGTGTGATTTACCCCGCTACACCTTCTGGAGCTTTAGTTATCATTAACCTTCCAATCTGATAAACGGCGCTTTGAATTAGGTGTTTTGAGATCGCTGCATAGTTTATAACAAACCTCGAAATGGTGATGATTTATGTTAATTAAAATAAAAGAGCAAATAAGAAGCAGTGCAGTAAAGGTAAATGACACGCGATATTTTTATAGTGGTTCGGCCGAATCATGACCTACGTCCACTTTATAATCTTTTGTTCAAGTAACCAAACTGTTCTAGGAAAGTCAAGCCTTTTTACATGGTTCTAAAATACAAAAGAATAAAACTGACAATTTCATGTCAGATAAGGCCGCAAATGCTGGACATTCCACACTCTGGGGATTTCATCTCCATCCACGGTTGCTAGCTTGAAGGTTCCATTATCAAGCCTTCGTAAAATGGAGTACGGTCCTTCCCATTTCGGGCCTATATGTACTGGGGGTGGAAAGACGCATTTCAGAACCAAGTTTCCGGTTTCAAAGGTTCGAGCTCAGACTTTTTTGTTGTAATATCGAGCGACCTATTGCTTGTGTCTCAAGGCACGTAAATCGTCTTCGTCCCTCTTTTCTTCAACCATATCCAGAGACTCAAGGAGTAGCTCATTGTTGGTCATCGGGTCATAATAAGTGATTCGATGAGATGATACTTCTAACTCAACCGGGATGACCGCTTCGGCTCCAAAAGCGAGGAAAAAGGGTGTGTGACCCGTTGCCGACTTGTATGTTGTCCTGTAGGCCTATAGCACCAAGGGTAATTCATCAACCCACATGGCTTTGGCCCGCTTCAATCTTTTCTTCAGAATAGATTTAATCACTTTGTTCGCCGCTATGACCTGTCCGTTCGATTGTGGATGTGCCACGACGGTGTATCTTTTCTCGATATGATACTTCTGGCAGAAATCTCGAAACTCGGTGCTATCAAACTGAGTTCCGTTATCGGTTATGACGACTTTCGAAATCCTGAATCGGCATACAATGTTCCTGACGACAAATTTGATCACTCGCTTGGTTGTGATCGTGGTCAATGGCTCAGCCTCGACCCATTTGGTGAAGTAATCCACGACCACAATGGTGAATTTTGCTCCGCCCTTAGCTATGGGGGAGGCTTCTAATAATATAAATTCCCCCAAACAGCAAAGGGCCACGGGCTCATCATCATCTTCAACTGGCTAGGAGGTGCCCTAGGGATCTTGGAAAACTTCTGACATGCATCACAACGCCGAGCATATTTGGCTGCATCCTTGTTTATGGTGGGCCATAAATAGCCATATCGCAATATCTTCTTTGCCAATGTTTGCCCTCCAGTGTGGTCGCCACATTCACCTTCGTGGACCTCTTTCAATACACGCTTGATGTCGTTACGGGCGATGCACCGGAGGAGGGGCATCGAGAAACCTTGTCTGTACAGGACTTCGCCTTGCAAAACATATCGAGAAGCCTTCCGGATAACTGCACGCCTCTCACTTTTCTTTGTTGGAAGCGTTCCATTCACCAAAAAATTCTTTAGAGTGGTCATCCATGACTCCCTCTCGGGTTCAATCTCTAGTACCAGATCAATTTCCATCTGATCTATACTAGGGGACTGTAGCACTTCAATCGGTACTAGCTCCGTATCTTCAGGATTATCAGAGCTAGCCATCTTCGCTAACTTGTCTGCCTTTTGATTCTCCATTCGAGGAATATGAGATATGCTGTGGTGACCAAAACTGTTCAGCAACTTCTTCACTTTTTTCAAATATGATATCAGCCTTAGACTCTTGGCCTGAAACTCTCCAGTGACCTGGTTCACGACTATCTTGGAATCGCAAAAGATGTCCAGATTCGCGATCTCCAACTCCTTTGCGAGCTTCATCCCGACAATTAGAGCTTCGTACTCGGAGTCGTTATTAGTGGCGTGGAACTCTAATCTAAGAGCGTAGTATATTGGCCGTTTCTCTGGAGTTTCATGCACCACTCCGGCACCAGATCGTCTGTCGTTCTTAGCCATCAGTGTACAATTTCCAGGCACTGGGGTCAAGGAGTAGTTTTGGTGGGTCGGCTTCTTCACTTACTACATCATCTTCTAGGATTGTAAACTCTGCTATGAAGTCTGCAAGTACCTGCCCCCTTATAGATCATCGGGGTTGGAAGTTCAAATCGAACTGACTTAGTTTAATATTCCACTTGAGCAGTCTTCCTGATGCTTCTGGCCTTTGCAGAACTTGTTTGAGCGGGTGATCGGTGTACACGGTAATGGGATGGGCCTGGAAGTAGCGGCGAAGCTTTCTAGATGCGATCAGTAAGCTATACGCAAGCTTTTCTATTCTGGGGTAGTTTCGTTCAGTTGCCGCCAATTTCTTACTCACATAGTACACCGGTCTTTGCACCTTATCTTCCTCTCTTACCAAAGCCGAACTGATCGCGTGGGATGACACTGCCAAGTACACAAATAAATCCTCGTGATCCACAGGCTTAGACAATATCAGGGGTCTTTCCAAATGATTCAATAGTTTCTGGAACGCTTCTATACAATCAGGAATCCATTTAAAGTTGCGCTTACCTCACTTTATCAGCTCAAAAAACGGGATGCATTTATTTGTGGCTTTGGAGATGAATCTACTCAGCGCTGCCACTTTTCCAGCGAGGCTTTGCACATCTTTAATCTGCCTTGGTTCTTGAATATTTCGGATTGCTGTAATTTGATCTGGACTAATTTCAATTCCACGCGAGCTGGCGATGAATCCTAGGAATTTTCCAGATGTTACCCCAAATGAGCATTTCAAAGGATTTAGTTTCATCCCGTATTTCCGGAGAATCTCAAACATCTCTGCTAAATCGGCAGTATAGTCGGATGATTGCCTGGACTTTACCAACATGTCGTCGACGTATACCTCCATCGTTTTCCCGATTTGGTCGTAGAACATCCTATTCACCAATCGCTGATATGTAGCACCAGCATTCTTTAGACCGAAAGGCATCACTACATAACAGTATAATCCCAGATCTGTAATGAAGCTAGTATGCTCTTGGTCCGGGACGTGCATGGGGATTTGGTTGTACCCTGAGTAGGCATCCATAAAAGAAAGAAGCTCATGATCCGCCATTGAATCCACCAGCTGATCGATTCTAGGTAACAGAAAGCTATCCTTTGAGCAGGCTTTGTTTAGGTCTGAGAAGTCAACGCATGTGCGCCACTTTCCATTGGCCTTCTTCACCAAAACCGGGTTTGAAATCCAGTTGGGGTATGTTGAATCTTTAATGAACTCATTACTTCTCAGCTTTTCGACTTCTTCCTTAAGGCAGCAGACCTCCCTGGGCCAAGCATTCTCCTTTTCTGTTTGACAGGAGGATGCTTCGGGTTGATGCTTAATGAATGGCTCATAATCGAGGGAGATATTCCACACATGTCCGCATGGGTCCAGGCTAATACATCCAAGTTAGCTTTCAAGAAATTTGTTAATTCTTTGGCTCGAACAGGGTCCAACTGGGATCCATTCTTCAGGACCTTCTCTGGGTCACTATCATCGATTTATATGTCCACAGTCGCTTCATTGGAAGTCGCCATTCTTCCCCCAGGCTCTTCATCCTCTCTGCGATCTATATCCTCGGGTAACTCTCTAGGCGAGCCTCCCGGAGTTACTTTCTTTAGTTGCTATGACGTTTCCTCTCTTGGAGGGGAAGAAGCGCCCTTTATTTCTATATCTCTTCCTTTGCGGAGCAACTTCAGCTCCGCTATGTAGCATGCTCGTGCAACAACTTAATCTCCTCTGACTATACCTACACCGGCATCCGCCAGGAACTTCAACAATAAGCACCAGGGTGTGATGTAGGCCCTGAATTTGGCTAGGGTCGGTCGGCCCAAAAAAGCATTGTACAGCGACTCAATATCCAGAACCACAAAGGGGAGGATCCTCACTCTCTGGCTTTCTCCTTCTCCAAGGGTTACTGCCAGTTCCACGTATCCCATCGAAGCGGTTGAGGCTCCATTAAATCAACGTATCCAACCCTCGCATGATTTTTTATCCTTCGGCTCGAGTTCCATTTGGTCAAATGCTTTCTTGAACAGAATATTAACCGAACTTCCGTTATCCACTAGATTTTTATGGACTATAGCTGGACCGATGGTGACGGTGATCACTAATGGGTATTCAGTTGGGGAGTGGACTCCAATACTCTCTCGATCGCGAAATATGACATCATCAGACATCGTCTTTTGTTGTTTGACCAGTGCATTATACTCAGGGTTGCTACATTCTCCTACTTCGAGGTGTTGTTTAGCTGGGTTCACACACTGATCCATTGCCTTGAAACTATGTCAAGCCAGATAAAGCCCTCCGATTATGGCGTTGATGATGAGGTTCTTTCCTTTTTGTTGAGCCGTTGGTCTGGCAGCAGGTTGGTTATGGTTCTGGTTCGGGGCCTGTACAGCTTTCCCCCTGTCCCTGGGAGTCACCTTATATTCATCAAGCTTTCCTTCTCGGAGTAGCTTTTCGAGCACATCTCTCAGATGACGACATTCATTTGTGGTGTGACCATGAGTTTGGTGAAAAAGACAAAATTTTCCAGTCTCACGTTCCTTCTCTTTCGAATCTCTCGGAGGAGGCCTCTTATACCGGAGGACGTTGTACGTATTCATGAAGATATTCTCCAATGTATCGTTTAACGGTGTAAAACTCTCAAATGGATTGGGCCGAGATCTTCTCTGAGAGTCATTCCCATGGTTTCTCTTCCGATTATTGTTATTCCCCGATTGGCGGCCACTGCCTTAATTCTTGTTCCCGACATTGACTTCAACCTTTCCTGAGCTGTCTCCTGTCTGTTTGATTGCCACATTACTTTGTATATCTTCCTTGTCAGAGGCCTTCCACTTTCGGTTGGCATAGATTTCTTCTTGATGCAGCCGGACGTTGGCCTTTTCATAAAATATTTCTCTGGTCAATGGTGGCTTACCGGCCAAGTATCTCCCAAACCCAGTATCCTTATCCACTCCGTCAATCAAGGCCATCAAAACAGTTTGTGCATGGGTATCTCTAACCTCCGTGACTGCTAGATTAAAGCGATCTAGATAGGACCTCAAAGATTCGTCCGGACATTGCTTAATGAGGGATAATTCAATGGCATTCTTAGATCTCTGAGTATGCAGCCGGAACTGATTCACGAACTGTTCGCTTAATTCCCTGAAACTGGAGATCGTTCGAGCTGGCAAACGAGTAAACCACATTAACGCCGTATCCTCCAGAAATATCGGGAATGCCTTACATTTTACAGCGTCGGAGGCAGTAGCTGCATTCTTGTACCATGAATATCTCATTAGATGCTGGACTGGATCCGCCCTTCCTACATAGCGGTTTATAGGTGGCATGTTGGATTTCCTGAGGAATCGAAACTCTAATATGTCATCCGTGAAGGGCGTATGACTGTGGCCTATACCCTAATCCTCATTTCTTTGTCCGCGGTTTTCTACCATCATTTGTCTAATCATGGCCTTAACATTTGCATGGGTCAGGGTGGATTCGGGATCATCATTTCTTGCCCTGCGGGCCTCTCCAGCAATTCTTTTACGTGCTTCTGCAATGTCTGGGGCCAGAACAAAACTTCCTTGCCCCCTATTGTCACGGTCAGTCACACGACGAGCAAGAGGAATGGGTTGATTCTGAGCAGGGTCAACAATGTCTCCATTCCTAGGTGGTAGGACGGGCTCATTTAAGTTACGGTTATTAGCTCCCTGATTAAGCGTCTCTTCTTCTCGAGAAGGCAGTGTCCCAAATCGAAGCTGCTCTATGTTCTCAGCCCTTTCTAACAGAGGTCATCGCCGGTTTCTTCGAGGTTCTTCAGACCAGGATGAGTATTCTGGGGTAAAGGGGTGAGCTGGCGATGGCGAAACCTACCTCTGGATATCATCAATTCGTTTGCCTAGGGCGGTAATATTCTGACGCAGCAACGAGCTCTCTCGCCTTTGAGCGGGCAATTCATCATTTTGTCTGTCCAATGCTTCAATTATGCGAGAGAGATCTCCTTCCATAGTTGGGCATAAGGGTTGAACTGGTCATCATCATCTTCTCTTGTACGCAAGGAACTCGAGCCGGGTCGAGCAGAAGTACCAGCACGAGCGGAATGAGTCATAATCTCCTTACCAGGTTGAGTAGTAGTTTGATTGTCATTTCGGATCGTGGTCCCCTTGGGCTGATGGCTCGTGGTCCCCTCTTGGCATCGGTTCGTGGTGGTTCCTTGGGATCAGATCGTGGGAGCATTGGCAGGAAGGAGGGTGGCGTTTTCTTGAGAACGGGTCGTTAAGCCCTCAGTCACACGGTTCGTGGTACCTCCAGCGGGTTGGATCGCCCCCTCCACGTCACGATCCAGAGAGTCAACCTCGACCCGCTCCTGAACGCTGTCGTCACGAGCTTCGTTTGTAACTTCATCGGCCTGCGAAGCTCGTACATCCTTGGACTTCTTTCCAGCCATAATACTTTGGATTTGCTGAAATCTTCAAAAATGAAACAGTGGGGTTTTGGATTGTTTTCTTCGGACTTGACTATCCAAACAATAGAACAACAATCCAATATGTTGAAACTTCAATTCTCAGTGAAAGCACCGAAATGTTAGATCAAGATTTGGCTCTAACACCCAAATTATCTGAATACGCAGAGATTAATGTTTAGAAATGCAAGAAAACACAGAAAACACACGAGATTTATAGTGGTTCGGCGTTAACGAGCCTATATCCACTTTATATCTATGATTGTACGTAAGGTTCGGGTACAATCAATTATTTCTCTCTTACTCACTTTTACAATGTTGATTCACTAAATGATTTCGAATTAATACTGATAAGAAATAATGAAGAAATAGTAACGGTGACAACAACACTCAGAACTGCCGAAAGATCCTGAAAAATGCCAAGTACAGGGCTATTTATAGCTGATATCTGCAGACGGTTCGTGGTCACACGTGGCACAAATCCTGAGGATCTCGGACTGGTTCGTAGCTTGATGGAGAAATGGTCAATATGACGGTTGTAGACAGGTGTCCTTAGATCCTGCATTTTCGGATCGTGGTAGACCAAGTCGTGGTTAATATCCTTTGGTTCTGAGATCATGTCGTGGAGGGATCGGATCGCGATAAGGAGCCGCGATTGCTGATGGGCGCCACGAGTCGGGGAGGACGATGTGACCACGATCGAGTGTTTAAAGGTTTTGTTATGTGAGGCTTCATATTTCCTTTGTGTGTGAACCTTGGTGGCTTGGTCCAAAAGCTAGCCAACAGGTGACGACTATATTAAATACAAACGTTGTGAAGATCTAAGATTAGGGTCGCTGAGAGGTATTATGCATCAGAACGATTTTACAATCAAATATTTCCTAACAACTGATTGCAGCGTTCAAAATAATTGCACAACCACCAGGGGCGAATGTACTTTGAAGAGGCAGGGATCAGCTGATCCCCCTCATTTTTTTTCCTAAAAGCACTTTACATTTTGTCAAGCACCTTGTGTGCATATTTTACCAATACCACTTTGCTTTCTGCCCCCCCCCCCCCCCCTTCCCTCCCTTTACAAATTTTGATCCCACTTGATGGAATGACTGGATTCGCCCCTGACAACCGCAATAGTGTTAAGTGGGATTACTGGGTCAATACACGGTTAAAACATGATAAAAGGGATCAAGTCAAGTGTTAATTAAACATTAAAATGGTTGAAGACTGTACCTTATGTTGATGAATGAATTCTCTTTATGAAACAAAAAAGAATAACGGAGGATGAGGAGGAGCATAGAAAACCAATTCAAGACAGGAATACCCTTGGTTGCACAGTACATATATCACAACTATTTTCAAAAAGGTCATCTTAAACATTGGCAGAATACATACAGTTTTTGCAACTTTCATGTTACTGCATATTAAATTATTCGTCATTCCCATTGAACGGTATCATCTTACATAAGATTACCTTAAAAACATTCATGTGCACCTCGGCACACATGAGAAAACATACATACTAGTTGTATTAGCACTAGTAACATACTGTTAATATATGTATATTGGGGGCATGCATATATACGGAGACACGGTTCAATTAATATCGGAACAGTGCCTCAGAGTGTTCAGTACATACGACCTTTCTGATGATGCAGAACATCTTGAAGGAGCAATCTTGGACGACATATGCGAATCATCAGAACTGGAACTGGTTTGAGGACAAGCATCTTCTTCAAAAATAGTTTGAAGACTGGCGCTGAATGAGTTTCTTCTTGCCTTTGAAAACAGAACAAGCGGAGCAACTGCTGAAAACGAAGCTACGACATCAGTCTTATATGCCTCTAAGTACTGCGATGGGTTTATTTGGCCTCTTGCCATTGCTTAAAAAGAAAAGTGAGTAAAAGAGTTTTCCGTGTTGTTGCTTAAACTGGGAAAAGATGCCAGCATTTATATAGAGATGTTTGTGGAAAATATTCCCTCGTCCCTCTTGAAAAGGCACCGTTTTTTGTAAAACTGAGGCCATTTATGAGGCATGCATGACGTGCACATTTTGGTAAAACTTTGATACTGTTATGGCATCTCCAGTGAATCTAACTACATTACGCAAAATATTCAAACGTGTTAAATATTTCATGCTGGATTGACTGGAGAAGGCTGGTAAGGAAATTTGACACAGAGAAAGCCTTAACAATCTCAATTTAAGTACAACCCGTGCACGTTACACATAAAATTAATATATGCAATTCGTGCTTGCAGGCAGAACGTCTGCATCTAAACCTTAGACGTCTCAAGTTCTTTCTTTCTGGAAAATTTGAAGGGTAAAATGAAACAAATCTTCAATTTTGGCACTGATTTGCTTTATAATATCCAATGATGGTGCATGTTTTATTCAGTGTATATTCATAGTATTAGTTCTGGATGAAACTGTGTAAATATCAAGGAAAAAAGTTTTATTTTTTTTACCTCATTTGAAGTCGCTGTCGAAGAGTCACTTTGGTTACAGCGAGGCTAATAAGTAATCTCCAAAACCTTCACATCATTGAAGTTACTTGACCTCCGCCCAAATACATGATTGATTAAGACAATAAAAACATGATAGAGAAAGAGATAAGAGCCAATTAACGTGTGAACATGCCTTCCTCTTAAAATTATTTTATTTTGATGGCTCTAATAAGCAATGGCTTTTTAAAGTAAATGCAAAATTTGGAGACATTTGACACATCCTTTTCTAGCAAAAAAGCTTTACCTTCAAATAACGGCATCTACAATAATAATATATTTTATTTATGTTTGCATTAGACGCCCCTCTTAAAAAGCAAATTGATTAGTTGTACCTTTCCATATGAGGTCCTACTTCACTTAGTTATATAGGAGAAAAGTTCATAAGTCAATAATACTGTTGTTAATTTTGTACGAGTATCCGTTGTCAAGCTCGGTACGAATTCAAAATCTATCTGTCAATGTTTGATCATTTTTCATTGAGGACATGAACAAAAACACACTACAACAACTATAATGTTACAACTCTCATAAAATATCGCTTGTAATAGAAATTTTTTACAACTGCGTTATTTAGAGAATTGTAATAGATCGGTTTTCAACATCTTTTTTATTTTGTTACTTATGCTAGATACCTATCACAACTGCTTGTTTTGGCCAGCTGCAGTAGATACTTATTTTTGTTAACTCTTCATTATTCCTACTTGTAGCAGAAGTCTATTACAACGCTTGGTGTCAGTTGTAAACGATGTTTGTTTTTAACAACTCTTCTGTTTTGTCACTTGTACGAATTGTCTGGTTAGTTTTTTTTATTGTTTATTCATCATTCGCACGTTGTTCAGTTCGTGTGAATTGCGTTCGAGCTAACGACTCTTTCAGTCCGTGTCCATTCAAAACTCTTATAAGACAGGGCATGTACACCTCTATGTCCGGTCTAATCCACCCGATTAACATTTGTACTCTGTTGTTGTTATTTAAAATAGAAAAGCACAAGCTATAATATATTTTCTTAATAATAAAAAAATTGAATTGTAACTTGACAGGGGATTTTATTGTGAATTAAAACAAACTTCATTAACTTTTTTAAGCTCAAGAACAACTCACTAAAAATTTATTTTTAACGATAATACATATTGTAAACTGATTCTTAAAAACTAATAGCTAAATTATGATATTATATACACTGTAAAAATGATAATTAAAATTGGTAGTCAAATTCTAAAACCGTACACATTGTAAAAGCGATACCTTAAATCTGATGCTTTGTTTTTTAAAATAAAATTTCAGCAGACTGTCCTTACGGTTGAGAAGACATGTAACTTTGTCCTCGACACTGTTTTTCTGGATGATTAACATGCTTAATTAAGCTTTTGTTAAAAAATAAAAAGCTTATTATTTGAAGCATAGTAATTCCAAGCATTTTTATAATTTATTTATAGTCACGAAAATGAATCCACGCATTGTTGAATTTGAAAGGACCTCTCTTTTGACAAAAAATATGAGTAGAAAGCCGAAGAAGTAAGGGACAATGATCACTTGTCTAAGTCGAAAATAAACATTGTGACACACCCTATCAATTTTACTATAAGAGGAAATTTTCTCTCTCCCTTCCCTTGTAGTTAAATTTACTACCACTACTTACAATTTCAAGCAACATCACACTTTTGAATGAGGAAAACAGACAGAAAGCAAAACTTAGGAAAATCTTAAGTGAAAAGTATGGAAAGTAAAAAATTTAGTGAGGACAAATTTTAGTGCAAAAGTAGAATTGTCAATGGGTCCCTTGAATTCCACTTTAACACTCAAAGTTGTCCTTGCCCCTAAATTTTAAAGCATTCATACTTTTCACCAATTTTTTTATTAAGTTTGCCCTTCAAAAGAAATTTCCCGATTTGAACGGTGGAAAAATATTTTTGTGACAAACATAAAGATGTATTGAGTGGAGTATTGAATGTGGTACGCTGGTGAATGAGGTATATATCTACGGTGATGAACAGAGAATTTGAACATGGTGTTGCAAAATATTTAGTTTATGAATTTTAATTTAATTTGTAATATGCGTCTGAATTGCAAATAATAAAATCACAAATTATTAGGTTTCTCATATCAAAGCGGTCAACGTGGTTATAAGGTTCTATATGGACAATCGGTTATTTTTAAAAAGAAAAATGAAAAAGCTGGAAAAACTATAGGAAGACAGTGGAACATCCATTTGAAAGAAATGGTAGAGTCAAGTGTTCATTTTGATCATGGTATAGGATAATTATTTCCCAAGCTAAATTTAACTGTATAAAATAGTCGTTTTTTAGAGTCAAAATCCACAGCATGTAAAAACACATGTTTTCTTTCTTCTGTAACTGGGATGTGCCCGATCCACTCAAAGATGTACATCTTTCAACGGTGAAGATTTCAATACATAAAAATTAGATCCAACTAGTAACCGATATAAATAAATTTTGTACTCTAAGTTCATATGGGTTTCCTACTTGAAATGAATTGGCAACCTGCCTGAAAATGTTTAGAGTAATTAACCAGACTTTTATGCATCTCGGATTGTGTTAAAGCTAGTGTGATATATATATATATATATATATATATATATATATATATATATATGTGTGTGTGTGTGTGTGTGTGTGTGTGTGTGTGTGTGTGTCCCAACACATATAATTTTAGGATCTACCATACAATTACTTAATAACCTTAAATAATCAAGGCCGAATTAAATGAAGTTCTTCACTTAGAAAATTATGAAAATATTCATATTTGTTTAGAAAATTCAAAAAACCATCTTCAAAATATGATTCTTCGCCTTGTTCTAAAATCTCAAGGCATTTGGGTGTCAAATGATAGGGTTTATATGTAAATCCCGCATGAAAACTTCATGAAAATGTAACCTATCATCAATAAACATACATAAATGAACTTCTATCTTATAAAATGGCACAATAAACTATAGCAATAAGAAACAATTCGAATCTTATCATAAATCCGATTTGACAAGCATATGACTTGTATGAATATAATTATTCACCTTAATTACTTAAAAAGAAACTTAAGATGAATGCCTTTAGCTTCCTAAGCTCTATTCCTTGGTTAGCTTATGTTTTCTTCCTCTTCCCTAAAGTCGTGGCCAACCTTGTATTTTCTTTTTGATTTGCAATTGATATGTGAAGGACTAAATGAGAAAAGGTAAAGGTTATGAATACAGGATATAACCTTTTCCTATTTTACTCCGCTAATTTTCCTCCCTCTTACCTACCTATTACTATTTGATAAAATTAGTTTATTAACTATGGTTTGGCTCATTTATTAATCAAATATCACACTTACAATATTTTATTTTATTTACCTAGTTAAACATTCTAGTATGGTGACTGAGCCAAAGTTTATTTTATTTTTCGTAAACTCTAGGTGCCTTATTTTTCTGAGTAATCAAGTAGTTCAGGTTTAACTTGAAGCACTTCGATGGAGCTTGGAGATGAAGGCTTCTTGTAGATGGTTATCCATTGCCACATTCACTATATCCTTATTTATATTTGTTCAACATTTTCAAGGACATGTTTTATAATGTCCAAGCTAACATTAGATAAGCTCTAATGTTTGTGTTAAGATTCTCCACTGTAAAGATTATGTCTGTTATGCAAGATTCTACTCTTTCTATTTTCATTTCTTACCTTTGAAGAATCACTTCCCTAACACTTGGATTTGTGGCACACAAATACCATGGATGTATTAGTGTCGACTTCCCGAGGTCAAGGGAATGGTGTATCATATTTGGTACTAGAGTTTAGGTTGAGTAAAAACCTAAGACTGATCAGGGTAAAATACCCATCTGAGGTAGGGATAGAATTACCTTAGGATGAGTATCTCATTAGAGATAGGGATAGTTTAATCCTCAAATGAGTTTTACACCCGAATGAGTTAAGAGTAATATATATGAGTGTGTATTTAAAAATACAAACTATAGCCTTTTGAAATTTTGGTAAATAACTTCACCCATGATTTATTTTCAATATAAATAATATCCTTGAAAAGTATAATTACTAAACTATATAGACAAACTGTAAACCATAAACATCCTGTGATTAAAATTTCATAGTTTGAATATAAGATGTTTGTAGTCACACTAAAAGGTTAATAAAAGATAAAATAATTGCATGAGTACGCTTCATATAAGATATTGGATTTGTTAAAATATTTTATAATGGGATTTTTTATAATTTAAATCTCGATATTTTTCAAAAGATTCCTATTAAAGAGATGATATGAATTAATAATTAATAGATTAATTATTAATGGTTAATTTATCAAGGAATTTGCATTCCACATTTATTAAAAAGCGATATTAATATACTATAAGGAACACAGTGATAATGAAACTTTAACAGGTGTTGTTTATTAAAATCTAAACAAAAAATATATTTGTGTAGTGATCAAGGTAAAGAAATAACTTATATAAATACGATTTATAAACCAAAAATGATTTAAGAATTTATGAACTTATATCCCGTTGTTTATAAAAAAAACTTCTAAAAGATTCATAAGTAAAAAAAAAATATGCTAGATAGTTCAAGTGGCTCGAAAATGACAAAAATGGGCAGGATTTATGCATTAGGTTAGTAAGAAAATCTCTTAAAAATTTCACTTTTTGTAAAGTGGATATGTGGTACTATTTGGTAGTACCAAATTCCTTGAATCACTTTGGTGTTAATCGATCTATATGCATAACTCTCGTGGATTACAAATGGAATGATGCTAAAATACAAATAACCTATCTTTTAAAAGATAATAATATTAAATGATAATGTAATAAAAGAAACATCTTTAGAATTAACTAAGGATAAAAATTCAAATTCGCAAGTAATATCATTGAAGATTATGAGAATACATATAATGTAATTCATGTTATGATAAGTAATTTGGTGCTTTCAATTGTTAAAATGAAATAAAATCTCCAACAATTTTGGAAAGTTGAAAAATTTGAACAGTTAAAGAACTTATGTTAACATATGTGAGAATGTAACATTTGAACTAAGAAGAAAACAATAAGATAAGTATGTAAATTACATATAGATATCATTTTATTCGCATGGCTTATCATGATTCAAATTTAAGTACGAAACATTGAGAATTTTGCACCAGCCCAAAAAAAGTTTTATCACTCAATTATATATGGAAAACATTGATAAGGGTTTATGTTTGGGTACTTGAGTTTTAATCATAGTTGATACTTATGTAAGGAAAAAGGAAGTTTCTTATCAAGAAGCTTGATCAGACTCCACGCCAGAAAATCGAATGCTTGGTATTAGTTTGAAAAGTAACGATGTAAATTTGAAAAGAAGATTGAATTAAATGTTGCATAGATGATTTTTATAACATCCCGGATTTTCAGCCGATTTAATATTGAATTTTTAAATTATTTTTAAATGTTGAATTGGAAATATAAATGATTTTTTATATGGAATTATCAATTTAATAATCGATATATGATTTAATTTTAAGTATATCAGATTATAGTAATATGAAAATGAAATACAATTGAATTCGAAATTAAAATTGAATCAAAACAATTCTATCAATTAAAATAAATTCTGTATTCAATTAGAGCGATAATAATAATAATTTATTATTGAAGAATTTGATGGTTTTGAATTTAAATTGATATATTCTCCATACGATCGAGTTAGATTTCGAAACATGTCCCAATGTGTTCATAATAGTGGTATAACCATAGGAACGGCGGTTGTTGTGTCTAAATTGGAATTCAGAACCGCAAAATGTATTATTATAAAATTAAATGGATAGGTACTAAATCTAATCGAATTCAAATCAAATTAAATTTGCTTGTACGTTAGTCGACCTATAAATCTAATTTGTGCAGCCCTATTTTTTTAGCCAACAAATCCGTCTTCTCTTCGTTTACAAATGTCCAACCACCCTCTTATTTTTCTTCGGTTCTATCGAAGCTTCAGTAAGAAAAATGGCCCCTTCTGATTTCAATTTAAAATCACATTCCCCTTCAATTCATTTGCAATACCCGAATAACTTCAGTAAAAATCTAAGGCAACTCCTTTTTCCGTTCCTCGATTCAAAAAAAGGGGATCGTAAGCATCAAAAAGGGGAAATCAATGTCGCTTCTCTTTGCGTGGGTACTTCCATGTCGGATCGACAAGGAAGGATGGTTTGGATGTTGCTATTTGGAATTTTGGGCAGTTAAGGGTGTTCGAAGTCTTGGGTACATTGTGGGTCTAGGAATTGATATTGGTGAGGATGGTATATGCGATTCGCCACTTTGAAGTTTTATCCAAATTCGATATCGGATTTAGAACATATGATGAGATTTTGGGATGATTTCATTAAAATGAATGTCGTTGTTTTCATAATACTGAGCGTAGAAGTCGCGATGACTAGACGGACAAACAGAGATGGAGTTCGATTCTGGTATGCTCGGCCATGGTGAAAATATGTACTGGAGTGTGCGGTCATTTGATGGGAAAGAAAGGGGAAGCTCACGGTGGTAACATATGTCAGCAACAGGAAATGACGATTTTTGGGGATGGTGATTAAGGTAAAATACACTTACTAATTAATTTTTAAATTATAAATTAATGAAGTATTAATTATATTTTTAAATTTATCCAAACTTGAAATAGCTAAAACCATTTTATATGATATCATAATCTGAAAAATGAATTATGTTAGGTTCATATGGATGAAAGCTACAATATGGAATTGATTGGAAGTGCTGTGAAGCTTCCCGAAATTTTTGTCTAATTTTAAACAATTGCGTAAAATTAGATAAAACAACGTAAATCATCAATTTAAAATCAGGGTGAGTAAACTCACTATCTGGTTCGATTATGATATATTATATTAGATTTTTATTTAATGCAAATATTTATTTGTTGTTTGTTTGTTGGTTGGTTGCATTGCTGTTTATTGGTAAATTGTGGGTATACATGTATATTAGTTATATTTAGGCTTGGTGGTTGAATATTGGGTATTAGATATTCCCTTATTACCATTAGCGGATCCTCCTATGCGCCCATGATATATAGAGTGGATGACCTTCTATACTGCGATATCCTGCCTTGAAGCAGGGTTGATATTCTTTATGTTGACTAACATCTATGGATGTTGGGAAAACAGGTTGGAAGGATCCAATTGGATTTCTCAAATTTATTTATTGTTGTTTACATATTTATATATTTATGTGATATGTTGAATTGGATTGTTTGTTTGGATGTTTGAATATAACTAGCCCTAGATATTGATATTTAAAAATATCATAAAAAGGTATTTTTAGATTTAAAAAGGAAAATTTTATTTTCTGAAATAGAAATTGAATTAGGAATGAGTTATAAAATATTAACTTGTTTTCAGTGATAGAAACAAGTAATTAAATTTACGAACGATGTTTTTAAATGGAAGGAAAAATTATCATTTGATAATATTCAATTTTAAATTAAAGTATGAATTTAAAAAGGGAAATTTATTTTCTGAAGTGGAAATTTGATTTCAAATGTAACTTGAAATAGAAACTTGTTTTAATATTTATGTTAACAATATTTTTCGTCAACACCAGTAAGTAGGTCAGAGAAGAGTAATCTAAGAGAGAGATAGGTTGTTTGCTCTAAGCGGGTTCGGGTCAAGTCAGTGTCTCTGCGTATTCGGATCAATCTCACGGGGCGGTTGAATTCTACAGAGGCGACTTAGGTTTACTGGGAGGATTAAATGGATAACAGGGGAAGCTCTCTCCGGTCATCGCTATAGACTTGGATAAAAACCCGCACATACATAGGTAGCAAACAGTAAATTATAACAGAATTAATTAAGAAAAATCATGATAAATCACAGATAGCACCATAGATGTGAATTTGCTCTTTATATATCTCATCGCTTTTCATATAAGAACATGATTGAGGAAATTTTATCACTCTATTTCTTATGCTAGGGTTTAAAGAGGATGAATACAAAGAATTCGAGCTAGTGTCTCTAGCTAATTTTTGAATTAGAATTCTCCTTAATATCGAGAATTTGAAATTCTGTAAAGTCCTCCTCAGTGTGACCCCTAGGGTCTTATTTATAGAGGATTTGGAGCCCCTTCTGCTGTCGAGTTGTTGGGCCTGCACGGGCCTTCGTTAGCCGCTTCTTCTTTGACCCGCTATATTTAGCTTTTGACCGCCCCTGAGGTTTTAATTATAGTCTTCATAGTGGGAGTCTTGGTCAATCGGACTTTTTTTGATACGTAGGACTTGTTGATGGGGTGGCTTTTGGATGACATTTGAACTTCCGATAGCAGCTCATGAATGTAGGCTTCCGGACGTAAGGGCCTTCTTGCGGATACTTAGAGGAGCTTGTCCTTCACGGCGTATGTGGAGGGTCGCCGGTTTGAAACCGCTATTGGTTTTTGTACTAGATATATTAGTACGAGTAGCCTGTATCGCCGCTTGGGTCCTGGTTAGCCTTCCGATGGGGCTATTGGGTTGGCCTGGTCTTCCGGATGTTGACTTTTGGCTATGTTTCTGTTGTCTTTTAATCGTGGTCTTTCGATACTTATGTGACAGTTGTTTTCGGGAACAGGTTCCGGACGATTCTTGCGTATTTCTGGTTTGGTGACTTTAATACCTCTAGGAGTATCGGCGTTGAGCAGGTTGACACTGACAGCCGCTTCAGGTTTTGAGGAGTGGAGCTTATGTATTCTTCTTTCTTATTTTCTGATTTAGTGGCCCTTTTGTCATGCGTCTTCCAGCCGAATGGGTCTTGTCGTAAGGTGTGACACCCCACATCCGTTAATGTCACTCATTAATAGAATGCATTAAGTTTTGTGAAGCATTGTAGGTAAACAGAAACAGAAACAGAAACATTACAAGACGGATATAAAATAGTAGCGGAATTTAAAACTTTATTAATCATAAAGCATCGTGGTTCAAAACATGGTTACATCATATGTCTGAAAAACATAAAACCCAGTACATCATTAAAATTTATGTCTTACACTTTAAAACATCATAGTACAATAGTAAAAGAAGCATATCTCCAAAACATTAGCCATAGTAGAGAAACACGAAATCGAGCAGTACATTTATGCAACTCCAAGCAAGATGAAAGCAGAATCTTGATTAAGCTTGAGTATTCCCACCGTGAGGACATGGGGGGGACGGAAGGGAAAGAATAAGAAACAAAATGGTTCAGAAATTTGTCTGGCGAGTCCAGTTACTTTTAGCATATCAATAAGTAAAAGTATCATGACAGGCATATAAAGCGGATAAGAGAGATAACATCATAATAGGCAGGTATGGCAAGGTAAACATTACAAACATGATAGAGTATACTGCACTTCTCTAATGATTTCCCTGCACCAATACCAATGTCTTATTAACAAGATGATCCCCAATAAGTATAAGATGGTAGACTTAGGTGTACTTCAAGTGAGAGGTTTTCACCCCATACAACCAACAAGCAACCCAACATACCGTAGTTACCCTTAAGGGTATTAACGGGCTCCCCACCATACCGGAGTCTAGATGTACCCTAATTACTAGCCTAATAGATCAGCTCTCTACTCCGTAGATACCATGTGTTGGCCCCACAGTAGGGTGCATCACTCCCTAAAGTGGCAACCTTTCGTCTTTAGGATGTGCACAACCATATATATAGGTGTCATGGCATCTAAACCTCCTCTGTCGGACCCATGCACGCACATGACCCCGTCGGAATGTGCCGCCCACGCCATCCCCCATGTTTGGATCTCTTACAATCAGCCCAGTAAGCGTGCCCCGACTCCGACCTAGTTCGGAGTGTTGGATCTAGATTAAACCTAGAGGGGGGATGAATAGGGTTTATCACAAACTATCACAGAGTTTAAATATTACGGGATATTAAAATATTCACAGATCACAGAATGCCGTAGAAACAAAAGTACAGAAAGTGAATAACACACGATATACCCAGCTTCGGCAAAATCCTGCCTACTGCTGCATTCCTAAGGTTTCTACTAGGAGTTAATAACAGATCCCACTTATAGACACTGTAAACTTGCACTCCCTGCTCCTGTACTAACCGTACACTCAAAACCCTATATTGATCGATATCCCCTCGGCCGGATTTTCCTGAATTACAAACCCGTAACCCTAGATTTTACAAACTCTATAAACTGCCAGCTAAACCCAAACTGGATTCCCTAGTATTTTACGAACACTAGAAACTGATTTGGACGATTTACAAAGAAACAAAAATACAACAAAATAATTGAAAGAAAAACCCCTTAAACGTAGGCAAAAAGAATCCTCCCTTTTATATTAATCTTGGCTTAGCCAAGTGTATTTTGACTGGCCACATCACTTTTGCTTTTGCACGTTCTCTCCTCTATTTTGGAAAATGAAAAATGGCGGCGGTGGAAAGGGAGATTGCTAGGGTTCCTCTTTGTATCCAAATCACAATCGCGATGATGATTTAAGTTGTTTCTCTGAAGCTCGAAAATCTCTATGGCTTGCTCAATTGATTTGGAAAAGCTTCTCGATTGAAAATCCGTGAGTAATTTGATTTTGATTTCTCTACTTTTCTTTGAGGTGATTGTGTTGGATATTCGATTCAATTGTTTTTGATTTCGATCCCCTCTATAGCCAATGATGAATTGTTGTGAATTTATAGGGTAATTTGAAACCCTAGTAACCTCTGATTTCACATGAGTGGCTCGATCTGATTTCGCTCTATTTCCCTTTTTGCTTATGAGATTGTTGCGTGATTTTTGGAAAACATTTATTCGATTTGGTCCTTAAAAAAGCTTTTCTGAAAACATGTTTCTGAAAAAAATTTAAAGCAATTCTGGAATTGTTGAGTGAAATTCCTTGGCCCCTTGTGTAATTAAAAACTACTGCCTTGTTCGAATTGCAAATTAAAAACAGGAAACAAAAAATTTGTTTCCAATAGCTCCTTGCTTAATTGAAGATGCATTTGTGGAAATGTTTAAAAACTTGTTTCCTGAAATGAATTTAAATCGGCTTTGTGGGTCTTTGAGTGATTTCCTAGCATTAAAAAACTGGCATGAACATTTCAGGAAATATTTCTTCAATGCATTTGAAATCAGAACTGATTTTCTAGAAACGAGTTGTCGCTGTAATTCCTCACTATATCTGTTTCCATCTGTTTCTTCAATTAGCAGAATTTCCCCTTGTAACAATACCGGAAAATTTATTAACTTGCTAAGTATGAGAAACTGATTTGCTTCACATATGCATTTTATCGAAATCTATGAAACATGATTGCTGAAAATAAGTTGTGATTCCCTTAATTTGAAAACTTTCCGAAGTAAATTGCATAGAAAATTATCCACTGTGAATTCTTTGTCTCATCCACTTTTGTTGATATGCATCATCCAGATTTGATCATGTAGTATATTTGTCTTGGACATAAACTAATAAAGCATGTCTGCATGGGTTACCTTGTAATAAAGTGACATGCCATGCAAATGTGCACCACTTGAAACTGAAATTGATCACTTGACTACATATTTGCACCCTTGACCGTGTGTGTTGATGACCATGTGCTCCATTTTGTAAATGCTGAACCATGTCTCCATCCTGCAATTTCATGTTGCATGTTTGTATTTGTCTTCTACCCATGCTGCCTTGTGCATGTCTGAAAATCCATGAAATTTGAATGCTTTCCATATGTAGCTCTGAAATCCTGTGCGATCACTGCTTTCAACATTTCTCTTTGAATGTTGCTTGAACCTGAACTGATTTGTTATTGTTGCCATATGGATTTGATACAGTTTAGCTCCAACAATGTTGTTTGATCCATGCTGAATTGTGCTCCCACTTGAAACTTGTATGCGGCTATATATTAACTTGTGTTTGTGAAATTCTTGCATCCCACTGTTTTTCTTGTCATGCCACGTGAAGTTTGACCCTTGCACTTTGATTTGCCATGCCAACCCCAAGTGTTTGTCCACTAGTTTTGAGGCTGTTCTTGATATATTGCACCATGTTTTTGTTTGGATCATGCTGAAACATGTTCATATACATGGCCCGACCATTTGGCCTTGATTACCCTTGTTTTTGCTGTTTTGGCTTTGCATGAGTATCCATTATTGCTTTGCTCGACAGTTGGCTTTGTTGACTATGTTGCACTGAGTTGAGATGGTCCACGTGGCTACTCCTCAGTTGCACACTGATTGGCGTGGCAGTGCACACATGTATATATTACACACATGTGTATATGCAGCCATCCAGACAAGTTTTCCTGTCCCTGCATTGAAATATTTTGTATGTACACTGACTGCCTTGTGGTATTTATAGTGAATCACTGTGAATAACACAAGCTGTCTGGACATAATCGGATAGATTCAAAAAATCAGACCGAGTCATGAAAAATGATGAGAAAACACACCAGAAAAACTAAGGCAGGTAAAATTTTAAAAATAAAATTTATATTTGCATAAATTTTGAATTTTTTTCCTGTTCCATATACTCTGTGTGTGTTTCTATATATGACAGGTATGAAGATGATGACTGGTTGTGAAGTGCGAAGACAGAAGACTGAAGGTGATAGAGAAATATATAAAAGAATATCTGTATATGAGTGAATCTGTAAACTGAGTGACAGAGTTATTGAGTGATGTGTGAGGAGCTTTGTATATAATGAAATTGATTGAAATAGACTGTATTGTATTTCTAAGATGTACAAATTTGTGGAGTTGTAAATCTGTACTGTTTAAATATTGAAATATAATATTTATATTTAAATAATATTATATTCCTGACTGAAACGGGTCCCACACACAAGATGATACAAGCTTCCCCCTACGCTTTCATCCCCACTAGGTTTTCCACAGGTTATACCATACCAGAGTAAAAGATTGCGTAACCCTACAAGTTAAGTTTGTAATCCTATATATATATATATATATATATATATATATATATATTACCCACCCACCCAAGGTTTACTTAACCCACCCACTGTTTCAAACAAGTTTACTTAACCCCTACTCAATTTATATGTTCATACAATCCCTATGGATTCAACTAGGTTAAGTATTCCAATTCATTTCCATATTCATTTATGGTCATAATGTGCTAGACTTCCCACATTAAGCCTACCACTTGTGGATGATGGATATGCCGGTCGGTTCCGGGCAGACTTCTTCCACAATTCGGACTTAACCTCGTGTCTTAGTAGGTCTCATGTTTACACACTTAGACCCCTCATATTAGATTCACTAGTTGTGGTCGCTGGATATGCCGGTCGGTTCTGAGCAGACTTCCACCATAAGGGTAATCTAATCTCGTGTCTAAGCATGGTTACAGTTACTAATTACTGTAATTCTAGGTATTTCCATTATTAACCAACTATTCCTATGTCGTTATAGGTTTTCATGCCCCTTTCCCAAGTTATGTTCATAATGAACCATATACCCCAAATTAAGGTTTTTAATCACAAGTTGATTTATGCCCCAAATTCACGTTCATATATTTCATTCAAGTTACGCCCAAATTTCCAATTACAAGTTACACCCCAAATTTTACCGTTTCGCCCTCGTTCTCAATTTAACGAGTTCGCATATTTCAGCGGCATGCCTAGGCTCGAAGGTAGCCTGGCTATAAAAATAAAAGGTAAAAGATGAAGGGAAGAGGACAAAAATGATCATACTAACATGATCGACGCATAATGGCAGAAATAGGCATAAACATATAGTGGCATAATGACAAGATAGGCATATAGGAGCAGATCTGATGAACATATGACAATATAACTAACTCAAATATAATAGGGACACCATAAACAGGCATGATGAGATCTAAACAATAAATTAGATATCCAACTAATATCTGATTTAGCCACAATCATAATAGGAATAAGCATTAGTTGATCTAAACAGTGAATTAGATCTACAAACAATGGCAGATCTGACATGACAAATAGGTATAGGTTTAGATCTAGTTCATAGTCATGTTAGAATAACTTAGATAAACAGGTTATATTAGATCTGATATGATTCAAATAGTCACAGGCATATATCCAAGTTATAGTCATCTCAAGATTTACTTTTCAAATATTTAGATCTGAAATTAACATAGACTCACTGTGATTGGATCTAAGAAAAGTAAAAGTAAGGTTGCAGATGTTGAACCACAGATCTCTAAACTCTAATTGATTGCTGAAGAAGAAAAGGCTTGATTTAATCTGGGCGGGGGCGACATCCAGTTCTCCATTATTTTTGGTGTAGATAAACAAGAGAAATGAGGCCATATATATAACCATCAGGAGAAACCCTAATCTACCCAGATCTGCCGTAGGGGGGTCGACCCCTTTATGGGGTCGACCTATGGGTCGATACCCCTCTTATGGTGTTGACCCAGGGGTCGACACCCTCTTGATGGGGTCGACCACCCTGCCGGGAATTTTCACACTCCCCTAATTTCTGAGATTTTGAATTGTTTTGAATTTCTAGACTTATTTTATTCATACATATTCTTCTTATGCGTATACAAATCTTCAAACCTTAATAACTTCTTCATATGTTGTCCGTTTTATGCGAACCAAGTGTCTATTTTGACTAGAATTCTGAGACGAACACAATGGCACTGTCCGTTTCACTTAATTCTAAATATTAAATTAATTATCCTTAATTTATCATCTTTAAGTGTTGTTAAAATACAGTGTTTTACATTCTCCCCTACTCAAAGGATTTCATCCCCGAAATCTCCAAGTTAAGAAGAATGTATATCCTACCATACATCACCCATCTATTCATCCATCAATCATGAGCATCCATTGTCCTTAAAGGCTTCTAATGCTTATATGAACATATGAAAAGGTGTGTCCTTATACTAATGCAAAAGATTAGGCGGTCTACTGATTCAGTTGACCTCCATAATGCAATGTATGTTAGTGCCATGGATCGAACATGTATGCAAATGACCCTATTATAACATGTAAGTTTTATACGCGTGCACAATCATTCGTCCAAATGCAACATGTATATGATGATACATCCATTTCCATCCATAAAAAGAAGAAAAAAGCACACATATCCATATGCGGTATAAGAGTGATTGAGCCATTCTAGTGCCTAATGTGTGTGTATGTGCATCGACATGCAACCACTAGCAAACACTTGCATTCACTTGTATCCAATGAATATAACATGTATCAAGCACAAAGTTTACATCCATGGGTTTCCTACCTAAAGGTCGAAGATTTGATCAATAGGATATTCTCAAATGATAGAAACAAGCATAAATAAAAGATTTGGAAAGGAAGTTAAGAACATACCCTCGAAAAGAAAAGGGTACGAAGCATGAATCTTTTCTTCGGTCTCCCAAGTTGCATCCTCTGGGTAATCTCCCCATTGAACTTTCATCAACTTGACCTCTCGGTTGCATAGCTTCTTAACCTATGATCCAAGAATACGGGTAGGAACTCATCTAACTGTTACTTCCCGTTCCAACTCTACTTCTTCCATTATACTCGGTCAACTATTTCGGCGGTATCATGCAAGCACTTCCGCAAATGAGAAACATGGAAAACATCATGAACACGGGACAGTCTCTCTGGTAGCTTTACTCTATAGGCCATTTGGCCAATCCTTTCTGTTATGGGAAATGGTCCTACGAATCTTGGTGCCAATTTCCCTGTAGATACAAAGCGAACCACATTCCTCAAAGGTGACACCTTAATGAAAACCATGTCTCCCACATCAAACTCAATGTCAGTTCTTCTCTTATCTGCATAGGACTTCTGCCTATCTTAGGTTGTCTTTATCTGTCTGCGGATAAGATAAATCTTTTCAGACGCCCATATCTTGTTCAAGTAGAAGTCTTTCTGTAGATTCCCATGAACAAGTTGGTGATTTTACAGGATCGTCCGTACAATGCTTTGGAGGGTTCCATGCCAGTGCTAGCTTGATAACTACTGTTGTAGGCGAACTCCACTAAAGGAATGGCTCTTCCCAAGTCCCTCCGAAGTCTAGGATACACAGCCTTAAAAGATCCTCAAGAACTCTATTCACCCTTTCTGCCTGTCCATCGGTCTGTGGGTGATAATCGGTGCTCAAACACAAATGTGTACCTAATGCATCTTGCAAGCTCCTCCAAAATTCACTAGTGAAAATGGGGTCACGGTCACTTATGATGCTGGAAGGTACACCATGAAGACGGACTATCTCACGAACGTAAATTGCTGCCAACCATGCTGCCGTCCTCCTACTCTTAACTGGAATGAAATGAGCACTATTAGTAAGTCTGTCTACTACAACCCAAATACTGGTGTTGCCTTTCTTTGATCTAGGAAAACCATCTATGAAATCCATAGAGACGCTCTCCCACTTCCACTATGGAACCTCCAAAGGATGAAGTAAACCATCGGGCTTCTTTTGCTTAGCTTTGACTTGTTGGCAAACCAAACGTTGAGAAACAAACTCCGCCACATCTTTCTTCATCCCAGCCCAAAAGAAAACCCTCTTCATATCCCTATACATTTTATCGCCACCTAGATGAATAGTCATCTTAGAATGATGATCTTCCTCTAGGACTGTCTTCAACAAACTCCCAATTCGGGGAACACAAAGCCTTCCGTCTCGTCGCAACCACCCTCTGTCTACTGAGGTGACTAGAAGTCTCACCTTTACCGAGCCTATCCAAGATGTTTGAAATATGTGGATCCTTTCACTGTGAAGCTCCCATCTGATCCATAGAGTAGGTCGCACTTCCAGTGATGCGAATAAGCCAGGAAAAAACTCGGTGGAGGGTTTAAAGTCAAAAGTCAATATAAACTCCAAGCTTTTTCTCTCCACAAACAGAGGAGTTAAGGCCATCCTCTGCTTACTCGGCGCATCTGCCACCACATTATCCTTGTCAGGAGTATAAGCAATCTCAAAATCATAAGATGCTAGGAACTTCATCCACCTTTGTGCCTTAAATTAAGATCCTTCTATGAGAACAAGTACTTGAGAGATTTATGATTGGTGTACAACTCGAACTTCTCTCCAAGAAAATAATGACGCCACGTCTTAAGTGTGAATACTATGGTAGCTAGTTCTAAGTCATGGGTACGGTGGTTCTTCTCATGAACCATTAGCTATCTACCCCCATAACATACTACCCTTCCTTCTTGTATCAAAACCGCACCAAGCCCTGTACAACATGCATCAGTGTAAACTGTGAACACTTTGTTTTCGTCGGGCAAGGTCAAGAATAGGGCTGTTGCTAGAGCCTTCTTCAATCATTGGAAAGCAATATCACAATCCACATCCCATGAAAACGTCAAATTCTTCTTCGTCAGCCTGGTGAGTGGGGTTGATATCTTTGCGAAGTCCTTAATGAACTTCCTATAATAGCCTGCCAATCCAAGAAAGCTTCTCACTTCCCTTGCATTCTTAGGAATTTGCCAATCTTGAATAGTAACTACCTTTACGGGATATATTGCTATCCCATCTTTAGAGGCCACATGCCCTAGAAATCTCACCTTTTTTCTCCAAAAATGGCATTTGGAGAATTTTGCCTTAAGCGGATGCGCACGCAGGGTTTTCAAAACCTCTCTCAAATGTTGGACATGCCCTTCTCGCTCTTTGAGAAGATCAGGATATCATCAACAAAGACCATGACGAACTTATTTAGAAACTCCCGAAAGACCCTACTCGTCAAATCAAAAAAATAGGCGGGTGCATTCGTCAACCCAAAAGGCATAGCGAGCCATTTGAAGAAACCATCTGGAGTCCTAAAAGCGGTCTTGTCTATACTGTCCTCAGCCACCCTCAACTAATGAAACCCCGCGGCCAAGTCTAATTGAGAGAAAACAGATGCACCAACAAGCTGATCAAATAGATCACCTATCCTTGGGAGTGGGTGCATGCCCTTCTTTGTGAGTTTATTCAACTCTCTATAGTCTACACATAAGCGAAGCAAACCATCCGCCTTAGTTGTGAATACCACTGGAGCACCCCATTCAGATATGCTTCACCTAATAAACCCTTTCTCAAGTATCTCCCCTATTTGATTGCTAAGCTCCATCCTTTCTCTTGGAGCCATATGACGCACAGGTAATGTAACTGGCTTTGCATTATCTACGAAGTATATACGAAAATCGATCTCGTGCCTCGGAGGTAAGCCTCGAACCTCCTCAAAAACATCAGAATACCCATAGATTACTGGTACACACCGCACATCATCAATAGATGCATCAAGAGACTCTAGGAAACTAAACATGACAGACCTTTAGGGTTACAAGAAATGTTGAGGGTCCTCCCATGGCAAGTCAAAAGTCTAACCACCCTCCTCTCACAATCCATAATAGCACCATACGTGGCTAGCCAATCCATCCCTTGAATCAAACCATAGCCCATAAAACCGAGCACATATGCATTGCACTCAAACTCGACTCCTAACACAGATATTCTCAAACCCCGACAAATCATGGACAAATGAGCCGAACCATCAATGGGGTTTGAGATAGCAATGAGATCCACTACCATACTAGTATTAAGGTGCAGAGACTCAACTACAAAATCAGATATAAATTAATGAGAAGCGCCCGAATAAAAAAGAGTTCTAATAGTATGATTGTAAAGAGAAATCAAACCTTCCACGGAAACTTTCCTACCTCAACCTGGAGCACTGATCGCGAGAGCATGCACTTGTCCTCCAGAAGCTCCTGCCCTTTGACCTTGTCCTTGCTTCTTCAGGCACTCCTTAGAAAAGTGTCCGGCCTCTCCACAACTAAAGCAAGCATTCTTCCTTCTTTTGCAGTCCTTGATCAAATGACCCTCACGTCCGCAATTATGGCACTTCCTCTTATCCTTAGCCTTGTCAATCTTTCCGCCTTTCTTTTGTTGTTGTTATTGCTCTTTCTTTAGCCACATTTCTTGTTTTGTGTTTCCTCAACCTTAACTTCTTTCTTTTCATCTTTATCTTCCTTATGCATCAAGGCCATATCAACGAGCCTTTCAAAAGTTGCTCCCATCGGAATATGAGACATGGCTAATCCATGAAGGGGTTCATTCAGTAATTTAGCAAACCACAAAGCTTTCATATGCAGACTATCCACTAGCTCCAATCCAAACCTCGCTAGTTGGTTGAATTTGTTAACATACTCTTTGATAGTCATGCCTCCTTGCTTGAGTGCCTGAAATCTTTCCATTTTCATGCTTTTCTCAGCTTGAGAAAGAAACTTCATTTCAAACCTTTGCCGAAAATCATCCTAAGTCTCCATTAGACGCTCTGCTTGCATCACTTCCCACCAGAACGAAGCTTCATCTTTCAGTAGCCAGGCGGCTAACTGAATCTTCCTATGATTTTCCACTTCGAAAATTCCAAACATGTCCTCTGTCTCTTTGAGACAATTCCTTGCCTCTATGAATGTCTTGGTTCTGCTGAATGGCTTTCCTCCCAGAGCATAGAAATCTTTGCAGACCATTGAGTAGTTATTTGCACACAAAGGAGGAGGAGGAACGATGGGTGCAGCTAGGGAAGGAATGTCAGCTTGACCATCGGTAGGCGCCATGGCCTCTAGATACCTACGGAACCAGTCTGGTATCATAACGCCCTTAGGAATATTAGGTTCCCCAGACATGCTAAAAAGAAAAGGAAAGGGACTCAGACAAAGGATCGAAAGATAGTACATATGGCTTTGGGGAATATGTTTTTCAAAACAGACTTTTCTTTTGAAAATGGTTTCTTTTAAAACCTTTTTGAAAAAAAAAATCAAAATATTTTATCCGATCTAGTAACCTTCAGCTTTGATATCAAGGGTGACACCCCACGTCCGTTAATCTCTCTCATTAAGAGAATGCATTAAGTTTCATGAAGCTTAGGAAAACAGAAACAGAAACATTACAAGACAGATATAAAATAGCAGCGGAATTTAAAACTTTATTAATCATAAAGAATCGTGGTTCAAAACATGGTTACATCATATATCTGAAAACATAAAACCCTGTACATCATTAAAATTTCTGCCTTGTACTTTAAAACATCAGAGTAAAATAGTAAAAGAAGCATAATCTCCAAAACATTTTCCATATCAGAGAAACATGAAATCGAGCAGTACATCTATGCAGCTCCAAGCAAGATGAAAGCAGAATCCTGATTAAGCTTAAGTATTCCTACCCTGAGGACCGGGGGGGGGGGGGACGGAAGAGAAAGAAGAAGAAACAAAATGGGTCAGACATTAAGTCTGGCGAGTCCAGTTACTTTTAGCATATAAATAAGTAAAAGTATCATGATAGGCATATAAATTGGATAAGAGAGATAACATCATAATAGGCAGGTATGATAAGGTAAACAGGACAAACATGATAGAGTATACCGTACTTCTCTAATGATTTCTCTGCACCAATACTAGAGTCTTATTATCAAGATGATCCCCAACAAGTATAAGATGGTAGAATCAGGTGTACGTCCAACAAGAGGTTTTCACCCCATACAATCAACTGGCAGCCCAACATACTGGAGTTACCCTTAAGGGTATTAACGGGCACCCCAACATACCGAGGTCTAGATGTACCCTAATTACTACCCTAATCAATCGACTCCTTACTCCGTAGATACCCTGTGCTGGACCCATAGTAAGGTGTATCACTCCCTAAAGTGGCAACCCTTCGTTTTCAAGATGTGCACAACCATATCTACAGGTGTCACAGTGTCTAAACCTTCTCTGTCGGACCCATGCACGCACATGACCACGTCGGAATGCGCCGCCCACACCGTACCCCACGTTTGGATCTCTTACAATTAGCGCAATAAGTGTGCCCCGACTTTGAGCTAGTTCGGAGTACTTGTTTGATACCTATATATGGGTTACTAACTGAAACGGGTCCCACACACAAGATGACACAAGCTTCCCCCATGCTTGCATCCCTACTAGGTTTTCCACAGGTTAAGCCATACTAGAGTAAAAGATTGCATAACCACACAGGTTAAGTTTGTGGGCCTATATACATAAGTATTACCCACCCAAGATTTACTTAACCCACCCACTGTTTCAAACAAGTTTACTTAACCCCTACTCAAGTTATATGTTCATACAATCCCTATGGATTCTAATAGGTTAAGTATTCCAATTCATTTTCGTATTCATTTATGATTATAATGTGCTAGACCTCCCACATCAATCCTACCACTTGGGATGTTGGATATGTGGGTTGGTTCGGGGCAAACTTCTTCCATAAGTCGGACTTAACCTCGTGTCTTAGCATGTCTCATGTTTATACACTTAGACCCCTCACAGTTGATTCACCATTTGTGGTCGCTGGATTTGTCGGTTGGTTCCGGGCAGATTTCCACCACAAGTACAATCTAACCTCGTATCTAAGCGCGGTTACAGTTTCTAATTACTGTAATTCTAGGCATTTCCATTATTAACCAACTTTTTCTATGTCGCTATAGGTTTTAATGCCCCTTTCCCAAGTTATGTTCGTAATGAACCATATACCCCAAATTAAGGTAATTAATCACAAGCTGATTTATGCCCCAAATTCATGTTATGCCCAAATTTCCAATTAAAAGTTATGCCTCAAATTTTACCATTTTCCCCTTGTTTCCAATTTAGTGCAGTCACATATTTCAACAGCATGCCTAGGACCGATGTTAGCATGGTTATAAAAATAAAAGGGAAAGGATAAAGGGAAGAGTAAAGAAATGCTCATACTAACATGATCGACATATAATGGCAGAAATAGGCATAAACATATAGTGGCATAATGATAAGATAGGCATACAGGAGCATATCTGATGAACATGTGACGCTCCCAAACCCCCATGTAGATGGTGGCGAGGATAATCATTGGAATATAATACATTAATCATCATTAGCAGAGTACAGATAATAGCATGAGCATGAAATAGAGTATTTTACATCAATATGACAGCGGAATCATAAAATGTAATAAACATCAGACTAGCATAGTGTAGGATACAACTTAGTACATAAAGGAGATGATCAGTCTACATCAAGATCATTAGGACATATACATCAGAGAGTACATAATAGAAGTAAATCAGTCTACATCGCGATAAGCGGAATCATATACTTAAGATACTACTGGCGGTAATGTCAAATAACCAAAATACAAGGAAATCTAGTCTTCGCCATACAAGCCAAAAGTGCACTCCATGCTGTAGTACAAAGCCAAAATACAGCCTGTCACCTGTCACTAGGCTGCCCGTGTGAAAATAAGGGCGCCCGAGTTTGCAAAGTGAAACAAACTACGAGTCAGTCATGGGGCTGGTACGAGAAATCTACTTAACTGATTTAACAACAATAATAAGGAAAATCATAGGACCATGCCACTTTCGTGGAACGGGTTCACTCCACTGATTACCAGTGCATGAAATAAAGTAAATTATTTAAACAACGCAATACTTTTTAGAAAGAATGAAGCTGTTATCAGACTCAAGTCCCATCATACAATGCAACACACGCCGGAGGATAAAGTTTTACCTTATAATGGCTAAGATATGCTCAATACGTGTAAAGCAAAATCATTCGATATTATTACTAGTGCATATATGTTTCAAAAGAAAAATCAATCATAATATCAATCATAGACGACATAAGTGCCCCCATACCACTATGTCGCTATATATAAGTTACAATCAAATCCATAATTTCATATTGGAAATTTGGATTCCATCATGAGTCTAGGCAAGGGATGTGCTCCAATCCGCTTCGAAACACTCTAGCAAATGTCTCAGGACTGCACACTCTGGACAACCCCTAGATCCTCCAAGGCCGGTCCACACTTACATTAGTGGATTGGTAATTCCTGAACACACGTTTCCCGGTCCTATCAGACCTATCCATCGGCTCCGTAGAGACCGATATAACCGAGGCGCCTCGCATTCCAACATCCACAAAGGTAAAGATAATATACATGTCAGAGCTTGTAAAACACTGACACCACCGATAGCTAGAAAGAAACGTCATGTCCTCCTTGGGTTCCCTTATCCCATTTTTAACTCATACCGAGGTGTGAGGCTTGCGAATCAACGCTATACACAAAGCTATGCTATATTAAAGCCGTGCTTTGATCACCAACCATAAGACTCTGCCTTTCCAACAAAAGCCTTGATCACTGCATCTCCGCATGTCACACAGGCAATTCACTCCATGCAACTGATTTCTATCGACATATAACCTCTGAGCTCGTACGTCTTAGAGAAGGGCGTTAAGCAAGAGAATAAATTATCCACCACCAAACAGATATATATTTAATAAAGATCAATCAACGCAGAATAAAATCTGATGTCAGACACACATCCATTTACAAGTTCGTTCTGGGTCTGAACGAAACTGGAGGCACCTTATTCCTCGTTCCATATGTCCAATACGGAAGAGAGGCCCTTGCACATCCGGACGATCAATAAGTACGCCCAGACCACTACCACCGTAACCTCGTCAAGGGAGCTACCCATCTCAAAGGCATCAGTAGTAATCTACACAATGTGAAGATCACAGGTCTTGCGTCGTCTTCATATCTTCGACATTTATTCGTCGATCAACTATTTGAAATGTGAATTAACTTGACCTTTTCAAATAATTCACATATACTATAATTCAAAATAATTCTTTCCATGGTTAAATTATTCGACATCCTTATTTCAGTTCTTTAATATAATTTTCATGTCAAACACATTCAACCATCAAATATCAAGCAAACCAAGTAAAATTGGTTTATTTCCATTCCATATCGCTTATAATATTTTTTATAATGATATATCGCTATTTTTATTTATTTAAAAATAGCTCCTTTTAATTAAAAGACGTTTCAAGCCATAACATAGCCCTAGCGCTGTTTTTCTCCCAATTTGATTTACACATTTCTTACAATCTAACCATCGGATCTTAACGAAGTAAAATTCCGTTGGAAAGATTTCTCCAAAGTGAACCCAACGGTTCTGGTTTTGGGAAAATCCGATGGTCGGATCTCTCGATATAATCGTTTAAAGTTATGACAACAGCAGCATCATTATTCGTTTTATTTAATTTATATATATACATATATATATATATATATAATTCATTCTGGCGCTGTTTTTATTCAGATTTGAATTTAACATTTCACACAATCCAACCGCTAGATACTAACAAATTTTATATCATTGGAAAGATTTTTCCAAAGCGAACCCAATGGTTCCGGTTTCGAGAAAATCCGGTGGTTGGATTTCCCGGTATAATTGTTTAAAATTACGATTCCAAAACATGAACTACAGCTGCGTAATTCATTTTATTTTAATTTATATTTATATTTATATATAGTTATAATTCATTCGACAATTTCTATATTGTTTTTTACTTCAAATATTTCACTAACGTCTTTAAATTTCAAAAAAAATCGCCATAACCTCCTTTGTACGGGAAGGGGTTTGGAAATTTATTGGGTCATATTAGGCACCCAATAAATCCAAAAAAGCATACGCATATTTATAGTGATATATTCCGGTGTCCACAGGGGAGTGTGTATAGATCATAACTCCAGAGAATAAATTCTCTTCACCCTATAAATAGTTTTTGTGCCGTAATGACTAGAGAGAAGTGATTATTGTCATCTCCAGACCCGTGTGGGTTTTTTTTTTAATTAATCTGGCAATTTACTGTTACATTTTATATAGTCCACGTAAGTCTTCGGTTCAACCCGAAATATAGTCATTGCCATACAAGCCTCTCGCTTGTGTGGTAAATCTTCAATCTCATCACATAAGCTCCAAATGCTTATGTGGTATATGACAGAGTATGCTATCTTCAAGAAGCATGCCATGTTGTGTAGTTCAAAATTAATCGTTACTATCTTATGGTGACGTTTATGATTTCACACAGAACAACTAGCACTCTGCATCAAATGGCATTCACGGGAGTTTATATAATAATAAAATCGCGCAGCCATCTCATTAAGGCTTACCTATTTGTCGGGTATGCAAATAAATACTTTACTCAACAGCTAATACATTCTCCTGTTCAACATATGTATATATATGCAGAACTAAGCTAAAAATAACATTTCTAGCGAAAAATGTTAATTTCAACACACGCTTATTTTTAACACTTCATACATAGGATAAAAATGATATTTTTGGTGAACAAAAATATGTTTCCACACATGTGTATTTTTAGTGAGTCGTATACATGAACAAAATGACATTTTTATCGTTTAAAATATTTATTCAACACATGAATGTTTTTAGCACTTCATATTCACAATAAAAATGTTAGTTTTATTGTTCAATCCTTTTATTCAACTCATGAATATTTCAACACATGAATATTTCAATTAGTTCATACATATAATAAAAATGTTATTTTTATTGTTGAAACAATTTATTTTAAATACGAATATTTTATATACTTCATACATAGGATACAAACGTTATTTTTGGTGTTAAAACAATTTATTTAAAACAATAATATTTTATATAGTCCATATATATGATAAAATGTGATTTTTATCTTTCAAAGAATTTATTCAACACCTGAGTGTTATTCAACACATGAATTTCTCAACACATGAATATTTCATATACTTCATACGCATAATAAAAATGATATTTTTATTATCTACACAATTTATTCCATACATGAATATAATTCAACACATGAAAATAATTCAAACACATGGATATTTTTGAAAATTTCGGCAGCATAACGGGAGGGGGTTAAAACCGGCACCGTCCCGAGTACGGCTCCTCGCACTACCTTAGGAGTCGCGACATTCCATAAGTGGTTTATCTAAATGATATAAGATCAATTTCATATCATATGAATTTTCCACAAACAATTCCAATTCGTTTTTTCAACCACAAAACAATTATTTCAACCACATTGCATCATTCTCAACTATTCGCATTATCAACAAATTTTCACGCCAACCACAATCAATTCATATCGTCCATGGTTTGCGGAATAGGGGAGTATGTATGTATGTATGTATATATATATTCATATATAAATAAATTTCATTTCCATTTCAACTCATATATGATTTATACAACGCATGTATAATTTAAACATCGCTCATATAACTTATACAACGCCCATACATGAGGTATACAATGCATATATAATTTATACTTCGCTTATATAATTTATACAACGCATTTCTATTCCATATTTGAATTTAGAAGTCTCACATCGCTTTTTAATCCTTCTGAAATTGTAGCGAGCTCGTAATACGTTCTTGTAACACCCCGCCTCCGCTAGGGTCACTCACAAAGGAATGCACTAGCTTTAGAGGGGCATTATTGGTAAACATGCACAGAAATATCACAAGACAGAACATATAAAATAGCGGAAGTAAAATCGAACTTTCATAAACATTTATAATTAAGGTCTAAAGCCCTTTACATCAGAGTACATCAAAACCTGTCTTGCAATAGTAAAGAAGCATAAAGACTTTTTCATAAATTATTCCCCAAATAAAGACAGTAAAGTAGCCATAGCCAAGAAAAGTCCAAGCCATCCATGATGACCTTCAAGCAGAAGAAGTCCAAACTAAACAGCAGTATTTCCTCCCTGTAACCTGGGGGGGAAACGGAAGAAAAGAGGCGAAACAAAACGGGTCAGTCAAAAAGACTGAGTAAGCCCTATCTACTATTAGTATAAAAACTAGTAAAGCTAACTGTCATGAGAAACTGAGATGAACATAAGCATGATAACAAGATAGATAAGCTAAATCAAAATAACAGGATGAACTACTGAACTCAGGTAAACTAAGGTGTCATGATAAATTACGATGTCAAGATAAAACAAGGTATCACATCGTCAAGTTTCTATCAAGTATAATACTCCCAAGATATCTATCACGTATAACGTCCCATGGTATCTATCTTGCATGCCTGCTCTGCACCTACCGTACTAGTATCCCAACTGTATCACGTGTTATCCGTGAATGACCCTTACTCAAAAGTCGTGTAATGGTCCATGTCAACCTAATATGCCGCATATATAGGTTACTCAACTCATATGCTTTATTTCATGTAAATGTTCAGTCCCTTGCCGTAGACCATACGGGCTTCCCCATGAGATTCTATATTACTTTAACATAGTTCCATGATCCTTAAGATCGGTTTGGACTGTTACCCTAAACCTAGCTAGGGTCTTCCAACATGAATTATCGTCTGTACAACTAGGACTTATGCTACCCAGGACTACTAGGGATTACGCTTACCTATTGCACGTTTTCGTATCTCGGTTTGGGTTCAACCACCTAGGGCCACTAGGGATTACGCTAACCGCCAACCGCGCCCTTTTTCCCACGCATTCATCGTGAATCGTTTTCCATGACTGTGTGCACATGTATCACATCGTGCTATCCGAGTCCTGTCACAGGGCAAACCAAGAAATACAGGACTCGGTCGGGAGCTTTAGATTTATCTGCCGATGCAGATACTAAGGTCTGCTTTTCTACACGTGGCTATGGTCCCACGAGACCCCTCCCTCAACTAGTGAAAGGCAACACAAGAGAAAATCTTGCATAACATGATAGCATGTATCATTCTCAATGATCAAACCCAAACTTGCAACATGAACATTTAACTTCATAGTTAATATCTAAGAGTAGGGAAAGGGCTTACATTGCTATGAAGGCCTAAATCGACTAAACTAAAGCTTGTGGTGAAGCTTATGCATGCCATCACCCAAAAACCCAAATATGGTTGCTCCAAATCAACAAAAACACCATCTTTATGAACAAAGATCAAAGCTTTTGCCTTGAAATCAACTTGAGAAGCTCTCATACTAACATAGGGACTCTCTAATACTCTCATGATCATGAAACCTCTCATAGAAATGAAGTGGAGGCTAGGATAGTTGGGTGGAGGCCATGAGAGTAGCAATTTTGCCATAGTTTAGTTACATGAGTGAATAATGAGGGTTTAGGGGTAGGTTAGGGGCTTATTTATAGATTAGGCAAGTGTTTTAGGCCATAGGATTAAACCTAGATTCAATCCAAGCCATCAAAGCATGTCTTGGGGAAGAAGTCAAGTGTAGGGGCCATCTAGGGCCTTTAGATTAAAGATGAACCATGAGAACCATCCAAATGCAAAATCTGCATTTGAGCGAATCGGCCCACGGGTTGACAGCCAAACACCCTGGATTAACCCTTAGTCGACCCAGCGGGCTCGGGTCGACCTCAAAAATCGGCTGGTTCGGTTATTCCCCTCTCCCAATTCGCTGTTTTGAACATTTTTGCATATTTATTTATTTAATTTTCAATTATATATATATATATCAATATATATATATTTCTCTGAGAAACCCATTTCACTTAATTAAGTATACTTTAATTTGGGAATTTTTCGTGAAACTTCGCGAGGCCATATCTTGGTCATACGGACTCCGATTTTCGAAAACTCGGACTCTATTTCGCGTATTTTTACGAGACGAACGCAATGGCATAGCCCGTTTCACTTGATTCAGAATTTAAAATTAAATTCTGCCTTGATTCTCGTCTTAATCATGTTATCGAAATACGGGTTGTTACATTCTCCCCACCTTTTAGGATTTCGTCCCCGAAATCTCCAAGTTAGGAAGAACATATCCTACCATCCATCATCCATCTACTCAAAACATCATCCACAAGCAACCATTGTCCTTAGATGATTTCTAATGCTGTATGAATATATGCAAAACGTGTGTGTACATGTTCCTTAGCTAATGCTAATGATCAGGCCTGAATAATCTTTCTAATGCAAAAATATGTATAGTGCCATGAATCCAACATGTATGCAAATAGTCCTAGTCATATAGATACTATATGCGTGCACAATCATTCATTCATATGCAACAACCGCATGATAACACATTCGATTTCATCCATAAACAAGTATAAATACTCGTGCATACGCAATATGAAATGTGATCGAGTCGAGCTAGTATCTAATGTGTATTCGCGCATCCACGAGCAACCACTTGCAACCACTTGCAACCATATCAATCATAACATGTTTCAAATACATGTTTACATCCATAGGGTTCTACCTAGGATTCCCTGAAACAGGGTCGAGAAGATAAACAAGACAAACTCCTTATGGGGTTTGTAACAGAAAATAGGACCGAGAGGATGCTCACAAAAGATAGCCTACAAGTAAGCTCTACAGAAAACAGGGATCAAGGATATACTCCCAAAAAGAGGTATCATGCGCGTATCTAGTCTTTGACCATCAAAGTCGTATTTCCTTGAGCTTAATTCCATTGTGCCTTGACCGTCCTTTAACTTCGCGATTTCGTAGCTTCTTATTTCCTGTTTCCATAACATGAGATGAAACTCATTTCTTCGTCGCCTCTCGTTCCACTTGCACTTATCCTTTTCCTAAAATACTTGACGCAAACATGACTGCGTACTCATGATCTCATGCAAGCTTTCCAAAATTCACTAGTGAATCTCGGACCTCGTACCACAAGGTATTCCACGTAGAAGAACTTTCTCTTGAAAGTAAACAGATGCCAACCAGGTTATTAAGCGCACTTACTAAGGTGATTTCTATAACCCATGCATAAGTGAAATAAACCATCCGTCTTATCGGCGAACACCACTCGATTGGGCTTCAAATTTCCAAAAAAGGCATCAAGGGATTCTAAGTAACTAGTCATGACAGAACCTCAAAAAGGTTACCCGATACTTCGAGGGCATTACCAAGGCTAGTCAAAAGGTCTAACTACCCTCCTATCAAAACCGAGAGTGGCACCCCCTACTGGATAACCACTTCATCCCTAGAATCCATCCATAGCTTATAAACATAAGCATTATTTCCAAACTCAACACTTGGCATAGACATTCCCAAATCCAAACAAGTCATGTATAAATGGACTGATTCTCCAATAGGACTTTGAGACAAAAATGGGATTCTCTATTATGCTAGTACTTAAGGTGCAGAGACTCAACTATCGAAGCAGACTTAAGTGATACGATGATCAAAACAAAGTCCCGACAGGATGATAGAGAAGAAAAGCTAAACCTTTAACAAGATCGTTACCCTTCTTCTGAGGTACCCTAGAAATGAGAGCATACTATTGCCCTCCGAATGATCTTGTCCCTGTTCCATGATACTTAACTATCCGTCCTGTTTGACCATGCCAAAGGTACTCTCTCGTCATGGGTTTCATTGTTCATCTTTCTCCCTCCTTTTAGGACTCAGCCATACCAACATGTTGCTTATCCCTGAGCTCGTATCCTTTATCCTTGTTCTTACTATCCTTTCATGCATAACTCTGCAACGGTCTCTCGAGAACCACCTCCATCGTACGGGAAACACTTACGCAGCTAGAAAGACTAGTCGCAGTCAAAACCACTGTGACTACAGATGGAGGAAAGAAAGGAAAAGAGATTCAATCAAGGAAACAAGGATAGTGCTAATGGCCTTTGGGGAATAGCCATTTTCTTTTAAAAGAAAATTTTCTTGAAAAATGCTTCTTTTTAAACGTTTTTTTTTTCAAATAGTTTTCAGAAGGTCTTTAAAAACTTTTGCCCAGTCTGGTAACCTTCTGCTCTGATACCACGTGTAACACCCCGCCTCCGCTAGGGTCACTCACAAAGGAATGCACTAGCTTTAGAGGGGCATTATTGGTAAACATGCACAGAAATATCACAAGACAGAACATATAAAATAGCGGAAGTAAAATCGAACTTTCATAAACATTTATAATTAAGGTCTAAAGCCCTTTACATCAGAGTACATCAAAACCTGTCTTGCAATAGTAAAGAAGCATAAAGACTTTTTCATAAATTATTCCCCAAATAAAGACAGTAAAGTAGCCATAGCCAAGAAAACTCCAAGCCATCCATGATGACCTTCAAGCAGAAGAAGTCCAAACTAAACAGCAGTATTTCCTCCCTGTAACCTGGGGGGGAAACGGAAGAAAAGAGGCGAAACAAAACGGGTCAGTCAAAAAGACTGAGTAAGCCCTATCTACTATTAGTATAAAAACTAGTAAAGCTAACTGTCATGAGAAACTGAGATGAACATAAGCATGATAACAAGATAGATAAGCTAAATCAAAATAACAGGATGAACTACTGAACTCAGGTAAACTAAGGTGTCATGATAAATTACGATGTCAAGATAAAACAAGGTATCACATCGTCAGGTTTCTATCAAGTATAATACTCCCAAGATATCTATCACGTATAACGTCCCATGGTATCTATCTTGCATGCCTGCTCTGCACCTACCGTACTAGTATCCCAACTGTATCACGTGTTATCCGTGAATGACCCATACTCAAAAGTCGTGTAATGGTCCATGTCAACCTAATATGCCGCATATATAGGTTACTCAACTCATATGCTTTATTTCATGTAAATGTTCAGTCCCTTGCCGTAGACCATACGGGCTTCCCCATGAGATTCTGTATTACTTTAACATAGTTCCATGATCCTTAAGATCGGTTTGGACTGTTACCCTAAACCTAGCTAGGGTCTTCCAACATGAATTATCGTCTGTACAACTAGGACTTATGCTACCCAGGACTACTAGGGATTACGCTTACCTATTGCACGTTTTCGTATCTCGGTTTGGGTTCAACCACCTAGGGCCACTAGGGATTACGCTAACCGCCAACCGCGCCCTTTTTCCCACGCATTCATCGTGAATCGTTTTCCATGACTGTGTGCACATGTATCACATCGTGCTATCCGAGTCCTGTCACAGGGCAAACCAAGAAATACAGGACTCGGTCGGGAGCTTTAGATTTATCTGCCGATGCAGATACTAAGGTCTGCTTTTCTACACGTGGCTATGGTCCCACGAGACCCCTCCCTCAACTAGTGAAAGGCAACACAAGAGAAAATCTTGCATAACATGATAGCATGTATCATTCTCAATGATCAAACTCAAACTTGCAACATGAACATTTAACTTCATAGTTAATATCTAAGAGTAGGGAAAGGGCTTACATTGCTATGAAGGCCTAAATCGACTAAACTAAAGCTTGTGGTGAAGCTTATGCATGCCATCACCCAAAAACCCAAAGATGGTTGCTCCAAATCAACAAAAACACCATCTTTATGAACAAAGATCAAAGCTTTTGCCTTGAAATCAACTTGAGAAGCTCTCATACTAACATAGGGACTCTCTAATACTCTCATGATCATGAAACCTCTCATAGAAATGAAGTGGAGGCTAGGATAGTTGGGTGGAGGCCATGAGAGTAGCAATTTTGCCATAGTTTAGTTACATGAGTGAATAATGAGGGTTTAGGGGTAGGTTAGGGGCTTATTTATAGATTAGGCAAGTGTTTTAGGCCATAGGATTAAACCTAGATTCAATCCAAGCCATCAAAGCATGTCTTGGGGAAGAAGTCAAGTGTAGGAACCATCTAGGGCCTTTAGATTAAAGATGAACCATGAGAACCATCCAAATGCAAAATCTGCATTTGAGCGAATCGGCCCACGGGTTGACAGCCAAACACCCTGGATTAACCCTTAGTCGACCCAGCAGGCTCGGGTCGACCTCAAAAATCGGCCGGTTCGGTTATTCCCCTCTCCCAATTCGCTGTTTTGAACATTTTTGCATATTTATTTATTTAATTTTCAATTATATATATATATCAATATATATATATTTCTCTGAGAAACCCATTTCACTTAATTAAGTATACTTTAATTTGGGAATTTTTCGTGAAACTTCGCGAGGCCATATCTTGGTCATACGGACTCCGATTTTCGAAAACTCGGACTCTATTTCGCGTATTTTTCCGAGACGAACGCAATGGCATAGCCCGTTTCACTTGATTCAGAATTTAAAATTAAATTCTGCCTTGATTCTCGTCTTAATCATGTTATCGAAATACGGGTTGTTACAGTTCTAGCTTCTTCTAGAATGTAGATGACATCGCTATGAGTCAGATGTCTCCGGTTTCACTTGATTTTGACAACACAGCAAAAGGATATGATTTTTATTTGAAAATCAAGATTTGCAACACTTAAAAATTGTTATAACCTTTAATTAATAACAAGGCCGCATAACTTTAAACTCGTTCAAACCTAGGTCACAATTTATCTCGAAATCCGTGCAACTTGGTGATGATCAGAGGGTGTCACGTCGCAATGTGTCGAGAGTGCTTCCCAATGCTGGTAGCCTTGCTTAGATCGACGACGAGATGAGGGAGATCCGGCGCGATGAACGGCGCTAATTCCCGGGAGTGATTCTCGAGATACGGTAAACAATAGGTGACGATACTTATATGGATTTGAAGAGGAGAGGCAGTTCTTCAAAAAGTTAAACTGGGGCAGGGGCTGATTCAACGTGGTTTGGCCAGAAATTAGTCGGGAAGGATGGAAGCTGCAACGCCGTCGACGAGAAGGGTAATGAGGGTTTTGAGCGGAAACGATAAAGTGAATTGAAAAATTCTGATTGGCCTATTATATATTTATTTTATTTTTAATTTCAAAAGTACCTTCTAATCCATACGAGCTCCAATTCAAACCCAGCGTCTGTCGCCCTTAGCAAAATACCCCCATTCCAAACACAATGGAATATGTTTCGTAAGCCTATTCGACTGTTACATTCGGTTATTCTTCAAATTAAACATAAAACATTCAAATTCTGATTTAAACGTACATTTTAATTTGCCAAGGCCACATACTGATTCTAAAAATTCCCGAAAATAAATCTAGCTATGTTGGGACGATATGGTCCCAACAAAACTGATTTCGTCAAATTCTGAGACCGTTTGAAAAATGGCCAATTTCTGGTCGATCCAAATTGACTAAAACTGTCAAAACACGTTTTCCTTTTCCATGCTCACATATTCATTCCAAAAAATTTTAATTTTGGAATCTAGCAATAACTTGACATCCCGGATCCAACAAAAGTGGTTTCGTCGAAAATGAGGTCGTTTGCAAAATGGCTATTTTTAAGGGCTATTTTTCCATAGCGACTATTCTGAATTTTCAATTGGGCATAACTTTTTATTCCCGCTATTTAATTTCAATTTTTCAGATTCGTTGGAATGATATTTTCAAGTAGATTCTAATATTTTCCGTTTCGCTAAAATCCGGTTTATTTTGAATCTTGTACATTCATTTAAAATTTGAAATCGAATTTTCAAACTACCGTTCCATTTCCAATTTATTATATAATTAAAATAAATATTTATATTCTAACGTCGATTGAAATAGGTATATACGTTCTAGTTCTATTCAAAATAAATTTCTGGTCGTTATTATTTAAAATAATTCATTTTAAATATTCAAAATTCATTTATGCCAAAATAAAATTTTTAAATTGGTTCTGATTTTCCGGGTTGTTACAGAACATGTGACAATAGAACTGATTCTAATATAATTGGGACATCATAAACAAGCATGATGAGATCTAAGCAATGAATTAGATATCCAACTAATATCTGATTTAGCCACAATCATAATAGGAACAGGCATGAGGTGATCTAAACATTGAATTAGATCTACAAATAATCGTAGATATAACATGATAAATAGGTATAAATTAAGATCTAGTTCATAGTCAGATCAGAATAACTTAGATAAACAGCTTATAACAGATCGGATATGAGTCAAATAGTCACAAGCGTAGATCCAAGTTATAGTTATGTCAAGATTTACTTTTTAAATATTTAGATATAAAATTAACAAAGACTCACTGTGATTGGATCTAAGAAAAGTAGAAGAAAGGTTTAGGATGTTGAATCACATATTTCTAAACTCTAGATGATTGCTGAAGAAGAAAAGGCTTGATTTAATCTGAGAAGAGGTAGCACCTAGTTCTCCATTATTTTTGGTATGGAGAAACAAGAGAAATGAGGCCATATATATAGCCATCGGGAGAAACCCTAATCTGCCAGGCGGGAATTTTCCCGCTTCCCTAATTTCTAAGAATTTGAACTGTTTTGAATTTCTAGACTAATTTTATTCATATATATTCTTCTTATGTGTATACAAACTTAAAACCCTAATAACTTCTTCATACGGTGTTCACTTTACGCAAACCAGGTGTCTATTTTGACCAGAATTCCGAGACGAACACAATTGCGTAGTCTGTTTCACTTACTTCTGAAAATTAAATTAATTATCCTTTAATTTATCATCTTTAAGTGTTGTTAAAATACGGGGTGTTACAGAATGGTCCTATCGGATGTGCCTTATCAGCATTCTATAGACCTGGGGTATCTCCCCTCCGGGAGGGTAATGGTTTTTGCTGCTTTCGAACCATTCTCTCGGACTTTTGGTTCTTTTTATTGCTTGGCTTTTTGCTTTCAGAGTGCTTTTCTGTGCTTGTATTCTCCGACACCCCTTCATCGCTAGCCAGTCTTGAAGTTAATTTTGGTAGTATCAATTTAATACAAGAAGTGAAATTTATAAACGATGTTTATAAATAGAAAAGAAAAACAATCACTTGTTAATTTATTTAAATTCAATTATGAATTTTAAAAAAAGGGATTGAGAATCATTTTCAAAGGAAATGATGTAATTTATTCCAACGATTGAGATGTAAACTGAATTAGAATAAATCCATAAGGATTTTGATTAGAACTTGACTATATCGAACTATTAAAAATAAATTATTTCCAAAAGGGATATTGGAATTTTATTTGATTAAACTATAATTTAGAATTAAAATAAAATAAACTATGTGTATATATATAAGTTATAATAATAAATTATTTCTGAACATAAATTAGGGTTTCAAATGGATTCTGAAATAGGAGCTTGTTTTAAATATAAAACAAAGAAGGGAAAGTAATTATCATTGTATGATTTGGAAGTTTAAATTCAAATGTGAATTTAAAAGGGAATGTGGAAATCGTTTAATAGGAAAACGATATGATTTATTCTGATATTTGGAATATAAACCGAATTAATAACAATCCAAAAAAATTATAATTGAAATTCGATTTCGTCGAATCTTAAAAATTAATTTATTTCTAATGGAATTGGAATTTAATATAGAGATTGAATTATAAATAAATTTACAACTAGGCTATAAATTTAAAATGGAAGAATCAACGATTTCGGGAAATCGAAGTTTTCAAGTTAGATTTGGCAAAACTAGCTTAATTTATTCTAAAATGAAGTTGGAATTGAATTAATAAAAGAAATTTAAATGTTTATAATTTAATTTAATTAAAAACAAACTCGCCACAACATGGTAGTTCGTAATTTGACAATTCAAATTTAAATTGAGTTTATAGAATACAATATAAGTCGGAACTCAATGAAAAAAGACATGCCTGGACCTACTGAATGATAATTTTTTAATGGAAGAGAAAAATCTAGATTTTGTCTTATAGTTTTTGAGTAATAACAAAATCAAATTTTAGAAAAGTCACTGTAAAATCATTTATAAACCATAACGGTTTATTAAATAAAATAAAAGAGCTTTGAGTGAATATAATTCGAATTTTCATTAGAAAAATCCAGTTTGAGTTATAAAATAATTATGAACTCAATTGGAATAAATGAAGTAATTTTTTGAACAAAATCAGATTTAATTATTGAATGAAGTTAACTAATTAGAAAAAATTAGTTAAAGAATTTTTGGATCAAACTTGACCTTTGTTATGTAAATCGGATTTGTGAATTTATATCCGAAAACAAATATGAAACTTGAGTTGGAAATGGAAACCAATTGGCTTATAAGTAAATTAAAAAAAAATCAACATGAAATGTTCAAATAAAAATGTATTAAGCAAAAGAGCTAATTAATGAAGTGGTTAGCAAATTTTGATAAAAATTATTGGATTGATTGAAATAAATCGAGAATGGACATATATTTGTTAATAGGTATAGAATGAAGAGAATGAAGATTATAATTTGAGTGCCCGACAAAAAGGTACAAGTTTAAATTCCATATGAGGTTTTATAAGCCTATTGGGCAAGCCGCTTGGCTTTTTGATTTTCTTTTTTAATGGAAAGGTCTTAGAGAGGCGAGTTGTAGTTGTACTAATTGAGTAGTACAAAGGAGACGCTAGCGAAATTTTCTGGAAATTTAAGGAGTTAGATTTTTTTTTAATTGAAAATTTGATAACTAGAAATCAATATATATATATAGAATATGATAAGGAAACAAACTTATAATAGAATGTTACAAACAAAAAGAAAATCTACAAATTTAAATCTAGTAAAAATAGAAAAAGAAACATATACACGTTTAAAAATGGATAATTGGTTTTATATGATATTGATTATTCGAGATAAGTAGTCTTATCCATTTTGAAGTTAAGAATGTTATTCAATCAAGGTATAAGAGGTAGTTATACCCTAACTTGATTGATTTTATTATTAATTGAAAAATAGAAAGATCCAGTCTTGAAGATCAATGTTTAAATAAGATTTAGTTGAATGCAATATTTTGGATTGTGAACGATGTTTTACACAACATTCGTTTTAACCCGAGTAAGTGGAATTTTTGAAATATAATAATAAATATTTCCTAAGAGTGGAAATGAATGGTCGTGAAAGGGAGAAGTAATTGGAAATGAATTCCAATCATAAATAGAAGATATTTTCTAAGTATAAAAAATAAAAGAAGACAGGATATTGAACGTTTTCCTAATATCGTAAGAGAATAAATCATTTTGAAAAAATTAGAGTAAAGATAATGGAAGGAATTTGGGAAGTCATGAAATATTAATTAAAAAATGGGCCAGTGATTGTTTGATGTTTAGTAAATAATATTTCCAGTTGAAAATTTGGATGGATGTTTTGTTTTTCTTCGATAGTCAAATAACAGACTATCAAAGATTTTTGACCCTCGTTGTCAATACAGAGAGATCATTTGGATTTATTATCCGAAAACCACTCCGTATAGGCATAGGCGTTGCAAATTAAATTATGCCAAAGAAAATTGAAGACATAGTAAAATGCAAGGGTTGTTCTGTTACAGGATAGTGCCTTCAGTTTGTCCAATCCCGTGACAACTTGTATATACGAACATCTAACAGAGTATGCCTAACGGATCATAGAAGACGAACTTTTCAAGCTATTATGTCTGGTGGAGGAGGAATTTATTTCTCTTAGCTTTATATCAGTAATATTTTTGGGAAGATCAACTTGTGATTTGATGGGTTTGACAAAGTGGAATTCAAAGTAAATGGTGGCGTGCTATTCTAAAAAGGTAAACGTAACCTCAAGCGTCATCAACGGGGAAATGTAAAAATCGGGCAGGCACAATGGCTAGTTGGGTCGCACCCAAGCAGGGTGTATTATTGTGACGATCGCCCGTAACTTGTGCACTTAACAAGAGTAATAATGCACTAAAAGGTGTGCCAAACAGCTATGGATAATCATCAGGGTAAGATAAATACAAGAGGAACCTGTTGTAAAACTCACAGTGCAGAGATAATATATAATAGAACATATACAACAGGCATGTAATCGTGAAGCAGGTTTGAGCAGAAACTTAAACTTTTCATATCACCATGACATATCCATACAACATTGGATAGCACTATAAGAGTTTGTACAAAGTGCCTCACTACAAGTCACTCAGTGAACACATTAACGTATTAGTGAAAAAACAACAAATAGTAGGTAATGGGAACTAATACGTAAGCCTCCAGCTCGCCATCGCTCAGCAGGATCGTCCTCATCAAGATCAACTACCTGTCACCTGCTACACAGTCTGCCCATCCAACGCATGGATGAACAACCCAAGGTAATAAGAGGAAACATAAAACCTTGAGTCAGACAACAGTCTTAATGAGCGATAAAACAACTATCTAACATCATCAATAAAGTATATGAGAATAGGTAGATTAATAAACTAATCCACCAACGCCAATAGAGAAGAATCCAAACCCGTCTTCCCCACATCCGATAGTGATAGCCTTTACAACAATCAATTAGAAACAAACAGTACATTCATAGCAACTAGTTATTAAGCGTAGACCATCCTAATCGATATCGACATCTCCCGAGCATAAGTCCCAAAGGCCTAAACCAACATCAGACAAGCACCCAAGAGATATCTTCCTTCGACGTCGAATAATCTACACAAGATGATACAAGAAAAACAATCATCATTCATCACTACAACAATACAGGCTTTTCATAGCATTTCAAAAACGCTATTATATCCTAATATAGCGTTTCAGAGAACGCCATGTAACGACATGCTATGTTAAACCTTCTGCTTTAAATAGCATAAAAGAAACGCTATGAAAAGTGATATTTCTATAGCGTTTTATGTTTGCTATGGAACAGAAACGCTATAGAATATATCACCGATGCTTACTTTCTATAGCGTTTGTTGTATTTACATAGCGTTTGTTTAGTTATACTATAGCATTCCAATGTGTGTTCTTATAGCATTTTTTATTAATAGCGTTTATAAAACGCTATTGACTGCAATATTAATTTATAGATTTTATTTATTATCGTTTTAGCTTTTATATATTATATATATTTGTGTGTGTATATATACATATGCACACGACATGTTTTCATAATCAACAAATATAAATTATCACATAGTATTTATACATATCGTTCAAATAATCTTTCATATAACAAAACATAGTACTCCATACATATCGTTCCAATATCTTAAAAATATTTAAATTTAATATCTCATACATATTGTTTTAGCAATTTCCCCATGTTAATACATCATACAATTTTTCCATCAGCAAGTTACTTACAAAGTGGACAAATGATATATTTAATCTTGCTTTGCTTATGATATTCTCTCCTTAGCATCAACAATAGCGGTCCTGCTAATGTCAAATAAACAGAGAAGGTATAGTAATTGTTATACCATATATTCTCAAAGTAAAAGAAATCTAAAAAAGAAGAAAAAATATAGCTAGGACATAAAATATGATACACTTACTTATACAAGGGATTGTAGCTAATTAACATCCGAACATGCAACAACTTCTAAATACAAAGCTAATTTTTTTAACAAGACCACATACAATGGCCTTAACACAACACCAACATCAAGCCCAGATGCGGCATTGAAATCCTCATTCACCAATTGAAACCCCATCACTGGAAACATTCTAAATCCTTGTTAATTTTTATAAAATTAATAGCTAAGCCAAATTTTTGTTATACTTAGTTAATTTTTATGTATCATAGTTAATTTTTATAAAATTTAGTTAATTAATTATTATTGTTTACAAAACTCGTTTAATCTACTGATATTAGTATTATTATTATAAATTTAGTTAATTTTATATAAACTTAGTTAATATTTGACAATTTATTATTGTTATTGTTATAAATTAAGTTAATCATCATCATTATTATGATAAATTTAACAAAACATGATTAACTTTTTATTGTACTTGTTAATCTTTATAAACTTATTTAATTCGAACGGTTTCTAAATCGACTCAAAGCAAAATAGCTTTTTGAAGTGGAATTTTTTTTACATACTTTTTTATAATTTAAAAATGTTTTAGATCCCTTTTAATTTTCTTTTATAAGATACATCCCTATTTTCAAAAATAAAATAAAAATGAAATTCAAAAGAGCGTTTGGGTAATTCACCCATATTATTCCAACTTCAACTGACTGCACAAATAAATAATTTATCTTTAACCATCCCAATTACTTAAACCACTATCTACATTATGTATTTGTCAGTTGTAACATGAAACACATTCATTTTTATCTAAGTTCCCAAAAAGGCCATACAAACGCATAAAAATAACACAAAAACATAGAAAATGTGCTTCTTATTACCATGATCGAATCTTGTTTTAGCTGCAGTTTAAGTTAAATTTTAGAACTACATCAGATCAGCCACTGAAACTCAAGCCATCAATCAAACTAAAATATTTTTGTAAAAAAAAAAGTTACTGTGAAAAGTTGTCATTTCTTCCGTAAAGTTGGTCCTCCAGCGCTAAACTGAACTCAGTATGCAGTTGAGAGTTGGCTGTAACAGCAGAAGCATTTTCAACTCCAATATACCTTGACCCAGCTTTTATCACTTTGGATTGTAAGACTCGTACAGTAAATGAATTAGTTCCATGTAGCATATCATAACAAATATAAAGAAAATAAAGATACAAATCCTGTCATCACCATCTACAATTCCCATGCACAATTAAAATGGAATCCTTTACAAAAGGGTTGACATAAATATCATTTGCAAGGGTTCTTGTAAAAATTAATTTTGGTTGCTAATTGAGTTAGTAACTCCAAGTGAGAATGATCAATGACATATGCAGCTGATAATATACAACTGTGAACCCAAGGTAAAATTGCGGTTGTTTTGTACACCTTACAAAAACTATAATATTCTAAAAAAAAATTGGAACCCAATAACGATCTCAAGGGAAACAGAAACATTAGTGTTGTGGACAACAAAGGAAATCATAATGTAAACATAAAAAATTAAATAGATCATTCTAACAATGTTCAAAATAACAGAAGTCCTAGTTCAGAAATCAATAGTCCCAAGTATACTAGTCTTAATGTCCAATGTCCAATAATAAATACATATGAGACAAATAAAATGCCTAACTGAAACTTAAAAGAAAGTGAACCTGTTCAACCCAATGCAGATTTACACTCCAAAAGGATGTTGACATGCAGCTGGTTGCCAGCAGGATCGACCTCAAAGAGGAGAATATACTGAAGCTTCAATTCACACTATAGCAGTCAATGAGGAAGAAAACAATATCATCACACCCAATATAAACTACGCTCTTATTGAGTCCAAATAAAGAACCTGCTTCGAACAGAAAGAGAAAGCATGTGACAGTACTTAACTGATGTTGTCATAAATATAAATTTACCCTGCATACGGGATATCTTTGCGTAAACAGCATATTGTTGAGGACAGTAGACCAAATACGGTTATCTTCTTCTTGTACTTTGAAGCGTTCAAAGCCATTGTTAAAATCAACTTTGCGTTCCTCGATTTTTCTGAACTTGACACCAAATTTGTAGGTGCCGTTTACAGCAAACCCATTGGTTGCCTTTTCAATATCTTTAATTGTCATGCTAATGCTACCAAATGGAGGTGTCGTCTTCTAGTTGAAGATGCTACGGCCTATTCATAACATCATGAAAATCAAATGACATGGTTTGATGAACAAAGATTTATTTGAGTTCTCGTTCTAAAGATTAATAAATGCATACCTGTGCATGTCCATTCAACCTTGGTGTTATTCAGTTGTCTGTATATGTGTAAAGTAAATGATACAATGAATACCCAGTTGTTTGGACGATAGGCAGCAGCATCCGGTCTCCAATATAAACCGACTTTTTCATCGGATTTGATTAGCCTTAACACCCTGCATATTATATGATGATAATTAGTTCTAATCATGTACACATGTTAAAATCTTCTGCTTCTTTTATACTTCATGGTCTATTATCAATACCATGAATGAAAACATCGTACGGTTTTCCTCACACCTACTTAATCAAAAATCAATGGAAAACAGATTGAACTTATGTTCTAATTGATATTACTATAACCCAATGGAACCGTAGATATAGAGTTAAATTCAACCTGACGTAGAACATTCTTAATCGAATCTTCACTTAGAACCGACTTATGCAATTATTTTCTACCAATTTTTTAGATCTTTAACATAAATTATCATTCGATGAGCTGCATCCTTCCTGTACTTGAAAAGCATGTCGTGAAACATACACTAAAAACACTTGCAGAGTTGCTCTAGCTCTATGACATGAAACTTGGAAACTTGGAAATTTGCATTCACATAATAAATAACGATCATATTCATAACAAATTATATCCATGCTTGTCTTCTTCCGCTACTAATGAATAGTGTGGAATCCACATATTTTGGTTGAATGCTCTAGTAATTGATAAAATGTGTGGATTGATGATCCAATTGGAAAATGGTTAATTTGTCTTAGTTGTCTTCATGTTTTCAAGCTTTCGGCCCTATTATATTACTGAATGCATTAAATTCATCATGGTAAGCAACACAAAAAGGCAGGTACATTGATCACATTATGGACATCGTGCTTGGGAATTCTACAGTACTTTAAGCACATGTCATATTCACTGTAAATCCCAACGATCCATATCAGCTCAAAGAAGAAATTCTTCTCAGGACTCAACTAGATTCATGTTTCAATAACAAATGTGATAACCAACTCCACAAGCTCGCAGCAAACCACTGAAAAATGTACCTGCAACCACTAGACCATTGCTGATAGCAAACAGTGGGTCTCCACGCTTTCCATCAGCACATGTAGGCATCCAATAAACTGCTAAATATGAGTCTGTATCATCGACCTTGTGACAGTAGGTTTATTGAATGAATATATTCAAATGCTAATGCAGCCAATCAATATATTCAGTTCTAAAAGGACAGCTTAATACAACAGTAAAATAAAATGTGTTATATATATATATACACACACACACACACACATATACATATATATAATAAAACATTCATTATGTATATCAAAAGCATCCATTATTAAGACGATACAGTTTCTCCATTCACAAAATAATGCAAGTAAAGAAAATTGTCAAAAAACTATTTATCATCAGTTATAGGTCGTTGTCGACTAGCAATTCTAGAGCCAACACCCACAAATGAGGACATATAACTGATTCTGAAAACGTGAAAGGTAACTTAATGTGCTTGTACAAGGTGGTTCCATTTATATCGGTAACGTTTACAGCTATATTCCTGCTATTCACTTTATATCTAATTCAAGCAAATTTAAGTTTCTTACACATGGTTCAATCAAACTCGCTTTAGCTGTCCTTTTTTATGAAAATTTCTTCAACGTTATAATAGCATATACCATTATTGTTTGTTGGCAGTCTTCAATTGCTGATCAAGAAAGCAAAAACAAGGCGAATTTAAACGTAAAAATATACATGTTATCATAATAGCGAAAGGATATATAGAAAACACCAAGAACTGTGTCAATCTGCACATAATGAGTACGCAAAACATACAAAAGTAATTTTTGATAATAGCCTTGAAGCGAACATAAGCCCAAAAGCCACAAGCGCTAGTGGTCCAAAACAGAACTTCAGGCACACCTATCTCGTCTGCAGCATCTAAAGTAAAACTCATAGCACCATCCGATACAATACAGGTGACTTTAGGCTCAGTGCTTGCATTCAACTTGTGAAGAAGTTGATGAAATGGCTCAAGGCAATGCTTGGATGTAGAATCGCACAGAGATGGTTTGTCCTGAGTTTCATTGATATCGGTAGGAGGAATACCATCGGTTATCGTTTCAAAGTTACAAAATACAATTAAGTTTGTAACGAATTTCAAAGATTATGGATAAGTAATGATTTCATTAAATTTATAATAATTTGCAATTTAATGTCTGTACTCCGTTGGACAACTGTTTGAATACATTATAAATGTGGCATTGGATGTTCAGCAGATATGCTCTAATAATCGAGATTTTGTTTATTTATAGTCTCATCACACTAGTGATGGGCAGCATAGTTGAGCATCATGTTTACGCAGGTTTTGTTTTCTTACTCTTTGATGACAGATATATAAATACTTTCTACCATGGTTTTAAACACCATCCTGCATGTTGGAATACCATCGCTTCTATTCCAATTCCGGCATAAGCCGAAACAAAATTTCATAAAATTCCCATTTTGGAACTTAAGAGAGATTATATTTGAAAAAAAAAATTTAGCATGAAAAATAGTTAGAAATGACAGCTTAAAACTAAAACCAATCCCACACATCTAGTACCACGCATAAATAAAAATAAAAATTCTGTTATAACGTTGAAGAAATAAAATATAAAAGTTTTTTTAGGACTAACTTCAGAAATAAAAATAAAAATTCTAGCTTGTGACAGTAGGTTTATTGAATTGCTACCAAGGTAAAATTTAGGTGTGATTGCATAAGTGGCATATATCACATATCAATCCCACACATTAAGTAGAGCGAAAATGATAAAAGAACTAAAATGTGTTGGTCAAATAAGAGATAAAAGGCGTACAAAAAAACTGCATGACCAAATCCATGTTATCAGTTGCATTTTCACCATTTAAGTTGTTAGTAATAAATATAAATGAGACAGATACTGGCCAGTAATATGGAAGAATATTATTTAAAAGATGCCATGATTTAATTTAGACGTTCATCTATTAGCTTTCATAAGGTCCAAACAGGGTACGATATATTAGCTTTCATAATTTAATTTAAACGTTCATATATTAGCTTTTACAAGGCCCAAACAAGAAGAATCGACCCACACTCAAAATGAACTATTTCCTCTTCGTTATTTCTTCCTCCATCATCATTTTAGCTGTTACAAGAGTCTTTTTTTCCTTCCTCCCTCTCGATTTACATAGTCTACTCCCTTCTTGTCTTCCATGCCTAAGACATGCATCCTCTCTTACAACCGAACTACTACAGTCACTGGTCCACCCATCCGCGATGCCCATGAGATCCGATAACACTGACCTACCCCTCTTTCCCATCATTATTGTAAGTTTGCACCTTCTCAGATGACTATACCACCATTATTGCAAGCTCACACCTTCTCAAATGATAACCGACCTGCTCCTTCCTACCTTCTTCCAATAGCTGCTCACGTCTACGTCCGCCAACTCCATGCAAAAAACCCAACCTAACCCACTGCCGCTGCTATAGCCTTCCACCGTGGACAATTTTTGTGACCTGCCATGCTATTGCTGCCTCAGCCTATAGCTCTTCCACTCTACTCACACTCACTTACCGACACATATATGCACATGGCTATGTGTGTTTATGTATGTGTGTAACCATTCACCCCTAACTACACAACCAAATCAAATTCAACGAACAAACTGGTATGAAGAAAGCAAATTAAAGGGAGTGAACAAAGGTGAACATATTAATCTCGAAAAAGACTGACTAAATTTGTAGCAGACAAATATATTTTTCCTTCACTAACTTCTAGATTGTATAATATAAATGACATCAAATATACAAATTATGAGCAAGGAGCATAGTCGTTATGACAAAAAACCTATCAATACAAACATAAAACGGTAAGTTATTCTGACATAGTTGTTGAAGCGTATGAATGAAATGAGAAAATTTTCCAATTTTTTTGCTAAATGGTAATAGATTCGTAAACCTTCTAGAAAAAACCATAAATTACGGCAGCATGGAGATTAAATCCTGAAAAGGAATAAACGCATATTTGAGTAAAAATTAACGATGAAAACTGAAATTACCTTCAGATCGTTGCAGAGGTGATTTAGGGTCCTAAGAAGTTAGCTTTTAAGTCTCGGAATTAAATTGGGATCGATTGTTGATGATAACGTTTAGGGTTTTTAGACTTAGGAATTTGGTTTGTAAGTTGTGCTTTTGGGACATAACGGAGTTTGATTGTTTTCGTGAGGTGACAAGTGAAAGCAGGATATTGCTTGTTGGAGGTGGTGATGAATGACAATAGAATTATTTTTTTAATTCCCGCGCATAGTAAAATTGTTGTCCACCTTTTTTTTCCATTGAATAGCGTTAAGTAAATTGTTTTCTGCCTTTTTTTTCATTGGTAGCATTAAGTATTTACTTCAAGACGTTGGAGGCCCTGACATTATACAGCGTTGAAAGGAAAATAGACGGAAAAGCCAAGTATTTCTGCTATTTAAGGTCCTTATTTTTGTAGTGCATGACTCTAGCTATCACTGCCAATCCTTCTTTGAAATCATCGCTGATCGTATGACCAACCCAACATCATGTCGTCCATCAAGGGCTAATGATAAACTCCAGCTCCAGCAAAAACTCCATATGCCATCGTGACTCATATCTTTAGGCCTGTCATGATTTGCCAAGGTACTCGACCATTCAACTGGTCTTTTAAGCATCCCTATTGTATCCCTGCTTTGAGCCTGCTACAATACACCAGAAAATGCATTTCATAGCATTGTATAAACGCTGCAAAAGCTTGTAGTAGCGTTTTGATAAACGCTGCTACACGACATGCAACTAGAAATCTGAAAGTTTTTGTTGTGTTTTAGATAACGCAACCAAAAATGAACATATTGTAGTGTTTCAAAAACCCTACGAAAATTTTTTTGGTAGCGGCTTAAAAATGCAACTAAAGTGGTACTCGCATCATATTTCTATTTTTTTGTAGTGGCTTTTCAATGCTACTGTAATGTTTTCGTAGCATGTAATATTTCCTACTATATGTTTCTTGTTGCATTTCATTTCAGCTACAATATCTTTTGTAAATTACATTTTTAGCACATTTTCAATGCTACTAAAACTTATTGATGTACAACACATTTTAATTGTGGTTATTTACTATTAATGATTTGTATCATTTCCGTCAATCGCTTATATATAATAGATATACTAAAACAAATAATCATATAGGTATCATTTTCAAACTAAAATCGTCACTATATTTAAATTCTTAAAACAACACATTACTCACAATATCAAATATAACACCCATAATCATCTCAGTAGTATTTTGACAAAATAAGTGAATCTAAATACCACAACTACTTACAAACAAGTGTACATGACTAGTACAAACAAAATATTATAACATATAATAGCTAAAGTCTTGTTCATAGATTAATTACCATCGGTTCTTTGATGCGGCTGTTCTTCACATCAGAAATCAAATTACCTATACATAAATATAACGGTCAACGGTCAGAATTACATAAATGGGTAAAATGCTTTATACTGAGCAAAACTTTCTTTTTGAAACAATTAACAATGTTATTGCATAGTAATTCATCTATGTTACTGGATAGAAACATTGGGTTGTGGCACATGGATGTGCTAAAATAATTCGAATAATATAATCATTTTAATTCTTCTATTTCATGTGATACAACTTCTGATCATAATAAAACTATAGAAACATATCTGCACTTTACTTCAGGAATTTAACAAGTTCTTATTCACCTAAACGTACAAAGCTAAAACATAAACCTTTGATAATATTGTGCACATGCAAGGGAAATAAAATTTAAGGCTAGGATTAAGGGAATACATTACAACATGTCAACACAAAGAAGATAGTATTATGCAAATAAGAGGTAAAAATACAACTTAGCTAAGGAAAAAACAAGATACAAGGACATACAAAACGAAAACAACTCAAAATATGGAACATAAAATGTAAAAACAACGAAGATGATAAGAGAATTATCGATGCAACCAAGTTAACAAGGGAACAAAAACAATAGGCTAAACTTTGACCTACCCATGCGCTCACACAACACAAGTCATGCACACTCACGGACATAAACCGAAGTGCTCACTGGTAAGCATGCATACGAAAATAGAATATGCTTGCATAAGCTAAAACAAAGATGTTTTAGGTTTTCCATGGTTCATTAGTCCTTTTGAACTGGGTTATTAGCCTTTAGTTATATATATATATATATATATATATATATATACAGTGCACAGTAGAATTAGTTGTTGTTTGGTCAGCAAATGAGTTTTGTGTCTTACACTTTCAGTGTATACTTTAAAATGCTTACTACTATCCACTTTTTCAGAAATACTAACAATTATCGCATCACCCTTCTCTCTCTCCCTCTCCTCGACCCTTCCCTCTTCCCTCCCTGCTCCTTTCCCCTTCCCTCTTTCCTCCCTGCTCCTTTCCCCTTCCCCCGCTCTCTCTCCTCCCCTAGCCCCCCATCAATCTCTCTCTTCTTGGTATGTGTGGAATGATTAGGATTTTCTATTTGATCTCCCATAATACTTGACATAAATATTCAAAACAAAAAATTCATTTAAAAGCCAACCCTACCTATTGACGGCACTCGCCCTCGGTGATTAGGACTTCCCATTCCCTTTCCCTTGCCATTTGAGATACATTATAAAAATACAAACCTCATGATCAAGCCTTGTTGCTTTTAGGAGCCGACTTTATAACATATGGTTGGTTGGTTTTGGATAACCAAAGTAACTTTGCGGGTCGCTGGTTAACCAACATCAAGAAAGCAGTTAAGTTGCCTAAGGTTCCTAATGTTGTATAAGTGTAGACGTTCACAGGCGATCCTTCACCAATTTTGATTGGTTCAATGAGACGACCCGAACTTCCCCGGTAAGGAAAGCATGGATAGAATTGAGGACAAGACGAATCAGGACGCAAACAGAAGAACATTTCATTGTTTATTACAACAATTCCATCAGAATACAAGAATATACATATGAATAAATATTACACATTTCACAAATATCAGAGATTTAAATTATATTTAAATACATAGCAGCGGAAAAACAATATAAAACACAACTGAAAGTAATACATGGATACAGAGCTTTCCAAGCATCATTCCAGCTGTGAATCAGGATCCTATGAATATAAATCTGCAAAACCAAAACTACTAGCTGCCCGTTTCGAAAATAGGGGCACCCAGAGTTTAGGTTAAAACAATAAACTCCAGGTCAGTCATGTGACTGGTGTGAGAACTAAAACAGTTATTAATATTGGTTTTTAAAGTTCAGTAAATCAAGGGACCACGCCGTATAACACGGAACGGGTTTCCCCCCAAGAATACCAGTGCATAAAACAAACAGCGCAATGCTAAGTAAAGAAAAATGAAGCCGTTATAAGACCCAGGTCCCATCATACAATGCAACGCAAGCCGGAGGATAGGATTTTACCTTATAATAGCCAAATCATGCTTGATATGTTTAAAACATATTATTTTGATATTATTATAAGTGTATAGTGTCAAAATAATTTCAATCATAAATATCAATCATAGGCGGCATGAATGACCCATACCATTATGTCGCCGTACTAGGCTCTACAAATAAAACCGAAATATCTCGTATTGGAAATTGGATTTCCGTCATGAGTCGAGGCAAGGGGCAAGCTACTCTCCGCTTCGAGACACTCTAGCAAATGTCTCAGGACTACACACTCTGGGCAATCCTTGGAATCGGCTGGGCCGATCCTCTCTTATGTTTGAGGATTGGCAATTCCTGAACACACGTTTCCCGGTCCTTACAGACCAATAATCGAGGCGCCTCGCAATCCAACAACCACAAAGGTGAAAGTACTATAAATGTCAGCCAGTTTAAGCACTAACACCACCGTAGCTAGAAAGAAACGTCGTGTCCTCCCAGCGGTCACTATCCCGTTTTTGACTCATACCGAGGTATGAGGCTCGCGAATCCATGCTATACACAAAGCTATGCCAGACAGGCCGTGCTTTGATCATCAAGCACAAGACTTTGCTTTCCAACAGAAGCCTTGATGAATTGCCACTTAGGCGTGCTATACGGGCAATTCATGCCATGCGACTGATGTCCATTGATATACAACCTCTGAGCGCGTACATCTCAGAGAAGGGAATTAAGCAAGAGAATAAATTCTCCGCCGCCAAACAGATGTATATTTAATAGAGATCAATCAACACAGAATAAAATCCAATGTCAGACACATAGTCCATTTACAAGATCGTTCTGGGTCTGAACGAAACCGGAGGCATTTTCCTCGCATATCCATCGATCTCCAAGTACGTCTGGACGACCACCAACTGATTCCCTCATCTTGGGTGTACAGCCCTATCAAGATCATCAGTAATCACCCAAACGAGGTGAAGACTTTCGGTCTTCAACCACCGTCTTCATCTTCGACTTATCGTCGAATCGGTTATTCAGAATGGGCATAAACCCGACCTTTCCGAATAGCCCGTGTATAAAATAAACAAATGTTACACAAACACAACATACGCCTCATTCCAATTCATCAGTCACTAACGGTAAATTAGCAAGAGAACAATTCCCCAAATATTAACCCCGAAGGCCGAAACCAACATCAGATCAATATCCAGGAAACTATTCTACTTAACTGATCCCCAGTTAGTTCCTAAATTTCACATTCTTAGGGAAAGGTTCCCATTAATTTTATCAAAAATAAATTCTTTAAAATTTATTCTTTAATCTTCCTTTGGATGCCGTTTCAAACCGTGTTAAGGTTTTCCAAACTAGTCGGGATTAGCGAACCACACCGAAGTAATTATTCATTTTATTTCCCAATCCCAACCTATTCATCCCATGAAGCAAAACTAGTAATACTCCATATCTAACAACACGGTGTTATCGGTAAAATTAATTACCATTTCACGGTCAAATCTAATTAAAGATTTAACTATCGCTTTGGAGCAAAACCGGTGATACCCCATTCTCGCTCACTTTCCAAATTTGATAATTTAAATTATCAGTTCATATTTCAATCTAATTATAGATTCATTAAAACTCCTTTTGCTGGGCTAAAGAACTAATGTCTTTTAAAACACAGTTCACGATAAACCCAAATCCCATTTGATATTAAATACAAGGCTCTGAATAGAAAATATATCAGCTTATATTCAATATCAAATTCTGAAACCCACAAATATCGCTTTGGAAATAACGATATAAAATATATCTTCCAAATTTCCTCCAAAATATCTATATACTCGCGGAATCTAATATCGAAATATTCCAAAGACAATTTCGATTCAACTCCAATCCAACTCATATATTGGAAATTCTGGTTATTTAAAATCCATTTCAAATCCAATTTTTTTTTTTTAAATAAATAAATTATTACTCTAGTTAATAACTAGTTCATTTCGATAAAAATCTATTTTTATCTTTTGCAAATACAGAGTTTTTCATCCCAATTTTTCCCAAATCATTTCTTATGATTTTACACTAATTATTGATATTTTTAATAATTTTATCAAGACCCGTATAGTCGGTTTTCAATAACTGCCACCGAACTACACTTACAACGACCTTTTCTGAAATTGATTTGGATGTATCTCCAAAATCCAACCGTTAGATTTCAAATTTCTAATATTCATTGGAAAGCTCTTTTCGATACGAACCTAACAGTTCCGGTTTTAGCTGAATCCGACGGTCGGATCTCTCGTAATGTCCGTTCGAAGCCAATGGTCGAAATTCATGAACTACCGCGGCGCGGTGCGTTCTATTCAGGCCATTATATATATAATATATATTATATATTTCGTCGATTTCCTTTTAAATTTTTTGTTATAAATCATTTCAAATTTGTTTCAAAAACAATTTCCACTTTCATTTCAAATTCAAATCAAAATTGAATTTTCTATTATAAATTCCTTTTTACTTTCATTTCTATTTGATTTCAATTCAAATCGATTTCAATTCGATTTGAATTCATTTTCTTTTCAATTCGATTCAATTCGAATTCATTTTATATTCAATTCAACTCGAATTCATTTTCTTTTCAATTCAATTCAAATTCGTTTTATATTCAATTCAATTCGAACTTGTTTTATATTCAATTCGAATTCATTTTATATTCAATTCAATTCGAATTCGTTTTATATTCAATTCAATTCGAATCCGTTTTATATTCAATTCAATTCGTTTTATATTCAATTCAAATTCATTTTATATTAATTTTTTTATCTCTTTTCAATATTCATTATAAAACGAATATAATCGATATAAATATCGTTTGCGTCAAAATAGTGCATCTCTAATCAACACGGCTTTATATTTTTCAATAACCTCGTTATTCTATTCAGTAAATGAATATTTATTCTATTCAACACATGAATCTATATTTATTTCAACCCATGACTAATCTCAACAAATGAGTACTGTCAACCTATAACTATTTTGTTATGTAATATATTTTATAAAATTTTGATTTCTATCGTTTAAATTTTAATCAAACTCTAACCGTAAATTAGTAGGAGGACGATTCCCTAAATATTAACCCCGAAGGCCGAAACAAACATCAGATCAATATCCAGGAGACCATCCTCTTATCTATTTTCCAGTTAGTTCTAATTTTATATATATGATAAAGATGTAAATTTTATTGTTAAAATATTTCGTTCAACACATGACTAATCACAACAAATGAGTATTGTCAACACATGAATCTTTATTTTATAATATTCTTTATTTTCCCAATTGGAATGAGGCCCAATCAATTACCATATAATGTTAATTATATGGATTCTATACAACACATGTATATAATAGCAACGATAAATAATCAACCATCATCCAAAGTGCACCACCCAACCACATAAGCATCAAATATAAATAATTAACGCTCACACAGTCTGTCGACCTATCGATCGACATACAACTAAATAATTGGGATTAGTATACGCCAAATATCATCCCAACACCCGTGTGGGGTTTGAATCCACAAACACTGAATATTATTTGTGCAGTTGCGCGATGTGTAAAATTTATCGTCCCAATCAATGTCCTTCAAATAGGTGTACATAAACAAACCGTCTGGTTTGTAAATGAATATTTATTTATTCACATTCACGTTAAAAATTATATTTTAATGATAAAATGTTTTTAACTATATAAATATTTTATTTCATTTCCCATCACACGATCAATTCAATCAAATTTATCAACCAAACAAATAAATCAATCACCAAACAATTAACTAAACAAATAAGCCGTCCATGGTCTGTGGACGACGGGTGTCGGGTGCTGCTAAGCACCGTCTGCATCCTAGTATATATTTTTAACTAGAAAAGAAAATTTAAAGTGAGAAGTTCTCACCAATAAGCTAAACCAAACGCCACGACTCTTCATATGTACGAAATCCTCGTCGTGCTCGCCTTCTGTCACTTTCGTCGTTCATATTCACTACATATATAAAAATCACATTTTTATATTCTCTAGTGTATAAAAATCATATTTTTATAATGACACTTCATATATGTGAAAATCGAATTTTTATCGCTACCTCATATAAAAAGATTCTATTTTTATTAACCAAAATCATAGCTTTCAACCGCTATGTTATTATATATTTTATAAGAACAATTTTAAAACAATGCCATATTTTTATTTTTCAAAACCATGCAAATTTCATTTTAAAAGCAAGGAAATTTTCATTTTAAAAGCAATGCAAATTCCATTTGAAAAATCAGACCTTTATCATATCGTTATATATATATGAAAATCACCTTTTTATATGTTCACTTTTATTATAAAAATCCTACCTTTGTTTATATAAAATCTCAACTTTGATTATATAAAAATATCAACTTTGTTTTTATAAAAATCTCAACTTAGTTTTTCTTTCCCACACGATGTTAATTTCTTCTTAAAACACTGTATATTTCAATGTTTTCATATACAAAAATAACACTTTAAACCAATGTTTTATATTTAAAAATCTAGAAATAAATTATTGCTAATTTATATAAAATCTACCCTTTTATACATTGTCATATAAATTAAAAACTGATTTTAAAAAAACAATGTCGTATTTAAATAAAAATAATTACCTTTCTTCCTCACAAAAACTGGACAATTTCAAACTGTCGTGCGAGGGGGGCTTCGTAGCAGCCTTGGAGTCGGAGGGGGAAGGTGCGGGGTTGCGGCTTGCCATGGCTGCGGCGGAATGGGTGGTCGACTTTTAGGGGGTGGCGGCGCTCGATTTCTAGGGCTGGATGATTGGGGGTTTTGTGTTCGGAGGGGGGGAGGGGTTTAAATCGAAGGAGGAGATGACACGAGGGGGAGGAGGAGTGGGGCGGCGCATTGATGGGTGGCGGTGGTCGTTGGTGGGAAGCGCGCGACTGGAGCTGAACGAGGTCAATGACGCTTTTGTTTTTTTTCCTTTAATTTAAAAGTGAAAGGGGAGAGAGAATTGTGAATGGGGGATATATATTATATAATTAATTTATTTTATTTTATTACCCAAAAAGCAAATTTTTATTTTGGACCCCAAATCGAACCCACCGACTGTCGTCCCTAGCTAATTACCCCCGTTCCGAACACAATGGGATATGTATCGTAGGTTGATTTGATCGTTTCGATCAGTTTTCATCAAAATCAACATACAACTCTATATATTGAATTTGAACGCACATTTCAATTTACCGATGCCACATACTAACTCGAAAAATTCACGAAAAATATTTTCTAGCTTCGTATCGACGATACGGTCTTAACAAAACTAATTTCGTCAAATTCTGAGACCGTTTGGAAAATGGTCATTTTCCAGTCGATTAAAATCAACTGAAACTTGTCAAACGCGTTTTCCTTTGCCCCGCTCACATATTGATTCGAAAAATTATGAAATTTGAAACCTATAAATAATTTTATATCGCGGATCCAACAAAAGTGGTTTCGTCGAAAACCGAGGTCATTTGCAAAATTTCCATTTTTAAGGGCCAGAATTCCATAGCTACTATTCTGAATTTTCAACTGGACATAACTTTTGATTCCCGCTATGAAATTTTGATTTCTCGGATTCTTGGAAAGATATTATCAAATAGATTCTAATATTTTTGGTTTCGCCAAAATCCGATTTATTTTGAATTCTGTACATTCATTTGAACTTTGAAATCGAATTATCAAACTACCGCGCCATTTTCAATTCCTTTTATAATTTAATATAAATATTTATATTCTAACGACGATCTTTATAAATATATACATTCGAATTCTTTTCAAAATAAATTTCTCGTCGTTATTATTTAAAATAATCCATTTTAAATATTCAAAATTCGTTTAAAATTGCCATAATAAAAATTTTAAATTGGCTCGCATTTTCCGGGTTATTACAATCTCCCCCACTTAAAACTTTTCGTCCCCGATAAGGAACGAAGCCGAAAGTTGTTTAACTAATCAACTCAACTTCCGTTATTTTCTTTACGGCTTAAGTTCTTCAACTTTTCAGTTTCTAAGAACTTTTCTAATTTTCCAAAAATTTGGCTAACACCCTAAATTTCCGAAAATTTTCGCCATAACCTCCCCTACACCGGGGACTTCGGGATATTCCATATAGCCTCCCATGGCCTTCTTCAATCCAAAAGAAAAAGAAAAGGCCAAGCGGCTAGCCAATTGGCTCATAAAATCGTCATCACCCAAACAAAATAGTAAATATGTACCTATTTGTCCGGCAAACAATGTTATTCTTCTGCTCTTGCCTCCTTGCTATGACCTGTTCAATGTAAGTACATGTATATGCAAGCAAATGCGACCAATTTTCAATACAATTCACTATTTGGTTCGATCAAGCTAAATGGTTCAAAATTTCAACCAAATAAACAAACAACACAACCAACAATCAATTAGTAGATTATCGCTTCAAATTCATAACTTTGATACATATACAGAAAATCATGTTTTTGATGCCAACTCACAACAATAAATCTATCTAGTTTTGGTTCTCACACCAGTCTAATGGAAATGTATAGATATCACACCTTCGTCACTCGAACATAAATATTGATGATGTGGCCACATCATCAGAGTCATCCCCGGGCGACTAGAATGTGATTCTATATCTATCCAGCATATAAAAACTTCGAATATACGTTCATGACGCGTATATGCAAAATCTTAATATACTCGATTGTCCAATTCAATATAAAATAAACTATTCAAATACGTATACTCTGGTTTAAATTTTCAAAACAAAACTGTTTTTATTTGAAAAATATACTCTTCACACTCGTTCTAGGATAATACTGATCCTATCTCTAACGAGTCATCCTAATTGGATATTACTAATCCAATATCTGATGAATTCTTTCGTATGGTTCTAATATGTCTTGTTCTCGAGCTCTGTAAACCAAAGCTCTGATACCAAAATGAACGACCCGAAATTCCCTGGTAAGGAAAGCGCTGATAGAATTGAGGACAAGACGAATCAGGATGCAAACAGAAGAACATTTCATTGTTTATTACAACAATTCCATCAGAATACAAGAATATACAGAGTATGAATAAATATTACACATTTCACAAATATCCGAGATTTAAATTATATTTAAATACATAGCAGCGGAAAAACAATATAAAGCACAACTGAAAGTAATACACGGATACAGAGCTTTTCGAGCATCGTTCCAGCTGTGAATCAGGATCCTGTGAATATAAATCTGCAAAACCAAAAATACTAGCTGCTCGTGTCAAAAATAGGGGCACCCAGAGTTTAGGTTAAAACAATAAACTCCAGGTCATTCATGTGACTGGTGTGAGAACTAAAACAGTTATTAATATTGGTTTTTAAAGTTCGGTAAATAAAGGGACCAAGCCGTATAACACGGAATGGGTTTCCCCCCAAGAATACCAGTGCATAAAACAAACAGCGCAATGCTAAGTAAAGAAAAATGAAGCTGTTATAAGACCCAGGTCCCATCACACAATGCAACGCAAGCCGGAGGATAGGTTTTTTACCTTATAATAGCTAAAGCATGCTTGATACGCACATTATTTTGATATTACTATAAGTGTATTGTGTCAAAACATTTTCAATCATAAATATCAATCATAGGCGGCATGAATAACCCATACCACTATGTCGCCGTACTAGGCTCTACAAATAAAACCGAAATATCTCGTATTGGAAATTGGATTTCCGTCATGAGTCGAGGCAAGGGGCAAGCTCCTCTCCGCTTCGAGACACTCTAGCAAATGCCTCAGGACTACACACTCTGGGCAACCCTTGGAATCGGCTGGGCCGGTCCTCTCTTAGGTTTGAGGATTGGAAATTCCTGAACACACGTTTCCCGGTCCTTACAGACCTATAATCGAGGCGCCTCGCAATCCAACAACCACAAAGGTGAAAGTAATATAAATGTCAGCCAGTTTAAGCACTGACACCACCATAGTTAGAAAGAAATGCCGTGTCCTCCTAGCGATCACTATCCCGTTTTTGACTCATACCGAGGTGTGAGGCTCGCGAATCCACGCTATACACAAAGCTATGCCACACTGGCCGTGCTTTGATCATCAAGCACAAGACTTTGCTTTTCAACAGAAGCCTTGATCAATTGCCACTTAGGCGTTCCACACGGGCAATTCATGCCATGTGACTTATGTCCATCGATATACAACCTCTGAGCTCGTACGTCTCAGAGAAGGGCGTTAAGCAAGAGAATAAATTCTCTGCTGCCAAACAGATGTATATTTAATAGAGATCAATCAACATAGAATAAAATCCAATGTCAGGCACACAGTCCATTTATAAGTTCGTTCTGGGTCTGAACGAATCCGGAGGTACTTTCCTCACATATCCATCGATCTCCATGTATGTTTGGACGACCACCAACTGATTCCCTCATCTTGGGTGTACAGCCCAATCAAGATCATCAGCAATCACCCAAAAGATGTGAAGACTTCCGGTCTTCAACCACCGTCTTCATCTTCGACTTATCGTCGAATCGGTTGTTCAGAATGGGCATAAACCCGGCCTTTCCGAATAGCCCGCGTATAAAATAAACAAATGTTACACAAACACAACATATGCCTCATTCCAATTCATCAGTCACTAACCGTAAATTAGCAAGAGAACAATTCCACAAATATTAACCTCGAAGGTCGAAACCAACATCAGATCAATATCCAGGAAACCATTCTACTTAATTAATCCCCAGTTAGTTCCTAAATTTCACATTCTTGAGGAAAGGTTCCCATAAATTTTATCAAAGATAAATTCTTTAAAATTTATTCTTTAATCTTCCTTTGGATGCCATTTCAAACCGTGTTAAGGTTTTCCAAACTAGTCGGGATTAGCGAACCACACCGAAGTAATTATTCATTTTATTTCCCAATCCCAACCTATTCATCCCATGAAGCAAAACTAGTAATACTCCATATCTAACACCACGTGTTATCGGTAAAATTAATTACCATTTCACGGTCAAATCTAATTAAAAATTTAACTATCGCTTTGGAGCAAAACTGGTGATACTCCATTCTCGCTCACTTTCCAAATTTGATAATTTAAATTATCAATTCATATTTCAATCTAATTACAGATTCATTAAAGCTCCTTTTGCTGGGTTAAAGAACTAATGTCTTTTAAAACACAGTTCACGATAAACCCAAATCCCATTTGATATTAAATACAAGGCTCTGAATAGAAAATATAACGGCTTATATTCAATATCAAATTCTGAAACCCACAAATATCGCTTTGGAAATAATGATATAAAATATATCTTCCAAATTTTCTCCAAATATCTGTATACTCGCGGAATTTAATATCGAAATATTCCAAAGACAATATCGATTCAACTCCATTCCGATTCATATATTGGAAATTCTAGTTATTTAAAATCCATTTCAAATCCAATTTATTTTTTTAAAAAAATAAATAAATTATTACTCTAGTTAATAACTAGTTCATTTCGATAAAAATCTATTTTTATCATTTCAAATACGGAGTTTTTCATCCCAATTTTTCCCAAATCATTTCTTATGATTTTACACTAATTATTTATATTTTTAATAATTTTATCAAGGCCCGTACAGTCGGTTTTCAATAACTGTCACCGAACTGCACTTACAACGGCCTTTTCTAAAATTGATTTGGATGTATCTCCAAATCCAACCGTTAGATTTCAAATTTCTAATATTCTATGGAAAGATCTTTTCGATACGAACCTAACGGTTCTGGTTTTAGGAGAATTCGACGGTCGTACCTCCCGTAATGTCCGTTCGAAGCCAATGGTCGAAATTCACGAACTGCCGCGGCGCGGCGCAATCTATTCAGGCCATTATATATATAACGTATATATTATATATATTTCGTCAATTTGCTTTTAAAACGAATTTTATAAATCGTTTCAAATTTGTTTCAAAAATAATTTCCACTTTCATTTCAAATTCAAATCAAAATTGAATTTTCTATTATAAATTCCTTTTTTACTTTCACTTCTATTTGATTTCAATTCAAATCGATTTCAATTCGATTTCAATTCATTTTCTTTTCAATTCGATTCAGTTCGAATTCATTTAATATTCAATTCAATTCGAATTCGTTTTCTTTTCAATTCAATTCAAATTCGTTTTATATTCAATTCAATTCGAATTCGTTTTATATTCAATTCAATTCGAATTCGTTTTATATTCAATTCAAATTCGTTTTATATTCAGTTCAATTCGAATTCATTTTATATTAAAATTTTTTAATCTCTTTTTGATATTCATTATAAAAACGAATATAATCGATATAAATATCGTTCGCGTCAAAATAGCGCATCTCTAATCAACACGGCTTTATATTTTTCAATAACCTCGTTATTCTATTCAACAAATGAATATTTATTCTATTCAACACATGAATCTATATTTCTTTCAACCCATGACTAATCTCAACAAATGAGTACTGTCAACCCACAACTATTTTTTATGTAATATATTTTATAAAATTTTATTTCTATCATTTAAATTTTAATCAAACTCTAACCGTAAATTAGTAGGAGGACGATTCCCTAAATATTAACCCCGAAGGCCGAAACCAACATCAGATCAATATCCAGGAGACCATCCTCTTATCTATTTTCCAGTTAGTTCTAATTTTATATATATGATAAAGATGTAAATTTTATTGTTAAAATATTTCGTTCAACACTTGACTAATCTCAACAAATGAATACTGTCAACACATAAATCTTTATTTTATAATATTCTTTATTTTCCCAATTGGAATGAGGCCCAATCAATTACCATATAATGATAATTACATGGATTCCATACAACACATGTATATAATAGCAACGATAAATAATCAACCATCATCCAAAGTGCACCACCCAACCGCATAAGCATCAAATATAAATAATTAATGCTCACACAATCTGTCGACCTATCGATCGACATACAACTAAAAAATCGGGATTATGTACGCCAAATATCATCCCAACACCCGTGTGGGGTTTCAATCCACAAACACTGAATATTATTTGTGCAGTTAGGCGATGTGTAAAATTTATCGTCCCAATCAATGTCCTTCAAATAGGTGTACATAAACAAACTGTCCGGTTTGTAAATGAATATTTATTTATTCACATTCACGTTAAAAATTATATTTTAACGATAAAATGTTTTTAACTATATAAATATTTTATTTCATTTCCCATCACACGATCAGTTCAATCAAATTTGTCAACCAAACAAATAAATCAATCACCAAACAATTAACTAAACAAACAAGCCGTCCATGGTCTGTGGACGACGAGTGTCGGGTGCTGCTAAGCACCGTCTGCATCCTAGTATATATTTTTAACTAGAAAAGAAAATTTAAAGTGAGAAGTTCTCACCAATAAGCTAAACCAAATGCCACGACTCTTCATATGTACGAAATCCTCGTCGTGCTCGCCTTCTGTCACTTTTGTAACAACCCGTATTTTCAATAACCTGTAATAATGTAAATCGAGGCAGAATTTAATTCTAAAATCTGAATCAAGGGAAACGGGCTATGCCATTGCGTTCGTCTCGGAAAAATACGCGAAATAGAGTCCGAGTTTTCGAAAATCGGAGTCCGTATGACCCGATTAAGGCCCAACGAAGTTTTCAGAAAATTTCAAAAAAAAAAACAGATTTCAAATTCAAGTTTGAATTTGAAAAATTAGGTTAGATTGGGCTAGGCGGGAAATTTCCCGCCAGAGCACCCAAGTCGACAGCCCTGTCGACTTGGGAGTCGACTTGGTTGGACCCAAGTCGACAGCCCTGTCGACTTGGTTCAGCCGGCCAGTTTTGCCTAGTGCAACATTTGGGGTCTTGGTTAGGTTTTAGGGCCAGATTCGGTTTTGAGGGCTGAGATTGGAACTAGGGTTTAATCCTAAGGCTAGAACTAATCCTAATCTCTATAAATAAGCCCCTAACCTAACCCTAAATCATCATTATTCATTCAAGTAACTAAACTATGGCAAAATCATTCCTCTCATGGCCTCCACTCTCTTCATAAAATTCCTAAATAAATTTCTATGAGAGATTTGCCATGCATACAAGTGTTTTCAAGCTTGTATGAGTGTCATTAGCTTGCATTCAAGTCAAGTTTCCATATTTACATCATAAAGCAAGGGTTTTGATCATTTTGGCTCAAGGGATTTTCTATTAGAGCTTGCATTTTGGGTCTATTTGATTGCATAAGGACTTTGTCATATTTTTGTGTCTTCCTAAGCATTGTAAGCCCTATTCTACTTTCATATTTAAACTCTAAAGTTAAATGTATGATATGCAAGTTCATCATGTTATGTTATGCAAGTATGCCATGTTATGATATGCAAGTTCATCATGTTATGTTATGCAAGTATGCCATGTTATGATATGCAAGTTTACCATGTTATGCTATGCAAGTTTGCCATGTTATGATATGCAAGTTTATCATGTTATGTTATGCAAGTTTGCCATGTTATGATATGCAAGTTTACCATGTTATGCTATGCAAGTTTGCCATGTTATGATATGCAAGTTTACCATGTTATGCTATGCAAGTTTGCCATGTTATGATATGCAAGTTTATCATGTTATGTTATGCAAGTTTGCCATGTTATGATATGCAAGTTTATCATGTTATGTTATGCAAGTTTGATATGCAAGTTCGTCATATGATATGCAAGTATGTTATGCAAGTTTGGGATGATCATTTGGTTCATTTTATCATGTTATGCAAGCTTATCTTGAGTATATGAACATAAAGCTTCAAGCTTTATGCTAAAGGTTGCATTTTGGCAACATGTAGGTTATCATATCTCTTATGATAACTTGCATGTGAGGCTAAATGCGAACTTATGGCCATTTCTACATGTCATTTATCACCATGTATCACCAATATGCTAAGTTTGGTTTTATGCATGCTTTTGAGGCCTAAAAATGTAATATGCAAGTATATGAACATATGTACATTTCATATGCCACCATGTTGAACTTGTGGCTTCAACACCTTTATGTCATGATTATGCCAAGTTCCCTCTTTCTATCCTTTATGCGCTATTGCGATATGTAAGCGATGGGATTGCGTTTGGGGTTGGGTAAACTTAAAAGACATAAAAACATAAGATTGGGAATTTACCTATTAAGTTAGGTCTACCCATTGGGAATTTACCTATTAAGTTAGGTCTACCCAAATGCTTGAAAACTTGTAATATGTTTTGGAAACATGATGGACATGACACTTAGAAAATATAAGTGTGACCAACTCGAGGTTGGGTTGAGTTTGTAGCGTAAACCTACCCGGAACCGACCGGCTTAACTAGTTGCTACAAACAATAGAACCCAATGTGAGAAGTTGGTCATGTTGTACCTTGAACCCGAGGTTAGACCAAGTTGTGGTGTAAAGCTACCCGGACCCGCCCGGCTTAACTAGTAACCACAACAAGGTCTAATGTGAGAGGTTAAGGCGCATTAAATTAATTAATGCCTCGTGATTAGGGTTAAATCATGGTCCCCTTAATACTTAACCAATTTGGGCTTGGTAGATTAACCAGGGTTAAGTCGTGAACTCATCGTTACACTTAACCAAGTTAATCCATGATTAGCAAGAGGGTTAAACCGTACTTAACCCACTAGAAAAATCCTAGCAATGGGGGTCCACTCCAGCAGTAATCCCAAGTTTGTATCATTAAGACCCTAGGGTCTAGGCTAGGGAGGGAGCACGATTACTGGACTGGAGGTAAGTGACCAAAAACGACGGCAGAAGGGTACGCCGGTGTAGTTCCGGGCGGACTTTGGTCGTGCACACAGTCCGAAGCCGGGGAAAACATGCACGGGTACCAGTAGATTGAGACTGTGCACTCATGTTTATGGTGTCCAGGGGTTGACACCCTAGGGCTTGATACACCCAACGGGAGACCCTGCACAGTCTGGCTACAATCATGTTTGGGCCGCATTGACACCAACACGTGACGAGTTAGGCTTATAGGGAGCCGATCGACTAGACCGTTTGGTTGGACCGCGTATTAGGGTCACTTCATGTTATTGGGCCAAAGCTTGGGCCAAGGGATCAATACTTGTTTATTCAAGTCATGTTAGTTTGCTAGTACACCTGTGGTGCAAAAACCTTAATCCTGATTATGCGATGACACCTTTATCTACTTTGTTAGTTAATCATCATGCTAGTATGTTGTTATCCTTATGTTCATCCCTGCTTCTCATGCCAGTTAACTTTATCAGTTTACATTGATTGTAGTAGGGCTTACTCAGTCTTTTTGACTGACCTGTTTTCTTTCGCCTCTTTTCTTCCGTTTCCCCCCCCCCCAAGGTTCTCAGGGTGGGAACGTTGGAGCTTAGCTTGGATTTCTGATCGCTTGCTTGTGGGATTTAGCTCATGTACGGTCTTGACATGAAGCTAGCTATGGTTATCACTTATTTTGGGGATAGTACTTATGTATTTCAGTTTTTCAGTAATGTTGTTTTTATCTAGACTTGTGTATTTGGAAAGTTGACATTATGTTGTACCAGACTTGTTTTTGAAATAGTTTGAAATCTTCCGCTGTTTTACTTATCTTATTTACTCTGCTTACATATATACATATGTTCTTGTTCTGCCTTGATATATCATTATGCATGTTTACCTGATTCAAACGCCCCTCCAAAGTCAGAGTGCTTGCAAGAGTCACCCTGGCGGAGGTGGGGTGTTACATTTGGTATCAGAGCCAGGTTTACGAGAAGGAACAAAAGGGTTTTTATAAAACTTTTGGAAAACTATTTTCAAAACCAAGTATTTTCCAAAGAAAAGTCTAGTTTATTTTAAAGGCTATTCCCCAAAAAGCCATTAGCGAAACTCCTTCGTTTTTCTCCATTCTGAATCTGTCTTTTCTTCGTTTTTAGTATGGCCGATAACTTCGCTATTCCGGAGGGAGTACACGTACCTGTTTGGTATAGGAGACTTTTGGAGGCTAGGGCGACCGAAGCCGGCCCCGCAAATGTTCCTCCTCCTCCTCTGGTAGTTAATGTTCCTCCTCCTCCCATAGCTAATGTTTCTCCTCCCCCTCAGCCTCCACAAGCGGATTTTGCGGAAACTTGTAAGAACTTTAAGGCGATGGGTTGCAAGAATTTTATTGGAACCGAGACTTATGTAGAGGCAAGGAATTGGTTGAAAGAAATCGAAGATCTTTTTGCCTTCTTTGATATAGATGACCGTAGGAAGGTTTTATTGGCAGTATGGTTGCTAAAGGGAGAGGCTGCACGTTGGTGGGTGGTCACCACCGCTACTAGGCCAATTGAGACTTGGGATGACTTTCGGGGAAAGTTTGGACTAAGGTTCCTATCACTGAAGCAAGGGGACATGACTATTAGGGAATACATAGATAAGTTTAATCAACTGGCTCGGGTCGGTTTGGACTTGGTTAACACAGCTCAGAAGAAGGCCCTATACTTTGCTCTAGGATTAAATGAGCCATTACATGGTTTAGCCATGACTCTTATACCCTTGGGGGCAACTTTCGAGAGCTTGGTGAATATGGCCCTACTCAATGAAGAGAATAGGAGTGACAAGAAGGAGATCAAGATGAATGATACTCAAGCCAAGAAGACTGATTCCCAGTGGAAAGGAAATCAGGGTAATCCAAGCGGTCAGAGCAGTCAAGGTAATAAGAACAAGAACAAGAGTCAAGGCAACAAGGGGAACAACAACAAGGGCAACAACAACAAGGGGAAGTGCCATTATTGCGGTTCAGTTGGGCATCTTATTAAGGATTGTAAGAAGAGGAAAAGGAAGAGTGGTGAATGCTATCGTTGTGGTGAGTTTGGACATTTCAGCAAAAATTGCCCGAAGAAGCAAGGGCAAGGTCAGACTCAGCGTGCTGGACCTTCGGGAGGGCAAGTTCATGCTCTCAATGCCGCTCCAGTTCCCGATCGAGGTAGTATTTCTGTTGAAAGTCTTTTTACATTTCTGATTTTCCTGTTCGTACCTTGTTTGATTTTGGTGCATCGCATAGTTTATTTCATCTGATCTAGTTGAAAGTTTGCACCTAAGTACTAGTCTAGTGAATGATCCCGTGTGTGTTTCAAATCCTATTGGGGGTTCCGCCCATCTGTCTATGATATGTGGGGATTTGAGGATCTCTATACTGAGTGTAGAGTTCTTGTGTAGTGCTTATGTTCTTGGTTTTAGGGGATACGGATTGATATTGGGCACGGATTGGTTGTCCAGATATGGAGCCATCCTTGGTTGTGAGCATAGGGTTGTGAGGCTCGTGACTCGCCTCGGAAACACCCTAGAAATTTCTTGTAATCCGAGAAGTCCCGTCATGTTGTGCTATCTTGAATCACTCGACTCGTCAATGGAAACTCTTCAGTCTGTGAAAGTGGTTCGAGAGTATCCGGATGTTTTCGATGAAGTTAGGGGGTTGCCCCCTAAGCGAGAGATTGATTTCCGCATTTATCTGGTGGATAATGCAAAGCCGGTTTCTTTGCCCGTTCGGCACATGGCTCCGCGTGAAAGGCGGGAGCTAAGTAAGCAAGTGAAGGAGTTGCTTGAGAAGAACTTCATTAGACGAAGTATATCTGAATGGGGAGCGCCTGTGGTATTTGCTACCAAGGCAGATGGTTCTCTCCGACTTTGTGTTGACTATCGAGAGTTGAATAAGCTGACTAAGAAGAACAAACACCCGTTACCGAGGATTGATGATCTCTTTGACCAGCTTATCGGTGCTTCTGTTTTCTCTCAGCTTGATCTTGCTACTGGATTCCATCAGCTCAGGGTAGCTGAAGATAGTATGGACAAGACTGCGTTCAGAACTCCAGATGGATTCTTCGAATGGCTTGTCATGCCGTTCGGCTTGACTAATGCACCCGCATATTTCATGGACTTGATGAGTAGGGTGTTCGGGGAGTTCTTGAACAAGTTTGTCGTGGTCTTCGTAGATGATATTCTGATCTTCTCTAAGGATGAGGAAGAGCACACAAGGCATCTCGTGGAGGTGATGGATACGCTTAGAACGCATCAGTTGAAGGCCAAGTACTCCAAATGTCACTTTTGGAGAAAAGAAGTTAGATTTCTTGGGCATAGTTACTACGCAAGGCTTAGCGGTGGATCCCGCTAAAGTGGTCGCGGTTCAAGACCGAAAAGCTCCGACGAGGATAATTGAAGTTAGAAGCTTTCTCGGTTAAATTAGTCAGTTAGCGTCCCTTGAGTTTAGACCTACCCTTCTGGATCAAGTAGGGACTTCACAGAAGGAAGACCCGCAGTTAGCCGAGATCATGGACAAGTTGATTCGAGGCGAGATAGTAAGTCACCTCGCTATAGATGACAAGGGATGACTAAGATGCGATGAGAGAAAGAATGTTCTTGATGATGCACATCACCCGAGGAGGTGGCCGAGTTTGTCCCAAGGTGCATGTTGTGCCAACAGGTTAAAGGCCAAGTCATAGAAGCCCAGTGGGCTATTACATCCATTAGAGGTCCCCGCAATGGAAGTAGTAAAGCGTCATGAAGGATTTCGTGGATGGACTGCCTAGATCAAGGAAAGGGAATATGAGCATGTGGGTCATAGTAGGTAGACTCACGAAGAGTGCTCATTTCACTCCGGTAAAGAGCGAAAGGACTGCATCATAACTAGCGACAGTTTACTTTCAAGAAATAAAGCGGTTGCACGGGGTTCCCTAAAGTATAGTTAGTAACCATGACTCAATCTTCACTAGCCAGTTTTGGGATAGTCTACGGGAAGTCCCGGGCAAGCAACTGAATCTAAGTACGGCCTATCATTCGCAGGCGGATGGTTCATTTCGTTCAAGCATGAGTTATAGAAAATCACGTTAGTAAGAGCAATTGGCAACGTGGATTGGTATTTTTAAGAAAAGTTCTGCTGCGTGGAATACTTTATAGTAAGTAAACGAGATCCAGGATTCACTAGTGAATTTTGGAGAGCTTGCATGAAACCATGAGGTCACAGTTATGTTTAAGCCAAGAATGATAGAAGAGTAAGAGGAAGACGAGAGGCGACAATGAAATGGGTTCCAACTCATATTTGGAAATAAGAGTTAAGAAGCCAAGGAAGCATGAAGTAAAAGACGGTCAAAGCACAGTGGAGTTAAACTCAAGGAAACGTGACTTAGAAGACTGAAGGCTAGATACGCGCATCATATCTCTTTTTAAGAGCATATCCTTGATCCTTGTTTTCCTGTGGAACTTACTCGCATGTTATCTTTTTACGTATATCCTCTCGGTCCCATTCTCGATCCTATTTCTGTCGGGAGGTATGACTTATTGGCTAGTAATACATGTCAGGGTTTAAAGGGGTCCGTTAGGTTGACTAAACCTTTTGGGCTTTTATAGAATATGGGTTGGGTTAGGAAGGGATTTCTTGTAATCAGAAAGGAGTATATCCTGCTTATCTTCCCGATCTCTTTGTAGCATATCTTTTGCTGTCCGTGTTTGTCTTGATTATCTAGTTTATCATGTTAATCTTGTCATGAGAACCTTAGGTAGAAACCCTTTGGATGAAACATGTGTTTGAAACATGTTATGCTTGATGTTTGCAAGTGGTTGCAAGTGTTTGCAAGTGGTTACTCGTGGATGCATTATACACGTTAGGCACTAGATCGACTCACACACTCCTCATATTGCATATGCATGAGTGTTTACGCTTATTCATGGATGAAAATTTTTGTGTTATCACATGGATGTTGCATATGGATGTGTGTTATGTGCACACATATAGATGTTATACATTATGTTAGGAATTGCATACATATGGATTCATTTCACTAACATAATTTGCATTGATGATATTTGCATTAGATAAGTACATATACACACACCTTTGCATATGTGCATTCAACATTTAGAATCTTGTAAGGACAATGATTGCTCGTGGATGATGTTTTGAGTAGATGGATGTTGGATGGTAGGGTACGTTCTTCCTAACTTGAAGATTTCGGGGACGAAATCCTTTAAGGAGGGGAGAATGTAACAACCCGTATTTTCAATAACCTGTAATAATGTAAATCGAGGCAGAATTTAATTCTAAAATCTGAATCAAGGGAAACGGGCTATGCCATTGCGTTCGTCTCGGAAAAATACGCAAAATAGAGTCCGAGTTTTCGAAAATCGGAGTCCGTATGACCCGATTAAGGCCCAACGAAGTTTTCAGAAAATTTCAAAAAAAAAAAAAAAAACAGATTTCTAATTCAAGTTTGAATTTGAAAAATTAGGTCAGATTGGGCTAGGCGGGAAATTTCCCGCCAGAGCACCCAAGTCGACAGCCCTGTCGACTTGGGAGTCGACTTGGTTGGACCCAAGTCGACAGCCCTGTCGACTTGGTTCAGCCGGCCAGTTTTGCCTGGTGCAACATTTGGGGTCTTGGTTAGGTTTTAGGGCCAGATTCGGTTTTGAGGGCTGAGATTGGAACTAGGGTTTAATCCTAAGGCTAGAACTAATCCTAATCTCTATAAATAAGCCCCTAACCTAACCCTAAATCATCATTATTCATTCAAGTAACTAAACTATGGCAAAATCATTCCTCTCATGGCCTCCACTCTCTTCATAAAATTCCTAAATAAATTTCTATGAGAGATTTGCCATGCATACAAGTGTTTTCAAGCTTGTATGAGTGTCATTAGCTTGCATTCAAGTCAAGTTTCCATATTTACATCATAAAGCAAGGGTTTTGATCATTTTGGCTCAAGGGATTTTCTATTAGAGCTTGCATTTTGGGTCTATTTGATTGCATAAGGGCTTTGTCATATTTTTGTGTCTTCCTAAGCATTGTAAGCCCTATTCTACTTTCATATTTAAACTCTAAAGTTAAATGTATGATATGCAAGTTCATCATGTTATGTTATGCAAGTATGCCATGTTATGATATGCAAGTTCATCATGTTATGTTATGCAAGTATGCCATGTTATGATATGCAAGTTTACCATGTTATGCTATGCAAGTTTGCCATGTTATGATATGCAAGTTTATCATGTTATGTTATGCAAGTTTGCCATGTTATGATATGCAAGTTTACCATGTTATGCTATGCAAGTTTGCCATGTTATGATATGCAAGTTTACCATGTTATGCTATGCAAGTTTGCCATGTTATGATATGCAAGTTTATCATGTTATGTTATGCAAGTTTGCCATGTTATGATATGCAAGTTTATCATGTTATGTTATGCAAGTTTGATATGCAAGTTCGTCATATGATATGCAATTATGTTATGCAAGTTTGGGATGATCATTTGGTTCATTTTATCATGTTATGCAAGCTTATCTTGAGTATATGAACATAAAGCTTCAAGCTTTATGCTAAAGGTTGCATTTTGGCAACATGTAGGTTATCATATCTCTTATGATAACTTGCATGTGAGGCTAAATGCGAACTTATGGCCATTTCTACATGTCATTTATCACCATGTATCACCAATATGCTAAGTTTGGTTTTATGCATGCTTTTGAGGCCTAAAAATGTAATATGCAAGTATATGAACATATGTACATTTCATATGCCACCATGTTGAACTTGTGGCTTCAACACCTTTATGTCATGATTATGCCAAGTTCCCTCTTTCTATCCTTTATGCGCTATTGCGATATGTAAGCGATGGGATTGCGTTTGGGGTTGGGTAAACTTAAAAGACATAAAAACATAAGATTGGGAATTTACCTATTAAGTTAGGTCTACCCATTGGGAATTTACCTATTAAGTTAGGTCTACCCAAATGCTTGAAAACTTGTAATATGTTTTGGAAACATGATGGACATGACACTTAGAAAATATAAGTGTGACCAACTCGAGGTTGGGTTGAGTTTGTAGCGTAAACCTACCCGGAACCGACCGGCTTCACTAGTTGCTACAAACAATAGAACCCAATGTGAGAAGTTGGTCATGTTGTACCTTGAACCCGAGGTTAGACCAAGTTGTGGTGTAAAGCTACCCGGACCCGCCCGGCTTAATTAGTAACCACAACAAGGTCTAATGTGAGAGGTTAAGGCGCATTAAATTAATTAATGCCTCGTGATTAGGGTTAAGTCATGGTCCCCTTAATACTTAACCAATTTGGGATTGGTAGATTAATCAGGGTTAAGTCGTGAACTCAACGTTACACTTAACCAAGTTAATCCATGATTAGCAAGAGGGTTAAACCGTACTTAACCCACTAGAAAAATCCTAGCAATGGGGGTCCACTCCAGCAGTAATCCCAAGTTTGTATCATTAAGACCCTAGGGTCTAGGCTAGGGAGGGAGCACGATTACTGGACTGGAGGTAAGTGACCAAAAACGACGGCAGAAGGGTACGCCGGTGTAGTTCCGGGCGGACTATGGTCATGCACACAGTCCGAAGCTGGGGAAAACATGCACGGGTACCAGTAGATCGAGACTGTGCACTCATGTTTATGGTGTCCAGGGGTTGACACCCTAGGGCTTGATACACCCGACGGGAGACCCTGCACAGTCTGGCTACAATCATGTTTGGGCCACATTGACACCAACACGTGACGAGTTAGGCTTATAGGGAGCCGATCGACTAGACCGTTTGGTTGGACCGCGTATTAGGGTCACTTCATGTTATTGGGCCAAAGCTTGGGCCAAGGGATCAATACTTGTTTATTCAAGTCATGTTAGTTTGCTAGTACACCTGTGGTGCAAAAACCTTAATCCTTATTATGCGATGACACCTTTATCTACTTTGTTAGTTAATCATCATGCTAGTATGTTGTTATCCTTATGTTCATCCCTGCTTCTCATGCCAGTTAACTTTATCAGTTTACATTGATTGTAGTAGGGCTTACTCAGTCTTTTTGACTGACCTGTTTTCTTTCGCCTCTTTTCTTCCGTTTCCCCCCCCAAGGTTCTCAGGGTGGGAACGTTGGAGCTTAGCTTGGATTTCTGATCGCTTGCTTGTGGGATTTAGCTCATGTACGGTCTTGACATGAAGCTAGCTATGGTTATCACTTATTTTGGGGATAGTACTTATGTATTTCAGTTTTTCAGTAATGTTGTTTTTATCTAGACTTGTGTATTTGGAAAGTTGACATTATGTTGTACCAGACTTGTTTTTGAAATAGTTTGAAATCTTCCGCTGTTTTACTTATCTTATTTACTCTGCTTACATATATACATATGTTCTTGTTCTGCCTTGATATATCATTATGCATGTTTACCTGATTCAAACGCCCCTCCAAAGTCAGAGTGCTTGCAAGAGTCACCCTGGGGGAGGTGGGGTGTTACAACTTTCGTCGTTCGTATTCACTACATATATAAAAATCACGTTTTTATATTCTCTAGTGTATAAAAATCATATTTTTATAATGACACTTCATATATGTGAAAATCGAATTTTTATCGCTACTTCATATATAAAGATTCTATTTTTATTAACAAAAATCATAGCTTTCAACCGCTATGTTATTATATATTTTATAAGAACAATTTTAAAACAATGCCATATTTTTATTTTTCAAAACCATGCAAATTTCATTTTAAAAGCAAGGAAAATTTCATTTTAAAAGCAATGCAAATTCCATTTGAAAAATCAGACCTTTATCATATCGTTATATATATAAGAAAATCACCTTTTTATATGTTCACTTTTATTTTAAAAAACCTACCTTTGTTTATATAAAATCTCAACTTTGATTATATAAAAATATCAACTTTGTTTTTATAAAAATCTCAACTTAGTTTTTCTTTCCCACACGATGTTAATTTCTACTTAAAACACTGTATATTTCAATGTTTCCACATATAAAAATAACACTTTAAACCAATGTTTTATATTTAAAAATCTAGAAATAAATTATTGCTAATTTATATAAAATCTACCCTTTTATACATTGTCATATAAATTAAAAACTGATTTTAAAAAAACAATGTCGTATTTAAATAAAAATAATTACCTTTCTTCCTCGCAAAAACTGGACAATTTCAAACCGTCCTGAGAGGGGGGCTTCGTAGCAGCCTTGGAGTCGAAGGGGAAGGTGCGGGGGTGCGGCTTGCCATGGCTGTGGCGGAATGGGTGGTCGACTTTTAGGGGGTGGCGGCGCTCGATTTCTAGGGCTGGAGGATTGGGGGTTTTGTGTTCGGAGGGGGGGGGGGGGGAGGGGTTTAAATTGAAGGAGGAGATGACATGATGGGGAGGAGGAGTGGGGCGGCGCGTTGATGGGTGGCGGTGGTCGTTGGTGGGAGGCGTGCGACTGGAGCTGAACGAGGTCAATGACGTTTTTGTTTTTTTCCTTTAATTTAAAAGTGGATGGGGAGAGAGAATTGTGAATGGGGGATATATATTATATAATTATTTTATTTTATTTTATTACCCAAAAAGCAACTTTTTATTTCGGACCCCAAATCGAACCCACCGACTGTCGTCCCTAGCTAATTACCCCCGTTCCGAACACAATGGGATATGTATCGTAGGCTGATTTGATCGTTTCGATCAGTTTTCATCAAAATCAACATATAACTCTATATATTGAATTTGAACGCACATTTCAATTTACCGAGGCCACATGCTAACTCGAAAAATTCCCGAAAAATATTTTCCAGCTTCGTCTCGACGATACGGTCTTAACAAAACTAATTTCGTCAAATTCTGAGACCGTTTGAAAAATGGTCATTTTCCAGTCGATTAAAATCAACTAAAACTGGTCAAACCCGTTTTCCTTTGCCCCGCTCACATATTGATTCGAAAAATTATGAAATTTGAAACCTAGAAATAATTTGACATCGCGAATCCAACAAAAGTGGTTTCGTCGAAAACCGAGGTCGTTTGCAAAATTTCCATTTTTAAGGGCCAGAATTCCATAGCGACTATTCTGAATTTTCAACTGGACATAACTTTTGATTCCCGGTATGAAATTTTGATTTCTCAGATTCTTGGAAAGATATTATCAAATAGATTCTAATATTTTTGGTTCCGCCAAAATCCGATTTATTTTGAATCTTGTACATTCATTTGAACTTTGAAATCGAATTATCAAACTACCGCGCCATTTTCAATTCCTTTTATAGTTTAAAATAAATATTTATATTCTAACGACGATCTATATGAATATATACGTTCGAATTCTATTCAAAATAAATTTCTCGTCGTTATTATTTAAAATAATCCATTTTAAATATTCAAAATTCGTTAAAAATTGCCAAAATAAAATTTTTAAATTAGCTCGCAATTTCCGGGTTATTACATTCAAAGTGGACTCAGTGCACCGTTCACAGTATGAAATTCACTAATAGTATGACCGCATAGATGATAGATGTGTGAATGTAGAGTACTCACTGGAAAGTCGTTGGTATTCTCTAAGCTCTTGCATACTTGAGCAAATATGTTACTGGTTTTAGGATTTATCCCATAGCTCAATGGTTTTTAGGCTTTACAACGTTAATTCATCTGCATACTTCATACGCTATTGGTTTTATAAACCAAAACGTATTCACTTGTTTTAGATTTATGAAAATGTCTGTTGTCAAATGAAAACATTTACATTGTTGTCTTAAAGCATTCATGTACTTCAAATTATGTTTAATTTCAGATTTCGTTTTAAATTAAAAAATTAAAGATGAATATAATTGAAGCAATATATCAATATTGTATATGTCATTTTCAGATTCCATTGTTTCCATACCGACTATTGCAACATTTTTATTCATAGTTAGAATCCATTCAATGTTGATTTCACATAATCCGTTCAGTATTGATATCACATAATCCGTTCAATATTGATTTTTTTATGCTGATTCAAGTAATAACATTTTTTTAGCATTTCATCAAATATTTTTATTGCATTGTTCATAATGTTGCACTTTCCATAAAAATCAACTGAGATACCCGATACACAATTTTCAAATAATTCTTCTACTATAGAGAGACAATTGCATTTTGCATAAATATGAATATATATACATATTTTTTCATGTAGTCATATTTTTGATATATGCACCATTTTTTATTACTATTGATTGTATTTGCTGGCCTTGATGATATGTCGTTCGTAATTACCACACTGGGCCTACTGGAATTCGAGTTTGTCCTGTTTGCTGGCCTTGATGATATTCTCCCTAAACCCACTAAAACTCAGTGAGTTCCTGGCCAACCCTAAACCCACTAAACATTGTATTAACGTGTACACTTAACCTAAACAACCCAGACAACCCCTCAAGTGGACAACCCTGAATAACCTTGAAACAACCACACTAAAACCCGATTCAACTAGAAGGTTCATTTACGTGCAAGGAAAACCTGAACTAGCATGCATAGATGAGGACAGCAAATACTTCCAATACAATTTAAAGGTAAGTGATATTCAAAACTAACACATGTGAAACATTGACTGGATTTACAATATTGACTTACTTGAAATTGATTCCCCAATGACATATGAGGCTGGCCAAGCTACGGTCATACCAAATGCATCTTTCATGTATGCACACTCCGATGTAGGCCTCCGATGCAATGCATTATTGACTCTCACAAATTTTATCCAAGCTTTTACGACATTTTTCCCCAAATAGAATAAAGTGAACCATCGCTGTTGGATTGGTTGGAATGATGGTTCTTTCAGCCACTATTCGTCCCATTTCACCCATGTTCATCAACTTGAATTTAATATTTGCTACTAGATTTGCAGTCTGTTGATAAGAAAAATGCATGAATTGTCATGTTTTTTTGTAATTATATTGTATGAGAAATCTAGAAACACTGCAAGTGGCAACAAAGTTACCCGAGGAGTAGTCATAACACTTGTTGAAGCCATGTAAGGAGTGTTCACAACATTTTCTTTTTCAACTACAACTTTAATTTTGGCCATGCTATTTTCTTACCAATGACGTCCTTGATGCATGACGTATCAGTTGTAGTTCGCCACAAGAAAGCATCTCCATTGTTAGCATAATCTACCCAAGCCACAAAGGCTAAGGGACCAAGTGGAATACCATTTACAATCATTTCGGAATCAATGGAACAGGGTCTTCCCTCGGCAACTAACACTTCGCCCTCATTCCAATCATAAAGCTTGCATTTTTTGTTTGTGCTACTAGTTTTACTCTAAAAAGAACAACAAATATAACGGGAAAAGATATGTATACAATTGCAAATAGTTATTGTAAATTATGAAATTTACCATAATGTCTTCCTCCAAGTTTCGTCGTGCCACAACATAATTAGCAGGCCATGCTACTGACTTATTCTTTGCTTCCCTTAATAGTGACAAACTTGGTGTAAGCCTCCATAAATAAGCAACTTCTTTCTTTACATTCTCTATAACAAATTTCACAGCATTTGGCCCAATACGGATAACATTGACAACCTCACTAGGATCAGCGAACACAACTCTTCCTTCAGCAACAATTTCTGTAACGACCCGCAAATCCGCACCATTTGAATTAACTGAATATAACTCAAGTCCAACCCAAATTGCACGAAAATACGAATCATTAATAGAAAGAACTTAGAGGATGAGAAATAAAAAGGAAGAAGATTAGAATAGAAGAAAATAAATAGAAGATCGAACCGAACAACACCATAGAATCTCACAAACGCAGCGGAATAAAATATAATATTTATAATCACTTTTGAAATGCAATTGGAATTGAACTTACATCATCAGAGTACAGAATATATACAATACAGCGAAATAAATTCTAAATATCTAAAGTTGAAGCCTCCTGCTTGAAGCTCCCCCAAATAAATCTGTAAAATCCTGAACTACTTGACTGCCTATACAAACTTGGGCACCCAAGAGTTTAGGGAAAACGTAGAAAAATAAACTCTGGGTCAGTCATGGGACTGGTATGAGTAAACGATTTTAATACAACTTGATTCTGATAAAGGATATCTTATAAGATCACGCCATAAAAACGGAACGATTTGGCCTTATGAGAATCCAAAACACTTGTTTAACTTTCAAAAACGTTTTGAAAGAAAAGATAACCGTAAGACTGATCCACACATAAACATGGATGGTTTTTATCTTATGGTAATCCCAAAACATTTTGAAATCAATATTATTTTGATATTATATTAGTGTCTAAATACAAATAAACAGCAATCTAGCAGAACGCTTGCATCTCACGCTCTATATATACAGTATACAATCAAAACCGCAGGTGCTTATTGGAGATTGGATTCAGACTATGACAAGATATGCCACCACCTTCTGACAGTGTATCTCCAGAGGGAAATACACTGGGTTCAACAAGAACATCTTGCAACCCGGCTACACATGACCGGCCACTCATTTATCTTGAGTGTATCGAATATATTATCACCTTACGGTTGGTACCAACATAACCGTACTTGGGAGATACAGAAGCAAAAAAAGTAACAAAATGAATATTCTCTTGATGGTGACAATACACCCTAATGGGAAGGACCTACATAGCCATGTTGCCCGCACGATTTTTGTCATTTCCTGGTTGTGAGGCCTGAGGCTGAACTTGTCTTTTTACAAATCATTTCTTTGAATGCCACATCGTCAATACCGCCAACCACTAATTGACTTCTCCAAAAAAATTTTACGATTGTGTAGCAAGAGGAATGAATTTCTCTGCCACCAACATAAATACGTTTGAAGTGATCAATGTACGTGATCGGTTAGGCATGCTCTATCAGACGTTCGTCCATACAAGTTGTCCTAGGACTGGACAAACCGAAGGCACTATTATGTAAATCCATCTTAGGCAATTTCTACCTAGGATTTACAGAATAGCCCTTACAATACTCCATCTTCAATGATCTTTAATAAAATCTCTGACTCGTAATGAATATATCTAATTGAAGTGGAATTTAGATTCTGGTCTCTTCGAAAACGATAATGAAAAAGTCCAGATTTGATAGTCGGTTAAACTATCGAATATAAAATAAAATAAATAGATATATCACCATTGGATCTGCTAAGCCTCATTCAAATAATATTTAAACATTGACATTCAAATATTAAACTTGTATGTATATATTAATTTAAAAACATAATTATTAATTAAACAACAAAACTCTTATTATCAATCTTACGTGAAAAACCTACTCTCGAGTATTCGTTTCATAACTGAAAACGACATTCAACTATAACACTCATTCTGAACACAAATTAATACGGTCTATCGGATAATCGTGAAATCGTTCAAGTTGGGGTACTTTAATTGCCTCTTAGACATTGAGTCGAATTCATTCTCAACATCAAGATTCGTAGAAGTTTGATATCCAAAATATTCGACAAAACCATAAATTGGTAAATCCATTTGATTTCCAAATCTTAAACCATTTTCGAAACAACGTAGTTGTTTTGAACCATTCAATAAGTTTACTTAATTTAGCTTAAATATTAAAACAGGGAATTAATGCAAATAAATCAACTTGTTTTCTTTATCCTTTTAAATAAATTATCTTACTTAATTAAAAACATTTATAAAGTAAAAACATATCATCTTGGATAATTTATCCAAATTTAAATTACTATTCAGTTGCACCATTATCCTACCCAATCTGTGAATTTAAACATTTATCAAATTTTCAAACAACTCTTCATTTAAAACCTCTTCTATTAAATTAACTGAAAACCCATTAATTTTATAATCCATTCCCATTTAAGCAGATGATTTAAATCAATCCTAAACAACTTGATTAAATGATTATAATTGATCTTTCCTTTTTAAATAAATTAATAATAAAATTAATTAAAAATGATCCATCTAATTGTTTCTTAAAACACTTTATATCTAATTAGAAACTTACATTCATTTCTTAGTTACTTTACAGGAAACGACTTACTAGTTCCAATGGTATGTCATAGTTCAAACGACATTTAAGTCATTAACCCAGTTTGCACAAACAGTTATGTAAATAAATTCAGCATTTTCAACTGATAATATAATATCCCAACAACATATGTTAACTAATAAAATATATCAAACCGATATAATACCAGAACAGTGTTTATTTCTTCCAACTAGATATTCAAAAAATTCAGTCAATCAAATTATAGTGGAATGGTGTTTTGCTTCTACTAACAGATGTCAATTTCAAATGTATATTTACTGTTTACATAATTAATCACAACAGGGTAAATAAATAAAACAAATTCAGAATTTTCTGAATTACAAATCATTTCTGATTGATAGTTTTACGCGTTAATTCAGTTCACAACTTTACATTTGGTAAATTTTAAGAATATCTAGTATTAAAACCACTTTTTAATTACTTAATAATTAATTCATTTCAATCCGAATTGTTTAAAATTTTATAATTAAGTTGAGTTATTTACATAAACAATTTGATCGGCTATACATACAAACCAAAATCCATCCGAACGTATTTCCTTGATCTAACTTCTATTAATATACATATGTATAAAACTTAAACATTTATTTCTTGTTATTTAATTGTAATGGACCGAGCCCAAATAAATCAGCCCATTCCTTTAAAATAAACATATATTTACAGTTATATATAAATTTAGATTTTTAGCTTATTATAATTAAACTTTAATTAAAAGTTAAACTTTCTTTACCCTTTAAAACTCTTTTTTTTAAGCTGGGCTTAGCCTAAGCCCAATAACTACATACACACAAACCATGCCTATCCCTCTTTTCTATTTCTCCCCCTCTTATGTTTCTTTCTTGTGTTGCCAGCGAGCAAAGAAAGAAAAAGAATGTGGTAAATATTCTTGGATCTGGTACAAATTCATTCAACCCAGCAATATACTTGGCCAAACCCGTCCAGCTCTTTTTTCTGCAATTCCTAGCTTTCTTCGCCTTCTTCCGGATGTGCACAACTGTGCAAGCATGTGCACCATTGCTCTGACCATCGGTGATCTATCACTGCCCTCTCCACACGTCATACAACCGTTAACGATCATCAATGACCAATCCTATTAACCCTCTCCTTCTCCAAAGTACCCTTGAGCCATTAACCTCGAGATAACACTGCTACAGGTAGTTTTTAGATTGGCCTCTACTGATCACCTCCGGCCATGTTAACTCCCTTAACCACCGCTGACCAACTCCCGACCTTACAAGCTACTCCATGCCCAATTCCGTTCAACTCGATCACGACATGAGTTCATATGAATTGATCAAAACCCTATAACCAAAACTTCAACCCAAAACTTAAATCCATTTCGCAACGCCTCCTTCAATCGTCTTAATTCCTGAAACTTCGGTCGTACCTTCTACCGGCCTCATCGATCTTCCTTAAACACAGTTTTACGTTCCATCAATCAAAACCCAAGAATTTCATTATTTACCCCGACCAAACTTTCCAATATTTCTCACCATACAGGTTACTGAAAATTTTAATTTTTGTTTTAAAAATCATTTTTTTTAGTTTCAGTTCCACCCTTATTTCTAAATTTAAAATTTTCGATCATTAAATTTTTGAGTTTAAGACTCCTTTTGTTGTATATGTGTTACCATATCTACTTATTGGAGATCAGCTTTTTTTTTATATTAAACTACTCTTAATTATGAACAAGTTCAGTGTTAAAAACAAAACCTTAATCACACTAGAATTAAAGTCATGTATTTTTGTTGTTAGTTATAGTAAAAATAAGATAAACAGAGTCTGTTTTAATCTGTTTCCAGGCTTCTACCTGTTTCCAAATAGCTCCCATTTTCTCTAGTTTAATCTAAAGGCTGAATTGGTTTAATCACATAAGCAAGAGCACTCAACATAGACATACAAGTTTACATTATCATATCAGTAATAAATTTGAATGGAAAGGAAGAAACTGTTTTTCACTTTAGCTTATATTTTTTTCTTCCACGTATGGAAAAAACTACTTTGCCATATTCAATACATTTAAAACCAGTTATGCCTATATACATATGTTTATAAGTTACTATACACAAACATAAATAGTTCTAAGTGGGGTAATAAAGGGGGTTATAATCACTATTTTTGCCCATTGTTTATGTTTCTTTTCATTCTCAGGCTTTGCCCTTTCATTTTTTGTAACAACCCGTAAAATCTGAACCAATTTAAATTTTTTAAATTGGCTATTTTAGTGAATTTTAAGTATTTAAAATAAACATTTTAAATAATAACGATGAAAAGTAAGCTTGAATCGATGTTTGAAAATGAATATAATTAATTTGAATTATAAACAAGGCCTGAAATGGCGCGGCAGTTTCGAAATTTCAATTCAAACTTTGACTGACTGTACCGGGTGCAAAATAAAATGGATTTTAGTGAAACCAAAAATATTTAAATCTGTTAGTGAACATATTTTTGACGAATCTGAAAAATCGAAGTTTCGTAGCGGGATTCAAAAGTAATAGCCAAATGAATTTTCAGAAAGGTCGCTATAGAGTATGTATAGCCCGTGAAAATGGCCATTTTGCAAATGGCTCGGAATTCGACGAAACCACTTTTTTTGGATCCGGGATGTCAAATTATTGCTGGTTTCAAATTTCATAATTTTTGAAGCTAGTCTGTGAGCATGGCAAAGGAAAATGTGTTTGGTCAATTTCTGTTAAATTGGATCGACCAGAAAAAGTCCATTTTTCAAACGGTCTCAGAATTCAACAAAACTGGTTTTGTTGGGACTGTATCAACAAAACATAGCTAGATTTATTTTTCTGGAATTTTTTGAATCAGTTTGTGGCCCCAACAAATTGAAATGTACATTCAAATTAAATATTTAATGTTTTATATTTTAATTTGAAGGAAAACTGACTGAAACAGTCGAATGGGCCTACGAAACATATCCCATTGTGTCCGGAATGGGGGTAAAACGCTGGGGACGACCGTCGTTGGGTCTGGATAGGGGTTCGTGTGTGAAAGGGGGGTATTTTCGAGATTTTAAAAATATATATATAAAAAATTTCTGGCCAATCCTGTACTTTCTCTCTCCTCGTATTCACTTCCGAAACCCCCCTCCCAAACGAACGGCGGGTGATCTTCAAAACTTCCCCCTTGATTTCTCCTCCGTTTCTCAGTGAAATCGAGCGCTCTTGGATCCATTTTGAAGCATATCCCCTCCTCTTCAAATCCATGTGAAGAGCACCATTTATTGTTGAGCGTGGTGAGATAATCGTGGGTCCAAAGGGCCGCCGCTCGCCCTCGAATTGCGAGCCAGAAAGTCCACCGAGTTGGACAAGGGTGGCGGCGATTTGAAGCTCTCGCGAAGGCGGATCGTGTGGAAGCCGCTGATCGAGCTCCAGGTGGCTGTGGCGCCCGCGATTGGAAGACCTCGTCTATAGCAAGAACGTGAAAGCATCGGCTGTTGATTTTTAACAGGGAAAAGGTAGCGTTTTTAAGCACTATGAATTTGATTAATTATGTTTGCAAACTGTTCGATGTTTAAAAATACGTATCTTTTTCATTTCTTGACGAAATTCAGTGAAACAAGAGACAGTGGACTCGTGTGGACGTCTTCTACATTCTAGAAAAGACCGGATATTTTTCTGAGCCTTCTGCTATTTTTTGTGGAGTGGAACCCAATGTGAGATTTCTAATTTATAAACGATATGGAAAACAACGATGTATAAATTATATAGTCGATGTATGAGTTATATGAGCGTTGTAAACCTCATGTATAAGCATTGTATAAGTTGTATGTTCGATGTATAAGTTATATATGCGTTGCAAAAATTATATGTGCATTGAAATGAATTGAAGTGAATTGAAATATATTTATATACGAATATATATATATACACACACTCCCCTCGTCCATAGACCATGGACGATATTTATTGGTTGTGATATTGTTTAGGTTATTTGGTTGATGTGAAATTTGGTGAATAATGCGAATGGTTGATAGAATTGTTTGTGGTTGAGAATGATTGATTGTGGTTGAAAAATACCCATTTGTGATTGAGAAACAAATTAGAATAGGATTGTGAAAATGAAAATAAAACATGCCGCCTGCGTGCGAACTAGATGCATGAATCCCCATTGTCAAAAACCGCGAGGTTTTAAGGTAGAGCGAGGAGTCGTACTAGGGACGGTCCCGGTTTTAACTACCCTGCCGTTATGCTGCCGAAATTTTAAATAATATTCATGTGTTAGAATTATTTTCATGTGTTGAAACTATATTCCTGTGTTGAATAGAAATTAATGTGTTGAATAGAAATTCATGTGTTGAATAAAAATTCATGTGTTGAATAAAAAATTCATGTGCTGAACGACATTCATGTTTTGAAATAAATTGTTTTATAATAAAAATCATATTTTTATCATCTATATGAACTATATAAAATAGTCGTGTTTTGAAATAAATTGTTTTATAATAAAAATCATATTTTTTATCATCTATATGAACTATATAAAATAGTCGTGTTTTGATATAAATTGTTTTATAATAAAAATCACATTTTTATTATATACATGAATTGTTAAAAATAGTGAAGTGTTGAAATAAATGTCTGTTGGATAAAAATATCATTTTTATCAAATATATTAAGTGGAAATAGTTTTGAAATCGAAGAAAGAATTATATTTATAAATATTTATATAAATAAAATTAAAATATAGTGAATAACGACGCTGCAGTTCGTATTTTGAAATCGTGATTTCAAACGATTAGTGCGGAAGATCCAACCATTGGATTTTCCCGAAACCACAACCGTTGGGTACGCCTTGGGAATATCTTTCCAACGGCACCAATATTGTAAAGATCCAACGGTTGGATTGTCTGGAATGTTTAATTCAAACCTGAAGAAAAACAGCGTAAGAATCGATTATATTTATATATATATAAATATAATTAAATTAAATCGAATAACGACGTTGCAGTTTGTATTTTGAAATCGTAACTTCAAACAATTAATGCGGAAGATCCGACCGTCGGATTTTCCCAAAACTGAAACCGTTGGGATCGTTTTGAAAATATCTTTCTAATGTTATTAATTTTGTGAAGATCCAACGGTAGATTTTCAGATATGTGTAAATCAAATCTGGAGAAAAGCAGTGCCACGGCCGCGTTATGGCCTGAAGCGTCGTTTGAATGAATTGACTATTTTTAAATAAATAAAAATAGCGATAAATCATGATAAAATATTATAAACGATATGGAATGGAAATAAACTGAATTTGCTCGATTTATGTGATATTTGATGCTTGAATGTGTTTGGTGTGAAAATTACATTAAAGAACAGAATTGGTGATGTCGAATAATTTAACCATTGAAATGAATTGATTTGAAATTCTAGATATACGTGAATTATTTGAAAAGGCCGAGTTAATTCTCATTTCAAATAATTGATCGACGAGTGAAAGTCGAAGATATGAAGTCGGTGCAAGACCGATGATCTTCACGTCGAATGGAGGGGTGCTACTGATGCTCATGATAGGAGTAGCTACCTTGACGGGGTTAAAGTAGTAGCCACCCGGACGTACTTGTTGATTATACGGATATGCGAGGTATTGAGTGCCTCCGGTTTCGTTCAGACCCAGAACGAACGTGTAAATGGACTGTGTATCTGACATTGGGTTTTATTCTGTGCTGATTGATTTCTATTAAATATATATCTGTTTGGCGGCGGAGAATTTATTCTCTTGCTTAACACCCTTCTCTGAGACATACAAGCCCAGAGGTTATATATCGATAGAAACCAATCGTACGGAGTGAACTGCCTATGTGGCACGCCTAAGTGGTAGATGATCAAGGCTTTTGTTGAAAAGCAAAGTCTTGTGGTTGAAGATCAAAGCATGGCATGTGTGGCATGGCTTTGTGTATAGCGTTGTTTCGCGATCCTCACACCCCGGTATGAGCCAGAAACGGGAGACGGACTTCAGGGAGGACATGCGTTTTCTTTTAGCTAGGAGTGGTGCTTTGGGTTTTACACGCCCGGATATTTTACTTATGTGGATGATGTAAAGCGAGGCCTCGGCTGCTTTGGTCTCTTCTGAGCCGATGGTGTGGTCGGATATGACCAATGACGCCCCATAGGGCAGGAAAACGCAGTGTTCAGGAATTTTAATCCACATCGGTGGATCGACCCTGACGATCCAAGGGCCCACCTGAGTCTGGGTCCTGAGACACGGGCTAGAGCATCTCGAATCCGGTAAGGAGTATCTTTTTCCTTGGTTCATGACGGAAATCTAATTTTCAAATATGACATCGTGCGGTTTTGATTGTATATATACATATGGCGAGATGATATATGGTACCCATGTCGTCTGTGATTGATAGTTATGGTTGAAATTGTTTTTGAAACATATATACACTAGCAATAATATCAAATGATTTGTTTTGCTCGTATCAAGCATATTTTGGCCATTATAAGGTAAAACTCTATCCTCTGGTTTGTGTTGCATTATGTGATGGGAACTGAGTCTTATAATGGCTTCATTTTTATAAAAAGCATTGCGATGTTTAAAAGATTTATTTGTTTTAAAGCACTGACAATCCAATGGAGTAAACCCGTTCCGTGAAAGTGGCGTGGTCTTGTGATTGGCCATATTTGAAAGTGTGTTAAGTAGATTTCTCATACAAGTCCCATGACTGACTCGTAGTTTGTTTCACTTGCTAACTCGGTGCCCCTATTTCTACACGGGCAGCCTTGTATTTAGGTTTTAACAGGCTCTTTCTGGATAGCTGGAGCTGAAGATGGATTCTATCATTTATCTCTTTTATGCTTTTCAGCTCCTGTTGTACATATGATGTTTTCTTTTCCGCAGTAGACATTTATGTATAGATGAACTGTATTTGGTACTAAGTATGATCCTGTATACTGTGTAACTTTAATGATTATGTTTAACCAGTGTATTCTATTGTACATTATCTGGTGTATTTAATTATTTTTGTTCTGTTGTTATCTGTTTATGTGTTATATTTCAAAGATTACCCTTGCACCATTTTATCAGGAATGGGGTTGTCACTTTTTTTGACAAGAAAATATAAGAATGCATATATGTACCTATTTACTCAACTTCTGGCCAGTGGTGAACAAAGGAAAGAGGTTTACTCACCTTTTTACTCCTTTGTTCTTTAGTTTCAGGTTTTGTCCTTATTCCCTACTACTATTTCTTTTAGTTTTTCATTGTTTCCCGGTTCCAGGTGCCTTATTATTTTCTGCCATGTTTTTCCTCTTCCAATTTGATCTCTGATTCCAGAATTTTTTTTGATTGAATATGTAAAGATAGGTGTGTATATTTATAGGTGAACAAATACATATAAAAATTGTGTATAGATTATAGGTTTACAGTATAGAGTTTGGGTTTTTGACTGATTGAAAGCATGGTGTCAAGGCTACCTTATTTATTTTGAAAAGAAGTTGCTAAGGATCTTCTCTCCAATCCTTGTCATGGCCAGGCTAATTTCCAGTACACAATATTTGCATCTGAAAATATATTCAGTTGTCTTAGAACTCTAGTGTTCTAGATGTGATGTTGATTGAAAGGAAAAGTTAAGGGTCATTCACATCAAAATTCTTCTAGGCACTGCACGACCATGTTATTTGTGGTACCTATCTTGTACCAAGCATATGCATTAGATGGTAGATAAGGAGGCCACAAGGTAAGATGGAAATGTTGCATGTATTGATTGAGATGTCAGTAGTGTGTTAAGGCTTTTCTCATTCACATGTTCTGCCCAAGCTAGTCTATGTTGCAACAATTATGTACGAAGCTAGGTGCATATTTCTAGGCATACTTAGTTGCCAAGCATCTTAAATTATTAAATGAAAATTGATTTTGTTAGCACATAGGTTATAAATCTTCATGAATGCATATGTCCTTTGATTTCTTTTTTTTTTACGAAGTTATCCAAGTTATTTACTTAGATGTGAAGAAATTTTAAATTTTATTCTTATTGTTATATAACTAAAAACCAATGCTATACTGGATTAAAAACAAAATTTAATGCAAACAAAGATATTAAACATCATTTGCTTATTTATGTATATGTAAAATATACATAGAAGTTATAAAAATTAATATTCTAATTTTCTAGAATATTCAAATTCCATATAATCTATTTTAACAGGAATTCAAAAATATACAAAACAAAATGAAAAAACATCCTTTACTTGTTTTATAATATATACACAATGGTTAAATTAAATTTTAAACCATTTAAAATATATACTCTTGGGATTTTCCTTAATTTATTCATCTAAATATGTTTAATTTAAATCAATAACTGAAATAATCCAAAATAATTGTATTACAAAAGTAGTCAGAAACTGGGAAGTTACAATCTAACCACCTTAAAACAATTTCGTCCTCGAAATTGAAGAGTAACAAGGAGATTATAGTTTTATCTATATATATAGACTCATAAACATATACGGGTCATCCCCTAGCAATCACCACAAATAAGGCATCCAAAATACACAACTCACCTACCAAACATTTCATAGCAGTCATCACATTCAATACATTAGCAGCTTCTCATCAAGGTCATTTTCATAACTAAAGATATTTGTCTTTTAAAGTCAAAAAACATTTCCATTTATTATTTATGTACTTCTACAATTCAACATTCATCAGCTCCAGACAAAAAATTGATAAGAAAATAATCCTCTAAGTATCAACTTGAATACCAGAATCAACATCAGATTAATACTCAGAAAATCATTTAACTCATCCAATCTGCTGTTAGGTTCCAATTTGTTAACTCCAGTTAAAATTTTCAAACTCTAGAATCCAAATTCCGGTTTTAATTCCAAACTAGTTTGAAATCACATATCCTGATTCCATTTTAAATTCAAAACCTTTTAATTTTCCGAAACACCTTGTTTAACCCAACATTTTCCCACGTTGAGATATTTGTATATTTTATTCTTATACAGATTCAATTTGTTCAATATATAACCATTTTGATTTTTAAATCCTATTAGACTATAATATCAACAATCGACACACCCATATAAAATAATTTGAGAAAATTATCCTTTTATATCAAAAATATAATTTTAGGCAAAATTATTTCATTTTACCCAACTTAAAACAATTCTGTGTCGAATCGTTCTGCTATGAGAGTTTAGAAACACATTTTGATACAGTTGTACACCTTGGATAGACAAGAATTCATATATTGCTCAACAAACCAATCATCACAATATAAAACAATTTTTAAATCAAATAACAAATACGCGTTCATACATATACACTCAAACTCAGTCTAGTGTATAACTAACTTCATCTCCATCGAGTTACGCCACAGAGCTAAAGCTATTACTCAACCTTTAGCTCTGATACCAAGTGTAACGACCCCAAAATCCGCACAATTTGAATTGACTGAATATAACTCACGTCCAACCCAAACTGTATGAAAATACAAATCATTAATAGAAAGAAGTTAGAGGATGAGAAATAGAAAGAAAGAAGATTAGAATAAAAGAAAATAGACAGAAGATCAAACTGAACAACGCCACATAATCTCACAACCACAATGGAATAAAATGTAATATTTATAATCACTTTTGAAATACAAATTGGATTTGAACTGACATACATCATCAGAGTACATCATATATACAATACAGTAGAAATAAATTTTAAATATCTAACATTGAAGCCTCCAGCTCCAAGCTCCTCCAAATAAATCTGTAAAATCCTGAACTACTTGACTGCTCATACAAATTTAGGCACCCAAGAGTTTAGGGAAAACATAGAAAAATAAAATCTGGGTCAGTCATGGGACTGGTATGAGTAAATGATTTCAAAACAACTTGATTCTGATAAAGGATATCTCATAAGACCATGCCGAAAAAATGAAACGGCTTTTTCCCGTATGAGAATCCAAAACACTTATTTAACTTTCAAAAATGTTTTGAAAGAAAAGATAATCGTAAGACCAATCCATACATAAACTTGGATGGTTTTTACCTTATGATAACCCCAAAATGTTGTGAAATCAATATTATTTTGATATTATAATAGTATCTAAATACAAATAAAAAGCAATCTAGCAGAATGCTTGCATCTCATGCTCTATATATATATATATAGTATACAATCAAAACCATGGGCGCTTATTGGAGATTGGATTTTCGACTATGACAAGGTATGGAACCACCTTCCGATAGTGTATCTCTAGAGGGATTAAACTGAGTTCAACAAGAACATCTTGTAACACGGCCATACATGACCGACCACTCATTTCTCTTAAGTGTATCAAATATACTGTCACTTACGGTTCGTACCAACATATCCATTCCCGAAAGATACAGAAGCGAAAGAAGTAACAAAATGAATATTCTTTAGATGGTGACAATACACCCTAATGGGAGCGACTCACATAGCCATGTTGCATGCCTGATTTTTTTTCATTTCTTGGTTGTGAGGCTTGAGGTTGAACTTACCTTTTAACAAATTATTTCTTTGAATGCCACATCATCAATACTGCCAACCACTGACTTCTCCAAAAAATATTACATGTACAAAGCAAGAGGAACAAATTTCTCTGCCACCAACATAAATACGTTTGAAGAGGTCAATGTATGTGATCGGTTAGGTATACTTTGTCAGGAATTCATCCATACAAGTTGTCCTGGTATCGGACAAACCGAAGGCACTATTCTGTAAATCCATCTTAGGAAATTTCTAGCTAGGATTTATAGAACAACCCTTGCAATATGCCATCTTAAATGTTCGTCAATAAAATCTACAATTCATAACGTATATATCGAATCAAAGTGGACTTTATATTCTGGTCACTTCGAAAACGATAATGAAAAAGCCCAGATTTGATAGTCGGTTATTTAACTATTAACTATAAAATAAAATAAACAGATTACTACCATTGGATATGCTAAGTCTCATTTAAATAATATTTAAATATTGACATTCAAATATTAAACTTGTATGTATATTTATTAGTTTAAAAACACAATTATTAATTAAACAACAAAACTCTTATTATCATTCTTACGTGGAAATCCCACTCTCGAATTTTCGTTTCATAACTGAAAACGATATTCAACTCTAACACTCATTCTGAACACAAACTAATACGATCTATCAGATAATCGTGAAATCGTTCAAGTTGGGTACTTTAATTTCCTCTCAGACCTTGAGTCGAAATCATTCTCATCGTCAAGATTCATAGAAGTTCGATATCCAAAATATTCGACAAAACCGTAAATTGTAAATCCATTTGATTTCCAAATCTTAAACCATTTTCGAAACAACGTAGTTGTTTTGAACCATTCAATAAGTTTACTTAATTTAACTTAAATATTAAAATAGGGAAATTAATCCAAATAAATCAACTTGATTTCTTTATCTGTTTAATTAAATAATCTTACTTACTTAATAAAAATATTTATCAAGTAAAAACATGTCATCTTGGATAATTTATCATAATTTAAATTACTATTAAATTACACCATTATCCTACCCAATCTATTAATTTAAACATTTATCAGGTTTGAAAACAACTCTTCATTTAAAACCTCTTCTATTATATTAATTGAAAACCCATTAATTTAATAATCCATTCCCATTTAAACAGATGATTTAAATCAATCCTAAACAACCTGATTAACTGATTATAATTGACCTTTCCTTTTTAAATAAATTAATAATATAATTAATTAAAAAAATCCATCTAATTGTTTCTTAAAACAATTTATATCTAATTAGAAGCTTATGTCCATTTCTGAGTTACTTTATAGGAAACGGATTACTAGTTCCAATGGTATGTCATATTTCAGACGACGTTTAAGTCGTTAACGCAATTGCACAAACAGTTATGCAATAAATTCAGCATTTTCAACTGATAATATAATATCTCAACAAATAAAATATGTCAAACCGATATAATAGCAGAACAATGTTTATTTTTCTAATTAGGTGTTCAAGCAATTCAGTCAATCAAATTTATAGTGGAATGGTGTTTGTTTCCACTAACAGATGTCAATTTCAAATATATAATTACAATCTATGTAATTAATCACAACAGGATAAATAAATAAAGCAAATCCAGAATTTTCTGAATTACAAATCATTTCTGATTAATAGTTAACGCGTTAATTCAGTTCATGACTAAATTTACATTTGGTAAATTTTAATAATATCTAGTATTAAAACCACTTTTTAATTACTTAATAAACTAATTCATTTCAATCCGAATTGTTTAAAATTTTATAATTAAGTTTAGTTATTTATGTACACAATTTTTCGGCTATACATATAAACCACAATCTTCCAAACATATTTCCTTGATCTAACTCCTATTAATATACATATATATATGTATGTATGTATATGTATAACTTAAACATTTATTTATTGTTATTTAATTATAATGGGCCGAACCCAAATAAATCGGCCCATTCCTTTAATATAAACATATATTTACAGTTATATATATATATATAGATTTTTAGATTATTATAATTAAACTTAAATTAAAAGTTGAACTTTTTTACCCTTTAAAACCCCTTTTTTAAAAAGCTGGGCTTAGCCCTAGCCCAAGCCCAATAACTATATATGCACAAACCAGGCCTCTCCCTCTTTTCAATTTCTCCCCTCCCCATATTTCATTCTTGCGTTGCCAGGGAGCAAAGAAACCAAAGAAAGAAAAAGACCATGGTAAATTTTTTTGGATCCGGTACAAATTCGATCAACCCAGCAATATACTTCGCCAAACACGTCTTGTTCTTTTTTTTTGCCGTGCCAAGCTTGCTTCGACTTCTTCCGGATGTGCACAACTGTGCATTGGTGCACGTGCACCATTGCTCTGACTATCGGTGATCACAGCCCTCTCCACACATTATACAACTGTTAATGATCGTCAACGACCAATCCTACTAACTCTGAACCCTCTCCTTCTCCAAAGTACCCTTGAGCCATTAACCTCGAGATAACACTGCTACAGGTCGTTTTTAGATTGGCCTCTACTGATCACCTCGCCATGTTAACTCCCTTCACCACCACTGACCAACTCCCCGACCTTACGATCTCCTCCATGCGCTATTCGGTTCAACTCGATCACGCCATGAGTTCATATGAATTGATTAAAACACTGTAACCAAAACTTCAACCCAAAACTTAAATCCATTTCACAACGCCTCTTTTAAACGACTTAATTCATGAAACTTCGGTCGTACCTTCTACCGGCCTCATCGAAGCTTCCTTAAACACAGTTTTACGTTCCATCAATCAAAACCCAAGAATTTCTTTATTTACCCCAACCAAACTTTCTAATATTTCTCACCATATAGGTCACTAAAAATTCTAATTTTTGGTTTAAAAATCATTGTTTTCAGTTACAGTTCCACCCCTATATCTGAATTTAGAATTTTCAATAGTTAATTTTTTGAGTTTAAGACTCCTTTTGTCGTATATCTGCATACATCTGTTACCATATCTACTTATTCGAGATCGTCTTGTTTTTATATTAAGCCACTCTTAATTATGAACCGGTTCTATGTTGAAAACAAAACTTAAATCACACTAGAATTAAAGTCATGTACTTTGATGTTAGATGATAGTAAAAATAAGATAAACAGATTATGTTTTAATCCGCTTCCAGGCTTCTACCTAATTCCAAATAGTCTCCATTTTCTCTAGTTTAATCTAAAGGCAGAATTGGTTTAATGCACACATGCAGGAGCACTCAACACACACATACAAGTTTAGATTATCATATTAGTAATAGATTTGAATGGAAAGGAAGAAACTGTTTTTACTTTAGCTTATATTTTTTCTTCCAGGTATGAAAAAGACCACTTCGCTAGATTCAATACATTTAAAACTAGACATGCCTATATACATATGTTTATAAGTTACTATGCACAAACATAAATAGCTCTAAGTAGGGTAATAAAGGGGGTCATAATCACTATTTTTGCCCACTGTTTATGTTACTTTTCATTCTCCGGCTTTGCCCTTTCAGTTTTTGACAAGAAAATATAAGAATGCATATATGTACATATTTACTTAACATCTAACCAGTAGTGAACAAAGGAAAGAGGTTTATTCACCTTAATAACTCTTGTTCTTTAGTTTCGGGTTTTGTCCTCATTCCCTACTACTGTTTCTTTCAGTTTTTCAATATTTCCCGATTCCAGGCTTTAGGCCTTATTATTTTCTGCCATGTTTTTCCTCTTCCAATTTGATCTCTGATTCCAGACTTTTTTTAATGAATATGTAATGATAGGTGTGTATATTTATAGGTGAAAAAATACGTATAAAAATTATGTATTGCTTATTAGTTTACAGTATAGAGTTTGAGCCTGTGTGATTAATTGAAAGCATGGTGTCAAGGCTGCCTTACTTATTTTGAAAAGAAGTTGCTAAGGGTCTTCTCTCCAGTCCTTGTCATGGCCAGGCTAATTTCCAGTACACAATATTTGCATTTGAAAATATATTCAGTTGTCTTAGATCTCTAGTGTTCTAGTTGTGGTGTTGATTGAAAGGAAAAGTTAAAGATCATTCACATGAAAATCCTTCTAGACACTACACGACCATGTTATGTGTGGTACCTATCTTGTACCAAGCATATGCATTGGATGGTTGGTAAGGAGGACACAGGGTAAGATGGAAATGTTGCATGTATTGATTGAGATGACGGTAGTGTGTTAAGGCTTTTCTCATTTACATGTTCTCCCCAGGCTAGTCTATGTTGCAACAATTATGTACAAAGCTAGGTGCATATTTCTAGGCATACTTATTTGCCAAGCATCTTAAATTATTAAATGAAATTCGATTTTGTTAGTGCATAGGGTATAAATCTTCATGAATGCATATGTCCTTTGATTTCTTTTTTTTATGACGTTATCTAAATTTACTTAGATGTGAAGAAATTTTAATTTTTATTCTTATTATTATTTAATTAAAAACCAATGTTATATTCATATGGATCAAAAACAAATTTTAATGCAAACAAAGATATTAAATGTCATTTGATTATTTATGTATATGTAAAATATACATAGAATTTACAAAAAGTAATATTCTAATTTTCTAGAATATTCAAATTCCATATCATCTAATTTAATAGAAATTCAAAAATATACAAAATAAAATGAGACAACATCCCTTACTTGTTTTATAACATATACCCAATGGCTAAATAAAATTTTAAACATTAAAATATATACTCTTGGAATTTTCCTTAATTTATTCATCTAAATCTGTTTAATTTAAATCAATAACTGAAATAATCCAAAATAGATTGTATTACAAAAGTAGTCAAAAACCGAGACGTTACAATATCGTCGATTCCATCCCAATTCAGTAGCTCACACATGCTATCATTGCGCTATAATTATTCAACCAAAAATTATATTAATTATTGGTTTGAGAACTAAATTATGATTGATGTTATATCAATAATACAAGAGTTTTTTACCATTTCAATTGTGCTTCCCATTTTTGAACATTCATCACCTTGTCGAATTAAAAATATATTAATTATTGAATTAAAATTAAACTACAACTGATGTTATATCAACAATAGAAGTGATTTCAACCATTTTTGGTGTTCTCCCTTCTTTCGAACATTCTTTACCCTATCAAAGCTAAAAATAGCAGTTAGTTAATGGTTTAAATTTTGAAATTTAAAGAAATTTATGAAATACCAATGATGTTATAAGTGAACCCTCTGAGGTGGATTTTCCAGGTTGTTCATTAGCATGTGAATAATACTCTCCATTTCTAAAATTGTTTTATGATAGTGAGTTATGTGCTTATCTCTATATTATGACAACGTTAGCTTAGTTAGGGTGTAGCCCATTCCTAGTGCTCTTAAGTGTCCTGGTTTATCGTGCCCTAATACTTGTACAATTGCATCTTCTCTGATATTGTTTGCTAGGTCATATTGTCTTGAATTATCAACTTCTTTAATCTCCTCCTGCAAATTAAAAAACATATAGGCTATATACGATGGTAGAATTAAAACAATGTGTAGTTGCTGAAAAAAATCAATTATTCTTACAATAATACTTGTAACTCTGTGTTCACTGGTTCGCCATTCTTTTTAGTGCGAGATTTAACCTAAACATCAACTCCAGATACAAGCAATGAATCATGACTTTTCTTATTCTACATTTAGACATTTATAAATCAACCGATAATTAATTAACTAACCAAATTGTCAGTTAGTCTAGCGACTCCTCTCCTTCCAGTTGTATGCGGTAATTGGTTTTGCCTAATAACAATATATTTCACACTTCGTGCCTGAAGAAGGTAAGGGATAATTTAATACCTATTCAATACATTAAAATTATGCAAACACAATATGCAATTAAAGATGTGCATTTAAAGCAAAACATTAAATGCATGAATATCCAATTCTTTAAAAAGTTGCATGAATATACAGGGAATTAATATAAGTTCAATAAGCACGAGATTGTGAATCCTCTCATTAATATAAGCCCTACAATAAGTTCAATATTCAATATTCAATTCTTCAAAAAATTACACGAATATACAGGGAATTAGTATAAGTTTAATAAGCCCTACAATAAGAATTTAGTGCCATAGCTAGATTAATTTGAGTTGGATGAATCCTCTACTGAAAAAACTACATCAGTTGCTAAAGAGTACTATGGCATACCTGTATGCTTTTGTAGGATCTAAATTAACCCTAGAGGAGGGGAGGGGGTGAATAGGGTTTATTACAGTTTTTACTGAGTAATTAAATAATATCAAACAAAGATAATAATCAGAATAAATGCAGAAAATAAATAACACATAGATATACCCAGCTTCGGCAAAACCCTGCCTACTACTGCATTCCCCAAGGTTTCTACTAGGAGTTAAAACAATCTCTATGCTTACAATCCCCTGTAAACTCGCGACACTCGCTCCCAACTGTTCTTAACCCTACGCTCAAAACCCTACACTGTTTTCTATCCTCGAAACCAGATTTCCCCGAATTACAAGCCCTGTAATTTGTCTCCCTAGTTTTAGTGACAAACTAGAAAACTCTAAAGACGATTACAAATTGAAAACAATAAAAACAAATTAAAAAATAATTAAAAAACCCCTTAGAATAAAAACTCCAGTTTCTATTTAAATAATAAATCCTTTAGTCCTTAGCCCTTTTAAAACTTCTTGGCTGGCCATTTTTAATTTATCTTCACCCATTTTCACTCTTTGTCCCAATCACTTTTGTTACTCTCTGGAAAAAAAATGGCGGTAGCGATTATTTCTAGGGTTTCGACTCTCTTCTGGTTCGTGAAGTAATGATCTGCCGCTCCTCTTCAGATTTGCTTAGATCTCTAGTTGCTATCACTACTGCTTTGATTGAGCTGTAATTCTTCGATATGCTCCAAGTAATCTATTGTTGCTTCGGTATGAATTTTAAATTCATTTTTTGCTTTTAATTTCTTCGAACGTGGATGGATTTGATGTCGGTGATGATTAGTGTTTAAATAGGATCAAAAATCCGATATTTGCTCTGATTTCGTTAATGACTTGTTAGCGATATATATGAAATTATTGGGGCTTATGATATCCTTGGCTTTGAATTCGTGGACTTTGAAATCTTCAACCTTGTGTGATAATTCTGGACTTTGATTGTGTCTTCCTTAAAAAAAATCTTAACTAAAAAAAAACTGTAAATCAATTTTTTTAGAAATGTCGCGTGTAAAACCTGGAGTCCTTGCATGTGAATTTTTGGGCTTTTTCTTGGTTGAATTCGAACATGAATATTTCAACCTTCCAATTATATATATCTCACTGTCAAATTTAATCTTCTATTTTTAGGAAATTTTGAACTATACTTTGAATCATTCAAACACACTCAATGTTTCTACTTTTTGACAAAACTGTTTATACTCTTGAATATAAATCTGATATGAACAGATGCTTCATTTTACTAAGTCTGATTTGAACTGATATTGCACTCTGATTTACCTCGACCTTGGACTAATGCCTTGATTTCTAGTCATTCAAACTGATGTTATACTTTTCTTCGTTGTGAATGGTTGAGCAGAATTAAAACTTGATAAGAGCAGAAACTTTACTTTGTTTTGCCAGACTCTCTAATTGATGTTGTAATTTGATTTTGAACACATCAACTGGTACTATCTTGATATTTCCCATTGAACAGAAAACAATACTTGATCTTGTTGTGTTTTTGACACTTACACATGTTCATTCTTGTTTAACTTTGAACATATGTATGCTGTTAGACTTATTGTTTGTTGCTCCAGACATATGTGTACATGCTGCTATGCTACCATTCATGCATATGATCCTGAAACTTGTGTAAACTTTTGCTTGCTACTCCATATCCTGTATACTATATTGTTGCACATCGTTGTTGTTCCATTTACGTGCATGTTGTCACTGAGCTTTTGTTGCTTTACAAGAACTTGTTGTTGCATGAGGTTAACTTGTCCATTGACGTGAAGTTTGAACCATTTGGGTTTGACCCTTGCACTACCAATTTTGGCACTGTTGCTTCTATGTTTATGCCTTGTATGTTGCTTGTGTACCATCCAAGTCCATTCTCATGTATGCACTTGCTTGAAGTCCAGTTCCACTTTCACATTGATATTGCTGTGTAATTTGATACTAGTTTCACCACTGTCTCGACTACTTTGGCATGCTAATCTGGTGCATTATTGCACCATACACAACCCTGGCTTTGTAGGCTTGCTTGACCACTATCTTAACTGTTGTCTCCCTGAACCTATTGCACTTGTACATGCTATGTTGTTCCTGTTGCACTTGTACATGCTATGTTGTTCCTGTTTATACTTGAAATTCTGGAATTTTTTCTAGAACAAAAAATAATGCACCTTTTTTTCTTTTCATTTGCACTTGAACCTATTTGATGTACCATTTTTATTTTGTGTCGAGCCATTATTTAAAATGAAACTTCCATGCTATGACTTTGTTGTTTTCTCATTGCTTTATGTCGAATAAATGATATATGCACTAAGTTGAGTTGGTCCATGAGGTTGCTCCTCAGTTGCAATACTAGTTTCTTTTCTGTATACTTAAACGGATGTGAGCACTTGATATATATTAGACCAAGTCTAGAAAATGATGAGTAACACACCAAAATTCTGAGGCAAATAAAATTTAAAAATAATTTTTTATTTGCTTGTATTTAATTTTATTTTTGTTCTAGTTTACTGCATGTGTGTTTTTGTGATAGGTATGGAGATGACTGGATTGGATTGGGGCATGTGAAGATTCCGTGTGTCAGTGTCAGTGAATGTATAACTGTGTTTGTATATAACTGAGTGATCGAGTGATATGTAGTGAGGAATTGAATGTACTGAGTGATGTGAGTTGTAGTGAGAAACAAACAGTATGAGGAAATTGTACCGATATTTGTAATAAACAAATTTGATTGAAATAAAATATTATTTTATTGTGTTCAAATCAAATTGTCTATCATATTCAAATTAATTCGCAGTACAATTTCATGTAAAAGATTAGAACTGTGAATATATAATAGTGGAGTTAGAATGTTGTACTATTTCAGATTTTGAAATAAAATATTTAATTGAATAAACATATTGTGAACTTTGTATAATAGTATATTATTCAATAAATATTTATTTATAAGAAATGAAATATAAAATAGTATAGTTACAAACACGTATATTATTCAATAAATATTTATTTATATGAAATGAAATATAAAATAGTACAGTTACAAACACATATAAATAATATTATATGTTTGTTATCATCAAACAAAAATCATACAACACATTGTTGTACCCAATAATCTCCCCCTTATGATGACGACAAACATATACAAGATTTTGACTGTGTTAAATGTGTTTGAACGTGAAATATATTAATCCCCCTATTTATTTGCTCCCCCTACAACTGAACTCCCCCTATATATATGGAAAATACAAATAATGAAATTCAATTGACCAATCTCCCTCTAGATATTTAATTTCCAATTTTAAAATATTCTTGAATTAAATACTCAACAATCAAAATCTTGATCATTCTCCCCCTTTTTCTATCATCAAAAGAATGATAGAGATCGAAATAGTGACGAATTTAGACCATAAATATAAATTCAAATTCAGAGAGAGAATATATATATATATCACAAATCCCATTGAATCAAACAAAAACCATAATAATCTTCAAATCAGAAGAAAATTTCACTTTCAGACTGAATGAATTTACAATGGATTTTATAGAATGAGGAGAGTTCAATAAAAATTAAATATTTGAATATGAATTTTGAAGATTTTAAATAATCCGAAAATGTGTTAAGCACTTGCTAACCACGCATACCCCAAAGGTCTTTTAAATTGGGTTAGTAGTAACTTAACTTTATCCTCTCTAATGAGTTCCATCCATGCACAGCCCAAAGGTCTTTTAAGTGAGAATGGAAGCAAATAGAGATTAAGGTAATTCACCCACGCATAGCCGTGAGGACTTTTAAATGGGAGTGAATACCAAGGATAAATTATATATATATATATATCTTTTTCTTTATTTTTATTTCCAAGATATTTTTCTTTCCAAAACTATTTTGAACACTCCAAATTAAATAAAACCATGATGAATGACAGAAATATGATAGACATAGAAGATGGTCGTGAAATAAGCTCTAATTCAAAGATATTATAAAATCTGTCCAATTATCATGCAGTTTTAAAATAACATCTCCTCTTGTTATGAATTGTACCATAGCCACAACGCATCATAATTTCATAAATCTATTAAATTTTTGATGGGTTCCAAAACGGTTCAAATTTGTCAATAATTTCAACTTTTGAATAAATAATCAAAAAAAATTTAAAAATTGAGAATATCAATTTCATGAGGGGTTTTGAAAATATCAATACAAGTTGAAAATCAGTTTCAAAAATCGATCAGTAGAATATAGGATTATCCAATATTTCTAATGTTGATTGCTCTTAAACAATTTTCAAACACTTGTATATGAAATTTGAATTGCTTATGGAATTAAAAAAATCCAGTCACTGATTTTCCAACCCATCGTCCAATCACCAAAGTATTCAAATGAATCAAATCAATTTCCTTATCAGAATAGCACAAGATCATTTTCAAAGCAAGAATCATGACTGAATTTTTCAGAATTTTTTTAAAACAAGCACAAGAAACAATCAACGATCAAATCTAAGATTATTTGAAATCACTTGAGAAAAAAATCAAATTTTTATAACAAAGAAATTCAATAATCAATAACGAATGATTTCCAAATCAATATAATCAAGCCAAGTAAAAAAAATGAAATTTTCACAACTAGTCAATCATGGCTTTCAAGTAGTCTGCCGCATGGAGTTCGATTTTTCGATATTTTCCGGAATGAATAAGAAGAACCTCAAAACAACAAAGATGTGTGAAATTTCATTAGCATTCGTGAATATCATAAATTTCAAAATTCGGATTAATAGTGTTCAAGATATGCTCAATTTCTAAGGCCCTGTCAATGCAAATTAGCATAAAAAAAATAAAAGGAAAGGAAATAAAATAGAAACATGAGTTTAGAGATCATACATGACTTACCATAATCGATGTGAAACAATGAATCTCCAACTCTGAAATCTATGGCTAAGGAACTATGAATAATTCAATAATTTGGAACAATATGAATTTTATCTCTCTTAAGCATAGTTGTTCCTTAGCCTACCTCGGTATCTAAATGTTTATAGGATCAAGTGGTCTAACAAAAATTGTTTTACCACTCTTTTCTTCGTTTATACGTTTTGGTACCTAAACCCATTTATATAACAATCCATTATTATCTATTAAAGTATCCATTGGAACCCAAATTCTTTTAGACTTATACAAATTCATTCTGTTACTTTTTGGAATCCAAACATGTTTAAATGAATTGTTTTTAAATGAATTATCATTTGTTTATGATTTAAAAACCCTTTGAAATTAATAGATTTCAAAATTTCAATTCAATCATTTTCAAAGTCATTTAAAGGATTTTTAAAATCATTAAAATTTAGCTTCTCAACTGGATCAAATCCAAAATCAAGTCCCTTTTTATTCTGAATAAAAAACTGGTTTTTTAATAGTATATTCAATGATTTCTCTCCTTCAGAGAATTTAGTCAAAGTTGACTCAAGTCGTTGAATTTTAAATTTAAGATCACTATTTTCTTTCATTAAATTTGAACGACGATTAATAGCGATTTTCCTCTTTTCAACATCAGTTTGTTTCAAACCAAATTTTCGTTTTCAAGTGCTTTGATTTTAGCATTGGACTTAGAAATTTCAATTTCAAATCGCTTTTCAAAATCAAGTTTTTCAGCTTCTCTAAGTTTTTCAATCTCCTTCTCAAAATCACTGTTTTCGTTCTTCAAATTCACATTTTCACTTTTAAGTAACTCAAAATAAGTTTTGAATTTCAAAGGATCATTACTCAAAAATTGACATTTTTCGCATTTTGAAAATGGCAAATTCTTAAATTTTTCAAGTTTTCTTTCTAAACTGTTATTTCTTAAACCAGTTATCACCTATCAGATTTCAATTTCTTAACTTTTAGTTCAAGATAATCAACGGTTTTTGTGAGATCGTGACACATTGAAATTAATTCTTTATAGGTAAAATTTGATACCTCGCTTGAATCCTCTTCTACTTTCCAGATCAGATCGTGCCATAAGACACAAATTAGCTTCCTCTTCATCACTTTTAGAAACTTCTTCTCCTTCCTCATCATCCCATGTAGCAGTAAAAGCCTTTTCTTCCTTCTGAACTTCTTCTTTTTTTATTTTTAAGCCGTAAGCAACTTGGTTTGATATGTCCGGGTTCCTTGCAATTGTAGCAAAACACTTCATCTGAACTTTTTGAACATTCGGACTTGTTAGTTTTTGAATTCTTCTTTTGTGGTTTGTAATTTCATTTGGACCACTTTCTCAAAACCATGGCTAGCTCTTCAGTGGATCTTCATCATCACTTCCAACAGTTTTATTTAGAGAAATCGTCTTTTTCTTTGAATTAGAATTCTTTCGTTCTTCTCTTGCTTTTATCTCCATCTCGTAAGTAATCAGATTTTCGATCAACTCTTCCATGCTTACTTTATTCAGATCTTTTGGTTCTTGAATCGTCGTCACTTTAGCTTCAAAATTCATCGGTAGCACTCTCATTATTTTTCTGATCAATTCCACTTCGGTATAAGTTTTGCCAAGAGCTACGGCATTGTAGACTAGTGATGAGAAGCGTTCATACATCTCTTTTATATCTTCTTCTTTTTGCATAGAGAAATATTCATATTCATTGCTGAGTAGAGCGAGATGAGATTCCTTCACTTGAGATGTTCCTTCGTGTGTGACCCCCAACGTATGCCATATTTCCTATGCAGTTTCACAATGAGAAATTCGATTAAATTCAGTTTTTTCAAGAGCACAGATTAAAGCATTCATCGCTTTAGCATTAGTTGAAAATAATTTTTTATCATTAGCATCCCACCTGTCTTTTGATTTAGGAATTTCAACACCATTAACAATAATAGTGGGAGATCTATAACCCTTTTCAATAATATCCCACACATGATAATCGACAGAACTCAAATAAATTTTCATCCTAGCTTTCCAATAGGTATAATCAGTTCCATTAAACATTGGTGGTCTAGCTATGGACTGACCCTCAGAAAAAGCATTATTAGACAAATTCATGACTCTAGAGTTAAAATAAAATAAAAAATACCTGCTTTGATACCACTTATAGGATCTAAATTAACCCTTGAGGAGGGAGAATAGGGTTTATTACAGTTTTTGCTGAGTAATTAAATAATATCAAACACAGATAATAATTAGAGTAAATGCAGGAAATAAATAACACACAGATATACCCAGTTTCGGAAAAACCCGGCTTACTGCTGCATTCCCCAAGGTTTCTACTAGGAGTTAAAACAATCACTATGCTTACAATCCCCTGTAAACTCGTGACACTCGTTCTCAACTGTTCTTAACTCTACGCTCAAAACCCTGCACTGGTTTCTATCCCCAAAACCAGATTTCCCCGAATTACAAACCCCGTAATTCGTCTCCCTAATTTTAGAGACAAACTAGAAAACTCTAAAGACGATTACGAATTGAAAACAACAAAAACAAATTAAAAAATAATTTAAAAACCCCTTAGAATAAAAACCTTAGTTTTTATTTAAATAATAAATCCTTTAGTCCTTAGCCCTTTTAAAACTTCTTAGCCAGCCATATTTAATTTGTCCTCACCCATTTTCACTCTTTAGCCAGATCACTTTTGTTACTCTAGAAAAAAATGGTGGCAGCGATTATTTCTAGGGTTTCGACTCTCTTCTGGTTCGTGAAGTATGGTCTGTCGCTCCTCTTCAGATTTGCTTAGATCTCCAATTGCTATCACCACTGCTTTGATTGAGTTATAATTCTTCGATATGCTCCAATTAATTTATTGTTGCTTCGGTATGAATTTTAAATTCAATTTTTGCTTTTAATTTCTTTGAACTTGGATGGATTTGATGCTGGTGATGATTGGTGTTTATATAGGATTAAAAATCCGATATTTGCTCTGATTTCGTTAATGACTTGGTAGTGATATATATGAAATTATTGTGGCTTATGATATCCTTGGCTTTGAATTCATGGACTTTGAAATCTTCAACCTTATGTGAGAATTCTGGACTTCGATTGTGTCTTCCTTAAAAAGAACTTGATTAAGAACAAATCTGTAAATCCAATTTTTGGGAAATATTGCATGTGAAATCTGGAGTCCTTGCTTGTGAATTTTTGGGCTTTTTCTTGATTGAATTCGAATTTGAAAACCTTCGTATTATATATATCTCACTACCAAATTTAAACTTCTAATTTCAGGAAATTTTTAACTATACTTTGAATTATTCAAACACACTTAATGTTTAAGCTTTTTGATAAAACTGCTTATACTCTTGAATATAAATATGATATGAACAGATGCTTCATTTTGCCAAGTCTGATTTGAACTGATATTGCACTCTGATTTACCTCGACCTTGGACTGATGCCTTGATTTCTGTTCATTCAAACTGATGTTAAATTTTCTTTGTTGTGGATGGTTGAGCAGAATTAAAACTTGATAAGAGCAGAAATTTTACTTTGTTTTGCCAAACTCTTTAACTGGTACTGTACTCTGATTTTGAACACATCAACAGATACTATCTTGATATTCCCCATTGAACAGAAAACAATACTTGATCTTGTTGTGTTTTTGACACTTGCACATGTTCATTCTTGTTTAACTTTGTACATATGTATGCTGTTAGACTTATTGTTTGTTGCTCCAGACATATGTGTACACACTGCTATGCTACCATTCATGCATATGATCCCGAAACTTGTGTAAACTTTTGCTTGCTGCTCCATATCCTGTATACTATATTGTTGCACATCGTTGTTGTTCCATTTACCTGCATGTTGTCATTAAGCTTTTGTTGCTTTACACGAACTTGTTGTTGCATGAGATTTACTTGTCCATTGACCTGAAGCTTGAACCTTTTGGGTTTGACCCTTGCACTACCAATTTTGGCACTGTTGCTTCTATGTTTGTGCTATGTATGTTTCATGTGTACCATCCAAGTCCATTCTCATGTATGCACTTGCTTGAAGTCCAGTTCCACTTTCACATTGATATTGCTGTGTAATTTGATACTAGTTTCACCACTGTATCGACTACTTTGGCATAGAATCTTGTGCATTGTTGCACCATACACAACCCTGGCTTTGTAGGCTTGCTTGACCAGTGTCTTAACTGTTGTCTCCCTGAACCTGTTGCACTTGTACATGCTATGTTGTTCCTATTTATACTTGCAATTCTGGAATTTTTTGTAGAATAAAAACTGACGCACCTTTTTTCTCTTTTCATTTGCACTTGAACCTATTTGTTGTACCATTTTTATTTTGTGTCGAGCCATTATTTAAACTAAAACTTCCATGCTATGACTTTTTTGTTTTCTCATTGCTTTATGTCGAACAAATGATGCATTTAAATTTTTCCTTGATTTTTTTTAAGTTTATAAAAATAAGATATAAACAGATGCTGCCTTGATTTGATACATGCACTAAGTTGAGTTTGTCCACGAGGCTACTCCTCAGTTGCAATACTGGTTTCTGTTCGGTACACTTAAACAGATGTGAGCACTTGATATATACTAGACCAAGTCTAGAAAAATGATGAAAAACACACCAAAATTATGAGGTAAATAAAATTTAAAAATAATTTTTTATTTGCTTGTATTTATTTTAATTTTTGTTCCAGTTTTCTACATGTGTATTTTTGTGATAGGTATGGAGATGACTGGACTGGACTGGATTGGAGCATGTGAAGATTCAGTGTGTCAGTGTTAGTGAATGAATAACTGTGTTTGTATATAACTGAGTGATCGAGTGATATGTAGTGAGGAACTGAATGTATTGAGTGATGTGAGTTGTAGTGAGAAACAAACAGAATGAGGGAATTGTACAGATATTTGTAATAAACAAATTTGATTGAAATAAAATATTATTTTATTGTGTTCAAATCAAATTGTCTATCATATTCAAATTAATTCGTGGTGCAATTTCATGTAAAATATTACAACTATGAATATATAATAGTGGAGTTAGAATGTTGTAACTTTTCAGAATTTGAAGCAAAATATTTAATTGAATAAATATACTATGAACTGTGTATAATAGTATATTATTCAATAAATATTTATTTCTATGAAATGAAATATAAAATAATACAATTACAAACACATTTAAATAATATTATATGTTTGTTATCACCAAACAAAAATCATACAACACATTGTTGTACCCAACAGTTTTACCTTTTATAATCATATAATTTATCAATTTAAAGTTACTGACTTTTAGCAAATATAATGATAGTTTGGAATACGAATTCGAAGGAAAAAGAAAGACTTGAAATTTATGGCAGAAGAAGAGAAAAGAAGCTCATCAACAAGAACTCTGGTAGCCAAACTCAAGTGTCTAGATATGATTCCAGATGAAGCTTCAACTCCCAAATTAGAAGTGAACAGATCTAAAACTCAATCTCCTAAGGTTAGCACTACAAAAATGAATGAAAACAGTGCTGCTGCTACTAATAGAAAGCCGCTTCAGAGAAAAGATATAAATATTATGGCATTAAGGTCGTTGCCTGATACTCCTAGAGTATCTTCTGAAAGATTCAGGGATGGTGACCCGAGACTTTCGTTCCAAATAAACAAAGAAAACATGAATGTAAATGTGAATAGAGCCACTTATTTGTGTAATGTACAGTCATTGCCCCCTTCCCTACTCATAATTATATTACTAGCAAACCAAGAAGTTTTCTAAATGGTGGTAATGGTAGTTGTGTTAGCAATAATAATGGCAATGCGAAGGAGATTGTACAGAAGCAAGTGAAGGAAAATATTAGTAGTAAATCGAGGAGGGAAAGTGTGGTAGACGAGAAGAAAGTGCTGGTAAAGACTAACTATTTTACAGAGGCCACAAAATTCCCGAAGCAAGAATTAAGTAGCATACCATATCATAGACGGGTAGAAAAAGAAAAGGTTGAAGAGAAAACAGTAAGAAAATGCAAGAAGGCGAACTACAGAAATTATACTGTTAGGATCAAAAGGTAGCCACCTCTATGTGAAGTTGCTCCTCAATCTGAAGCGCTTTTCGGTCGAATAGGGAAGCATAAGACTGCATTTTGTAATATCTTAGACTGTGTGTGCGTATATAGCATATTTAATATCTTAGACTATGTGTGTGTACTAGCATTGAGGTTCGTATAAATGGTAAATTGTGAGACGAGATATAAAAGAAAGGATGATATATTTGAAAGAAATATAACTAGTTGCAGAATTAAGCTGCATACAAAATAGTGAACTAGTAGCTGAAAATTGAATTAGAAACTAAAGATAAAGATGCAATAAAAATGTAAGTATTTTATCTTAAACTCCAAACTTGTTTTCTCCTTTACAAACTTTCTCCACTATTTGACACTTTTTATGTTATATGGTTTCAAAGCAAGTCTTTACTCTTTCGTCGTCGTTCTAATTGTTTTTCGAACTAATCTACATTTTGATGTTCTCCAAATTGTTCCCATTTGCTGAAATATGGACTTTTTTTGCCATTCATAGTCTACTTTAAATCTTGCCTAGAAATCAAAAGGAAAATACTATTGTTATTTCATATTAAAATGAATTTAAAAGAACATTTTGTTAAATAAATTATTTCCGTAAATATAAATTTTTGATTCCTGAATGGGATCCCACAAGATACTTTTTAGTTCATCGCTTAGAAGCCTCTAATCACTAAGTGTAACCGGAGCATGCTTCCATGTTAATGGTCCAAGATAAGAAGATAAGCGGACCAAGCCTTCTCTTATCGGTACGCTTGCCTCGTTGAATCTTTCAAGATGTAATTGAAGTTGTAACAACCTGAATTTTAAAGTGGAATTTTATTAATGTTCTAATTTAAATTTTGATTTTTAGATTTAAATTAAAGTTTATTTGGATTAAATGAGCTTGATTTTTGATAAGAATATGAACTAGTAACAGAAATATCAATGTTTGTTTATTTAAAACTTATTGGTTGGACTAATTAAATCCATAGTTTCACTAAATTTTGATTGTAAAATTTAAATAAAATTGAAAAAATGACATAAGAAATATGGCAATGGAATTTTGAATTTATAAATTTGTAGATAGTATGCTTTTGTCAAATGTGTCAAAAACTTGGAAGATTTGAATAATTTAGATTAGAAGTTTCTAAATATGGGGAATTATACATTCATGACGCAAACTAAAGTCATAAATTTATGTATGTCTTCATTTCATTAAAATCCATTAACATATGCATTTAAAATTTGATTTATCAGTGAAAAGGATAATTTTGATAACGTTTAAATTAATTATCTCATTCCTTATACAACTTAGCTTCTTAGGAAAGCCAATGACACATCATCCGACTAATGCACTAATTAATTAACGTTAAAAATTGGAAAGCCATGATTGATTATTTACGGTGGTTTCCTTTCTTTGTACTATCATTTTATTCATTCATACAACCATCCCTTTTCTTCTTCTTCTCCAAAATTCTCAATAATTAACCATGGCTAAAATCTAGATCTACATTAAATCTACTGGAGAAGTTTCTCAAACTAAAAGGTAAAGCAACCAAATCCATCAATCCCTCTCCCTTTTACTTATATTTTATTTCTTTTCCAAATTTTGATCTGTTTTGTAGCGACCATAACCTCCTTATACGGAACCCAAATTGAGTTAACTTTCTTTCAAATTGGGTAAAATTGGAAGAGCTACAACTTTCATGTTGTATACTTTCAGGTTTCGTATTTTTCTTGGTCGAAACTGTCGATCTTTCAGATGCATTTTTGGACCCAGATTTCAGATCCAAATATTTGTCTGTCGCTGTTTTAATTATATTGTCTTCAACATTTATCAGAAATCAGTTTTATTTTTTTTGAATTAAAGAGAAAAGAATTTGCAACAACTTTCCAGTTTATGATTTTTCCAAATTCTGAATTTAACTTATTCAAAAATCACTTTTAAAATAGTTAAAATTTTGTTTTGTTTTGTAACTTTTTGGTAAAAATCAAGATCCATCCTTCTTGCATTCCTTTGCCTATTGGGCCAATTTATCTGTCTGCGTGGGTTTATCTTGCTTCGGATTTTGTGTTGAGTTATGTTTAATTTAATAAAAATGAACAGTCACCGAAGACTATGGAAAGCCGCTCATCTTGAAAGGTATAGGGCTACCTAGTCCGCAACTGCATGCTTTTACAGCTTACCGCAGTTCCCCTTCGACCTCCACTATACCGGGTATAATTTACTTGGAGGGTAGTTGCTCAGCACAGGCCTCGAACTCCTGACCTATTACCAGGCAGGAGCACGCCTTTCCACTGAGCTACCACTGTGGACAAGTTATTTTTAATTTATATTATATATATATGTGTTTGTTTAGGGCATGCATTTTATTTTATTTTGTCTGTGTGTGTTTGTGTAATTTATATAAGGGAAAGTCTATTTAGATACAATGATTTGACACAAATTGACTGACACAAAATTTAACCATAAGATTACCCTATGATTTGCACCCCTCACATAAAGACAAATTAACCATGTGGCTGAGATTTTATGCCTTCTGATTTGTGTCAAAATTTTGTGTTCATATAGATGCTCGCTTTGTATAATATGTATGCAGTTGTTATGTGCGTGAGTTTGGGTTAAGTTTCTATTTTGTTTCTTTTTATAAAAAGATGAAACTTGTGAAAGGTTTGATATGTGTTTGGATTGTATGTGATGATGTGTGTTGAGTTGATTTTAAAAAATATAAGTATTTTGATGTGTTTGTTTTAATATATGTATATATATGTATATAAGGTAACAAAATTTTTATGTAATTGTGTTACTTCTTTTATACCAATGAAAAAAGTTTCAGAAACTATTCCACAAATCCAGTTTCCATGTTGTTTTGCTGAGAAACTCCCTTCTCCTCTTATAAATTAAAATATTTTGAGTGATTATCGAGTTTCGTTCAATCCTGAGTTGTGCTTGGATGTTGCCATTCTATCCCTTGTCCGTTTGTTTGTCGTCTCTATTCAATGCAACGAAAGGTGGGTTTGTCTTACACTTGACTTACGTTTATTATAAAAGTGAAATTCAACACAATTGAAATGCTATGAAATATTTTAGAAAATTTTATGTGATATACACAAATGACATCCACTTATGACACGACTGGTATATATGATATAAATGTGCACATGTGACATGTATTGCTTCAAGTACATTTTTGAATCGATGATCATACTTTATGTATATGTTTAATATGTTTGATTTGTTGAGTTTATTGATATTTTTATTTATGTGTTCTCACATTACAAGTTCCCTATGGGTTGAAATGACACATACCCGAATCACTGTATAAATTTAGGAATTGAATTGATTTGGGATGCTGGTTGAAATGATATATACCCAAGATTCGAATTTTTAATTTCAGATTGAAATGATACATATCCGTATTACTTGGCCTAGGCAGAAAATTATATACGGACACCATTGGTCTATTTTGAAAATATTTTCTAAGTTTGAATATAGACTTTATGAAACTAAAATACAGATTTTTGTAAAAAAAAAAATTAAAGTAAGAAAGGTGTAAAAGAGAGTTTTGGAATTAAATTGTACCTTAATTTGATAAACGGCTTAATTGAAATGAAATTTCACAATTAAGCTAAACTGAATTAAAATGTAATTTAGAAAACAATGAAATGAGTTGTATATGAGACTGGTTAAAATAATGAAACATAATAATTTGATTTTATAATAATTTATGAAATGAATGGTTTGAATCTAAATATAATTGAAGTAATTTTAAATTGATTAAACATAAAATCTAAGATTTAATGGTCAAGGAATGAAAAGAAATGTTATTTAAAGTAAAATTAAAATTTTGAGAATTTGATTGGAGTAATAAAATTTGAACCCAGCTTGAATAATACCTATAATGCAATGGAATTTTAATATATTGTTAAGTTGGAATTGATTTGAAGTGAAGTTTTGGTAACTGGACTGATTATAAGTTAAACTTAAACATATGGATATATGGTTCAGACTGGGTTATTATTTAAAACTTGATTTTTAAAACAAGTATTATTTTACATAAAACTAATTTAGATTATTTTAATTTAATTATTATTTTATAACTATTTAATTATATTTAACTATTAAACATCTTATAATTATTTTGAAAATCTATTATTTTATTTAGTTATTACATTATGTATTTTATAATCATTTTAACCAAATTATTTTATACAAATATATTTATTTTAAATTTAACTACTTTATATTATATTAACTATTTTAAATAAAAGTCTATTTTAGATCTGAGCTATTAAATCAAAAATGTTTAATATGAAATTTTTGAATAACGATGATTGTGATATAAAAATTTGAAATCAAATGTAATTCTTGTTAACGAAATATTTATAAATATGAAATCTGAAATCTTGAATGAAATCAAATAATGAATCAATTGAAATAAAATTTGTGATGTTCGAATATTTGAACTTAAATTGTTTATAAACCAATATTTGGAGTTAACTGATTCACGATATTTTAAAATATGATTTCAAATATAAATGACCACGGTGTGAAAAATATAAACGTTTGGTTGTTAAAGAGACCGGGATCAAATATTGTCATATTCTCTACCAATACCGAAAACCACTTTAACAATTGTGTACACGGTGGAAATCCAGAAAGAAGTAGGTTGGTTTGACGATCGCTACTGGAATGAAGTACGAGAATGATGATATGTCCATGACCTTCAGGTCATAATTAAAATGACTAAAACAGGTGTTATACCGTGATTAAGTGAGGTCACACTTCCTATCGAACGTTCTTTTTCGAACCATATCTACTACTTTGTGATTTGATTGGTGGCCACCCTTGATTTTGGGAGTGTTGTTCGAGGTGGGTGGTAGTGGAGGCTATGCGTTACCACCGGTCTGGGCGTACATCGGTAGAATCCTAAAGTGGGTATTCCTCGTGTGCCTTGTCAAATCACAACACCAAAATGGTCAATTTGAAACGGTAATAAAATGTTGCTAAATTTTAGAAACACTTTTTAGGGTTAGTAGATTAGTAAGTTGTAGATTTTTGAAACATCTATATTGTTTTAAATTTAAGAATTGAAACACTTAACAGGTGTTGCAGATTGACGAACTGAAACACTTAGCTGGTGTTGTAGATTGACGGATTGAAACACTTAGGCGGTGTTTCAGATTGACGAATTGAAGCACTTAACAGGTGTTTCAGTTTAATAATCTGCAACACTTGATGAGTGTTCCAAGTTTATAATCTACAACACTCCATAATTGTTTCAAGTGGATAATTTGCAACACTCGGTGTGTGTTTCAAGTTAATAAGTGTTTTAAGATCATAATCTGCAACACTTAGTGAGTGTTTCAAATTGATAATCTGCAATATTAAAAAAAATGCTTGTTTCAAACTAATAATTTATGACACCACTAACGTGTTGCGGGTACGAAATATGAAAATTATTTTAAAATATACAATTGATACTTTCAATGACATAAATAGATTTAACCATTCTCCAAAATTTAAAGCTAAAAAAATATGAAAAAAAATTCCATAAGCAAGTTTACCATAAACAAATTAGCATACAACAAAGATAAACTTTATTTTCAAAGGAACAATAAAATATAAATATAACGCAATAAATTCTAGTTACACAAATATAAGGTGGACATATAATAAAATAATATACAAAGATACCCAAAATTGCTCATAAGCACTTTCTATGCACCCTTGTTCATCATATTGTCTTTTGAATTCCATATCTACACAAAAACAATTTGAAAAATATCAGAATATAATGCCGTTGTTGGAATATTTTTTATATCTCAATAAAACTTCATATCACTTATATAAGAGTACATAAATATTTCCCCAAATTCATGTAAATTGTATTAATACTCCCCTTTGGCAACTCAGAATCTAATGCTGCTAATTCTATTTTCGACTTCCTATATTTAAAATTGTATTTCAGCTAGTAGTAACATAGTAGGTTAGGAACCAACTAATCTTAACAAAGAAGATTTTATGCAGTTGAAAAATACAGAGATAAAAATAAATAGAAACGACTAAACTTACACAATATGTAACTACTTTTTGGAGGGAGTAAAGTGATACATAAGGATACATATTAGACCCTAAAACATAAACATGCAAAGGCCCAAAATCTGAAAATGATAGCTCCAAATAGCAATGCTATCTAAGGAAAAGCGTCCTAGTATGAACTAAATGTAACAACCCATAGAGAGACACCAAAGCCTGGAACAGGACAACAACTTATTACAAATCCCATTGCTGCAAAAACAGCTTATCACCAAATCGAGACCACCATCAAAACCAAGCATTACTAAATCATGCTTCACACAAACAATTGTCAAAAACCATCAGTCCCCAAGCCATAAGACGATAACCCCTAAAGAAAATCAAATGTGCCAACAACTACGAAACGACCCAAACTTCCTCTTACAGGAAAGCCCGAATTTCTTTGAGAACAACACTCATCAGAACACAAACAATAGAACATTTCATTGCTATTACAACAATTCACATCAGAGTACAAGAATATTCCAAAGTATGAATAAATATTACACATTGGAAATACAATAGCAGAGATTAAGAATTTACTTAGCAGCGGAAAATAATACATACGTACAATGCGTAGCGGAAAATAACAACTGACACAACTAAAAGAAACACACGGATACAAAGCTTTCCGAATATAGCTCTAACTGTAAATCTAGGACTGTAACACCCCGTAATTTTAAGAATTAAAACTAACAATTTTAAGAACACTTAATTTTTGGGAGAAGAATTAAGGGAAATGGGTTACGCCATTGCATTCGTCTCGAAATTCTGCATGGAATAAAGTCCAAGTTTTCGTAAATCGGTTTCGTATGAGGAAGCTATGGCCTTTAGAAGTTTCAGGAATTTTAATAAATTAAAAAACAGTTCAGATTAAAATTCAAAAAAAAATCGAATTCAAAAAAGAAGCGGGTTGGGCAGGATTTTTCCCGCCCCAGGCTAGGTCGACAAGGGGGTCGACCTCCCCTATACAGGTTGACCAGGGGCTCGACCTGGGGGTCGACCTGCCCCCTTGGGCAGATCTGAACTGTGACGATTCTGACTTGTTGCTGAGTCTTCTCTGACCTATTGCTGAGTTACTAGGGCATAAGTGGCAATTCTGGATAACTCTATCTAGTCTGGATGGTTGTGATTTCTCCTAGGATGATCTAACGGCTTATATTTATTTAAACTTCTATAAAAGCACGCATAGACTCAAGCTCTAAACCTAAACTAAATTAATCTCTTGGCCTCCATGCTGCTGCTAGAATAGTTCTTCTTCCTAAAGCTTAGGAATTGCAAGTCGGGATTCTAATAAAAACGATGAACGAATTATTCTCTTCTCTAATCCGTCTTTGAGAGTACAATTTCTTTCACAAAATAATTAATAAATTAATTATGATGAGTTACAATTGGGATTATGAGAACATGTCTGTTGAATCATGTGATGTTACTTAACTTTGTTATCGTCTGTTGGTGAACATATGACAGTTTTGTTAACTTATGTTGGTAGATCTATTTGATATGTTAAGTCACATACGTTTAACTTGATTCATTTTATAACATCAGTTTATATGCAAGTTTGGGATGTAAATCATATGCTAGTTTGTATGTGAATCTTATGCAAGTTTGTATGTGAATCATACACAAGTTTATATGTGAATCAAGTATATATATACATATGCGGGTTTATATGTAAAACATATGATATTAGTTTACATGTTTAAATTCATATGCAAGTTTGTAGGAATCCATATGAAAGTTTAGGTGAAAACCATATTCACATATGCAAGTTTAGGTGAAAACCATATTCACATATGTAAGTTTAGGTGAAAACCATATTCATATATGCAAGTTCACAATTTCATGTTCAGATCGATATTTAGATCCATGGTAGTACATAGTTTATGCAAATTTATGTTCTATATGTCCATTGCCTATGCAAGTTATTGGCTATGCAAACTTATGTTGTAATTCTTGTTAGCAAGTTAGATCTATTTTATGTGTTATGCAAGTTGCGATGTTTCTTTTCTTTTTATGAGTTAGACTATTTGCGAGTCTAACATATTTCATATTAAACGTACGAACAGCATGGGGAAAAAGGGAAAATATTAAATATACATATTATGAATTGGCATAAAATGGCTTTAAAGGCATATAATTAATTTGAGACATTAATTGGTATAATTTATATACCTAAAAATTATGGACATAATTTAAGTGACAATTACGTACATGGGTTAACATTGGAAGTTATTGACAATCTGAAATAGGGATATTAATTCAAGTTGGGGTTGTAAAATAATGTGTAATAATAAATGCCTAAGACACGAGGTTAGACTCGTTTGTGGTATAAGACTGCCCGGACCTGCCCGGAAAATCCAGCAACCATAAACGGTAGTCTAATGTGAGAGGTCAAAGGTATAAATTAAATGTGTAATAAATGCCTAAGACACGACGTTAGACTCGTTTGTGGTATAAGACTGCCCGGACCCGCCCGGCACATCCATCAACCGCAAATGGCAGTCTAATGTGAGAGGTCGTAGGCATAATTAAAAGATGTTTAGACACGACGTTAAGTCTGGCTTGTGGTGGAAATCTGCCCGGAATCGCCCGCCATATCCAACGGCCAAAAGCAATCGACTTAATGTGGGAGATCTGTGCATTAATAATGAATTAATGCAGATCAAAGACGAATATGAATGACAAAAAGAAGTTTGGTTGAGTTGAGTAATTCTCTGAGCACCAATCTAATGTTGATTTCGGTCTTCGGGGTTGATACTTACGGTGTTATTCTCTTAACCAATGTATTTGTGAACTAAGATGTACTTAATCATAAATTAAGTAAAACATGTCATACGATATATATATATATATTTATATATATATGATACATAAAACATGATAAGTGGATAGGGTTAAGACCAGCTTCACCAATAATCTGATAAGTGGATAAGATTAAGGCCAGCTTAACCATAATATATATTAATTTGATAAGTGGGTAGGGTTAAGACCAGCTTAACCAATAATATATATTAATCTGATAAGTGGATAGGGTTAACACAAACTTAACCAATAATGCATATTGATCTGATAAGTGGATAGGGTTAAGACCAATTAACCAATAATATATAAGTTGATAGGGTTAAGATCAACTTAACCAGTAATATATAAGTGGATAGGGTTAAGACCAGCTTAACCAAATGTATATATATTGATCTGATAAGCGGATAGGGTTATGATAAGCTTAACAGATAACACATGTTGATTTGATAAGTGGGTAACATGGGTGACATGTGGGATATAATTATAAACACTTAACCAAGTTGAAACATGTAAGAAGACATGAATAAGAGGGGGTTAAGTGGGAAATCCTAGTGGGGACCAAGCATAGGTGGAAAGCTTGTGTCAAATGTGGGGACCCTTTTCAACCAGTAACCCATTTAGTATCTAAGTAAGCTCGATTTAGATCGAGGACGGGACACGCTTACTGGGTTTGATTGTAAGAGGTCAAAACGGGTTAGCGGTGGCAACGCAAGTCCAACGGGGTCATGTACATGCGTGGGCCCATGCTGGTAGGTAAGACGTTGTTGCATCCTGTAGGTATAAGCCGTGCATCTTTAGTGGTACTGGGTTTCCACTTTGGGGAGTGATACACCTCACTATGAGACCAACACGGGTATCTACGAGTTAGGGAGCCGATCAAATGGGAAGAGTAGTGGGTACGACTAGCAGAGATAGGAGTAGGGGCACCTATGAAGACAGCTAGGATTCCAACTACCATATTATGAATAAATGTTATAATTAGAATGGGAAGGTAGTGGGTATAACTGGTGGAGATAGAAGCAGGCGGCACCTATGAAGACAGCTAGGGGTACACGATACTACCATTATTATTGTTTTGTTCAGTAGGCGGGATCAACTTTTAGGGTGACTAGTATTGGTGCAGTATAGTAATTATCCTATAGTGATTAGGAGCGCAATTAAAGCCGACATATTTCCCTTGTTTGTTTTGTCTTGCCCATTTGCTTCACAGTCATTCCTTGTTTTACCAGTTTATGCCTTATCCTAGTTACTTTAATAATTATATTGTTGAAGTTATTGGAGTCGCCAGACTTTATGTCTGACCCCCTTTATTTTCGTCTCTTTTCTTCCTCCCCCCCACCTCATCCAAGGTTCTCAGGGTGGGACTAGTGCTAGTGGAGCTTGATTTGGATCTCTTTCTCTCTCTTTTGGAAGTGCTTGGATTGCTGAAAGTAAAGTTCAGCTTATCTCTTTTATGGCTGCTTACGTTGTGGTTATGTTTTTTACTTTATGTACTCAGAAAACAATTTGTCAAGATGGATATTAAGTGTACTTGGTTTTATTATTGGTTTTTAATGTAACCAAACTATTTCTCCACTGCGATAAAAGTTGTTTTAAATTTTCAAGTACCAATATATGTATCTGTCTTGTTAAATTCTGTTATATACACCAATAATACTCCATGAAATTTAATGCATTCCCTTTGAGAGTGACGTTAATGGACGTGGGGTGTTACACGTGGTATCAGAGGTGAAAGTTACCGGAACAAATAAGAGATTTTGAAAAACTGTTTTTCAAAAGCATTTTTTATAAAGAAATACTTTCAAAAATATGTCTTAAGGAGTGTATTTTTAAGAGAAAGGTTTATTTTGAAAAACATAACCCCTAAGAGCCATATACATTTCCTTCGATTCTCCGTTTTAAATCTCTTCCTCTTTCCTTTTTGAATATCTTCCTCCACGTATAGACGCTTTTTCTAAGATATGTAAGAACTTCCGTACGATGGGCGGAAAACTGCTTCATGGGACTGGGACGTTTGTCAAAGCTAGAAGGAAGTGGAGGACTTGTTGGTACCTTTAAGATAGACAATGAGAGGAAGGTTCAGTTAGCTGCTTGGTTAATGAAGGACGAAGCCTCATTTTCGTATGTAGTCACCAATGGAGAATGTGCAGGAGAGACATGGATAGGACACACAATAAGAAAGTAGATCAAAAGAAAGGCGGTAAGGATAACACGGGGCCAAGAGAAAAGGAAGAGACACACTTGTGAAATACCTGACTACTTAAATAAAGACGTTAGAAAGAAGAAGAAGACTAGCTGTTATCGTTACGGAGAAACAGGCATCTTATTAGGATCGTCCAAAGAAGCAAAAGGCAAAGGTAAGGACAAAGTACAGGATCTTCTGGAGGGCAGACGCGTTCCCTCACGGCTGGCATACCTGATAGAGGTAGAAATATCTTGGTTGGAAGTTTGGTTTTTCTTTTTGATCATCATGTTCGAACCTTGTTTGAATTATGGCGCTTCACACTCGTTTATATCTGCTTCGTTAGTTAAAACACTGCACCTAAATACTAGTCTAGTTATGGATCCCATAGTAGTCTAAAATCCTATTGGTGGTTCGGCTCATCTTTTGATGATTTGCCAGAATTTGAGAGTGTCTATCTTGGGTGTTGGGTTTGAATGCAATGCTTTCGTTCTTGGCTTCATGGGCTACGGCTTGATTCTAGGCGTAGATTGGCTAGCCAGATACGGTGCCATCCTAGACTATGAAAAAAGGGTAGTTAGATTATTGACTTGTTGTGGAAAGACCCTTGATATTTCTTGTGACCCTAGAGGTCCGACGAGGCTTAGCTACTTAGAATCTCTTGATGCATCCAACGATGATTTGGAATTTGTTCGGGTGGTCCATGAATATGGTGACGTCTTCGATGAAGTTCGGGGTTTACCCCCGAGGCACGAGATAGACATTCGTATATACCTTGTAGATAATGCAAAGCCAGTTGCATTACCAATGCGCCACATGGCTCAGAGAGAGAAGAGAACTCAGTAAGCAAGTAAAGGAGTTGCTTGAGAAGGGGTTCATAAGAAGAAGCACTTCGGAATGGGGCGCTCCGGTTGTTTTTGCTACAAAGGCTAATGGCTCACTTAGATTGTGCATGGACTATAGAGAGCTGAATAAGCTCACAAGGAAGAACAGACACCCATTGCCGAGGATAGATGATTTATTCGATCAGTTGGTTGGTGCTTCGGTTTCCTCGCAGTTGGATTTGGCTACAGGATTTCATCAGCTAAGAGTGGCTGAAGACAACATAGATAAGACTGCATTTAGAACTCCTGACAGTTTCTTCGAGTGGCTCGTCATACCTTTTGGTTTGACGAATGCACCCACATATTTCATTGACTTGTTGAATAGGGTGTACAAGTAGTTTCAAAACAAGTTCAAGGTAGTTTTTGTGGATGATATCTTGATTTTCTCAAGACGCAAGGAAGAATATGCCCTACATCACAGGTAAGACTTAGAAACCCTTTGAGCACATCAACTCGAAGCTAAGTCCCCCAAATGTCATTTTTGGAAGAAAGAGTTAAGGTACTTAGGGCATATGGTCCCTAAGGAAGGAATAGCAGTGGATCCTGCAAAGGTAGTGGCAATCCAAGATTAGAAGGTTCCTAGAAAAGCAGCGGAAGTAAGAAGTTTTCTAGGGTAGGCGGGCTACTATAGGAAGTTCATTAAGGACTTTGCGAAGATATCAACCCTAGTTTTAACTTTGCTAGATGGGAGTAAACCATTCACAATACATGTATCGGTGCTTGCGGGACAGGGCTTGGAGCAGTTTTCGATGCAGGAGGAAAAGGTGATATGCAAAAGGTGGCAAGTACGAGCATCACTTCTCATCCACAGACGGATGGATGGACATAAAGGGGTTAATAAAATCCTTGAAGATCTTTTGAGGTTATGCAAGATTTTGGAGGGACATGAGAAGAGGAAACAAGCTTAGTCGTATTCACGACGTGTTTCACGTGTCACATTTGCGGAAGTGCTTGCAAGATATCGCGGAAGTAGTAGAGCCGAGCAGGCTTAGAGAAGTGGAAGTGGAGTGGGATGCCCCGATTAGACGAGCCCCTACATGCATCCTTGGATCGGAGGTCATAAAGCTACGCAACAGAGAGGTCATGTTGGTCAAGGTGCAATTGGGACATGATCAAGGAGACGCGACTTGGGAGATGGAAGACAAGATGCGTATGTTGTACCCTTTCCTTTTTGAGGGTATGTTTTTAACTTCTCCTTTTTCTATCACTTTGTTGATACTTGTCTGATTGTTTAATATGCCTTTGCGATGGTATCTTCGATCTTTAGTTAGGAAAAACCCTATGGTTATAAACATGTGTTTGAGACATGTTATGTTTGGTGGATGCAAATGGATGCAAGTGGTTGCTAGTGGTTGCTCGTGGATGCATGTACACACACATTAGGCACTAGATCGGCTCAATCACTTTCATATTGCATATAAATATGTGTGCATATTTAAATTAATGGATGTACAATGGTTGTGTTATCATATGGATGCTGCATTTTGATGAATGGTTGTGCACACATGTAGAAATAATATATATCATTAGGATTCTTTCGCATACATAATGGACGCATGACACTATCACGATTTGCATTAAGGAGGTCAACTGAATCAGTAGACCGCCTGATTTTGCATTGGATAAAGAATATATACAGACACTTTTTGCATAGGTTCATACGACATTAGAAATCTTGTAAGGACACTGGATGCCTGTGTTTGATGATTGAGTATATGGATGATTGTATGTTAGGATATACAGTCTCCTTAACTTAGAGATTTCGAGGACGAAATCCTTTAAGGAGGGGAGAATGCAACACCACATAATTTTAAGAATTAAAATTAACAATTTTAAGAACATTAATTTTTGGGAGAAGAATTAAGGGAAATGGGTTATGACATTGCGTTCGTCTCGAAATTCTGCTTGGGATAGAGTCCAAGTTTTCGTAAATCAGACTTCGTATGAGGAAGTTATGGCCCTCAGAAGTTTTAGAAATTTTAATAAATTAAAAAACAGTTTAGATTAAAATTCAAAAAAAAATCGAATTCAAACAAAGAAGCGGGCTGGGCGGGATTTTTCCCGCCCAGGCCAGGTCGACCAGGGGGTCGACCTCCCCTATACAGGTCGACCAGGGGGTCGACCTGGGGGTCGACCTACCCCCTTGGGCAAATCTGAACTGTGACGCTTCTGACTTGTTGCTGAGTTTTCTCTGACATGTTTCTGAGTCACTAGGACATTGGTGGCAATTCTAGATAATTCTATCTAGTCTGGATGGTTGTGATTTCTCTTAGGATGATCTAACGGCTTATATTGATTTAAACTTCTATTAAAGCACGCATAGACTCAAGCTCTAAACCTAAACTAAATTAATCTCTTGGCCTCCATGCTGCTGCTAGAATAGTTCTTCTTTCAGGATTCTAATACAAACGACGAACGAATTATTCTCTTCTCTAATCCGTCTTTGTGAGTACAATTTCTTTCACAAAATAACTAATAAATTAATTAAGATGAGTTATATTTGGGATTATGAGAACATGTCTGTTGAATCATGTGATGTTACTTGACGTTGTTATCGTCTGTTGGTGAACATATGACAGTTTTGTTAACTTATGTTGGTAGATCTATTTCATATGTCCAATCACATATGTTTAGCTTGATTCATTTTATGACATCAGTTTATATGTAAGTTTGGGATGTAAATCATATGCTAGTTTGTAAGTGAATCTTATGCAAGTCTGTATGCGAATTATACACAAGTTTATATGTGAATCAAGTATATACATACATATGTTAGTTTATATGTAAAACATATGATATTAGTTTGCATGTTTTAATTCATATGCAAGTTTATAGGAATCCATATGCAAGTTTAGATGAAAACCATATTCACATATGCAAGTTTAGTTGAAAACCATATTCACATATGCAAGTTTAGGTGAAAACCATATTCATATATGCAAGTTCACAAATGTTTAGATTTATATTTAGATCCATGGCAGTACATAGTTCATGCAAATTTATGTTCTTTATGTCCATTGCCTATGCAAACTTATGTTGTAATTCTTATTTGCAAATCAGATCTATTTTATGTGTTATGAAAGTTGTGATGTTTCTTTTCTTTTTATGAGTTTGACTATTCATATTAAACGTACGAACAACGTGGGGAAAAAGGGAAAATATTAAATATACATATTGTGAATACATAAATGGCTTTAAAGGCATATAATTAATTTGAGACATTAATTGGTATAATTTATATTCCTAAAAATTATGCACATAATTTAAGTGACAATTATGGACATGGGTTAAAATCGGAAGTTATTGACAATTTGAAATAGGGATATTAATTCAAATTGGGGTTGAATAATAATGTGTAATAATAAATGCCTAAGATACGAGGTTAGACTCGTTTGTGGTATAAGACTGCCCGGCAAATCCAACAACCACAAATGGTAGTCTAATGTGAGAGGTCAAAGGCATAAATTAAATGTGTAATAAATGCCTAAGACACGAGGTTAGACTCGTTTGTGGTATAAGACTGCCCGGACCCGCCCGGCACATCTAGCAACCGCAAAACAGCAGTCTAATGTGAGAGGTCGTAGGCATAATTAAAAGAAGCTTAGACACGAGGTTAAGTCTGGCTTGTGGTGGAAGTCTGACCGCCCGTCATATCCATCGGCCACAAGCAATCGACTTAATGTAGGAGGTCTGTGTATTAATAATTAATTAATGCAGATCAAAGACGAATATGAATAACAAACAGAAGTTTGGTTGAGTTGAGTAATTCTCTGAGTACCAATCTGATGTTGATTTCGGTCTTCGGGGTTGATACTTAGGGAGTTATTTTCTTAACAATGTACTTGTGAACTAAGATGTACTTAATCATAAATTAAGTAAAACATGTCATACGATATATATATATATATGATACATAAAACATGATAAGTGGATAGGATTAAGACCAGCTTAACCAATAATCTGATAAGTGGATAGGGTTAAGACCAGCTTAACCAATAATATATACTAATTTGATAAGTGGGTAGGGTTAAGACCAGCTTAACCAATAATATATATTAATCTGATAAGTGGATAGGGTTAAGACAAACTTAACCAATAATACATATTGATCTGATAAGTGGATAGGGTTAAGACCAACTTAACCAATAATATATAAGTGGATAGGGTTAAGACCAACTTAACCAATAATATATAAGTGGATAGGGTTAAGACCAACTTAACCAGTAATATATAAGTGGATAGGGTTAAGACTAGCTTAATCAAATGTATATATGTCGATTTGATAAGCGGATAGGGATAAGATAAGCTTAACCAATAACACATATTGATTTGATAAGTGGGTAACATGGGTGATATGTGGGATATAATTATAAACACTTAACCAAGTTGAAACATGTACAAAGACATGAATAAGAGGGGTTACGTGGGAAATCCAAGTGGGGACCAAACATAGGTGGAAAGCTTATGTCAAGTGTGGGGACCCTTTTCAACCAGCAACCCATTAGTATCTAAGTAAGTTCGATCTAGATCGAGGACGGGACACGCTTACTGGGTTTGATTGTAAGAGGTCAAAACGGGTTAGCGGTGGCAACGCAAGTCCTACGGGGTCATATGCGTGTGTGCGCCCGGGCTGCTAGGTAATACGTTGTTGCATCGTGTAGGTATAAGCCGTGCATCTTTAATGGTATCGGGTTGCCACTTTGGGGAGTGATACACCTCACTGTGGGACAAGCATGGGTATCTATGAGTTAGGGAGTCGATCGAATGGGGAGGGTAGTGGGTACGACTAGCGGAGATAGGAGCAAGCGGCACCTATGAAGACAACTAGGATTCCAACTACCATATTACGAATAAATGTTGTAATTAGAATGGGAGGGTAGTGGGTACAACTAGTGGAGATAGGAGCAGGCGGCACCTATGAAGACAGCTAGGGGTACACGAAACTACCATTATTATTGTTTTGTTTAGTAGGAGGGATCCACTTTTAGGGTGACTAGTACTGGTGCAGTATAGTAATTATCCTATAGTGATTAGGAGCGTGATTAACGCAAGCATATTTCGCTTATTTGTTTTGTCTTTCCCATTTGCTTCACAGTCATTTCTTGTTTTACAAGTTTATGCCTTATCCTAGTTAATTTAATAATTATATTGTTAAAGTTAATGGACTCGTCAGACTTTATGTCTGACCCTCTTTGTTTTTGCCTCTTTTTTTCTTCCCCTCCACCCACCAGGTTCTCGGGGTGGGACTAGTGCCAGTGGAGGTTGATTCGGATCTCTTTCTCTCTCTTTAGGAAGTGCTTGGATTACTGGAAGTAAAGTTCAGCTTATCTCTTTTATGGCTACTTATTTAGGGGTTATGCTTTCTACTTTATGTACTCAGAAAACAATTTGTCAAGATGGATATTAAGTGTACTTGGTTTTATTGTTGGTTTTTGATGTAACCAAACTATTTCTCCACTATGATAAAAGTTGTTTTAATTTTTCAAGTACCAATATATGTATCTGTCTTGTTATAATCTGTTCTATACACCAATAATACTCCATGAAAGTTAATGCATACCCTTTGAGAGTGAAGTTAATGGACGTGGGGTGTTACAAGGATCCTAGGAAAAGAGATATCCGCGAAAACCAAAACTACTAGCTGCCTGTGTGGAAAATAGGGGAAACCTGAGTTCAGGTTAAAACAATAAATTCTGAGTCAGTCATGGGACTAGTGTGAGAACTAAAACAGTTATTAAATCTTTACTTTAAAAGTCGGGAAATCATGGTACCATGCCTTACAACACGGAACAGGTTTACTACACATGAATCAAAATTTAAAATAAAACAACGCAATGCTTTTTGGAAAAATGAAGCTATTATAAGACTCAGGTCCCATCAAACAATGCAACGCAAGACAGAGGATAGAGTTTTCCCTTATAATAGTCGAAAATGCTTGGTACGCTTAAAACAAATTATTTTGATATTACTTTAAGTGCATAGTGTCAAAACAACTTCAAATATAAATGTATCAATCATAGACAGCATGAGCGCCCCATCCCACTATGTCGCCATACTAGTTCTACAACTAAAACCGAAAATTCACATATTGGAAGTTGGATTTCCATCTATGAGTCGAGGCAATGGATGACTCATCACCAATTCGAGACAATCTAGCCCATGTCTCAGGAACAGAACGCATCATCCCTTGGATCTTCAGGGCCGGTCCACACTTACTTTAGTGGATTGGTTATTCCTGAACACACGTTTCCCTGCCCTATGGGGCATAAAATCTGAGCCACTAGGGACTCAATATCTGAGGCGCCTCGCAATCCATCATCCACATAAGTAAAAATGTCTGGGCTCCATACCATGAAACCACTCCTAGCTAGAAAGAAACGCCATGCATTATCTGTAGTCACGATCCCGTTTTTGACTCATACCGGGTGTGAGGCTCGCGAATTAATGCTATACACAAAGCTATGCTATTTAAAGCCGTGCTTTGATCATCAACTGCAAGACTCTGCTTTTTAACAAAAGCCTTGATCATTTGCATCTCAGCATGCCACACTGACAGTTCACGTTATACAACTAATGTCTATCAATATATAACCTCTAAGCTCGTATGTCTCAGAGAAGGTTGTTAAGCAAGAGAATAAATTCTCCGCCACCAAACAGATATATATTTAATAGAAATCAGTCAACAAAGAATGAAATCCAATGTTAGACACACATCCATTTACAAGTCCATTCTGTGTCTGAATGAAACCGGAGACACCTTTTTCCTCGTCCTATATGTCCAATACATAAGAGAGGTCCTCGCATATTCGGTCGATCACCAAGTACGTCTGGACGATCACCACATATTATCTTGCCTTGGATGTACAGCCCAATCAAGACATCAGTAATCATCCAAACGATGTGAAGATCTCCAGTCATCAACCACCGTCTTCATCGTCGACTTTTAGTCATCATATCATTTTTCAGAATGGGATAAACCAGGTCTTTCCGAATAACTCACATATTTTATAATCAATAATAAAGTGCTATAAAAACACATCATACGCCTCGTTCCAATTCAGAATATTCTTTTATTCAAATATTCACATCTTTGGGGAAAGGTTCCTATTAATTTTATCAAAGATAAATTCTTTTAAACTTATTCTTTAATCTTCCTTTGGATATCAATTTCAAAAAAAATTATTATATCCTTTAACAATTCTAAACCAAATTATGGTTTATAAAAATAGTCGTGATCAACGAGCCTTACCGAATTAATCATTTATTATTTATTATCCCAATCCCAACCTATTCATCCCATGGAGGAAAACTAGTAGTACTCCATATCTAACACCCACGGTGTTATCGGTAAATTTAATTACCATTTCATGTTTCAAATCTAATTAAAGATTTAACTATCGTCTGGAGTAAAACTAGTGGTACTCCATTCTCGATCATTTCTGAATTCGATAAATTTAATTATTCCATTCTCATTTCAATCTAATTAAAGACTTTAAAACTCTAATCTTGTTATAATCTCAAAAATCATTACTTAATGTTTTTTCAAACTTTAGGAAATCAATATTGTCTTTAAATGAGTTAAAGAACCAATGTTATTAAAAACATAGTTCACGATAAACCCAAATCCTCTTCCATTAAAATTGAATCTTCACGGAAATCATAGCAGTATATAATTGATATAAATTTATGTATCGTACTAATACTGTAAACGGAATAACGGCAAAGCCTTTTAAATTACATGTATAGTAATGATCTTCCTTTACAAAAGCTCATCTCGATTATTACCCAATCGAATTCCATTCATTTCCAATTTAATATATTAAACTACAAAACTTTACTTTGGGAAATTTCCATTAAATCTTTATAAAAAGATTTATAAATTCCAAATCATATCTTCACTGTTATTTAGGTTAAAGAACTAATGTTATTAAAACATTGTCCATGATAAACCCAAATATCCAATTTCAATTTAATTCCAATTAAATATTAATTAACTGGTAACTTCTCTAAATCTTATTTAAAAGATTTATTATTTTCTCAACTGGGTTTAAGAATAGTGTTATTTAAGACACCATTCACGACAAAGCCAAAATCTAGTTTGATATTAAATACAAGGCTCTGAATAGAAATTTTATCCGCTTATATTCAATATCAAATTCTGAAACCAACGGATATCATATTGGGAATAATAATATCTATATCTTCCAAATTCCTCCACAATACCCGTGTAATCACGGAATCTAATATCGAAATATTCCGAAGATTATTTTCATTCAAATCCGTTCCAATTTATTCATTGGAAAATTCTGTTTATATTAAAACCATTTTCAATCCAACTTATTATTTCTAAAATAATTGGATTATTATTCTAGTTAATAACTAGTTCATTTCGATAAAAATATATTTTTTATCATTTCAAATATGGAATTTTTCATCCAAAATATTTCTAAATCATTTAGTATGATTTTACACAATTTTTCCATATTTTTAATAATTTTAATATCGCCATCTCATTCGGTTTCCAACAACGGCCACCGAACTGTGTCCATAGCGACCTTTTCCAAAACTGATTTGGACATATTTTGAAATCCAACCATTCAAATTTAAATCTCTTACATTCATTAGAAAGATCTTTTCAATACGAACCAACGGTTCCGGTTTTAGTAGAATCCGATGGTCGGATCTCCCGTTACATCGATTTGAAGTTAATGGTCAAAATTCGCGAACGGTCGCTGCGCGACGCGTTCTATTCAGGCTATTAAATATATCATATATATATATATATATCATCGATTTCCATTCAAAATGTGTTTTATAGATCATTTATAAATTCATTTTAAAAAGATTTAAACTTCATTTTCGATTTTAAATCAAAATTGAATATTCCATATCATTATAATATTTTCAAAATATCTGATTTTGAAATCAATTCTTTTCGATATTCATTATAAAATGAATAAAATCGATAGATAAACCGTTATGGTTAAAATGGCGAATATCTACTTGCTCGGCCTCATATATTTATATATTTTCGTGTCCATTCAAAATCGGACATCAAAATCATATTTTAGTTCTTTACTAAATATTATTTTAAAACTATAATGAATATTATTATAAAAATATACTGAATAATATTTTAAAACTATACTGAATAATATTTTAAAACTATACTGAATAATATTTTAAAACTATACTGAATGATATTTTAAAACTATACTTTATTTCTGAATTGGAATCAGACTAAATCAATTACCATATATATATATATATATATATATATATATGGATTTTCATACATCGCATGTATTCTCAATTATGATAAATAATCATTAAACATCCACACATCATCTAGAGTGCATTCTAGCACTGTATAAGCGTTAAAATAAATAAATAATGCTCATCACAGTCTATCAACCGATCGATTGACATATAATTAAATTCATGGGAGACGTGAATAAATTACCATCCCGAGACCCATGTGGGGTTTTCAAGTAACAATGGTCTATTCAAAATAATCACTGGTGAATTAATTTAACCAGATCTAATTCAATTTGAATTATTTTTCTGATTTAGCAATTTTCACTGTCTAAATTATAAATAAATATTTATAATTTAATTTCAATTGCCACATTAATGTTAACATTATTTTTTACATGTTAATTACAGAACATCACAATCAAAACACAATACAATCGATTCAATCGTCCATGGTCTGTGGACAAGGGAGGTGAACAAACAGGCACCGTATAATATTTATAATAATCAAAACTGATAAAAATCTACACTGGCAGTTCTATATATTTTTATACATGAATACAATAACATGATAAAATAATTTTGAGTGAGAAGGTGTTTTCACTTTGGGTTCCACTCCGCCATTCTTTATTTCTGGATTTTATTTCTGTTTGAATCTGAATTCGCTTCAAATTCTAGTTTTCTCCAAATTTGTACCAGTTGACTTCATTGTGAAGTGCTCGTCTAGACGATTCCAACGAGCCTGTGTTTGCCCAATTCCGTGCTCATACGAAAAATATATAGCCATTTATATGTTAATTTTTTTAATTAACTAACTTTAAATTAATTAACAATGTTAATCATTTCCTCTTCGTTGCTAATCCCTAGAGCAAACTAACTACCGAAACTCACGCTTGATCTTGATTTCCACCTGCGCAAGCAACCACCTAACACCAGACAATGATCAGTGACCATCACGCGGTAGCCCATCGCGGCGCCGACCACCCCGGTGAGCAACGACAAACTCGACCTTCCCTATAACCCTAAAATCAAAGTTGACTGCGGTGGCTTCATGCCCTAAATTCGAGCGCCATACGTAATAACAACCCGTCAAACCCATATCACTTCGATGACCTCACTCCCCTCTTCAAATTTCCCTTCAAAACCCTAATCCAATTTGCAGCGATTTGGGAGATAATTGGGGATTAAATCAGGATGATTTCGTTCGTTCTTCAGAGGGTGGTGGCAGAAATAGAGGGAACGAGGGCTCTAGGGTTTGGGAGCTTTTACAATGATTATTTTATTAGTATTTCATTTTAAATTTTTCTTAGTTTTAAAATTTTGCTTTCGAACTCCAAATTAAACCCAACGAATGTCGCCCCTGGCCAAATACCCCCATTCCAGACATAATGGGATATGTTTCGTAAGCCAATTCGATTGTTTCGATCAGTTTTTATCAAAATTAAAATATAAATTAATATATATTGAATCTAAACGTACATTTTAATTTACGGGGTCACATACTGACTCCAAAAATTACCGAAAAATAAATCTGGTTATGTTTTGACGATACAGTCCTAACAAAACTAACTTCGTCGAATTTGGAGACCGTCTGAAAAATGGCCCTTTACTGGTCGATTAAATTCAAATTGAATTAACAAAACACGTTTAATTTCACCACGCTCATATGTTAATTCAAAAAATTATAAAATTTGAAAGCTGGCTATAATTTGACACTCCGGATCCAGCAAAAGTGGTTTCGTTGAAAACAGAGGTCATTTGCAAAATGGCCATTTTTAAGGGCTGTATATTATATTAAAAAAAATTATTCCATAGCGACTATTTTAAATTTTAAACTAGACATAACTTACAATTTATATTATGAAATCTGAAATTTTCACATTCATTAGAAAGATATTATTAAACATATTCAAATGTTTCTTGTTTCATCAAACTCTGACTTATATTGAATTCTGTATATTCATTTAAAGTTTAAAATCGAATTTTCAAACTACCACGCCATTTCAGGCTAGTTTTGTAATTAAAATAAATTTATACGTTCTAACTTCAATTAAAATAAAATTTTAAATTGTTATTATTTAAAATAAATCATTTTAAATATTCAAAATCCATTAAAATAGCCAAAATATAGATTTTAAATTGGTTCAGAAATTCCGGGTTGTTACAAACGATCACGATGAAACACCCAAAGAAACACAAAAATCAGCTAAAGACCTTCAGACGTGCATCAACTAACTACCAGTGTAGACCATCCACAATTTTGTCCCAAAAAACCCATAAAGCCAATTCGAAGACCCACTCAATAAGAAGATGACCCGGATGAAAAGGCAACAGTCTAAGGAAAACCGCAGCAAGCAGAGAAGAGCTTGATCCAAATACCAAATGTAGCCTAGGGGCTGTAGAGGAAAAATGAGAAGCAATCGATGGAGCATGGAAGGCAGATAAGCTCAAAAGGGAAAGGAAAAGTGGCAAATGGAGTAACTGCGAAGCAAGTAGACAACACTATAGGGTATAAGAAGATAAAGCACAACCTAGAATTGGTGGTGAAAACATAAAGGAAATCGAATAAGAACTCAACGCAGTTGAAAAAAGCAACGACATAGTGTGGAAATACCATGGATTAAAAAGAAAAGCTTGGGTTAAGGAAAAATGGAAGATGGTGTTCAAAGAGTGTGGATGACGAGTATTGCACCGAAAGGAGAGGAAACATACAATGTCATTATGTGTACATAAGCATAGATACATTATAAAAAAAATAGGTCACTTCTTTTTCTCTGTTACTTACTGAAAATTGAACAAACTTACCTACACTAGCTATGTAAATTTTAAAGTTTCTCATAGGTAAAGAATGAAACTCATTATAGTTGTATATGTGTATACATACATAAACATAGGTAAAGAATGAATCTACGGCAGCATGTGTTATGTAATGTTAAGCACACGACTAAATTACCCATAATACTCATCATAGTTGAATGAATAACTAATAGCCTGCTTGTATGATGCATCACATTATTAGTTAATTGTACAAGCAAAAAAAAATTGAAAATGTTAAGATTTTGTACACTTATTCCAACCATAGTTGTCCTATAATATTCGTAGGGTAAATGTAATAACCCGGAAATCTGGGCCAGTTTAAAATTTTTATTTTGGCAATTTTAGCGAATTTTGATTATTTAAAATAGATAATTTTAAATAAAATCGACGAGAAAATTTATTTTGAATAGAATTAGAACGTATATATTATATACGTCGTCGTTAGAATATAAATAATTATATATATAATTATAAATAGAATTGAAAATGGCGCGGTAGTTCGATAATTCGATTTCAAACTTCAATTGAATGTACCGGGTGCAAAACAATCCGAATTTTAGTGAAACAGAAAACATTAGGATCTAATTGATAATATCTTTCCAGCGAATCCGAAAAATCAAAATTTCATAGCGGGGATCAAAAGGTATGTCCAGTTGAAAATTCTGAATAGTCGCTATGGAATTCAGGCCCTTAAAAATGAGAACTTTGCAAACGACCTCGGATTTCGACGAAACCACTTTTGTTGGGTCCGCGGTGTCAAGTTATTGCTAGATTCCAAATTTCATAATTTTTCGAATCAATATGTGAGCGTGGCAAAGGAAAACGCGTTTGACCGGTTTCAGTTGATTTTAATCGACTGGAAATTAGCCATTTTTCTAACGGTCTCAGAATTCGACGAAACTAGTTTTGTTAGGACCGTATCGTTAATACGAAGCTAGAAAATATTTTCCTGGAATTTATAGAGTTAGTATGTGACCTCGGTAATTTGAAATGTACGTTTGAAATTCAATATAATGTTTTAAATGTAAATTCAACGGAAACTGATCGAAACGACCGAATTAGCCTGCGATACATATTCCATTGTGTTCGGAATGGGGGTAAAACGCTGTGGACGACAGGCGGTGGGCCTCGTTTAGAGGTCCTATGTGAAAGTCAACTTTTAGTAAATAAATTAATAAAAATAAATTAAAAATTCCTTCTCTTCCCTCCTATAACCCTCAGCAGACCCCCTCCCCCCCCCCCCCCCCGATTAAAAAAATCGAATCAAAATAAAAAAATAAGAAAAAAAAAGAAAAGGGGAAAGCGCTCGACGGAGGACCGTTCGTCCCCATCGCCAGTGGTCCTGGCGCCGCCACCAGAGGCCGACCTCCCCCTCTCCCACTTCGACGACGACGAGACCCCCTCAGCTCCTCCTCCTCCGCTGAAAACCGCGGCAGAACCAAAATCGATGCCCCCCTTTTCTGATCTGACCGCCGTTGTCTTGTAGGGGGGCCCACCGTCAAGCCGCCACCTGAAGAAGCTCGGCGCCGCCCAGTACCCTCCAGCGAGCTCCTCCACCCGTAAAGCCATCTTCCCAACCAACTCTGGTGCTGGTCTGAGCAGCACCCCGAGCCATCGCACGGCCTGCCATCGCTCGGACTTCCGCGAGCCTCCAACCACCCTAGAACGCGCAACACAGTGAGTTTTTATATTTTCATTTATATAAAATCTGGATTTTTATTAGTATATAAGGTTAGATTTGATATTGTTTATATAAACAGATTTTTAAAAGGAGAAAGATCGTATTTTTATATTATAGGAAGGTTCAAATTATAATTTTTATATCAAGGAAAGATTAAAAAAAATGATTTTTATATAGTATAGATAATAGAAATACGATCTTTATATTATACAGGTAGTAAAGATTTTATCTTTATATATGTAGTGAAATAAAAATCTGATTTTTATTAGATATAGTAAAGTAAAAATTTGATCTTTATATTAAAAGTAGAAATATAAAAATATAATTTTTATATAGAATGAAGCGTTGAAAAATATATATGAAGTAGAAGTAAAAATGTGATTTTTATATATTGAATAGCATAGTAAAAATGTGATTTTTATATATTGAATAGCATAGTAAAAATGTGATTTTTATATATTGAATAGCATAGTAAAAATTCGATTTTTATATATTGAATAGCGAAGTAAAAATTCGATTTTTATATATATAGTGGCCACGGGCAACGAAAGCGACAAGGGCGAGAATAGCGATGATTTCTTTAAATGAAGAGTCGAGGAATGGGATAGCTATTGGTGAGAATTTCTCACCTTTCAATTTCTTTCTCTAATTATATATATATATATATATATATATATATATATATATATATATACTAGGATGCAGACGGTGTTTAGTAGCACCCGACACCCGTCATCCACAGACCATGGATGGCTTGTTTGTTAAATTGTTTGGTTGTGTAGTTAGTTAGAATATTTTGTTTGAATTGAATTGTTTGATGAAATGAATGAATTGGATTGATTTGTGAATGGCGTGGGCCTTCACTGGACCGGGGATAAGGCTAGGCCTCATCCCGTTTCTAGTATCGTGCCGTTATGCCGCCGAAATTTTCTAAAATATGTTAGAAAAATAAAAATATCATTTTATTTGTGTAAACGAACTGAATAGAAATTCGTAAGTTAAAATAAAATGTGTAGACGTTAAAAATATAATTTTTAATGTGAATGTGAATACATAAATATTCATTTACAAACCGGACGGTTTGTTTATGTACACCTATTTGAAGGACATTGATTGGGACGATAAATTTTACACATCTCCCAACTGCACAAATAAAATATGTGTTTGATTGTTTGAAACCCCACACGGGTGTTGGGATGAAATATGAAGTTCACTCATCCTGATTTAATAAATATGTCGATCGGTTGATTGACAGGCTATTATAAGCGTTGGATATCTATATTTGATGCTTATACAGTGTAGTGCACTTTGGCTGATGGTTGATTATTTTTCAATGCTATTATGTACATGTGTTGTATGAAAATCCATATAATTAATTTTATATGGTGATTGATTGGGCCTCATTCCAATTTAGAAGATAAAGAAAAATATAATATAAAGGTTCATGTGTTGACTGTACTCATCCGTTGAGATTAGTCATGTGTTGAACGTAATATTTTAACAATGAAATTTATATCTTTATCACTATAAAGTAAATGTTCATGTGTTGACTGTACTCATCCGTTGAGATTAGTCATGTGTTGAACGAAATATTTTAGCAAAAATAGTCACACGTGGACGGTACTCATTCGTTGAGATTAGTCGTGTGTTGACAAAAATAAATATTCATTTGTTGAATAGAATAAAGGAATATATGAAGCCGTGTTGATTAGATTGACGCCATTTTGACGTGAACGATATGTATATCGATTTTATTCATTTCGAAATGAATTGAATTGAAAACGATTTCGAAATGAATTGAATTGAAAACGATTTCGAAATGAATTGAATTGAAAACGATTTCGAAATGAATTGAATTGAAAACGATTTCGAAATGAATTGAATTGAAAACGATTTCGAAATGAATTGAATATATAGCGAATTTGAATCGAATAGAAAACCAATTTGAATTGAATCGAATAGAAAACCAATTTGAATTGAATCGAATAGAAAACCAATTTGAATTGAATCGAATAGAAAACCAATTTGAATTGAATCGAATAGAAAACGACTTTGGAATTGAATTGAAAACGAATTCAAATTGAATTGAAAGCGAATTGAAATGAATTCAAATTGAATTGAAATTTGAATTGAATAGAAATGAATTTTAAACCGAATTTATAAAGAAGAATTCCATTTTGATTTGAATTGAAATGAAAGTTGAAATTGCTTTTGAAACGGATTTAAAACTATTTATATAATTCGTTTTAAATAGGAATCGACGAAATATATATTATATATATTATATATATAATATAATGGCCTGAATAGAACGCGCCGCGCCGCGGCAGTTCGTGAATTTCGACCATTTATTTCAAACGGACATTACGGGAGATGCGACCGTCGGATTTTCCTAAAACCAGAACCGTTGGGTTCGTATCGAAAAGAGCTTTCTAACGAATATTAGAAATTCAAAATCTAACGGTTGGATTTGGAGATACATCCAAATCAAATTCGAAAAAGGTCGCTGTAAGTGCAGTTCGATGGCCGTTGATGGAAATCGACTGTACGGGCCTTGATAAAATTATTAACAATATCAATAATTTGTGTAAAATCATAAGAAATGATTTGGGAAAAATTGGGATGAAAAAACTCCATATTTGAAAAGATAAAAATAGATTTTTATCGAAATGAACTAGTTTGAACTCAATTTAAAACCCGGGTTTTTATTTTTAAATAATTAAATTAGATTTAAAAAGGGGTTTTAAATAATCAGAATTTCTAATATATTTGATTTGAATTGAACTAGAATTGATTTGTGGGTTTATCGTGAACGGTGTTTTCAATAACACTAGTTCTTTAACCCGATGATAAATAGAATGTGATTTGGGTTTGTCGTGAACTGTGTTTTAAATAACACCTAGTTCTTTAACCCAATAAAAGGAGTTTTAACGAATCTGCAATTAGGTCGAAATGTGAATCTATAATCTAAATTATCAAATTTAGAAATGAGCGAGAATGGAGTATCGCCAGTTTTGCTCCAAAACGATAGTTAAATCTTTAATTAGATTTGAACGTGAAATGGTAATTAATTTTACCGATAACACCATGGTGTTAGATATGGAGTATTACCAGTTTTGCTTCATGGGATGAATAGGTTGGGATTGGGAAATAAAATAAATAATTACTTCGTTGTGGTTCGCTAATCTCGACTAGTTTGGAAAACCATAATTTGGTTTGAAATGACATCCAAGGGAAGATTAAAGGATAAATTTTAAAGAATTTATCTTGGATAAAATTAATGGGAACCTTTCCCTAAGAATGTGGAACTTAGAAACTAGCTGTAGGTTAGCTAAGAAGAATGGTTTTCTGGGTTTCGCCCTTCGGGGTTAATATTTGGGAAATTGTTCTCTTGTTGATCTACGGTTAGTGACTAATGAATTGGAATGAGGCGTATGTTGTGTTTGTGTAACATTTGTTTTAACATACGCGGGTTGTTCGGAAAGGCCGGGTTTATACCCATTCTGAATAACCGATTCGACGATATGTCGAAGATGAAGACGGTGGTTGAAGACCGGAAGTCTTCACATCGTTTGGATAATTACTGACGATCCTGATTGGGCAGTACACCCAAGAGGATAAAAATAGTTGGTGGTCGTCCAGACGTACTTGGAGATGGATGGATATGCGAGGAAAGTGCCTCCAGTTTCGTTCAGACCCAGAATGGACTTGTAAATGGATTGTGTGTCTGACACTGGATTTTATTCTGTGTTGATTGATTTCTATTAAATATACATATGTTTGGCGGCGGAGAATTTATTCTTTTTCTTAACGCCCTTCTCTGAGATGTACGAGCTCAGAGGTTGTATATCGATGGACATTAGTCGCATGGCATGAATTGCCTGTGTGGCATGCTGAGTTGCATGGATCAAGGCTTCTGTTGAAAAGCAAAGTCTTGTGGTTGATGATCAAAGCACGGCCTTTGTGGCGTAGCTTTGTGTATAACGTGAATTCGCGAACCTCACACCTCGGTATGAGTCAAAAACGGGATACGGACTGCAGGGAGAGCACGACTTTTCTTTCTAGCTTTGGTGGTGTCAGTGAATTACCAGCCCTGACATATATATACTTTTCACCTTTGTGGTTGTTGGATGAGGCGCCTCGATTTTAGGTCTGTAAGGACCGGGAAACGTGTGTTCAGGAATTGCCAATCGTCTAACGTAAGTGAGGACCGGCCCTGAAGATCCAAGGGTTGCCCAGAGTGCGTAGCCCTGAGGCATTTGCTAGAGTGTCTCGAACGCGGAGAGGAGCTTGCCCCTTGCCTCGACTCATGACGGAAATCCAATTTCCAATACGTGCATTTCGGCTTTATTTGTAGAGCCTAGTATGGCGACATAGTGGGATGGGGCACTCATGCCGTCTATGATTTATATTTATGATTGAAAATGTTTTGACACTATACACTTACTATAGTATCAAATGATTTGTTTTAAACGTACCAAGCATGTTTGGCTGTTATAAGGTAAAACCCTATCCTCCGGCTTGCGTTGCATTGTATGATGGGACTTGGGTCTTATAATAGCTTCATTTTTCGAAAAAGCATTGCGTTGTTTATTCTATGCACTGGTATTCTTGGGAGTAAACCCGTTCCGTGTTATACGGCGTGGTCCCTTGAATTACCCTCTTTTTTAAAATAAAGTTAAAATAACTGTTTTAGTTCTCACACCAGTCACATGACTGACCTGGAGTTTATTGTTTTAACCTAAACTCTGGGTGCCCCTATTTTCCGTACGGGCAGCTAGTAGTTTTGGTTTTGCAGATTTATATTCCCAGGATCCTGGTTTACAGCTGGAATGATATCCGGAAAGCTCTGTATCCGTATATCACCTTCAGTTGTGCTTTGTATTATCTTCCGCTGCTATGTAATTTATTGTAATCTCTGATATTTATCGAATGTAATTTATTCATTTATACTCTGTATATTCTTGTATTTGATGGAATTGTTGTAATATACAATGTAATGTTCTTCCGTCTGCGTTCTATTTTGTCCTGTTCTCAACGATCAGGGGTTTCGAACGGTCTAGATCGGTTTAACGACTGATTCAGATCGAGCGAAATTCGCGGCCGTCACAGAAAATTAGACAATTTTTCATACTAACTTCAATCAATTCCTAGTCCATCAACTATAAATTTTAAAAAATCAAAATTAAAATCAATCGACTACATAATTCATTATTACGGTTATAGTATCAGCAAAGCCGACACTTAAAGGGTACAGAGTGTCGTTAAGATGTACAAAAACAAATTAGAAGGAACAAGTGACTCTTATTTCATGCAATTAAAGTTTCTCAAGTCTGCTGTCTGATGCAGAGAAAATTTAGTGTTTTACCATGCTTTAGAAAAAATTGCTTTAGAACATGTTTCATTGATAGTTCCATAACCAAAGACAAGGCCATATATATATATATATATATATATATATATATATGAACCTGGTAATCTAATAGTTGTTTTGGATTGGCAATTATCAACATATCTCCAGCATACGTATATAGTTCAATCAGTATATGTATTTCTTGAACATAAAGTGCACACATGCAAGGAGGAAGATGAGATGTGTTAATTAGATAGCAAACTCGATAATCCGGGTGCATTACATATCATTCACTGATAATCAAATGGACACCGTATGTTATCACATACCTATATATATACATATATATATATATATGTGTGTGTGTGTGTGTGTGTGTGTGTGTGCGTGTGTGTGTGTGTGTGTGTATGTGTGTCCGCGCGCGTGTGTGTGCGTGTAGGGAGCGGCTATTGGGACACAAAATTAAACACAAGATTAGAGACACAAATTGTGAACCATTGGATTCACTTGTCTTTTTGTGGTGAGTGGAATTCAAGGGGAGATCTAATGGTTCAGATTGTTTGTGTCTAATTTTGTATCACCGTTTTGTGTCTAAATAGACTTTCCCATATATATATATACATATATATATATATATATATATACACATATATATATATACATATATATATATATATATACGTGGATGTGATGTGGAATCAAGCATCAGACTATGTTAATAAAAACCAATTAATTAATATATGATCAATGAGTAAACATAAAGGATTTGTTCTAACTACCTTTTCATGCAATTTTAAGTTAATTCATGTAAAAGTTGGACTAAAATTGGATATGAAGTAAAAATAACAAATATATGTTACAGCTGAATATTATAATTTACGTCAAAGCTTTCAACAAAGAGTAGCTTTACCGGAAGCTACAACCATACACGGTAACTTCAATTATCAATTGAACTGAGAGTAACTATTTCCAACTTGGATTCAAATTTAAAGCAATAAACATTTGACTACCTGACTGTAAGCTATATTCGAAAACATAAATATGCATATTTAATGTTAGAATTGCGTTATCGAATATTCTAAACTACATTTTTGGAGGGTTCGGCATTTTTTTAAGTTTGTGTGTGAAGTCGTCATTAACATACCAGTATGTGGCTAACAATATTATGTCCAGTGAGATAAACATGCCCATAAGATCTAATATTCTCCACTACTTCAACAAACCTATAATGCAGCTACGGGGTCCAATCCACCTAACAGTGTAACCTTTGTACCCAGCCTACAAAATAAAAAGCAAGTTATCTAAAATATTACAGATTATATAAAGCAGAGTAAATCAATTTTTATATGTGAGTTAAAGCATAAGAGTTATCTCTACGTTTTAATAAACTTTAATCTGTTGCTCATAACTGTGGATGGAAGAGTCAATGCACCAATAAGAAAACAAATTCTCAAATCTAGTAACTTTTATACGATGGTTATTGCAATTCAAGAGCTATACATGCGCTAGATAAAATTTATAGGTGGACTCTACAACATTAGCAACAGAGAATAAGTTTTAACTTCATCCCATTCAAATGTTAAGTTAGGTGGTCTGCGTACAGAATCAGAATTAAAATTGATTAAACAAGCGAAGTTAACGAAATCTTTTTTTAGAAAAAAAACAAAATAAAAAATGACTCAAATAATGTGGTTTCAAAACTATCTACCCAGTACCAAAAAAGAATCCCCATATTATAATCCACATCAGTGTGTGCGAACCTAACTTGACCATTAAAACGAGCTTGCTTCACAAGCTTGTGCTGAGTTGTAACACTTTTATGTGTACTTATATTTCATTCATGGGCTTAACCTACCCTTTCTTGCTGTATTTGTTAAAATACAGTTTCATAGGTATAAGAAAATACGATTATCAAATCAAATAAGATGTAATGCATTATCTTATGGGAAATATCCATAATCACCAACTTGGTTCTTCATAGTCTGAATCTATATTGCTAGGAATATCATAAATATACGAGGTAGGTCATATATAAAATAAAGGATGAACCAACTTAAATTTGAAATTAGTCAACTGATACTATAAAGAGATAAATGTGAATGAGTGGTGTAACCAAACCCTTATAGGCTAAGAGAAGTCAACTCTTGGTTATGATAGCTATGTTACATAGCGTCGATTAGCATTCAAGTCAATTTCGGATTTTATCCCGAGACAAACCTAAAAAAGAATATACAGATAAAAGAAAAAAATATGGTAGAAAACTAAGACTTACAATAGAAATATGGTAGACAGCTTTTCACCCGAAGCAACAAGCAAAGCTTATTCAAACACTACGCAATGCAGGTAATAATAAATCCAGATTGCATGATGTTCGTGTAAATGAAACTGTAGAATAATATTATATTTCATTACACCCATCAAACATCTTGACATGAACATACATAATTGTTTCATCAAATATTCTCATCAAAGTGTTCTAAGTTAAATGTTGCTTTTTCTAGATAAAGCTCTCAATACATATTACTAATCCGTTGTTTGATTTTGAAATCATTCAGTGCAAATGAACAAATGTATAGTAATATATATTTCAAAGGTAAATACATGTCTTCTTTTTGGTAGCATAATCAGGCGTATTCAACTACAAAGCTCAACAGATTTAGCTTCAGTCGGCTCTATAGTGGTTAAGTAGTTATGCTCCCAGTATATTTTATTTTGATATAAATACAAATGGACATGCTTGTTCTAGCAGATATATAATGTGCCTACAAATGTACAATGCATTATCATATACTGTACTGAAATCTATGCTGTTTCATCAGTTGAATAGGGTTAAATTCAACCCTATCATTATTTTCTAACTTATCTATGGCTTAGACCAGTTTTTTCTTTATGGTGATTAACCATGTCAACACTTACTACCTATGCTGTAAAAGATAAATGCATTTTATCTTAAATAATATGGTAAAATGTGTATTTTTATTTAGTTTGAATAACAATCGCTAATCTTAGGGGTATAAACTACTCATCTTTTGGTATTCATTTGATGTGTTTCCTCTTAGAACTCAATGAATATTTACAAAGCATAGAAGTTATAAACAAAAGCTTCATCTGATCTCGAATAATTGGCAAATAATACATATTGAAGAACACAAATCTCAAAGAATAGTCAAAATATAAGTATCGCATCATCGAGTATAACTTTAGACGTGATGCCACTTAATTATTTCGAACGATATAGATCCAATAAAGTACAATTAAACTATGTGATACCTTGCTTTTGAGAAGATCTGCAGAGCAAGATAAAGCAATCGGTTCAGAGAAGAAGAAGCTAAACGACCGAGAAAGAATAATTTGGAGTGAAGCGAGAGAGAATGGGAGGGAGACCTAACTGGGGGAGGAGCGGCTGGATTTTAATTTTGGGAAAGGTATTGTTTTAGTTTTTGATATCAGGTTTAGGTTTCGAACGAGAATACTCGCATAGGTTGTTTCACATGAACTAGAAATTTATTTATTTATTTAAATAATAATGAAACTAATGTAGAAACACTTGATTAAGAAATGAAACACCATAGCACTGTTGTAGACTTAGAAACATCACGCAACCGTTTTGTTGTTAAAAAATCATGTGTTTCTGATTCATGTGTTTGGTGTAGTGTATTATCCTGATCGAGTCCCTATGATTTTGATTTGTGTCGTACTTATGGAATGCCCTCTGATGCCACTAGTTTATGGTGGGTTTACGGTACTATGTAGATGTAACGACCTGAAAGAATTTAACGCCTGAATTCTGACAATAATACATAAATCCCGTATTACTTGCCAAAACTCAAGTATCGAAAACACATATAGTTATTAGAAAGAAATTAGAGGATGAGAAAAGAAAGAAAGAAAGAAATATTAGAATAGAAGAATAATCAACACAACACAGAGTCTCACATCGCAGTAGAACAAAATATAATATAGAAATAAATCTTTATTGAGAGCTTGAAATAAAACTTACAATCATCAGAGTACATCAACACATCTGGACAGTTATAATAATCTGTCCTTTATACAACACACAACATATGCCTGAACTCTTCCAGCACGTCTCCTGATTTCGTAGCATCCAAAAACCTGGACCTGTACAACCTGGCCTAACCCGAACATCACAAATACCGGGTCAGTCTGGTGAACCAGAGTGAGAAAAACACACTAGTTTAAAGGCATCACACAACTCTATTTTAACGTCAAAATCTTTTCGAAAGAAAAGGACAATCGTAAAACGAAGTCCACACGTAAATACGGACGGTTTTTACTTACAATAACCCAAAACATTTTTTAAATCAATATCTTTTCTAATATTATAATATTGTCTAAATACAAATAAATATCAATCTAGCAGAACGCTTGCATCTCATGCTTTACATATATAGTTTACAAACAAAACCGCGGGCGCTTATTGGTGAATGGATTTCCTGGCAAGGTATAGGACCACCTTCCCGATAATGTACCTTTGGAGATGAATACATTGGGTTCAATAAGAACATCTTGCAAAATAGGCAAAACATGACCGGCCCCTCACTTTCTCTTGAGAGTACCGAATATATCATTACCACGGTTAGGGGTTAGCCAACTGAACCGATAGCATACATACAAAAATAAAAAGGTACTACCGAAGGCATTTGATTTCTCCATATCAGGAATGATATACCCTTTTGATAGGTGCGACCCACATAACCATGCGACCTACCTAATTTTGTGCCATTTTCCCTTTTGGTGAGGCTAGAGGTTAAGCTTATCCTTCAGAACAACATATCTCTATCCAGTTTGAATGCCACACTGTCAGATCCTCTAAAAATCACAAAACACTAATTGATGTCCACAAGAATACTCTAGTTGTTAAGCTAAAGAAGTTTCCCTTCTATGCCACCAACTTGGTACGCTTAAAGAAATCAACGTACGCGATCCCTTTGGAAATACTCTATCAGACACTTGTCCATACAAGTCATCCAGGAATAGGATGAACTGAAGGCACCCTCCTACCATATTATAGGTATCACCCTATAGCTCAGTAGTGAGTAGTCCTTGCAATCCGAAGATCTCAACCACAATAGAACCAAAGTGATCTCAGGTTGCAAAACAGAGATTTTAAGCAGTTCTTTTGTTTATAACGATCTGCGGTCTTCAATGCTCCATCTTCAATAATCATCTTCTAGGTATTTGCTGGTTCGAAATGGTTTTTGAATTTAAATTCGATCCCGGTCTTTCCATACCAACAATCGTATTGGCTAGATTTTATAGTCGGTTATTTAACTATCAAATAAATAATCATGAGAATAAAATGAGTTCGCTAATTCAGTACTAAGCATTACTTGGCCTCTTTAATTTAAAATAATTAAATAATGTAATTTAAACTTCTTAATATCTCAACATTTTTAACAAAGTATTTGCTTCTTATTTAACATAAGATTTGTTTCCAAAACTATTTCAACTATATTAGAATTAAATCATATACATGAGTGTGTGTGTGTGTATATATATTCCTAACCTTGGTTTTAACAAATTTCACATAAAACTTTGTTACCTGAAAACAATATCCAATTTCTATTATCTGAATAAGTTTATTCTAGAAAACATAACTTTTTATTTCCTTTTACTTTGGGAAATATCACTATATATATATATATATATATATATATATATATATACACTCAAATCTTCCTATTACCGTTACTTTGGAAATCTCATTTTAAAATATTCTCAAATCTTGCGATTAACATTGCGTTATTATTTCATATATGGAAATAATAAATTATTCTTAACCTCTTTCCCATTACAACTAATACCATCCTCAGACAATCCTAAAGTCGTTCAAGTTGTGGTATTATTTACCTCTCAGACCTTGATCAACAACGTTCTTATCTTATGATAAGTATGAATTGTAATTAAAACTCATATTTCATTTTTAATATCAAAAACAAATCTCATTTAACTATTTTATTTAAAATACGGTTTTATAAAACCTCTTGACTTTTGGAAATCCCATTCTTGAATATAACTATTATTTCTTAATTCACTAATTAAGAAATGAATTATTAAAATAACACTTCCCCTTCTACTTATTTAAACATTTCGTTTAATAACTCGGATTTTTGTCCTAAAACCCTATTACTCGCTCCTTTACTAAATTCACTTTTAACACTCTCTTTTTCTAATCCATTTGACAATTTCCCGCTTTGAAATTCATATTTCAATATCCCAATTATACTTAATTCCATTATTAAGCAACTTTAATTTAAAATTAACGATTTAACACCTCAACTCTTTTTATAAACCTTGTTCATATAATTCTAGTTCAATATAAAACCTTTTATTCTCAATTTGCTTTTTCTTAATTCAAACATTAAGTCAACAAGAAATTTATTTTGAATAGAATTAGAATATATATATTTATTTGAATCGTCGTTAGAATATAAATATTTATTTTTAATTATAAAAGGAATTGAAATTGGCGTGGTAGTTCGATAATTCGATTTCAAAGTTCAAATGGATGTACCGGGTGCAAAATAAAACGGATTTTGGTGAAACCAAAAATATTAGAATCTAATTGAGAATATCTTTCCAACGAATCTGAAAAATCGAAATTTCATAACGGGAATCAAAAGTTATGTCCAGTTGAAAATTCAGAATAGTCGCTATGGAATTCTGGCCCTTAAAAATGGAAATTTTGCAAACGACCTCGGTTTTCGACGAAACCACTTTTGTTGGATCCGTGATGTCAATTTATTGCTAGATTCCAAAATTCATAATTTTTCGAATCAATATGTGAGCGTGGCAAAGGAAAACGCGTCTGACCAGAGACATTTGCTAGAGTGTCTCGAATCGGAGAGGAGCTTGCCCCTTGCCTCGACTCATGATGGAATCCAATTTCCAATACGTGACTTTCGGTTTTATTTGTAGAGCCTAGTACGGCGATATAGTGGTATGGGTCACTTATGCCGTTTATGATTTATACATTATGATTGAAGTTGTTTTCTTCACTTATAGTAATAATAAAATATGAAATTTCATGTACCAAGCATTTTTGGCTATTAGAAGGTAAAAACCCTATCCTCCGGCTTGCGTTGCATTGTGTGATGGGACCTGGGTCTTATAACAGCTTCATTTTTCTTTATTTAGTATTGCGCTGTTTGTTTTATGCACTGGTATTCTTGGGAGGAAACCCGTTCTGTGTTATACGGCGTGGTCCCTTGATTTACCGAACTTTAAAATAAAGATTAATAACTGTTTTAGTTCTCACACCAGTCACATGACTGACATGGAGTTTATTGTTTTAACCTAAACTCTGGGTGCCCGTATTTTCCACATGGGCAGCTAGTAGTTTTGGGTTTTGCAGATTTATATTCACATGATCCTGGTTTACAGCTGGAACGATACTCGAAAAGCTCTATATCCGTGTATCTCCTTTCAGTTGTGTTTTGTATTATTTTCCTCTGCTATGTAATTAATTGTAATCTCTGATATTTAGTAAATGTGTAATATTTATTCATTACTCTGTATTTCTTGTATTCTGATGGAATTGTTGTAATAAACAATGAAATGTTCTTCTGTTTGTGTTCCAATTGGTCTTGTCCTCAAAGCAATCCGTTCTTTCCTTACCGGGGATGTTACGGGTTACTACATTTGGTATCAGAGCTTTGGTTTACAGAGCTCGAGAACAAGACACATTAGGACCAAACGAAAGAATCCATCAGATATTGGATTAGTAATATCCAATTAGAATGACTCGTTAGAGATGGGATCAGTAGTATCCTAGAACGAGTGTGAAGAGTATATTTTTCAAATGAAAACAAATTTTGTTTTGAAAGTTAAATTCAATTATTCGTATTTGAATATCTTATTTGTATTGAATTTGGACAATCTAGTACATGAAGATTTCGCGTATACGCGTCGTGAACGTTAATTCAAAGTTTTAATATACTGGATAGATATAGAATCACACTCTAGTTGCCCGAGGATGATTCTAATAATGCTGCAGCGTTACCAGTATTTATTTTCGAGTTTCGAAAGTGGGATTTCTATATATTTCCATTCGACTGGTGTGAGAACCAAAACTAGATAGGTTTATTGTTGTGATTTGGCATCAAAAACATGATTTTCTGTATATATAGATCAAAATTATGAATTTGAAAAGCTAATCAACTAATGGATTGATGGTTGTGTTGTTTGATTATTTGTTTGATAATTTTAACCATTTATGCCAAACTGAACCGAATATTGAACTGTATTGAAAATTGTTTAGAATTGCATGCATATACATGTACTTACATTGAATAGGTCATAGCAAGGAGGCTAGAGCAGAAGAATAAAATTGTTTGCCCGACAAATAGGCACATGTTTAAAAATTAATCGGATTTGGATGATTTTACGAGCCAACTGGCTAGCCGCTTGGCTGTTTCTTTTTCTTTTTGGATTGATATGGGCCATGGGAGACTATTTGAAATATCCCGAAGTCCCCGGTGCAGGGGAGGTTATGGAGAAATTTTTCGAAAATTTAGGGTGTTAGCCAAATTTTTGAAAATTTAGAAAAGTTCTTAGAGACTGAAAAGTTGAAGAACTTAAGCCGAATTGAAAATAATGGAAGGTTAGTTGATTAGTTAAACAACTTTCAGATTCGTTCCTTTTCGGGGACGAAAAGTTTTAAGTGGGGGAGATTGTAATAAACTAGAAATTCTGAGCCAATTTAAAATTTTTATTTTGGCAATTTTAGCGAATATTGATTATTTAAAATGAATTATTTTAAATAATAACGACAAGAAATTTATTTTGAATAGAGTTAGAACATACATATTTATTTGAATCGTCGTTAAGATATGAATATTTATTTTTAATTATAAAAGGAATTGAAAATGGCGCGGTAGTTCGATAATTCGATTTCAAAGTTCAAATGAATGTACCGGGTGCAAAATAAACTTGATTTTAACGAAACCAAAAATATTAGAATCTAATTGAGAATATCTTTCCAACGAATCCGAAAAATCGAAATTTCATAGCGGGAAACAAAAGTTATGTCCAGTTGAAAATTCAGAATAGTCGCTATGGAATTCTGGCCCTTAAAAATGGAAATTTTGCAAACGACCTCGGTTTCCAACAAAACCACTTTTGTTGGATCCGTGATGTCAAGTTATGGCTAGATTCCAAAATTCATAATTTTTCGAATCAATATGTGAGCGTGCTAAAGGAAAACGCGTTTGACCAGTTTTAGTTGATTTTAATCGACTGGGAAATGACCATTTTTCAAACGGTCTCGGTATTTGACGAAATTAGTTTTGTTAAGCCCGTATCGCCAATACGAAGCTAGAAAATATTTTTTGGGAGTTTTTAGAGTTCGTATGTGGCCCTGATAAATTGAAATGTGCGTTCAAATTCAATATATAGAGTTATATTTTGATTTTAACGAAAACTGATCGAAACAGTCGAATCAGCCTGCGATACCTATCCCATTGTTTTCAGAATGGGGGTAATTAGCTATGGATGACAGTCGGTGGGTTCGATTTCGAGGTCAAAATAAAAAATTGCTTTTTGAAATTAATAAAATAAAATAATATATATTATTATGTAATCCCCTTAATCCTCTCCTCCCATATCCGTTGACCAAATCAGAATTAAAATAAAAAAAGAAAGAGGAATCGGGGAGGAGCCGCCACCGCTCCTCCGAGCAGCGTGCCGCCACCGCCGGCGCGAGGCGCCCCATTTCTTCCTCGATCCTCATTCCCTCCAGCCTCCTCCCCCTTTTCTAAAATGGTCGCGCCCTCCCCCTATTCCCCCCCCCCCAGAAACCCCGACGACCACGCCCCACCGTTGACCCCCCCTCCCGTCCGACCGCGAGCACCACCTCCCCTCCCCCCCTTCGCCAGCACCCTTCTCCACTCTTCCCCCTTCAAATTTGCGCCACAGCCCCCCTTCCTCTAATTGTAAAGGTATGTTTTTAAATTTTTATTTATTTATTTTTATTTACAGGATTTAATCAGTTAGTATATATGAAGTGTAATATATAAAAGAACGATTTTTAATGTATGAAAAGCTTATATTTTTATTTATAGGAAATGATGTTAAAGATGCGATATTTTTTATCTACATTAAAGGCAAATAGAAATGATTTTTAGTTTAATAAAGTTGAGGTTTTTATAATAGTAAAGACGAGATTTTTAAATTATAGAAAGGATCAAAATATGGTTTTATATATAGTAGAGATAATAAAAATATGATTTTTATTTTAGTAGAAGATTAAAAATATGATTTTTATATAATAGAAGTATTAAAAATTCGATCTTTATTATGTAGTAGGAGCAAAGATGTGATTTTTATATGAGTGGCGATATAAAAATATAATCTTTATTATATGAACAATGTTATAAAAATATAATTTTTATCTATATAGTAGCGGTGTAAAAATACAATTTTTATCTATATAGTAGTGGTGTAAAAATATAATTTTTATCTATATAGTAGCGGTGTAAAAATAGAATTTTTATCTATATGGTAGCGGCAAAAAAATGTGATTTTTATCCATATAGAGTGATTATAAAAATGTGATTTTTATATACATAGCAACAATATAAAAATGTGATTTTTATAAATGTAATGGCTACGGACAATGAAATAGACAAAAGGCGAGCACGGCGAAGATTTCTACATAAGAACAGTCGTGGCGTTTGGTTTAGCTAGTCGATGAGAACTTCTCACTTTAAATCTTGTTTTCTAGTTAAAAATATATACTAGGATGCAGACGGTGCTTAGCTGCACCCGACACCCGTCGTCCACACACCATGGACGACTTGTATGCTTGTTTGATGTGTTGTGAAGTTAGTTTGTGATGTTGATGTGAAATGGAAAAAAATATATTTATGTGTTGAATAGGAAATATAGGTTCATGTGTTGAATAGGAAAAATATTCATAAGTTGAAATAAATTAATTATCGTTAAAAATATAATATTTAACGTGAATGTGATTAAATAAATATTCATTTACAAACCAGACAGTTTGTTTATGTACACCTATTTGAAGGATATTTATTGGAACGATAAATTTTACACGTCGCCCAACTACACAAATAATATTCGGTTTTTGTGGATTGAAACCCCACACGGGTGTTGGGATGATATTTGACGTACACCAATCCCAATTGTTTAGTGGTATGTCGATCGTTTGATTAACAAACTGTATGAGCGTTAATTAGTTATATTTAATGCTTATGCCATTGTGTGGTGCACTTTGGATGATGGTTGATTATTTATCGTTGCTATTATATACATGTGTTGTATGGAATCCATATAATTAACATTATATGGTAATTGATTGGGCCTCATTCCAATTGGGAAATAAAGAATATTATAAAATATAGATTCATGTGTTGAATAGAATAAATAGTCATGTGTTGACGATGCTCATGTGTTGAGAGTATTCATGTGTTGAAACTTATCATGTGTTAAGAAAAATAGTTTAGCAATAAAATTTACGTCTTTATCATAATTTTATAAAATATATTAAATAACAAAAATAGTCATGTGTTGACGATGCTATGTGTTGAGAATATTCATGTGTTGAAAGAAAAATATATATTAATGTGTTGAAGAATAAATATTCATTTGTTGAATAGAATAACGAAGTTATTGAAATATATAAAGCCGTGTTGATTAGAGATGCACCATTTTGATGCGAACGATATTTATATCAATTATATTCGTTTTTATAATGAATATAGAAAAAGAAGTGATTTCAAAATATAACGTTTTGAAAATATTATCATTTGTATATCGATGATGTGGAATATTCAATTTTGATTTGAAATTGAATATGAAGTTGAAATCGTTTCGAAAACAAATTTAAAACGATTTATAAAATACATTTTGAATTGAAATCAGTGAAATATATATAATATATATTATATATATTAAATGGCCTGAATAGAACGCGTCGCGCAGCGATAGTTCGCGAATTTCGACCATTGACTTCGAATTGACGTTGCGGGAGATCCAACTGTCGGATTCTCCTGAAACTAGAACCGTTGGGTTCGTATCGAAAAGAGCTTTCCAATTAATATTAGAAATTTGAAATCTAACGGTTGGATTTGGAATTATGTCCAAATAAAATTCGAAAAAAGTTGTTGTAAGTGCAGTTCGGTGGCCGTTATTGAAAACCGACTGTACGGGCCTTGATAGAATTATTAAAAATATTAATAATTTGTGTAAAATCATAATATATGAATTGGAAAGAACTGAGATGAAAAAATCCACATTTGAAGGATAAAAATATATTTTTATCGAAATGAACTAGTTTTGAACTAAATTTGAAATAGTTTTGAAAATAATCAGAATTTCCAATACGTGAATTGGAATGGATTTGAATCGAAATTATCTTCAGGATATTTCGATGTTGGATTTCGTGATTATACAGATATTGTTATGGAAATTTGAAAGATATATTTATATCGTTATTTCCAATACGATATTTTTTGGTCGTAGAATTTGATATTAAATATAAGCCGATATATTTTCTATTCAGAGCCTTGTATTTAATATCAAATGTGATTTGGGTTTGTCGTGAATGATGTCTTCATTAACACTGTTCTTAAGCCCAGTTGAGGAAAGGATTAAATCTTTCTATTTAGATTTAATGAAGTGTATCAATTAAATAATATTTAATTGTAATTGAATTTAAATGTGATTTCAGGTTTGTCGTGAGCGGTGTTTTGAATAACACCTGTTCTTTAACCCGATTAACAATGGAGAGTGATTTTGGGTTTATCGTGAAACGTGTTTTAGATGACATTGGTTCTTTAACCCAGTTAAAGAAAATATATTGGTTTGTGTGAAGATTAAAACTAAGTGGAGTTTAATGAATCTTTAATTAGATTAAAGTGATCGAGAATGGAGTATCACCAGTTTTGCTCCAAAGCGATAGTTAAATCTTTAATTAGATTTGAACATGAAATGGTAATTAATTTTACCGATAACACCGTGGTGTTAGAAATGGAGTATTACCAGTTTTGCTCCATGGGATGAATAGGTTGGGATTGGGAAATAAAATAAATAATTACTTCGGTGTGGTTCGCTAATCCCGACTAGTTTGGAAAACCAACACATATTTTGAAAAGATATCCAAAGGAAGATTAAAGAACAAATTTAGAAGAATTTATCTTTGATAAAATTAATGGGAACCTTTCCCTAAGAATGTGAAAATTTGAATAAAAGAATACTCTGAATTGGAATGAGGCATATGTTTTGTTTTTGTAACACGTGTTTATTATATACGCGGGTTATTCGGGAAGGCCGGGTTTATACCCATTCTGAATAACCGATTCGACAATAAGTCGAAGATGAAGATGGTGGTCGAAGACCGGAAGTCTTCACATCGTTTGGGTGATTACTGATGATCTTGATTGGGCTGTACACCCAAGAGGAGGGAATCGGTTGGTGATCGTCCAGACGTACTTGGAGATCAATGGATATGCGAGGAAAGTGCCTCCGGTTTCGTTTAGACCCAGAACGAACTTGTAAATGGACTATGTTCTGACATTGGATTTTATTCTGTGTTGATTGATCTCTATTAAATATACATATGTTTGGCGACGGAGAATTTATTCTCTTGCTTAACGCCCTTCTCTGAGACATACGAGCTCAGAGGTTGTATATCGATGGACATCCGTCGCATGGAGTGAATTGCCTATGTGGCATGCCTAAGTGGCAAATGATCAAGGCTTTTGTTAAAAAGCAAAGTCTTGTGGTTGATGATGAAAACACAGCCTGTGTGGCATAGCTTTTTGTATGGCGTTAATTCTCGAGCCTCACACCTCGGTATGAGTCAAAAACGGGATAAGGACCCAAGGAGTGCACGACGTTTCTTTCTAGCTATGGGTGATGTCAGTGTCCTACCAGCCCTGACATTTATATACTTTTTACATGTCTGGTTGTTGGAATGCGAGGCGCCTCGAATATATGGTCGATAACTGGCACCATATGAGCCGATGTACGACCATTATATAGGTCCTATAGGACCGGGAAATGCGTGTTCAGGAATAACTAATCCTCAAAAGTAAGAGAGGACCGGCCTTGGAGGTTCCAAGGGATCTCTGTGTGTGGTCCTGAGACATTTGCTAGAGTGTCTCGAATCGGAGAGGAGCTTTCCCCTTGCCTTGACTCATGATGGAATCCAATTTCCAATACGTGATATTCGGTTTTATTTGTAGAGCCTAGTACGGCGACATAGTGGTATGGGTCACTTATGTCGTCTATGATTTATACATTATGATTGAAGTTGTTTTCTTCACTTATAGTAATATTAAAATATGAAATTTCACATACCAAGCATTTTTGGCTATTATAAGGTAAAAACCCTATCCTCCAGCTTGCGTTGCATTGTGTAATGGGACTTGGGTCTTATAATAGCTTCATTTTTCTTTATTTAGCATTGCGCTGTTTGTTTTATGCACTGGTATTCTTGGGAGGAAACTCGTTCCGTGTTATACGGCGTGGTCCCTTGATTTACCTAACTTTAAAATAAAGATTAATGTAATAACCCGGAAATCCGAGCCAATTAATTTTTTTTATTTTGGCGATTTTAGTGAATTTTGAATATTTAAAATGAATTATTTTAAATAATAATGATGAGAGATTTATTTTGAATAGAATTAGAACGTATATGTTTATATGAATCGTCGTTAGAATATTAATTTTTATTTTTAAATGGAATTGAAAATGGCGCAGTAGTTCGATAATTCGATTTTGAATTTCAAATTAATGTACCGGGTGCAAAATAAACCGGATTTTAGTGAAACCAAAAATATTAGAATATAACTGAGAATATCTTTCCAACGAATCCGAAAAATTGAAATTTCATAGCGGGGATAAAAAGTTATGTCCAATTGAAAATTCAGAATAGTCGCTATGGAATTCTGGCCCTCAGAAATGGAAATTTTGCAAATGACCTCGGTTTTCGAAAAAGCCACTTCTGTTGGATCCATGATGTCCCATTGTGTTCGGAATAGAGGTATTTAGCTAGGAGTGACAGTCATTGGAGTTCGTTTTGATTTTGAGTTTTAAAAGGAAATTAAATATTAAAATAATATAATATTTATATAAAAACGTTCAAACCCTAGTCTCCTTCCTCATTATCTGCTGCCGCCCCTTTCACAAAATATGCGGCCGATTTATTCCCAAAAACAAACCCTAAAATTTCATTCTATAAATCGAATTAAAATCTAAATTCAAAACAGAAATTGGAGCGCAATTTGAGGGCTTCATGATGGTATGTTGTTGATCATTGTTCATGATGGAGGGCGCTCGATTTTCAAGCTCCAAGTGTCCACGTTCGTGCTCGCCGTTCGAGGCAGGGGGCGTTTGAGTTTGGCAAGGTTGCAGGCGGTGGTAGGAGGCTCAGGCGAGCTTCTCGTGGCAGGGGTAGATCGACATCCGGAGGTGCGTGTTGGCGGCAAGGAGCAACCCTAGTTTTCGAGCCTGGGTCGATGTCAACCTGTGTAAACGAGATGATGGTAATAAACTTCAAACCATTTATAATACTAATTCCTATAGCAAATGCTTTTTTATATATAAACATATGATTTTTGATAATGAAATAGAGTTTGTAAAAATAGGATTTTACTTACTAAATAGAATTTGATTTTCAAAGTATAAAATAGAATTTGATTTTCAAAGTATAAAATAGAATTTGATTTTCAAAATACAAAATAGAATTTGATTTTCAAAATATAAAATAGAATTTGATTTTGAAAATATAAAATAGAATTTGATTTTGAAAATATAGAATAGAACTTTTATCATATGATAGAAATAATTTTATAAAGATATAGAATAGAACTTTTATCATATGATAGAAATGATTATATAAAGATAAAAATAGAATTTTTGTCGTATGTTAGAAATATTTTTATGAAGATAAAAATAGGATTTTTGTCATATATATGAAAATATTTTTAGAAAGCTAAAATATGATTTTTAGATTATAAACATTATTTATAAAATAATCATACTAAGATTAATTAATGATCGACGAAAAATATGATTTTTAACATATGTATGTTATTTAGGAAATAGACGTGCTGGAGTTCTGGGCAAAATCTAAAATTGACAACCAAAGAATGACGGAGTGGAACCCCAAGGTGAGAACTCCTCACTTTTATTTTGATTTCTAGTTGAAATATATACTAGGATGCAGACGGTGCTTAGCAGCACCCGACACCCGTCGTCCACAGACCATGGATGGCTTGTATGTTTGATTGTTTGTTGTGGTGAAAATTGATTGTGTGATGTTCAATGAAATAAAATATTTACATAGTTAAAAATATTTTATAGTTGAAAATAGAATTTTTAACGTGTATTTAAAATGAAATAAATATAAACAAATCGGACAATTTGCTTATATACACACATTTGACTAATATTGATTGGGACGATAAATTTTACACATCGCCCAACCGCACAAATAAAAATATGTGTTTGTTGATTTGAAACCCCACACGGGTATTGGGATGATATTTGGCGTACACTAATCCTAATTATTTAGCTTTATGTCGATCGATTGGTCGACAGACTGTGTAAGCGTTAATTATCTATATTTAATGCTTATGCAGTTGTGTGGTGCACTCTGGATGAGGGTTGATTATTTATCGTTGTTATTTTATACATGTGTTGTAGAAAATCCATATAATTAACATTATATGGTAATTGATTGGGCCTCATTCCAGTTTTGAAATAGAAATTTTTGAAATAGAAATATCCGAATAGAAATATTTGAATAGAATATTTGAAAAAGAAATATTTGAAATAAAATATTTAAAAAAGAAATATTTGAAATAGAATATTTGAAAAAGAAATATTTGAAATAGAATATTTGAATAGGAATATTTGAAAAAGAAATATTTGAAATAGAAATATTTGAAAATAGAAATATATGAAGCCGTGTTGATTAGATTTGCGCCATTTTGACATGAACGATATTTATATCGATTTTATTCATTTTTTTAATGAATATAGAAAACGAAGTGATTTCAAAATAGAATGTTTTTGAAAATATTATCATTTGTATATCGATGATGTGGAATATTCAATTTTGATTAGAAATTGAGTAGGAAGTTGAAATCGTTTTGAAAACGAATTTAAAACGATTTATAAAATATGTTTTAAAAGGAAATCGACGAAATATATATAATATATATATTATATATATAATGGCCTAATAGAACACGCCGCGCTGTGGCAGTTCGCGAATTTCGACCATTGACTTCGAATGGATATTATGGGAGATCCGACTGTCGGATTCTCCTAAAACCAGAACAGTTGGGTTCGTATCGAAAAGAGCTTTCTAACGGATATTAGAAATTAGAAATCTAACGGTTGATTTGGAAAAGGTCGCTGTAAGTGCAGTTCGATGGCCGTTGATGGAAATCGACTTTACGGGCTTTGATAAAATTATTAAAAATAGTAATAATTTGTGCAAAATCAAAAGAAATGATTTGTGAAGAATTGGGATGAAAAACTCCATATTTGAAAAGATAAAAATAGATTTTTATCAAAATGAACTAGTTTTGAACTAGAATAATAATTCTATTTATTTTTAAAATAAATTAAGTGGATTTGAAATGGTTTCAAAGGTAACCAGGATTTCCAATAATTGAATTGGAATGGATTTGAATCGAAATTGTCTTTGGAATATTTCGATGTTGGATTTCGTGATTATACAGATATTGTTATAGAAATTTGAAAGATATATTTATATCGTTATTTCCAACACGATATTTGTTGGTCATAGAATTTGATATTGAATATAAGCCGATATATTTTCTATTCAGAGCCTTGTACTTAATATCAAATGTAATTTGGGTTTGTCGTGAATGGTGTCTTCATTAACACTGATCTTAAGCCCAGTTGAGAAAAAGATTAAATCTTTTTATTTAGATTTAATGAAGTGTACCAATCAAATAATATTTAATTGGAATTGAATTGGTATTGATTTTTGGGTTTATCTTGAATGATGTTTTAAATAACACTTGTTCTTTAACCCGATAATTAATGGAATGTGATTTGGGTTTATCGTGAACCGTGTTTTAAATGACATTGATTCTTTAACCCAGTTAAAGATTAAAACTAAGTGGAGTTTTAATGAATCTTTAATTAGATTGAAATGATCGAGAATGGAGTAACACCAGTTTAGCTCCAGGCGATAGTTAAATCTTTAATTAGAGTTGAACGTGAAATGGTAATTGAATTTACCGATAACACTGTGGTGTTAGATATGAAGTATTACTAGTTTTACTTCATGGGATGAATAGGTTGGGATTGAGAAATAAAATAAATGATTACTTCGATATGGTTCGCTAATCCCGACTAATTTGAATTGATATTCAAAAGGAGATTAAAGAATAAATTTAAAGAATTTATCTTTGATAAAATTAATGGGAACCTTTTCCTAAGAATGTGAAATTTAGAAACTAACTGTAGGTTACCTAAGCAGAATGGTTTCCTGGGTATTGATCTGATGTTGGTTTCGGCCTTCGGGGTTAATATTTGGGGAATTATTCTCTTGTTAATTTATGGTTGGTAACTGATGAATTGGAATGAGGCGTATGTTGTGCTTGTGTAACACTTGTTTATTATATACGCGAGTTATTCAGAAAGACCGGGTTTATCCCATTTTGAATAACTGATTCGACGTGATGTCGAGGATGAAGACGGTGGTCGAAGACCGGAGGTCTTCACGTCGTTTGGGTGATTACTGATGATCTTGATTGGGCCGTACACCCAAGACGAGGGAATCAGTTAGTGATCGTCCAGACATACTTGGAGATCGATGGATATGCGGGGTACTAGGTGCCTCCGGTTTCGTTCAGACCCAGAACGAACTTGTAAATGGACTGTGTATCTGACATTGGATTTTAGTCTGTGTGATTGATTTCTATTAAATATATATCTGTTTGGCGGCGGAGAATTTATTCTCTTGCTTAATGCCCTTCTCTGAGACGTACGAGCTCAGGGGTTATATATTGATGGATATCAATCGTATGGAGTGAATTGCCTGTGTGGCATGCCTAAGTGGCAAATGATCAAGGCTTCTGTTGAAAAGAAACGTCTTGTGGTTGATGATCAAAGCACGGCCTTTGTGGCACAGCTTTATGTAGCGTTAATTCGCGAGCCTCACACCCCTGTTGTGAACCAGAAATGGGAGAGGACCTCAGGGAGGGCATGCGTTTCTTTCTAGCTAGAAGTGGCGTCAGTGGTTTTACACGCCCTGACGAGTTTGACTTATGTGGTTGTTGCTGTTACGAGGCGCCTCAGATATATCGGTGACTATGTGAAGCCGATGGAGTCATTTGTTGGCTCATTTATGCCCCATAGGGCGGGGAAACGTATTGTCCAAGGTTTAAGTTTAATCCACATCGGTGGACCGACCCTGTCGCTCTAAGGGCTCACCTGAGTCTGGGTCCTGAGGCTCGGGCTAGACAGTCTCGAATCGGTAGAGGACGATCCCTGGCCTCGGTTGACAGATGGAAATCCAATTTCCAAATACGTGACTTTGCGGTTTTGATTGTAGAGCCTAGTATGGCGACATGATATATGGTACCCATGCCGCCTATGATTGTATATAAAATCAGAAATTAACTGGAAACGAACTAAGATGGGTGGTTTCCTAGGTATTGATCTGATGTTGGTTTCGGCCTTCGGGGTTAATATTTGGGGAATTATTCTCTTACTAATTTACGGTTGGAGTCTGATTAAGAATCAAAAGATAAAATTTCGCGTATCAAGCATTCTTTTGCTGTTATAAGGTAAAACCCTATCCTCCGGCTTGCGTTGCATTGTGTGATGGGACCTGGGTCTTATAACAGCTTCATTTTTCTTTATTTAGCATTGTGCTGTTTGTTTTATGCACTGGTGTTCTTGGGAGGAACCCGTTCCGTGTTATACGGCGTGGTCCCTTGATTTACCTAACTTTAAAATAAAGATTAACAACTGTTTTTGTTCTCACACCTGTCACATGACTGATCTGGAGTTTATTGTTTTAACCTAATCTCTGAGTGTCCTCATTTTGACACGGGCAGCTAGTATTTTTGGTTTTGCAGATTTATATCCCTGGTTTACAGCTGGAATGATATCTGGAAAGCTCTGTATCCATATATCTGCTTCAGTTGTGCTTTGTATTATTTTCCGCTGTGATGTATTTAAATGTAATTTAAATCTATGATATTTTCTATGTGATATTTATTCATACTCTGTATATTCTTGTAATCTGATGAAATTGTTGTAATATACAATGAAATGTTCTTCTGTTTGCGTTCTGATGTGGCTTGTTCTCAACTCATTCCGTGATTTCCTTACCCGGGAAGTTCGGGTCGCTTCAATTAATAACTGTTTTAGTTCTCACACCAGTCACATGACTGACCTAGAGTTTATTGTTTTAACCTAACTCTGGGTGCCCCTATTTTCCACACGGGAAGCTAGTAGTTTTGTGTTTTGCAGATTTATATTCACAGGATCCTGGTTTACAGCTGGAACGATACTCGAAAAGTTCTGTATCCGTGTATCTCCTTTCAGTTGTGTTTTGTATTATTTTCCACTGCTATGTAATTAATTGTAATCTCTGATATTTAGTAAATGTGTAATATTTATTCATTACTCTGTATATTCTTGCATTCTGATGAAATTGTTGTAATAAACAATGAAATGTTCTTCTGTTTGTGTTTCGATTGGTCTTGTCCTCAAAGCAATCCATGCTTTCCTTACCGGGGAGGTTACGGGTTACTACATTTCTTTATAAAATCATTTAATGATTAAATATAAACTTAAATAATAAATAATAAATATTTATTTCACTTTTAATAAATTATTATTCAAAAAATAATAGATTTAAAATTCTATCTTCAGTTATAAAAAAAAATTATAACTTCACTTCCTTCGATTCACCTGATGGTAAATCAATATTTATAAAACAATTGATTTATAGGCCATATACAACCAATTTCTCAACCAATATTACTCATTGGTTAAAACAAAACAAATGTTGAATTTCTTGTCAACAATCAATTCAGAACAGTTCATATAAAGATAATATGAAAATAAAGAACGTTTAACATATTTGAGAATTCCAGTTGGATCCCTCCAACCTGTTCTTCCCTGTATTCACATAGATTACTCCAAATAATATCATTCAATTCAATTTAACTGGTAATTTCAATAATAGCAAATAATGATTATTTAACTTTAATCAACTAACAAACAATTCAACCAATTTAACACGTTTATTTTATAAACGTGACCAATAAGGTAGCTTACTTCATTTGTTCCAATCGTTAAAATAATGATTTGGAATTTCATTGAAATTAAACAATGTTTAATTTCATTGGTTCAATCAATACACGAATATATAATTAACAAACAGGCAATCATTAGCAACCATAGCAATCATTAGCAACCCGACTTATATAAAATATAAGTAGGAAGAACTGAATGAGTTTAACTCACCTTGATTCCATTTCATTGTTTAATCGGCTCGTTTCAATTAAATTAAACAAATGTTTAGTTCAACTGAAAAATCCAATTGCATGCAAGTCCATTCATTAATGTTGAATGCGTCGCCACAATTGCAACGTAACTGATTTCGTTCCATTCTGTAAATATATGTAAGAATTATTATCTTTCAAAGGTCATATAATATAATTTAATTAATTCTCAATTTACTTAATTTAGCTTAATTATGTCATACTTCAAAAAGCCGATTACATTGCTTACTTACTGATTCTAAACTAACGGTCCAATATTGTATAGTTGTCCTGAACTATTTCTTAATTAAATACTTAATACTATTTAAAAACAAACACGCCAATTTTTGTTAACATATATATATATATATATATACAGAGAGAGAGAGAGTGAGTTGATTACTTTGGTTATTCACGCTTATAGTAGGCCGATGGTTTTTATTTCCCTTCCGTTCGAAAGACAAGGCTCAGACTTCCCATCCATTTGCATAATAATTATTAATTTAATTAGTTTTTTATTAATTAAGTATTAGTTAAATTAAATCACCCTATAATTGCGTTACCCTTAATTTAGCTAAACGGTTTTCTTCACTGCTCGTATTCCCTGCATTACCCCACATTAGCAGATTATAAGGTATGATGCTTTAAAAATAATTAGCTCTTTAATACACTAATTATGCATAGTAGTTATACACATTATGTTGGTTATTGTACAACATCTAGGCCCGATAATGCTACCCCTTTACGTATCCTTCTTTGAATTTGATCACTGAAGCTCCGCTCTCGACCAAACCAAACATCGCACCATCAACTGATCAACATGCCTCCGTACTTCCACGAAAAGATCATCAGAGACCGTCGCCAGAATCTGCTATGCCCCCCTATGTTCAATGCCCAGCTTTTTGTTATCTCAGGTGCTCCTAATCGCCAGCTAAACACCTACAACCATCCCACTCCTATGCTCTTCACACCAACCATCAAAAGTGTAACGACCCGTATTTTTCTGCGATAAGAATTAATTTATTTAATTATTTATATAGTGATTTAGAGAATTGAATGGTCGATGAATTGAATTATATGGATTATTTAATTTATATAAATAATAGAAAAAATATATTTATTTCTGAAATTTTTGAATTTGACAGTATGGTGTGAAGTGGACGACCCAAAATATATATTTTAGTTATAATGGAATTATATTGACGAATATATTTAATAACGCCATTTGAATGTATAATTTATATTATAAATAAATTCGAGCTCGAAATGGCGCTGCAGTTCGCTATTCGGCGATTTGAACTTCAACTGAGAATACATGATCCGATATAAACCGGAATTATGTGCAACAAGAAACGCTGGGACCGTATGGACGATAATTTTCATATGAAAGAGAAAAATCCAGATTTCGTGTTATATATTGATAGTTATGGCCAAATCAAATTTTGAAATAATCGCTATGGAAAATCGTTATATAAATATACGCGTTAAAATAGCCGTTTTGCAAACGGACTCTGTTTTCGACGAAACCAGTTTCATTAGAGCCGTATCGTTAAATTATTGTATGGTGGTGAGTGGCGTGGAAAACCGATGTCATATGTGACCACGGTAGACGTAAACGCTCGTTCGGTGCAATTAAATTAATTCAACTGAATAAAAGGATATTAGAGTGTAACTTGAACAGACGATCGAATCAGGCCACGAAACCAGTTCCGGTGAGTTCGTAGCGTCGATTATTGTTAGGGTAGGTATATAGTTTGTTATTTTTAGAGATCGGCAAATTTGGTGTTCAGAAGGGCAGTGCGGTACGCGTCAAAAATAGTCTACCGGAGCAACAGTCTCAGAATGCGACGAAACTAGTGCTGTTGGGTTCGTTTCGAAAAGTTATCATCGATGTTCGCAGTTTCAAGTTGATTTGATTTATCTGGTGACCGTGGAAAATTAAAATGTGTGTTTATTTTCGGTTTTATAAAGGAATATTTTTCAAACGACCTCAGATTTCGATGAAACCTGTCCCATTGGGTCCGGAATAACTTTTTACACTAAGAAAAGCCTTTTTATCAGTAAACAGAAGTCGACTGTGATTTGTTTTGCTTGATACTTCACCGCGAAGTTTCGTTATAATATAAAATAATATAAAACTCTACTTTTCCATCCAACTAATCAACCCCGTGCCTCGCAAGCCATCTCAACTCCGTGCGTTCCAAGGAAAATTCATTTCTATGCCCTTCAAGCTGTTGAACCTGTGCCTGCCAATCGAACAAAGAACCGTGCTTGCCAATCCAACAAAGAACTGTGACTGCCAAGTTTAATATATAAAAAATATATAAAGAAAAACGTGACTGCCAAACTTGTGAATAGCGTGACCGCCAAACCAACTCGTTTCCGTGAGTGCCAAGAAATTTACTACCGTGGAAGCCAAGTTGTCTATCTGTATATAAAAGCTAAACAAGCCGACCCTTCTCATCTCTTCTTTCAGCAAACGAAATAACAAAACAAACTCCAGTTCAATAAAAAATAAACCAAAAATTGTAATTTCGGATTCGTTCTACTCCTCGTCTTCAGGGCTTCAGGGCAGCAAGGATCTTACCCAGTTCGAATAAGGAGTGAATCGCACCAATCTTGCTATCAGCGTCAGCCTGGTGGGGGGTTTCACCATCGCAAGTGATGGACGGAGGGTAGACGAATAGTACGAGTGTTCATCTGTTAAGGGGATTCGGTTCTGTGTTTTTGGAGCAGGGATCTGAAAGTGTTCGCACTCTTTGCTTTGTGCGTTGTTTGGGCCGACATGGTCTGCGAGGTGGGGAAATGAGTTGCTGGTGATGAGATCGGTGTGTTTGTGGAGGTCTGAGTAGGGGAGAAGGGCGATAACAGATAGTGTTTATGGTAAGGAGATGCTCCAGATGCAGATTCAAATTTAACGGTGAAGCAAGGAGGAAAGGGGAGGCCGTGCTTTCTGAACTGGAAAGTAGTATACAAGAAGATGAAAGAGAGGTTGTGGTCTGTGTATGGTATATTGGTGTTGAAGGTGCCGTATGTTTCTCTGTTTGAAGGAAAAATGGCACTTGGGTGATAAAATAAAGAAGAAAGGGGAGCACGAAAATTCTAAAATGTGCATACAGGAGGAGCCATGTTTTACAGATAGAAGAAGGAATATTAAAGGATAATGAAATGGATTAAAGAAAAGAAAAAAAGGGATAACTTCGATGTTATTGGTTTATGAAGTTGTTTGGGCATGGAGAGCCGTTTAAAGGGTGCAATTGAATAAAGGTAGAAAGAGGTTGGTATTTCGCTGTGTATTCCGGGATGCAAAGAGAACAGGTCCGAAAGGGATTAAAATAAATTAAAGGTAATTACTTTGTTAATTAAACTCGTTAATAATAATTTAATTCATTATAAATGGTAGCCGTGTTAACTTATCATATGCTAACATAATCTAACGGTAACAGTCATGTTGGAATTGCAACGGCGAAATCTACGAAGTGGAACTACTTTCGCTGAAAATTTAACCACTGGAAATTCGTGATAAAAATCAAACGCTGTTGATTTTATCCGAAACAGAAACAGAACCGTCAACTGCAAACGAAGTGAGTAAACCCACTCGTTTATATTTTTAAATTTATACTGGTTGATGGTTGCTTGGTTGAATAGTTGATATGCTTGGTTGATATGATTAAATCGTTGATCGATATATAGTTCTGATATTTCACGTTGATGTGAAATAATATTTTTGATGTATTTAACATCTGTGGATGCAGGGAAACAGGTCGGAGGGGCCCAACTGGGTTCCTCAACATTTATTTTATTGTTTTTCATATATTCTGATATATGAGGTGGTATAGAATCTATTATTGATTGTGTGTGTTTGGATGATGTTTGACCCTTTTGATTTGGTATTGTAAATGCCACATGAAATACTGGAAAGTAAAGGGGGAATTTTCAAAGTGTATTTTGAAAATAAAATGCTTATATGAAACCAGTGGATTTTATATAAAAGGAAATATTTATGTGAAATAAGGATAAATATGAAAGGAAATATTTTGACAGGGATTATTTATAAAATAAATAGAATTTTATAGATGAAATATTTATATGAAATAAAGAGAATTGTAAAGGGAAGTATTTGTAAAAACATTTACAATAGAATTGAAAAGAAAATAGAAAGGCAAACATTTGTAAACATTTACCAATGGAATTGGGAAGAGGGATATTTGTAAAACAATTTACGAATAAAAATGTAAAGGGAAATATTTGTAAAATATTTACAAATAGAATTAATAGAAATAATTATTTGGAAAATAAATAAAGTTGTAAAAGAGATCATTTACTTACAAATTAAATGGAATTATATAAGAGGAAATATTTATATAAAATAAATATGGACAAATTGAAAAGGAGATATTTGTAATTAAATAGAGTTAGTCAAAAAGGAATTTATCGAATATCACTTATTCGAAGTAGAATATAGTTTACTCGAGAAGAGAAATCGAATATAGTTCATGCGGAGTGAGTTAAATCGAATATAGTTATTCGGAGGAGTGGATTATCGAATTTGGGTTATTCGAGGAGTCGATTATCAAATATGTTATTCGAAGAAAAGGACTAGGTTGACAATTTAAATTGAAAGGTAATTTCAGAATATGAAGGAAAGATGTTTTAGAAGTCAGGGACTTGAAAAATAGCGTTTTTGCTGTTGCTATAATATATGATTTGTTAATCTAAACAGCGATTATAGCGCTGTCGTTATAGTATATGCTTTGAACAGCGATTATAACGCTTTTGTTATAATTAATGTTTTGGAAATTTAAAACAGCGATTATAATGCCTTTGCTATAATAAATGTTCTATAACTCTAGACGGCGATTGTAATGCTGTTATTAAAATAATGTTTTATAAATCAAATACTTGAAAACTGCGATTATAACGTACCGTTATAATCGGTATTTTCCTGTAAAGGAAAGATATCCTTAGATCAAATCCGAAAGTCGCATAAGCGATGATTTGTTTGAAGTAGAGCTTTGTCTATTTCAAAGTTAGAAATGTCGTTCAGTTAAGGTTTGAGAGATAATCATACCCCAACTTGATTGACTTCGTTTTTAACTAAGAAATGGTTAAGGTTCGATAGTGGAAAGTGGTTAAGTGGAAACCAAATGAAAAGATTTGGCATAATGATGTTTATTCAAACATCTGTTTAATCCAGTGAAGGAGATTTGGAAATGTTTTCCAAAGAAGATCAGAAATGTTTTCTGAATATAGAAACAGAAATGGAAATGTTTTCGAATATTAATAACGTATATTTTCTAAATATAGTAAATAAGAAATGTTAAATAACAGGAAAAGGGAAATGAATAAATGAATGAATTAAAAGATAAGCGTTACATGATGATTGATCGATAGTATTTCCTTCTGGAAATAATATCATTGTTTGCACACCGACATGTTTTTATTTGATAGTTATATCACCGACTATCAAAGTTTTGACCATTTTAACGTTGTTAATATGGAGAGACCGGTTGGATTATTATCCAGAGAACCACTCCGTATTGGCATAAGCGTTGCGAATCAAGTATGCTGAATATATTGAAGACGGAGAAAAATGCAAGGGCTATCCTGTTTACAGAATAGTGCCTTCGGTTTTGTCCAGTCCCAAGACAAACGTGAATGGACGAATGTCTGACAGAGTATATTCAAAAGATCGCGTAAGTTGATCTCTTCAAACGTACTTACGTTTGGTGGCGGAGGAATTCGTTTCTCTTAGCTGTATACCCGTGGTATTTTTGGTGAAATCAATTTGTGATTTGGCGGGTATGACGATGTGGCATTCAAAGTAATGGAGGTGGGATCTGTCAAAAGATACGTTATGACCTCAAGCCTCATCCACCGGGAAATGACAAAAATCGGGCAGGCAACATGGCTATGTGGGTCGCACCCATTAGGATGTATGATCACCTATCTAGAGAAATTCCTTTTGTTCTTAAATCTATCGATGTTGTCCCTTATCGGGAGACGGTTGCTGATCCCAACCGTTGGTGATATACATTCGATACACTCAAGCAAAATGAGTGGTCGGTCATGTGTGGGCCGGGTTGCAAGATGTTCTTGTTGAACCCAGTGTATTTGCCTCTAGAGATACACGTTCGGAAGGTGGTCCCATACCTTGTCAAGTTGGAATCCAATCTCCAATAAGTGCCTGCGAGTTTGATTGTATATTATATATGTAGAGCGTGAGATGCAAGCGTTCTACTAGATTTTATTTACTTGTGATTAGACATTATTATAATATCAGATGAGATATGATTTCCAAAAATGATTTGGGTTATCGTAAGGTAAAAACCGTCCGTGTTTATGTGTGGATTGGTCTTACGATTATCTTTTCTTTTGAAAAGGATTTTGGAAAGTTAAACCAAGTGATTTGAGTTTACTCACACCAGTCCCATGACTGACCCAGAGTTTATTTTTTTTTGTTTTCCCTAAACTCTTGGGTGCCCAAATTTGTATGGGCAGTCAAGTAGTCAGGATTTTACAGATATACTTGGAGAGCTTGGAGCAGGAGGCTTCAGGATTTATGTAGCTATTGTTTATTCTGCTGTGTGTAAGTATTGTACTCTGATAATGGTATCGTATATATATACTGCTTTTGATTTCAAGTTATGTTGTATATTATATTTTATTCGTTCCGCTGTGAGATTCGTGTTACTCTAATGTTGTTGTCTTCTTCTTCTTCTTCTATTCTATTAGTTCTACCTTATCTATGCTCACCCTCTAATTTCTTTCTTGGACTATCCGGGTTTTGTGATGTTTGGTTAGTCGTCATTAAGTTTATGTCGATAACCAAAGTCGCTCAATTCCCCGGGTCGTTACAGTGGTATCAGAGCTGAAGGTTAAGTATTACCTTGGCTCTGTGGCGTGACTCAGTAGAGATGTGGTTAGCAATACCCTAGATTGAGTTTGAGTGTATATATACGAGTGAACGTATTTGTTATTTGATATAAAATGATTTTTATACCGTGGAGATTTATTGGTTGAGTTGTTTATGAATTCTGGTCGATCAGTTTGATCCGTTGTATCGATAGGGGTTTCTAAACGCTTGAATACGATGGACCGACACAGTATGTTTTGAAAAAGGGTAAATGAAATAATTTTACCCAAATTGTATTTTGATATAAGCAAAGTACAGATATTTGAAGTATTATCATATATTGGATGTGTTGGTTGTTATTGGAATCAAATAAGATTATAAGATGTGAAGTGGTTATGTAAATAACCAATCAGAATTTATATGAGTGAAATATATGAAATCAGATGAATTTAAATCTGAATTTAATCAAAAATGAAATCAAAATTCGAGAAATGTGAAAAAGTGTGTGAAAGTGAATCTGGATTAAATATATGTGAATTTTAAGATCCTGGGAGATTTTAAATTTGTTACAAGTTTTGAAAGGGATATTTTGAAATGGATTTCAAAATAAAAGTATTTAGAGATGGTTTTGAAAATGATATAGTATTGAACTCACTTCGATAGCTGGAAAATAGATTCCGATGATGATCCGGACATCATCGGTGTTCATTTTCGAGTTTGTAACTGACGGATTGCTACCGAAGATTTTGCTTTTAAATTGTTTTGAGAAAACAAGTTGTTTTGATATTCCAAATGAGTAATTTGATTTTTGGAAAAGGCTAAGCTGTTTAAAAACTCCCAGAAACAGATTATTAAAATAAACACAAATTAAATAGAAATTTGTGAAAGCAAATTTGAAATTAATTGAAACTATTTCAATGGTAATTGAATTGAATTGAAATAGAATGGTATCAAGTAGAATTGGACTGGATTAGAGACAATCTGGAATAGAAATGAATTGTTGAGTAAGAATGTTGAATTGAAATTGGAATTGCAGTTTGATGGGAATTTGGCTTGGTTATAAGCAAATGGCTGTGTTGGAAATAAAAATGGATTGGAGATTGATTGGGATGATATTGGTATATGCTAAATTGATAGCAGAGTTAAATGCCCGACAAAAAGGTACACGTTTATATTCATATGAGTTTGATGAGATTTATGAGCCTATTTGGCAAGCCACTTGGCTGTTTGATTTTCTTTTGGATTGGAGAGGCCTGTGTGGTGGTTTGGGGATTTTCCCGATGCTCCCGGTACAAAGGAGGTGCTGGCGAAATTTTTCGAAAATTTCAGGTGTTAGAAAATTTTCAGAATTTTTGAAAATTTTCGTTAATTGGAATAAATTAATAATTTAATTGAAAGGAATTAATTCAGTTGAAACTGAAATTAAAGAAGTAAACGAATAATTCGAAACCAGTTAATAAGGTTGTTCTCTACCTTAGCAATTTCGAGGACGAAATTATTTTAAGGAGGGAAGAATGTAACGACCCGTATTTTTCAGCGATAAGAATTAATTTATTTAATTATTTATATAGTGATTTAGAGAATTGAATGGTCGATGAATTGAGTTATATGGATTATTTAATTTATATAAATAATAGAAAAAATATATTTATTTCTGAAATTTTTGAATTTGACAGTATGGTGTGAAGTGGACGACCCAAAATAAATATTTTAGTTATAATGGAATTATATTGACGAATATATTTAATAACGCCGTTTGAACGTATAATTTATATTATAAATAAATTCGAGCTCGAAATGGCGCTGCAGTTCGCTATTCGGCGATTTGAACTTCAACTGAGAATACATGATCCGATATAAACCGGAATTCTGTGCAACAAGAAATGTTGGGACCGTATGGACGATAATTTTCATATAAAAGAGAAAAATCCAGATTTCGTGTTATATATTGATAGTTATGGCCAAATCAAATTTTGAAATAATCGCTATGGAAAATCGTTATATAAATATACGCGTTAAAATAGCCGTTTTGCAAACGGACTCTGTTTTCGACGAAACCAGTTTCATTAGAGCCGTATCGTTAAATTATTGTATGGTGGTGAGTGGCGTGGAAAACCGATGTCATATGTGACCACGGTAGCCGTAAACGCTCGTTCAGTGCAATTAAATTAATTCAACTGAATAAAAGGATATTAGAGTGTAACTTGAACAGACGATCGAATCAGGCCACGAAACCAGTTCCGGTGAGTTCGTAGCGTCGATTATAGTCAGGGTAGGTATATAGTTTGTTATTTTTAGAGATCGGCAAATTTGGTGTTCAGAAGGGCAGTGCGGTACGCGTCAAAAACAGTCTACCGGAGCAACAGTCTCAGAATGCGACGAAACTAGTGCTATTGGGTTCGTATCGAAAAGTTATCATCGATGTTTGTAGTTTCAAGTTGATTTGATTTATCTGGTGACCGCGGAAAATTAAAATGTGTGTTTATTTTCGGTTTTATAAAGGAATTTTTTTCAAACGACCTCAGATTTCGATGAAACCTGTCCCATTGGGTCCGGAATAAATTTTTACACTAAGAAAAGCCTTTTTATCAGTAAACAGAAGTCGACTGTGATTTGTTTTGCTTGATACTTCACCGCGAAGTTTCGTTATAATATAAAATAATATAAAACTCTACTTTTCCATCCAACTAATCAACCCCGTGCCTCGCAAGCCATCTCAACTCCGTGCGTTCCAAGGAAAATTCATTTCTATGCCCTTCAAGCTGTTGAACCTGTGCCTGCCAATCGAACAAAGAACCGTGCTTGCCAATCCAACAAAGAACTGTGACTGCCAAGTTTAATATATAAAAAAAAAATATAAAGAAAAACGTGACTGCCAAACTTGTGAATAACATGACCGCCAAACCAACTCGTTTCCGTGAGTGCCAAGAAATTTACTACCGTGGAAGCCAAGCTGTCTGTCTGTATATAAAAGCTAAACAAGCCGACCCTTCTCATCTCTTCTTTCAGCAAACGAAGTAACAAAACAAACTCCACTTCAATAAAATAATAAACCAAAAATTGTAATTTCGGATCCGTTCTACTCCTCGTCTTCAGGGCTTCAGGGCAGCAAGGATCTTACCCAGTTCGAATAAGGAGTGAATCGCACCAATCTTGCTATCAGCGTTGGCCTGGTGGGGGGTTTCACCATCGCAAGTGATGGACGGAGGGTAGACGAATAGTACGGGTGTTCATCTGTTAAGGGGATTCGGTTCTGTGTTTTTGGAGCAGGGATCTGAAAGTGTTCGCACTCTTTGTTTTGTGCGTTGTTTGGGCCGACATGGTCTGCGAGGTGGGGAAATGAGTTGCTGGTGATGAGATCGGTGTGTTTGTGGAGGTCTGAGTAGGGGAGAAGGGCGATAACAGATAGCGTTTATGGTATGGAGATGCTCCAGATGCAGATTCAAATTTAACGATGAAGCAAGGAGGAAAGGGGAGGCCGTGCTTTCTGAACTGGAAAGTAGTATACAAGAAGATGAAAGAGAGGTTGTGGTCTGTGTATGGTATATTGGTGTTGAAGATGCCGTATGTTTCTCTGTTTGAAGGAAAAATGGCACTTGGTTGATAAAATAAAGAAGAAAGGGGAGCACGAAAATTCTAAAATGTGCATACAGGAGGAGCCATGTTTTACAGATAGAAGAAGGAATATTAAGGGATAATGAAATGGATTAAAGAAAAGAAAAAAAGGGATAACTTCGATGTTATTGGTTTATGAAGTTGTTTGGGCGTAGAGAGCCGTTTAAAGGGTGCAATTGAATAAAGGTAGAAAGAGGTTGGTATTTCGCTGTGTATTCCGGGATGCAAAGAGAACGGGTCCGAAAGGGATTAAAATAAATTAAAGGTAATTACTTTGTTAATTAAACTCGTTAATAATAATTTAATTCATTATAAATGGTAGCCGTGTTAACTTATCATATGCTAACATAATCTAACGGTAACAGTCATGTTGGAATTGCAACGGCGAAATCTACGAAGTGGAACTACTTTCGCTGAAAATTTAGCCACTGGAAATTCGTGATAAAAATCAAACGCTGTTGATTTTATCCGAAACAGAAACAGAACCGTCAACTGCAAACGAAGTGAGTAAACCCACTCGTTTATATTTTTAAATTTATACTGGTTGATGGTTGCTTGGTTGAATAGTTGATATGCTTGGTTGATATGATTAAATCGTTGATCGATATATAGTTCTGATATTTCACGTTGATGTGAAATAATATTTTTGATGTATTTAACATCTGTGGATGCAGGGAAACAGGTCGGAGGGGCCCAACTGGGTTCCTCAACATTTATTTTATTGTTTTTCATATATTTTGGTATATGAGGTGGTATAGAATCTGTTATTGATTGTGTGTGTTTGGATGATGTTTAACCCTTTTGATTTGGTATTGTAAATGCCACATGAAAAACTGGAAAGTAAAGGGGGAATTTTCAAAGTGTATTTTGAAAATAAAATGCTTATATGAAACCAGTGGATTTTATATAAAAGGAAATATTTATGTGAAATAAGGATAATTATAAAAGGAAATATTTTGAAAGGGATTATTTATAAAATAAATAGAATTTTATAGATGAAATATTTATATGAAATAAAGAGAATTGTAAAGGGAAGTATTTGTAAAAACATTTACAATAGAATTGAAAAGAAAATAGAAAGGCAAACATTTGTAAACATTTACCAATGGAATTGGGAAGAGGGATATTTGTAAAACAATTTGAAAATAAAAATGTAAAGGGAAATATTTGTAAAATATTTACAAATATAATTAATAGAAATAATTATTTGGAAAATAAATAAAGTTGTAAAAGAGATCATTTACTTACAAATTAAATGGAATTATATAAGAGGAAATATTTATATAAAATAAATATGGACAAATTGAAAAGGAGATATTTGTAATTAAATAGAGTTAGTCAAAAAGGAATTTATCGAATATCACTTATTCGAAGTAGAATATAGTTTACTCGAGAAGAGAAATCGAATATAGTTCATGCGGAGTGAGTTAAATCGAATATAGTTATTCGGAGGAGTGGATTATCGAATTTGGGTTATTCGAGGAGTCGATTATCAAATATGTTATTCGAAGAAAAGGACTAGGTTGACAATTTAAATTGAAAGGTAATTTCAGAATATGAAGGAAAGATGTTTTAGAAGTCAGGGACTTGAAAAACAGCGTTTTTGCTGTTGCTATAATATATGATTTGTTAATCTAAACAGCGATTATAGCGCTGTCGTTATAGTATATGCTTTGAACAGCGATTATAACGCTGTTGTTATAATTAATGTTTTGGAAATTTAAAACAGCGATTATAATGCCGTTGCTATAATAAATGTTCTATAACTCTAGACGGCGATTGTAACGCTGTTATTAAAATAATGTTTTATAAATCAAATACTTGAAAACTGCGATTATAACGTACCGTTATAATCGGTATTTTCCTGTAAAGGAAAGATGTCCTTAGATCAAATCCGAAAGTCACGTAAGCGATGATTTGTTTGAAGTAGAGCTTTGTCTATTTCAAAGTTAGAAATGTCGTTCAGTTAAGGTTTGAGAGGTAATCATACCCCAACTTGATTGACTTCGTTTTTAACTAAGAAATGGTTAAGGTTCGATAGTGGAAAGTGGTTAAGTGGAAACCAAATGAAGGAGATTTGGCATAATGATGTTTATTCAAACATCTGTTTAATCCAGTGAAGGAGATTTGGAAATGTTTTCTAAAGAAGATCAGAAATGTTTTCTGAATATAGAAACAGAAATGGAAATATTTTCCAATATTAATAACGTATATTTTCTAAATATAGTAAATAAGAAATGTTAAATAACAGGAAAAGGGAAATGAATAAATGAATGAATTAAAAGATAAGCGTTACATGATGATTGATCGATAGTATTTCCTTCTGGAAATAATATCATTGTTTGCACACCGACATGTTTTTATTTGATAGTTAAATCACCGACTATCAAAGTTTTGACCATTTTAACGTTGTTAATATGGAGAGACCGGTTGGATTATTATCCAGAGAACCACTCCGTATTGGCATAAGCGTTGCGAATCAAGTATGCTGAATATATTGAAGACGGAGAAAAATGCAAGGGCTATCCTGTTTACAGAATAGTGCCTTCGGTTTTGTCCAGTCCCAGGACAAACGTGAATGGACGAATGTCTGACAGAGTATATTCAAAAGATCGCGTAAGTTGATCTCTTCAAACGTACTTACGTTTGGTGGCGGAGGAATTCGTTTCTCTTAGCTGTATACCCGTGGTATTTTTGGTGAAATCAATTTGTGATTTGGCGGGTATGACGATGTGGCATTCAAAGTAATGGAGGTGGGATCTATCAAAAGATACGTTATGACCTCAAGCCTCATCCACCGGGAAATGACAAAAACCGGGCAGGCAGCATGGCTATGTGGGTCGCACCCATTAGGATGTATGATCACCTATCTAGAGAAATTCCTTTTGTTCTTAAATCTATCGATGCTGTCCCTTATCGGGAGACGGTTGCTGATCCCAACCGTTGGCGATATACATTCGATACACTCAAGCGAAATGAGTGGTCGGTCATGTGTGGGCCGGGTTGCAAGATGTTCTTGTTGAACCCAGTGTATTTGCCTATAGAGATACACGTTCGGAAGGTGGTCCCATACCTTGTCAAGTTGGAATCCAATCTCCAATAAGTGCCTGTGAGTTTGATTGTATATTATATATGTAGAGCGTGAGATGCAAGCGTTCTACTAGATTTTATTTACTTATGATTAGACATTATTATAATATCAGATAAGATATGATTTCCAAAAATGATTTGGGTTATCGTAAGGTAAAAACCGTCCGTGTTTATGTGTGGATTGGTCTTACGATTATCTTTTCTTTTGAAAAGGATTTTGGAAAGTTAAACCAAGTGATTTGAGTTTACTCACACCAGTCCCATGACTGACCCAGAGTTTATTTTTTTTTGTTTTCCCTAAACTCTTGGGTGCCCAAATTTGTACGGGCAGTCAAGTAGTCAGGATTTTACAGATATACTTGGAGAGCTTCGAGCAGGAGGCTTCAGGATTTATGTAGCTATTGTTTATTCTGCTGTGATGTAAGTATTGTACTCTGATAATGGTATCGTATATATATACTGCTTTTGATTTCAAGTTATGTTGTATATTATATTTTATTCGTTCCGCTGTGAGATTCGTGTTACTATGATGTTGTTGTCTTCTTCTTCTTCTTCTTCTTCTTCTATTCTATTAATTCTACCTTATCTATCCTCACCCTCTAATTTCTTTCTTGGACTATCCGTGTTTTGTGATGTTTGGTTAGTCGTCATTAAGTTTATGTCGATAACCAAAGTCGCTCAATTCCCCGGGTCGTTACAAAAAGATGAACGGAATTGCCACCGTGTGCCTCTCAATCTTGCTTACCTTTTCCTGTAACCACGCCTAGTTCGAAACTTCCATTCACTTCTGAAAACTCTTGAACCCGTTGGTGTTTAAGGTCAGCTCATGACCTCGACGATGCTCTAAGCATGATCATCTCTGCCCATATTATAGCTCTAGCTGAGTAGATTTCCTTTCCTGTTGAATGATTTGTATGTTGAGAAAGGAGTTAAACATAAATTTGAGGAGGATGAGAAGGAATCTGGTTCGTTCAAATAATCAAATGGTGGCTAGTTTTATGGGTTGATCACGCGAGATAGATTTTAGGGTTACTGACCGGGTAATGGTATTTATAGGAGAACGATTATTATAAAATATAAAACTTCAATGTGAAGTAACGCGAGAAAATACCTACAAATGACTTTTAGTTGGGATGAAAAATGTAATCCTAATGTAGAAAAATATTCTGGACATGATGGGACAGGTCTCGTCAAATTCCGAGGTCGTTTGTGAAAAGTCTTTTATAAATCATAGGCAAAAAACATCTAATGAAATTTGTTTTGTTAAAATCGGACTTCGTTCGGCTAGTCGTTTATCCCTTTAAAGTTACCCTTGTCAAATAATATAAACAGTTAAATAAAAACAAGGGTGTTTGCCGCTGCCACGGCCAAATGGTAAGTCTGATTGACATGAAAATTGCAATCTTATAATAATTAATTAATAAGAATCCAATGGCACAAGTTTCGTTGCATTCCGAGATTGTTTCCCAGTATGTTATTTTTTTGCGCTAAACAATGCTATTTTGGACACCAAAATACCGATGTCTAAAAATAACAAACCACCTGTCTATTCTGACTCTAAACGTCGATACGAGCTCATTGGAACTGGTTTCATGGCTTAATTCGGTCGTTTCTTCAAGTTATACACAAATACCCCTCTATTAAATTAAATAAATTTAATTACGCGCTATAGAAAATAATTGGGCGTTTACGACTACCGTTGTCACATACGACATCGGTTTGCCATGAAATTCAATAACATACAATAATTTAACGTTACGATTCCAATGAAACTAATTTCATCAAAAACTTTTGCAAAAAATCACTATTTTAAGGCTTATATAATATAAAGAAAATATTATATAAATTCCAAAATAATCGAATTAAATAATATTAAAATTTTATCATCTTATATACCCACTGGAAATATCATATAGCTTCAAATATAAGTTATATAACTTAATATCATCAATTCGAGTTAAAACGGTGCCCAATTTATACTAAAATCTTTTTAAATTTATTAATAAACATTATAATTTAATTACGATTTCCATAGCGACTATTTCCAAATTTGAATTGGACATAACTAACAATCTATAACACGAAATCTCGATTTTCTCTTCCATATGAAAATTATAATCGATAAGATTCCAATGGTTCTTATTTCACAAAAATCCGACTTATATCAGATCCTGTGTATTCAATTAAAGTTCAAAACTAAATGTTACAAACTGTCACGCCATTTCGAGCTCGATTATATTATATATAAATTTAACGTTCGAACTTCATTTTGATAAAAGAATTTAATATGAAAATCCATTAATACTCCAATATAATATTCAAAATATAATTTAAATATTCAAATTCAAATAGCTGAAAAATCCGGGTTGCTACAATCTTCCCTCTTAATAGAATTTCGTCCCTGAAATTGCTAAGGTAAGAAAAATGTCACAAACCCCATTAATTTCCAATTTAATTTATATCAAAAGCCAATTCAATACCATAAATAAATATTTTTTAAAATATCGAAAATTTTCTAACACTTTAATTTGCCGGAAAAATTCGGCAGAATCTCCCCTATGCGAGTGACATCTGCGTTATCACAGGAACAAATAATATATATACCATATGGTTGGAAAATCAAAAACCAAAATCAAAAATTTTATATTCGCGTTGGCGTACCTTTTATGAGTGGTATTGTGCATACTTGCTCAACGTATATGCGATTTACTCAACCAAAATCTAATCCTCAAAGCCATCCGACACCTGTACTTAACTCAATTCAATATATAACAAATATATTAAATTCTTAAATAATATGTTATTAATCAACATTATAACTGTAATAATTCCAAAATCAAATAGATATCATCAATTCATCTTCAAATGCAAGGTTAAATCATAAATTCCAATTCATATGCAATTTCATTCTAGTTTAATTATTCCGGAATTTATTCCTTAGTTTACACTTCATTAAATCTCATTAACTGTTGTCGAATTTATATTCAAGCTATCCAACACCCAATCAATACCAATCAACAAACAATGCGCAACCAACTTAATTAATCAATTGAATTTACAGTCTATTTCATATTCACTTTGGTTTATCATATTTGAACACAAATCAGTTAATATTCGATTGACTCCTATTTAATTATTATCCATTTAATTTGCAAATTCCAAATCTATTTTATTCAATTTCAAACTCATTTCTTAATTTAATTCCACTTAACCGAGTTAAGTTCCAATTCAAATTTTAAATCCAATTTGAATTTCATTCTAATCAATCAAACACACACCAATATCTCAATAATCTGATAAATTATTTATTTTCTATTTGAAAATATATTCCGGGTAAAATTATTTCATTTACCATCTTTACAAAACAATACTGTGTCTATTACCAGTTCAATGCTTCTCAACACTTAAACCAATCAACCAACACATACAAAACATTTGTATATAAAATTTACAAATACGCTCTCACATATATATACACTCAACTCGACCTAGGGTATAACTAACCCAATCTGTATCGAGTTATATACCACAGAGACAAGGTTATTACTAAACCAATAGCTATGATACCACTGTAACGACCTGAAAGAATTCGACGCCCAAATTCTGACAATAATACATAAATCCTGTATTACTTGCCAAAACTCAAGTATCGAAAACACAGATAGTTATTAGAAAGAAACTAGAGGGTGAGAAAAGAAAGGAATACTAGAATAGAAGAAGAAGAATCAACACAACATAGAGTCCCACATCGCAGCGGAACAAAATATAATATAGAAATAAATCTTTATTAAGAGCTTGAAATAAAACTTACAATCATCAGAGTACATCAACACATCTGGACAGTTATAATAATCTGTCCTCATATACAACACACAGCGGAGTACACCAAATATATATCATACTTCTGAACTCTTCCAGCACGTCCCTGGATTTTGCAACATCTAGTAACCTGAACCTGTACAACCCGGTCTAACCCGAGCATTACAAACGCTGGGTCAGTCTAATGAACTAGAGTGAGAAAAACACACTTTGTTTAAAGGCATCACACAACTTGATTTTGACGTAAAAATCTTTTCAAAAGAAAAGGATAATTGTAAGACCAAATACACACATAAATACGGACGGTTTTTACCTTACGATAACCCAAAACGTTTTTGAAATCAATATCTTTTCTGATATTATAATAGTGTCTACATACAAATAAATATCAATCTAGCGGAACGCTTGCATCTCACGCTCTACATATATAGTATACAATCAAAACCGCAAGTGCTTATTAGAGAATGGATTTCCTGGCAAGTTATGGGACCACCTTCCCGAAAATTTGCATCTAGAGATGAATACATTGGGGTTCAACAAGAACATCTTGCAAACCAGGCTAAACATGACCGACCCCTCACTTTCTCTTGAGAGTACCAAATATATCATTACCACAGTGGGGGGCCAGCCAACCGAACCGATAGCATGCATACAAAAATAAAAAAGGACAACCGAAGGCATTTGATTTCACCAGATATGGTAATGATATACACTTTTGATGGGTGTGACCCACATAGCCATGGGACCTACCCGATTTTGTGTCATTTTCTAGTTGATGAGGCTAGAGGTTAAGCTTATCCTTCAGAACAACATATCTCCACCGACTTTGAATGCCACATCGTCAAATCTGCCAGAAATCACAAACTATTAATTGATGTTCAAAAAAATACTATAGTTGTTAAGCTAAAGAAGTTTCCCTTCTTTGCCACCAATTTGGTACGTTTGAAGAAATCAACGTACGCGATCCCTTTGGAAATACTCTGTCAGACATATGTCCATACAAGTCATCCAGGAACAGGATGAACTAAAGGTACCCTCCTACCACATCCTAGGTATCACCTTATAGATCAGTAGCGAGTAGTCCTTTCAATCCGAAGATTTCAATCACGACAGAACTATAGTTATCTCAGGTTGCAACATAGAGATTTTAAGCAGTTCTTCCATTTATGAAGATCTACGGTCTTCATTGCTCCATCTTTAATAATCATCTTCTACATATTTGCTGGTTTGGAATGGTTTTCGAATTTAAATTTGATCCCGGTCTTTCCGTACCAATAATCTTATTGGCCAGATTTGATAGTCGATTATCTAACTATCAAATAAATAATCATGAGAATAAAATGAGTTCACTAATTTAGTACTCAACATTACTTGGCCTTTTTAATTTAAAATAATTAAATAATGTAATTTAAACTTCTAAATATCTCTATATTTTTAACATAGTATTTACTTCTTGTTTAACATAAGATTTATTTCCAAAACTATTTCAACAATATTAGAATTAAATCATATATATATTCCCAACCTTGGTTTTAACAAATTTCACGTAAAACTTTGTTACTTGAAAATAAATATCCAATTTCTATTCTTCGAATAAACTTATTCCAAAAAACTTAACCTTTTTATTTCCTTTTACTTTTGGAAATATCGTTATATATATATATATATATATATATATATATATATATATATTCTCAAATCTTCCTATTTCCTTTACTTTGGAAATCTCATCTTTAAATATTCTCAAATCTTGTGATTAACAATGCGTTATTATTTCACAAATGGAAATAATAAATTATTCTTAACCTCTTTCCCATCACAACTAATATCATCCTCAGATAATCCTGAAGTCGTTTAAGTTGGGGTATTTATTTACCTCTCAGGCCTTGATCAACAACGTTCTTATCTTAAGATAGATATGAATTATAATTAAAACCCATATTTCATTTTTAATATCAAAAACAAATCTCATTTAACTATTTTATTTAAAATAAGGTTTTATAAAATCTCCTGACTTTTGGAAATCCCCTTCTCAAATATAATTATTATTTCTTAATTCATTGATTAAGAAACGAATTATTAAAATACCACTTTCCCTTCTACTTCTTTAAATAATTCGTTTAATAACTCGAATTTTTATTCCAAAACCCTATTACTCACTCCTTTACTAAATTCAATTTTAACACTCTGTTTTTCTAATCCATTCGACCATTTCCTGCTTTGAAATTCTTATTTCAATATCCCAATTATACTTAATTCCATTATTAAGCAATGTTAGTTTAAAATTAACGATTTAACACCTCATCTCATTTCATAAACATTGTTTATATAATTCTGGTTTAATATAAAACCTTTTATTCTCAATTTTCTTTTTCTTAATTCAAACATTAAGTCAACATTAATTTAAGCTATCACTTAAAATTCCTTTTATAACTTTGTTGTAAAATCTCGGGCTTTAATATAAAACCGTTCATAAACTCCTTTCACAATTCAGTTTGATCTCATTCCAACTTTGTTTCTTTTTTTATATGTATTTTCGTTAAAAGAAATCTTTAAAATGATCATTAATTAAAATAATAATTCACTTTGATCATTAATTACTTTAGCAGTAGTTAATTTCTTATACTAACTAAAATGAATAGTAAATTTCTATTTGAAATCTTATTAAAATTAACACAAATATTTGTTAAACCATTCCATAGGATTAATTCAAAACAAATTAATTTTATAATACATCTCAGATAAAACAGTTGACTTAGTCAACTCAAAATACGGTTATCTCCTTAACCGATTCTAATTAGTTCCCACTTTAAATTAGTTAATAAAATAATTAATTTAAATAATTCCATTTAATTGTTTCTTAAATCAATTATCCAAATTCTTAGTCCTTAGATTAATTTCCTACTCTCTGCTTATAAATATGATTAATATCAGAATTTTCTTTATAAAATCATTTAATGATTAAATATAAACTTAGATAATAAATAATAAATATTTATTTCACTTTTAATAAATTACTATTCAAAATAATAGATTTAAAAATCTATCTTCAGTTATAAACAAATTTCATAACTTCACTTCTATTGATTCACCTGACGGTAAATCAATATTTATAAAATAATTGATTTATAGGCCATATACGACCAATTACTCAACCAATATTACTCACTAGTTTAAACAAAACAAATGTTGAATTTCAGGTCAACAGTCAATAATCAAATCAATCATCCAATCAGAACATTACATATAATGATAATATGAAAATAAACAACATTTAATATACTTGAGGAATCTAGTTGGATCCCTCCAACCTGTTCTTCCCTGTATTCACGTAGATTATTCCAAATAATATCATTCAATTCAATTTAACTGTTAATTTCAATAATAGTAAGTAACGATCATTTAACATCAATCAATTAACAAACAAATCAACCAATTCAACACGTTTATTTTATACATGTGACAGACAAGGTAACTTACTTCATTGGTTCCAATCGTTAAAATAACGATTTGGAATTTATCTGAAACTAAACAATGTTTAATTTCATTAGCTCAATTAATATACGAATATATGATTAACAAATAAGTAATCATTAGCAACCATTTATTCATTAGCAACTCGACTTGTATAAAATATAACTGGGAAGAACTGAGTGATTTTAACTCACCTTGATTCCATTCCATTGTTTAATCGCCACGATTGCGACGTAACCGATTTCGTTCCATTCTGTAAATATATGAAAGAATTACCAACATTCAATCATATAATTTAATTTAATTAATTCTCGATTAACTTTATTTACACAAATTACGATGTACTACAAAAAGCCAATTACATTGCTTACTTACTGTTTAAAACTAACGATCCAATATTGTATAGTAGACCTGAACTATTTATTAATTAAATACTTAATCACTATTTAAAAACAAACCAGCCAATTTTTATTAACATCTATATATATAGAGTGAGTTGATCACTTTGGTTATTCACGCATATAACAGGCTGGTAATTTTTATTTCCCTTCCGTTTGAAAGACAAGACTTAGACTTCCCATCCATCTGCATAATAATTATTAATTTAGTTAGTTTATTATTAATCAAGTATTAGTTAAATTAAATCATCCCATAATTAAGTTACCCTTAATTTGGCCGAACAGTTTTCTTCACTGCTCGTGTTCCCTGCATCGCCCCACATTAGCAGATTATAAGTTATGATGCTTTAAAAATAATTAACTTTTTAGTACACTAATTATATACGTTAATTATACACATTACGTTGGTTACTGTTCACCGTCCAGGCCCGATAACACTACTCCTTCACGTATCCTTCTTTGAATTCGATCACTGAAGCACTGAAGCTCCGCTCTCGACCAAACCAAACATCGTACCACCAACTGATCAACTGCCCTCGTTCTTCCATGAAAAGATCATAAGAGACCATCGCCAGAACCTTCTACACCTCCCCCTCCCCCCACGTTCAACGCCCAGCTTAGCGCTATCTCAGGTGCTCCAAGTCGTTAGTTAAACGCCTACAACCATCCCACTCCTATGCTCTTCACACCGACCATCAGAAGATGATCGGAACTGTCGCCACGTCCCTCTCAGTTCCCCTTACCTTCACCTGCAACCACGCCTAGTTTGAAGCTTCCATTTACTACATAAAACTATTGAACCAATCGTTGTTTAAGCCATCTTATGACCTCAACAATGCTTTAAGCATGATCGTCTCGTCCATATTATAGCTCTAGTCGAGTTGATTTCCTTTTCTATTGAACGATTTATAAGTTGAGAAACGAGTTAAACGAAAATTTGAGGAAAACGAGAAGGAATCTAGTTCGTTCAAACAATCAAATGGTGGCTTGTTTTATGGGTTGACCACGCAAGATAGATTTTAAGGTTACTGACGTGGTAATGGTATTTATAGGAGTATGGTTATTATAAAATATTGTTTATAAAACTTCACCGTGAAGTAACGTGAGAAAATACCTACAAATGAATTTTAGTTCGGACGAAAAAAATGTAGTCCTAACATAGAAAAATATTTTGGACATGATAGGACAGGTTTCGTCAAATTCCGAGGTCGGTTGTGAAAAGTCTTTTATAAATCACAGGCTAAAAAGCACACGTTTAAATTTTCTACGATCACAAAATAAATCCAATCAACTTGAAACTTTAAAATTCTACTAGAGCTCTTCCTTACGGATCTAATGAAATTTGTTTAATTAAAATCGGAGTTCGTTTGGCTAGTCATTTATCCCTTTAAAGTTACCCTTGTCAAATAATATAAACGAATCCATGGCACAAGCTTCGTCGCATTCCGATATTGTTTCCCGGTACACTATTTTTATGCGCCAAACAACACTATTTTGGACACCAAAATACTCGATGTCCAAAAATAACAAACTACCTGCCTATTTTGACTCTAAATGTCGATACGAACTCAATGGAACTTGTTTCATGGCTTAATTCGATCGTTTGTTCAAGTTATACGCAAATACCCTCTATTAAATTAAATAAATTTAATTACGCGCTATAGAAAATGACTGGGCGTTCACGGATGTCATTGTCACATACGACATTGGTTTGCCACTTAATTTAATATCGTATAATAATTTAACGTTATCGTTCCAAAGTAACTAATTTCATCGAAAATGAAGACCGTTTGCAAAAAAAATCACTATTTTAAGGCTTATATAATATAAAAAATATTATATAAATTCCAAAATAATCGAATTAAATAATAATAAATTATTATAATCATAAATACCCATTGGAAATATTATATAGCTTTAAGTATAAGTTATATAACTTAATATAATCAATTCGAGTTAAAATGGTGCCCAATTTAAATTAAAATCTTTGTAAATTAATTAATAAACGTTTTATTTTAACAATAATTTCCATAGCGACTATTTCCAAATTTGAATTGGACATAACTAACAATTTATATCACGAAATCTCGAATTTTCTCTTCCATATGAAATTTATAATCAACAAGATTCCAATGTTTCTTGTTTCACAGAAATCCAACTTATATCAGATCCTGTATATTCAATTAAAGTTCAAAACTCAATATTACGAACTGCCGCGCCATTTGGAGCTCGATTTATATTATATATATAAATTTGACGTTCAAACTTTGTTTTAATAAACGAATTTAATATTAAAATCCATTAATATTCTAATATAATATTTAAAATATAATTTACATAACCATATTTAATACTTTGCTAATGGCGGCTACATCCTTCTCAAACCCATCCTCTTCTTCTACCTTTGATCAAGCTTTTCCACCGTTTTCCTCTCGTCCACGTGATCCCCCTCCATCTGATATTTCTTCTTTGGTCAACCCCTCATCTCGAAATATCTCAGACACTTATCACAGATCCTGCTAATCAAAACCCACCCTCGTCAAATCTAAATCTTGACCCATCTGATCCTAATTCATGTTCGATTACCGTAAATCTATCAAAATCTGCTGTTGTTCAATCATCTCACCTATCTGATCCTAAGAATTCTCCTGCCAATTAAACACTTCTCAATGTTAATTCTTCAAACAACATAACTCCATCTCATTCAAATCCACAAGATACCTCTAAGTCGATTCCTACAGCAGTAAAATCTGATTTTGCATCATTGTTCAAAGCCCTACCTCGTAATGCTGGAACCTTCAAACCGATACAATATAATATAACACGTGATGGTAGTAAAAGGCCGATCCCTAATCTTGTGAAACAGGCAGGTATGAACTACTGGAATCAATATTTAGTTGGCTTTTATTCTGGATGGAACCACATCGTATAGCTTTGTTGTTAATTTTTTCCGAAAATTCTGGAAGTTACAAGGCGAAGTTGACATCAAATTTGATGGTTTTAATTTTCTATTCAAATTCTCAAATGTTCAAGATGGAGAGAAAATTCTCCTTGCTGATCCCATATTCATTAAGGGTAGGATGTTCATCATAACCACATGGGATCCCACAATTGGTAGTAGTCAGTCTCAAATTAGGAAGGTTCCAATTTGGATTCATCTTCACATAATTCCACTCTTGTTATGGACACTTCACGGAATAAATTGGCTCGCTTGTCATGTTGGTAGGCTTTTATGCTTTGATGAAAGTACCAAGAAATTGCAACATTTTAAATATGTGAAAGCTCTAGTAGAAATCAATCCTGACTATGAACTACCTGAAACGATTGAGGTTCCTGAATTAGGAGTTAATTGCCCCTCTGTTAAAGTGTTATATGATTGGCAACCATCTATTTGCACTATATGCAAAGTCTTTGGACATAACACTGTTGAGTGTGATCATTTTGCAAGAACTGACGATGTTGAGGATGTTAAGCATGTTGATGTAAGTGCACATAATCATGGTGAAGATGGTTTAAAGCCACAACGAAACTGGAATAAAGAGAAAAATGATAAACAACAGCGTGAGTGGAATGATGTTTTCACCAGGAAAAGAAAATCTGGGCTAGGAAATCACCACCTGAGAACGTTCAAGCGGTTGGGAATAACTCCACCATTAATTCCATGGACAAAGAAACTAATGTCAGCCACGATGTGCATGCTTCAAATAAGAAAACTGACGAGGTCCTAATCATTGATAGTGGTGGAATCATACACAGCAGCTGCAAATCCTTGAATGACAATCAAATAGTTACTGAGGATTCCTCTCTTATTGAAGCGAAAAATTACTTAGTTATGGCCAAAGGAAAGCAAGTTATTGACGATTTTATTATCAATACTGATGATTTACAATTGCGTAATGCATTCTTGGTTCTTGATGATGTGGCATGCATAGATAAGCCCACTTTTGAAGACAATCCCACTGATGGTTCCGCCCAGTACCGGCCCTGGGCCTAGGCCACCTAGGCGGTGGCCTAGGGCCCCGGATCCGGCGGCGGTAGGAGGAGACAAGTGGGGGGCCTCACAGTTCTGATTTTTTTTTTGATAAAACGGATGTTCGGATGTATTGTATAAAGTAGTTTAGTCTGGGTGGTGAAGCGCACAGCTCTCAGCCGTGCATCCCAGGTTCAAGTCTTGGCAAGCCCTTTTTATACGGTGTTGTTTTTGCTTCTGCTTGCTTAGTGGCTGCCATGTAACTTTGGGCCTAAAAAAAAATTCGCCTAGGGCCCTATGTTTGTCAGGGCCGGCCCTGGTTCCGCCTCATCTATCACAAAACCTTCATCAGATTCCTTTACCTTTGAAGTATCACCTGATTCCAGACTCAACTGCAAAGTTATTTCTCCACTTAATCCCACTTCACCTTATAGTCGTCTTTCTACTCCACCTCATATCACCCTCCCACCCCCCTTTGAAGCTCAGTGACAACAATTCTTCAAAGAAATCTGAGGACTTAGTCTCCTATGGTAGTAAGAAAAAGAAAAGAGGTAGGAAAAAGAAATTATCCAGCGATACAAGCATCATTGATCTTAATGATGGTATTTATTTCTCTCTTGCTGAAATATTTCCTTCAGGAAGTAATACTCTACCTTCAAAAGAGGCACACTCGGAAGCATCCCCCCCCCGTTAACCTCTCCTCTTAAACAATGATGCTTCATAATATCTCTTTTTGGAATATTCGTGTCTTGCATCTAGATGTTAAGCAGTGTGATATTAAAGACTTCATAAGGAATAATAATGTCCAGCTGATGGGTATTTCTGAGACTAAGTTGGATTTAAAGTTAACCCACAAAGCAGCTTCTTTCATCTCTCCTAGTTGGCTTTATGAACATAATCTCGACAATGCTCCTTACGGACGTCTGCTTACCTTGTGGAATCCTGTTGTTTACCATATAAAAAAACTTGTAGCCTCTGATCAATTTCTTCACTTCCAATATACCCATTTGCCCTCTAATTCTAGATTTCTTCTAACGTCAGTTTATGCTTGGAATTGTGTGTCATCTAGACAAATTTTTCTGGATATCCTTTCTTCTTTGAATGCTAATTACCCGTGATAATAGGTGGTGATTTCAACTGCATGCACTGCACTTCCTATAAGTCTGGAGGTTGTCCTCTCACAATCAAAGATATTGCTCCTCTGAACCAAGCCCTAATTAATTCATGTCTCACTCCTCTCAATAGCTTTGGCTTTGACTTCACCTGGACTAACAAAAGCAAGACTAACTCTCTGACATCCTGCAAACTTGATCACATTTTTGTCAACTCTCTTTTCATATATCTTTGGCAAACCTCCAATTACCAAATTCTACCCTCATCACTATCTGATCATTGCCCCCTTCTTTTTCTTTGGAGATGTGTTACTGCCACTAGTAGAGGACCTTCCTCTTTTAAATTTTTGGACTAAGCATGTTGATTTTCATAAAATATTATTGCAGATTTGGTCTCAACATTCCAGTGCAAATCCACTCCATAAACTTTTACAAAAATTCAAATCATTGAAGATGAATCTTAAAACATGGTCAGCTCAATCTTTTGGATCTGGTTCTAAGCTTTCACCTAGCATAAGGCAGGAACTTCATCGAATTCAGATTGCGCTCGGTGGTTCCCCCAAAGATGATTTTCTTCTCAAAGAAGAATTTGAGCTAAAAATTATTTAAAGAATGCACTGCATTTTGAAGTTCGAAGTCATAGACAACATGCTCTATTTAGAAAGGAGCAAGAATGCGATAGAAACACAAGATACTTCCATAATGCTATCAAATTAAAGAACTTCAAAAACTTTATTTCTTCGGTTTTGGATATGCATGGCTTACTGAAATCCACTGTTGATGGCATAAATAAAGCTTTTGTTGAATACTTCTCTTCAATTCTTGCCACTCCAACAATTTCTTTCAATGTCCAACCGCTTTTTAGTGTCATTCTTCCTGCACTGACTAATGACCAGTCACTTGGGCTTGTCAGATTAATTGATGAAGAGGATATCAAGTCTGCCGCCTTCAGTCTTGATGTTAATAGTTGTGGTGGTCCTGATGGTTTTAATGCTTTCTTCATTCAACATAACTGGTCTATCATAGGCGATGATATTACTAAAGCTATTCAGTTCTTCTTTATGACTAACGATCTGCCTATGAGTATTAATGCGACTGCAATTGCCCTTATCCCCAAAATTGACAATCCAAAGTCCGTATAGGACTTGTGACCAATTTCATGTTGTAATATTCTTTACAAAATTATCTCCAAAATTCTAGCAAATCAGCTTCAAACAGTGCTTCCATCAATCATCTCTTTAAATCAATCAGCCTACATAAAGGGCAGATCAATTAGTGACAATATTCTAATTACCTAGGAGTTTTTGTATGGTTACAACAGGAAAAATATTTATCCGAGATGCATGATTAAATTGAACATCAGAAAATCATTTGATTCTGTTTCTTGGAATTCAATTCTAGCTGTATTGTCTCGCATGAACTTTACGATGCCTTTCATTGCTTGGATCTATAAGTGTATTTCAACACCAACATACTCTATCATTCGGAATGGCAATCTTCATGGTTATTTCAGAGGTACAACTGGTGTGAGGCAAGGTGATCCGATCTCTGCGTATCTTTTTATCATCATTATGGAACTGCTTAATTCTCTCATCATGGAGTAGATTCAAAAAGGAAATTTGGAGCTTCACCCAAAATGTAAGAATCCCCTGATATCTCACTTACTCTTTGCTGATGATCTCATCATTTTTACAAAGCCGACTATAAGAAACATTCAGTGTATTTTTGACACTCTTGCAAAATTTCATGACATTACTGGACTCAAAATAAATATCAATAAATCTCATATTCTGATTACTGGAATGTCAAATGATAAGAAGATGGAGATTATTAATTTCTCTTGTTTAACTGAACTACCTTCAAACTCCTTTTACTTGGGTATGCCTTTGATTAGTTCTAGAATCACCAAGAAATAGTGTCTTCCTTTATATGAGAAAATCATTGCTAAACTCTTATAGTGGCCATCTTGTAAGCTATCACAGGCTGGTAGGCTCACAATTGTTCAATCTATAGCAATTGCCATGACCACTTATTGGTCTCGACATTATATGCTGCCCACTGAATTGATTGACATGATTACAAGTGCATTAAATAAATTTTTGTGGCATGGCAATTGTTTCTCTAAAAAGTTGATACCATTTTCCTTTCATAAGCTTTACGATGGGAAGAAATTTGGGGGACTTGGTATAAAAAAATTATTATTGTGGAATAAAGCAGTTGTTTCTGTTTACTTTGAGAAGATTTTTGCAATTGACAAAGGTTTATCGGTGCATAACAACTTGATTGGTAATAAGAATTTTTGGACTATGGCAATCCCACAAAACTGCAGTTGGAGCTAGCGTAATATTCTTAATCTACGTGCGACTTTCAAAAATTTTGTACAACGTAGTTATAAAACCATTCCAAATCTTTCATTTTGGCATAGTCCTTGGGCAAAACCAGGTTTAATCTTAAGTGAGGTGGTAGACTACAATCTCATGATGAATTCAGGTATTCCTCAATCTGTTTTTGTTACTGATTATGTTCATGTCGGCGAACTCATCCTACCCAACACTAGCTCGACAATCTTGAGGAACTTATGGCAAGAAATCTCTGGTTTCTTTAATTTTAATGCAACTAAAGAACTGCAATGGCTAGGTAAGGATCATACCATTAAGAATGTGTATAATTTGCTTCAAAATGGTCGGTGAATATTTGCTTGGCATTCAAGAGTTTGGAATTGTGGTAGTTCGGCTAAGGAAAATCTCCTCCTTTGGAAGATTATGTCAAATGATGTCAACACTAAGAATAAGCTTTTTAACTTCGGTAGTATACCTGATGATGTTTGTGTATTATGCGGTTCTCACTTTGAATCAAATGTGCATATCTTTTTTGAATGCCCATTTGTCCATGTTATTTGGTCCAGACTTCTTATCGTTGGCGGATTTCATAAACCTTCGTTATCTAGCCAAATGGAGTGGTACAACATTTTTAAGGCTTCTAGATGGAAGGATATGAAAATTTGAATTTTGCTCAAGCTACTGAAGAAGTTTGTCTACGAGATATGAAGAAATAACTGTATCTTTGGCTTGGAGAAGAGGAATAGTGATCAATTGTGTATGCATATAATTCGTTGTATGCATAGGTCTGCTCAGCATTCTTCTTAGGATTGATTGGTGCTTGTTGCATTTATAGTCTTACTTTGGTTACAATTTGTAACCTTTTTCAATAATGTTGTCATTTTTGCTTTCCTCACGTGTATAGTTTGTTTGTATTAAACCTGGTTCTCTTGTACTTAATAAAATTTCTCTTTTGCCTTTCAAAAAAAATGTAATTTAAATATTCAAATTCAAACAGATGAAAAATCCGGGTCATTACAATAGACTCGACATTATAAATTGTTTAAGGGTAAAAATGTTATCCCATTTACGCTATTTTCAATAGTATATTTAATCATAGACATTATTATAATAGTGTATTGTATTATATGATATTAGTTTAATGGATCCAGAGAGGATAGAAATCCCAAACACCCTTTAAGTTACTAATGCATTTCATTGAATATTTCACTTGAGTTGATTCATTGATATAAGAATGTTAGTCCTGATCAGAATGATTTGTTTTTTGCATTATTGTTCGGGTTAGATCGAGTATTGCGGTATTGAGATTTCACCTTTCGAAGCAAGAGATTATTGAAGACATCATATCGATATGTTGGCTCTGGTTATTTCTCTAAGTATTAGAAATTCATATATTTATACTTCCGTTGTATTTAATATTGTAACTCTGATATTATGTATAAATTTTGAATTTTATTTAGTAGCTTCACGAACTACTATTGTATTTTATTTATTTCGTTGCGAGATATTCTGTTATTCTATGTCTGTGATTTTCTGATTTGATTTATTAAACCCCATAACAATAACAATCTGTCATTTTGAACAGTTTAAGTTGGTTTAGTTGTAACACCCCACTCCCGCTATGATCACTCGTAAAGGGAATGCCATAGCATCGGTGGAGTATTTTAGTGAATATAGAACAGAAAAATTACAACAAGACAGATATAAATAGTACTTGAAATTTTTAAAACATCATCTCATAACAGCGGAAGTAAAACATGTCTGGTCACATCATAAAACCATAATAAAGGTCAAGTACAATATCCATCAAAATAAAGGAATACATAATCCCACTCTCATACAATAGCCAAAACAGAAGAAAAGATAACTGGATAACTGGAGCTTTACATCTATCCAAGCTCCTCAAGACTGGAACAGCAATCCGATCAAGCTCCACTACTGCTAGGATCCACCACAGGACCTGAGGGTTGGGAAAAAGATAAAAACAACGGGGTCAGACATAAGTCTGAGCGAGTCCTATAACTTTAACAATACAATCGTTAAAGTAACCAGAGAAGATATGAACTGATATACGGTAACATATAGGGATAAATGGGTACCCTAAGCAGTCAACTGAACTATGATAAAGGATAAAGACGCATCTACCCTCCCTAAGGTAAATTACTAAACTGCACCACACCAGTCGTTTCTAACCTAAAGGTTGATCCCACCCAAGGACTTATAAAATTAACTAAATAGTACTTGCGTACCCCTAGGTGACCAAGTAGGCGCCACGGGGCCCTACAATCCACTAGGTGTACACACTACTTCCCCATTCGATCGGCTCCCTAACGTAGATACCCGTGCTGGCCCCACCGTGGGATGTATCATTCCCCAATGTGGCAACCTGATAAAACTAACGGTGCACGGCTTATATCTACTCGATGCAACAACGGCTTACCTACCAGCCCGGGCCCACTCACGCATATGAAGCCCGTTGGACTTGCGTTGCCACCGCTAACCCGTTTGCCTCTTACAGTCAAGCCCAGTATGCGTGTCCCGTCCTCGACATGGGTCGAGCCCACAAAGATACGTATGGGTTACTGGTTGAAATGGGCCTCCACAAGCTACCCACCTAAGCTTGTCCCTTTTTCTAGTATATCCCACTTAACCCTTTAATCATGTTTTAATTACATGTTTCATTTCGGTTAAGTATTCTAATCGTATTTTCTATTGCCACCCAAGGCAACCACTAGATTTTCTCATGCCACCCAAGGCACCCACTTAACCCCTCATGTCCCTCTACATGCTAATGTGGTTAAGTGTTTCTTAATTAATTAATTAAGAACGTAACCTTTGTAAAGACCTCTCACATTAGACTGTCTTTTATGACCGCTGGTTAAGCCGGTTGGGTCCGGGCAGCCTTATGTCATAACAGAGTCTAACCTCGTGTCTTTACATTAATTACGTATTTAGTTTGTGCCTAAGACCTCTCACATTGGGCTAACATTTGTAGCAACTGGTTAAGCCGGTTGGGTCCGGGCAGTTTTACGCTACAACTGAGTCCAACCTCGTGTCTTAGTCAATTAATTACACCTAATTAATCACCCTCATAATTTTATATTAATTATCCCTAATTAATCAAGTTTTCTAAACATGGGTAGACCTAACTTAATAGGTAAATTCCCATGGGGTAGACCTAACTCAATAGGTAAATTCCCAACACATAGTATGGGTACACCTAACCAAATAGGCAAATTCCCATACTATGTTTATTTATTTTGAGTTATGCATAATTATATTAATTTCACACAATCTTATTAACTTATGCATTTAATTACCCCATCGTTCCCACGTAATTTCGTTCATGATATAACACATATAAAAGGTGTCAACTTGCATATGAATGAACATGTTTCAAAGGTGCCATCTTGCATATTAACAAACACATAACTTGCATATGAACTTGCATAACATGTCACATAACTTGCATATAATATATCACATAACTTACATATTCATTTTGCATAACAAACTTGCATATTAGCTTATAGACTTGCATAGTGTGTCATCATGAACTTGCATATTAATAAACATGTAACTTGCATATTTACATACATGTAACTTGCACATAAATAAACATGTAACTTGCATATTTACATACATGTAACTTGCATATAATCAAACATGTAACTTGCATATTTACATACATGTAACTTGCATATTAACAAACATGTAACTTGCATATTAACAAACATGTAACTTGCATATTAACAAACATGTAACTTGCATATTAACAAACATGTAACTTGCATATTAACAAACATGTAACTTGCAAACAAACATGTAACTTGCATATTAACAAACATGTAACTTGCATATTAACAAACATGTAACTTGCATATTAACAAACATGTAACTTGCATATTTACATACATGTAACTTGCATAGCATATCACTATGAACTTGCATAACATGCATATGATTACATAGCCCACAACTTGCATATTTAGCATCATGCATAACATACATCATATTAAACTTGCATAAACTTACATACTCAACATGCATAAACATAAGATTAATGCTAACATCATATCATGTGATTTCAAAGCTCATTAACCCACATACAAAACCATAAATCTCATCACATCTCATCTAATTAGTTTACCAAAAGATCATCAAAGTGATAGAAACTCACAACTAGCAACTTTGCACACCAAATAAAGAAGATTAAGATGCTAAGAAGAGATTAGAGGTTGATTAGAGAGTGATTAGCATGCAACCCTCTTCATAAAATTAGTGGAGGCCATGAGAGCTAGCATTTTGCCATAGTTTAGTTACTAGGTTTAATTATGAATGAATTAGGGTAGGGTTAGGGTCTTATTTATAGGATTAGAAAGTGTTTTAGGCCCTTAGATTAACCCTAGATTAGATTAGGACCCTTAGATTTAGGAACCCTCTAGAACATAGCCCAAGACTCAGCCAAGACCAAACCTGGTGCACCCAGACCAGCAGGGCCGACACCCTGTGTCGACACCCCTGTCGACAGGGCTGTCGACACCCCTGTCGACATGGCTGTCGACACGGGGCTAGGCGGGAATTTTTCCCCCCTTTCCTCTTTTGGCTCCAAACTTGTTTTTCAAATCTGCTTTTTAAATTTAAACTTCCTAAAACTTCTTTGGGCCATAACCGGGCCATACGGACTCCGATTCTCGAAAACTCGGACTCTATTTCGCGTATTTTTCCTAGACGAACGCAATGACGCAGCCCGTTTCCCCTGGTTCTTCCATCTGAGATTAATTATACTTTAATTACTAACTATTAGTGTTAATTGAAATTCGGGGTGTTACATTCTCCCCTACTTAAAGGATTTCGTCCTCGAAATCTCTAAGTTAAGAAGAACGTATCCTACCAACCAAACAACCATCTACTAAACCATCAACCACAAGCAACCATTATCCCTAGAAACTTCTAATGACGTATGAACATATGCGGAAAGTGTGTGTATATGTCCGTATACTAATGCAAAATTAGGTGGCCTACTGATTCAGTCGACCTCCTTAATGCAAACCATGATAGTGCCATGCATCCAATATGTATGCGAAACCCTATTGACACATACAAATTTCTACATGCGTGCACAACCATACACCAAAAATGCATCATCCATATGATAACACAGCCATGATACATCCATCAATCTAACTACCACATCCATTTATGCAATATGCAACATGAAGTGACTGAGCCGATCTAGTGCCTAATGTGTGTGTATATGCATCCACGAGCAACCACTAGCAAACAATTGCATCCACATGCATCCATCAACCATAACATGTTTCAAACACATGTTTCAACCATAGGTTTTACCCTATCTAAAGGTCATAGGTACTAGCGAGAGGATATACTAAAGATAAGATAAGTACTAGACAAGCAATAAAGGAGGAGTTAAAAGACATACTATCAAAAAGAAATGGATACAAAGAACGCATCTTTGCTTCCGTCTCCCAAGTAGCATTGCTTTCGTCATCTCCCCATTGCACTTTAACTAGCTGAACTTCTCTGTTCCTCAACTTCCTAGTTTCTGACCCAAGGATGCGAGTAGGAGCTCGTCGAATCGTCGCATCACGCTCTACCTCTACATCTCTAAGCAAGCTCGGCTCTACCACCTCTGCGGTCTCATGTAAGCACTTCCTCAGATGTGACACATGGAATACATCATGAACACCACTAAGTCTGTCGGGCAACTCCACCCTATATGCCATCCGTCCAATCCTTTCCTTAATAGGAAACGGCCCAACAAATCTCGGTGCTAACTTCCCTACGGACCCAAAGCGAACAACATTTCTCAATGGAGATACTTTGACAAAAACCATGTCCCCAACCTCAAACTCAAGATCCGTCCTTCTCCGATCCGCATAAGATTTCTGTCTATCTTGCGCTGCTTTCATCCTTCTTCGAATTAAATCAATCTTCTCTGAAGTCTCTCTAACCATATCCGGCCCAAGCAAGATCTTATCCGTAGATTCCCACCAACATGTAGGAGATCGACAAGGCCTTCCATAAAGAGCTTCGAAAGGAGCCATACCAATACTGGACTGAAAGCTGTTATTATATGCGAACTCCACCAAAGGAAGATGTTCTTCCCATGTACCTCCAAAATCCAAGATACAAAGCCTCAAAAGATCTTCTAAGATACGGTTCACCCTCTCAGTCTGACCGTCCGTCTGAGGATGATATGCGGTGCTCAAACACAACTGAGTCCCTACCGCCTCTTGCAAACTTCTCCAAAACTCACTAGTGAAGATAGGATCTCGATCACTCACAATGCTGGATGGTACGCCATGCAATCTAACAATCTCTCTAACATAGACTGAAGCAAGCCATGGAGCGGTCCTCTTACTCTTCACGGGTATAAAATGGGCACTCTTGGTAAGTCTGTCTACCACAACCCAAATTCCCGTATTACCCTTCCTCGATCTTGGTAACCCATCGACGAAATCCATCGAGACACTATCCCACTTCCATTGCGGAACCTCCAATGGGTGCAGCAACCCACCGGGTTTCCTTTGCTCCGCTTTAACTTGTTGGCACACTAAGCATCTAGCCACATACTCGGCCACATCTTTCTTCATACCGGCCCAGAAGAAAACTCTCTTCATGTCTTGGTACATTTTGTCTCCACCTGGATGAATAGTCATTCTTGAACGATGTGCATCATCCAAAATAGCCTTCTTCAAACCCTCATCTTGCGGTACACAAAGTCTACCGTCTCTATGCAACCGTCCCTTATCATCTATGGTGTATCTACCCAAATGGCTGGACGACTCCCCTCTTATAAGCTTCTCTACCAACTTAACCAACTGTGGGTCGTCTCGCTGAGCCTCGCCAATCCGTCCCAAGAGGGTAGGTCTAACTTCCAAGGATGCCAACAAACCAGGTACAAAATCAACAGAAGGTCTGAAGTCAAACAAAGAAAGAAACTCCAAGCTTCGCCGTTCTACGAACAATGGACTTAAAGATAGCCTTTTTCTACTCAAGGCGTCTGCCACCACGTTACCCTTGCCAGGGGTATACGCTATCTCAAAATCATAGGATGCTAAGAACTCCATCCACCTTTGCTGTCTTAAATTCAAATCCTTCTGAGAGAATAAGTACTTCAATGATTTATGGTCGGTGAACAACTCGAACCTCTCACCAAGAAGATAATGGCGCCAAGACTTAAGTGCGAAAACAATCGCGGCCAACTCTAGATCATGGGTAGGGTAATTCTTCTCATGCACTCTCAATTGTCTCCCTCCATAGGCTATTACCCTTCCCTCCTGCATCAAGACTGCGCCTAATCCTGTCCCACAAGCATCGGTATAAACAACAAACGGCTTACTCCCATCTGGAAGTACTAAAACTGGAGCGGTGGTCAAAGCTCCCTTTAACCGTCGGAAAGCATCATCACACTCTACATTCCATGAGAAAACCAGATTCTTCTTCGTCAAGCGGGTTAATGGGGCTGATATCTTCGCGAAGTCTTTGATGAACTTCCTATAATATCCTGCCAACCCCAAGAAACTTCTTACCTCGGTAGCATTTCTAGGAACTTTCCAATCCTGGATAGATACTATCTTTGCGGGATCCACAGCTATCCCTTCCTTAGAGACCACATGCCCTAAGAATCGCACTTCTCTTCTCCAAAAATGACATTTAGAGAATTTAGCTTTAAGACTATGCGCTCGAAGAGTCTCCAACACTTCCTTGAGATGTAAGGCATGCTCTTCTTCATTCTTGGAAAAGACCAAGATGTCATCAACAAAAACTACTACAAACTTATTCAGATACTCTCTGAACACTCTACTCATGAGATCAACAAAGTATGCAGGGGCGTTTGTCAACCCAAATGGCATCACTAGCCACTCATAAAAACCATCCGGAGTCCGGAAAGCAGTCTTCTCTATACTGTCCTCCGCCACTCTCAACTGATGAAACCCTGTAGCTAAGTCCATCTGCGAAAATACTGACGCGCCAACCAACTGATCAAAGAGATCATCTATCCTCGGTAATGGGTGTCTATTCTTCTTCGTGAGCTTATTAAGTTCTCTATAATCCACACAAAGTCTGAGGGACCCATCCGCCTTCGTGGCAAACACTACTGGAGCTCCCCACTCCGATATACTTCGCCTTATGAACCCCTTCTCAAGCAACTCCCCTACTTGCTTATGAAGTTCTCTTCTCTCACGAGGAGCCATGTGGCGTACTGGCAAAGACACTGGTTTGGCATTATCCACCAAATAAATTCGGAAATCTATCTCCCGCTTCGGAGGCAAACCCTTTACTTCTTCAAACACATCCGGATATTCCCGGACTACTCTGACAGAACACAAACTCTCGACCGAAACATCGAGCGATTCAAGATAACTTAGCATAACAGAATCCCTGGGATTACAAGAGATCTCGAGAGTGTTACCCAAGCGGGTCATGAGCCTAACAACTCTCCTTTCGCAATCAAGAACGGCACCATTACTGGATAACCAGTCCATGCCCAAAATCAACCCATAGCCCGTGAAGCCCAATACAAAAGCATCACATCTAAACTCAACGCTAAGTATAGAAATCTTCAAACCCAAACATATCATAGACAGATATATAGAGCCCCCAATTGGGTTTGAAACAACCAAGGGATCATCAACTAGACTGGTGTCTAAGTGCAGTGACTCAACTAACGATGATGAGATAAAAGAATGCGATGCGCCAGAGTCAAACAAAGTACGAACTGGATGATCAAACAGAAAAACCAGACTTTCAACGGAAATAGTTCTACCTCTCTGCTGAATCGGTGGAACTGAGAGAACCTGAACTTGTCCCCCTGACTGAGGTGGTGCTATAAGAGCTTGCACCTGGCCTCCTGAGGTAGACCCCGTCTTCTGCCCCTTCTTTGGGCAGTTTTTCACAAGATGCCCTGCTTCACCACAATGAAAGCAACCGGTCTTCTTCTTTTTGCGACAATCCTTACTAAGGTGTCCTGGTGTTCCACAATTGAAGCACTTCTTCTTCGTCTTCTTTTTGTCACCATTGCCTTTTCCGCCCTTGCCTTGTTGTTGTTGTTGCGGTTTCTTCTGATCCCCCTTTTTCTCTGGTGCCTTAGAATTCTTATCATCCTCATGCATAAGTGCCATATAGACAAGTTTCTCAAAGGTGGCCCCCATAGGAATGTGAGTCATAGCTATTCCTTGCAATGGTTCGTTCAAGCCTCTAACGAACCTCAAAGCCTTCTTCTCCGGTGTATTCACCAACTCTATGCCAAATCTCGCTAATTGATTGAATTTGTTGACATATTCTTTCACCGTGAGATTCCCTTGCTTCAAATTCAAGAACTTCTCCATAAACAGATTCTCTTCCGCCCTTGAGAGAAACTTAGCCCCAAACCTTTGCTTAAAATCTGCCCAAGAGTCAACCGGGCGTTCTCCATTAGTGACCTCCCACCAGAATGAGGCCTCTCCCTTCATTAACCAAGCCGCCAACTTGACTTTCTTTCCTTCTTCCACTTCAAAGATATCTAGCAACTCTTCCACTTCCTTAAGCCAATCTCTAGCCTCTACGAAAGTCTCTGAACCTAGAAAAGGTTTTCCTCCTATAGCCTTGAACTCCTTGCAAACCTTAGCAAAATTATCCACTCTAGGCTGAGGAGGAGGAGCGGTGGTCTCTGGTGTAGTAGCATTGGCCGGACCCGCAGCCGCGGCCCTAGCCTCTTGCAACCTCCTATACCATAGTGGTATAACTAAACCCTCCGGGATGTTAAGATCTTCAGCCATGCTGAAACGAAAGAGGAAAGATTCAAAAAGGAGATTCCGAAAGATAAAGATATGGCTATTGGGGATTATGCTTTTCTCTTTCAAAAACTTTTTCTCTTAGAAGACATGCTTTTAAAAATACTTTTTTTTTCAAAAATGTTTTTGAAAAATAGTTTTCTAAAATTTTTTTTATCTGTTCTGGTAACCTTAAGCTCTGATACCACGTGTAACACCCCACTCCCGCTATGATCACTCGTAAAGGGAATGCCATAGCATCGGTGGAGTATTTTAGTGAATATAGAACAGAAAAATTACAACAAGACAGATATAAATAGTACTTGAAATTTTTAAAACATCATCTCATAACAGCGGAAGTAAAACATGTCTGGTCACATCATAAAACCATAATAAAGGTCAAGTACAATATCCATCAAAATAAAGGAATACATAATCCCACTCTCATACAATAGCCAAAACAGAAGAAAAGATAACTGGATAACTGGAGCTTTACATCTATCCAAGCTCCTCAAGACTGGAACAGCAATCCGATCAAGCTCCACTACTGCTAGGATCCACCACAGGACCTGAGGGTTGGGAAAAAGATAAAAACAACGGGGTCAGACATAAGTCTGAGCGAGTCCTATAACTTTAACAATACAATCGTTAAAGTAACCAGAGAAGATATGAACTGATATACGGTAACATATAGGGATAAATGGGTACCCTAAGCAGTCAACTGAACTATGATAAAGGATAAAGACGCATCTACCCTCCCTAAGGTAAATTACTAAACTGCACCACACCAGTCGTTTCTAACCTAAAGGTTGATCCCACCCAAGGACTTATAAAATTAACTAAATAGTACTTGCGTACCCCTAGGTGACCAAGTAGGCGCCACGGGGCCCTACAATCCACTAGGTGTACACACTACTTCCCCATTCGATCGGCTCCCTAACGTAGATACCCGTGCTGGCCCCACCGTGGGATGTATCATTCCCCAATGTGGCAACCTGATAAAACTAACGGTGCACGGCTTATATCTACTCGATGCAACAACGGCTTACCTACCAGCCCGGGCCCACTCACGCATATGAAGCCCGTTGGACTTGCGTTGCCACCGCTAACCCGTTTGCCTCTTACAGTCAAGCCCAGTATGCGTGTCCCGTCCTCGACATGGGTCGAGCCCACAAAGATACGTATGGGTTACTGGTTGAAATGGGCCTCCACAAGCTACCCACCTAAGCTTGTCCCTTTTTCTAGTATATCCCACTTAACCCTTTAATCATGTTTTAATTACATGTTTCATTTCGGTTAAGTATTCTAATCGTATTTTCTATTGCCACCCAAGGCAACCACTAGATTTTCTCATGCCACCCAAGGCACCCACTTAACCCCTCATGTCCCTCTACATGCTAATGTGGTTAAGTGTTTCTTAATTAATTAATTAAGAACGTAACCTTTGTAAAGACCTCTCACATTAGACTGTCTTTTATGACCGCTGGTTAAGCCGGTTGGGTCCGGGCAGCCTTATGTCATAACAGAGTCTAACCTCGTGTCTTTACATTAATTACGTATTTAGTTTGTGCCTAAGACCTCTCACATTGGGCTAACATTTGTAGCAACTGGTTAAGCCGGTTGGGTCCGGGCAGTTTTACGCTACAACTGAGTCCAACCTCGTGTCTTAGTCAATTAATTACACCTAATTAATCACCCTCATAATTTTATATTAATTATCCCTAATTAATCAAGTTTTCTTAACATGGGTAGACCTAACTTAATAGGTAAATTCCCATGGGGTAGACCTAACTCAATAGGTAAATTCCCAACACATAGTATGGGTACACCTAACCAAATAGGCAAATTCCCATACTATGTTTATTTATTTTGAGTTATGCATAATTATATTAATTTCACACAATCTTATTAACTTATGCATTTAATTACCCCATCGTTCCCACGTAATTTCGTTCATGATATAACACATATAAAAGGTGTCAACTTGCATATGAATGAACATGTTTCAAAGGTGCCATCTTGCATATTAACAAACACATAACTTGCATATGAACTTGCATAACATGTCACATAACTTGCATATAATATATCACATAACTTACATATTCATTTTGCATAACAAACTTGCATATTAGCTTATAGACTTGCATAGTGTGTCATCATGAACTTGCATATTAATAAACATGTAACTTGCATATTTACATACATGTAACTTGCACATAAATAAACATGTAACTTGCATATTTACATACATGTAACTTGCATATAATCAAACATGTAACTTGCATATTTACATACATGTAACTTGCATATTAACAAACATGTAACTTGCATATTAACAAACATGTAACTTGCATATTAACAAACATGTAACTTGCATATTAACAAACATGTAACTTGCATATTAACAAACATGTAACTTGCAAACAAACATGTAACTTGCATATTAACAAACATGTAACTTGCATATTAACAAACATGTAACTTGCATATTAACAAACATGTAACTTGCATATTTACATACATGTAACTTGCATAGCATATCACTATGAACTTGCATAACATGCATATGATTACATAGCCCACAACTTGCATATTTAGCATCATGCATAACATACATCATATTAAACTTGCATAAACTTACATACTCAACATGCATAAACATAAGATTAATGCTAACATCATATCATGTGATTTCAAAGCTCATTAACCCACATACAAAACCATAAATCTCATCACATCTCATCTAATTAGTTTACCAAAAGATCATCAAAGTGATAGAAACTCACAACTAGCAACTTTGCACACCAAATAAAGAAGATTAAGATGCTAAGAAGAGATTAGAGGTTGATTAGAGAGTGATTAGCATGCAACCCTCTTCATAAAATTAGTGGAGGCCATGAGAGCTAGCATTTTGCCATAGTTTAGTTACTAGGTTTAATTATGAATGAATTAGGGTAGGGTTAGGGTCTTATTTATAGGATTAGAAAGTGTTTTAGGCCCTTAGATTAACCCTAGATTAGATTAGGACCCTTAGATTTAGGAACCCTCTAGAACATAGCCCAAGACTCAGCCAAGACCAAACCTGGTGCACCCAGACCAGCAGGGCCGACACCCTGTGTCGACACCCCTGTCGACAGGGCTGTCGACACCCCTGTCGACACCCCTGTCGACATGGCTGTCGACACGGGGCTAGGCGGGAATTTTTCCCCCCTTTCCTCTTTTGGCTCCAAACTTGTTTTTCAAATCTGCTTTTTAAATTTAAACTTCCTAAAACTTCTTTGGGCCATAACCGGGCCATACGGACTCCGATTCTCGAAAACTCGGACTCTATTTCGCGTATTTTTCCGAGACGAACGCAATGACGCAGCCCGTTTCCCCTGGTTCTTCCATCTGAGATTAATTATACTTTAATTACTAACTATTAGTGTTAATTGAAATTCGGGGTGTTACATTAGTTACCGACTTAAAGCGGTCGAAAAGACAGGTCGTTACAGAAGTCTTTTTTACTTTCGTTGGTCCTCTACCATGCTTTTTTACAACTACATTTGCAATTTCAGCTTTAACTGACCTCTTGATTTCCATTTTGGTAACATCATTTTCTTCACAAGCCATTTCACATTTTTCACGCATTTCAATTTCTTCGGGCATCTCATTTTCTTTACACGACATTTCGTTTCCTTCACATATCTCATTTTCTTCAGAAGGCATTTCATTTTCTTCACGCATTTCATTTTCTTTACAAGGCACTTCAATTTCTTCATATGGCATTTGTATGATGTTGGGCCCTAATTCTTGTTCCTCTCCACAAAAAGATTCATAAGTTGGCACAACGGATTTTCCTTTTGGCTTATACTTCAGAGATTTCTCGTTCTTCAATTGATGGCGACTGGCGAGTGCGTACATTGCTTGTATGCATATCCTCTTTCTACAAAAACATGGAATAAAAGCATTTAATAACAATGAATGAAAACTCGGTTCAAATGAAAACTCGATTCAGTAGCGAAGCATCAAAGATTGGACTTAAAACACTAATCAATCTAAGTTGTTGATGCATAAAATTATATTCAAACCTATAGCAAGCTGGCTTTTTGTATTTAATGACATGGTCGCATTTCTATATCCAGCCAATTTTATCATGAACATAAACTCATGCTACAAATTGTTAAAGAAACAAAGATGTTAGAAAATGAACGTACAAGTCTAAGATAAAACTCATACTATAACTAACACACATCGAGTTGAACATGAAACTAATTTGCTAAAATGGTGAACAATCGGATAATGGAACTCTATTTTTTCGGTCACCGCATTATATTTTACAAAATGGTGAATAATTATCAATGTATAATATTGGTAACGTGATAATAGCCATACCTCTTTCTGTTAACCCAAAATAATTTCATTGGTGCAAATATAAAAGTTGTTAATTGAGTGCAATAATTGAGCGCTAGTTTTTTAAATCATCTTTCAATTAATAGAATGCACTTTTAGCCTAAGCTATTTTTAATGACAAATTTTTAAGCTAAATTATGTACTATATATATGAGCCTTTTCTCAACGTTACAAATGATAGAAGAATTTAAAACCAGCTAGGTAAGATGGGAACATGATATTATTTTACCATAAAATGCAAGTGATTCAGCCCTGTGTGCCCAATTACTATGCTGCAAGATAGTTTTTCTGATTATATACATTTAAAAAAAAAGGGACTATTATTATCAATACCCAACTTTTATGATGAAGTGCAAACTATATTTCCTTTTCATGATTTTTAGGATAATTAGTACCTAACTTCTTATGCATAAGCATATTACATTGTTAGGTGTAAGCAAGCTACTTCATAAAACAAATAATGGATAGGAAGTAATGCAGACGAATGACATCTTTGTTCTACTCGTCGATCCTAATGGATACATGCAACTCTAGTGTAAAACATACGCCAACCAGGATTATTATCATCTTCGTAATGTCCTACATACCTACATATGTCCTAGACTCATTTTTTTAGGTTTTCTTATTACATTGCCCAACCGAACAATATTCATTTTTACAAAGATGACGAATATAGAACAAATGAACAAATATATCAACATTTTGTACAATTACATATTTAAATGCATAACGTGACCATTACCAAATATGCAAATACAAGGGGTGAGCAAACAACCGGTTCAATCTAACCCGACCGGAATTTGTTGATTTGCAATAAGCATTGAACTGGACCAAACAAAAAAACTTAAAACAAGGCCGACTTTGATATATAGGAAAGCATTTATTCGAATTACCGTTTTTTTTGCTAGACTATTCAGTAACATAAAATAAATCCAACTTGAATATAAAATACATGAGACTGCTACAAATCTTTGGCTCAAGTTTCAAAAAATATACCTAACGAGCGTCTTGGAGAATCAGTCACCGTTGCCTTGTTTTACATGCATATTATATAGTTGACATTCATGTTCATATAATTTTTTTTTAAAAAGGGACAGTGGTGCGAAATGCACCTTATTATATACTTTGTTTCACTTGAGTCAAAAAAGGAAAAATAAAATATATAAATAAATAAAAAGTACTTCATATTACCTAATCGATTGGCAATGTATATAACGACTATGTATTACCAACTAAAATGCAGTATAGGATTGAAAACTAGCATGGTCAATTGATAATAGAACACTGAATTTCAAAGCATGGCTGATTTATTTTGGTAATAAGTTTTCTTCTATGTGGATTAAAATGAATTGTACATATCGAATTCAATCACTTTTACAAACCCAATTGTACATATTGAATTGTAAATAATTCACTTAGGCGAGATCCTCTCACCCTATAACATGAACACAACTGTTTATAGTCGCTGAAATGCTCAAAGACACTCATGCAATATGCATATACACACAAATTCAACCTTATATAAATAAAAATATTTGAATATATCCTTGAATATGCTTGTTGTATGAAAGCAAGTGAATAATCAAAGATAAAAAAACATAGAAAACTTACATGCATGAAAATAAACATATACCAAAGTTGTGATGGCTTTATATTAATACATGTGTGTGCATGGAACACTTAAATGATACATGTGTGTGAAAGTGAATATGGACAACTTGCATAACATGTGCTTATTACTCCAAATGCACAGACACAGAGAGAAGCACGAACACATAAATGAATACACAGTTGTGTGCAGGTGAAATAATATACATGTATAGTTTTGTTAACCGGCCTTTTGGTCCAGTTCCCAAAAGTACGCAAGACACGCTCGACTCAACATATCGCGTGATATTACAGCCCAGAGGCGTCGCTAATATTATCCGGGGTCCAGTACCGGAAGACTCGAGTCTAGGCACTAGCAGGATGTCGCATTCCTCGAACGCGACCTCCATCAGTATCTGTCCGCATCCGAGCCGAAAGCGAGCCATCAAGCGGGTCCGGGCGCAGTGCCAGTGGGGGTCCGGGGCCCCACAGTCCTAGTGGCGATCGACCTAACCAGTTAGGTCGAAACGGTGGGCACCACCCAATTCATCCGATTTCCGCCAACAAGTGTGTTACCCAGAATCACCAGATTGACTCAAAAGTCAGGATTCTACCAATGACTTCCGCGAACCTCGCCACTCCTCCAAACATTGCCAAACAAAGGTCTTGCAGTCCGAGCTGTGAACTCGAACCATGAGCCAACAAAGCGCCTATACCCATGAGGCGGACGTCGCACCACCCATGAGGCGGACGTCGCACCCAGCAGGGTGTAGAATTTCGCACCCGGCAGGTGCGAAAATTCACACCTAGCAGGTGCAAATTTTCGCACCCAGCAGGAGCGAAATTTTGCACCCAGTAGGTGCGAAATTTTGCACCCAACCCCAGGTGCAAAAATTCTGCTAATGCGTGCGGCAGATGCGAATTTCCTGCTAGTGCGCGTGGCGAGTGCGAAAATCTGCATGTGGTCCCCCATTCTAACCTACTCCTATCTAATCCTACCTACCCCCACTCCTATAAATAGCCCATGGCCTCACACTTAAAAAGGGGGATTTTCTTCACTTGAGACCTTCTTAGAGCTTCATGAGCCCCATTAATGGCATCTCCTACTTGAGGAAGAAGGAGAATTAAATATTTTTTCTCCCAAATACTTAGCACATAACAACTATGAAAGTGAATGTAATGAGAATTTATGAGCATGGTTCTATCTTGTAATTCATGAGTGATTAATAAAATTCCAACAGCTTTCCAACGTGGATGTAGGCCTAATCCACTGCTAAACCACTATAAATTCTTATGTCATTTACTGCTTTCTTCTACTTAGTCTTGCGATCGAATTAACTATTCTAGTAATAGGAATCTTTGGTGTTTACGACATTTTTTGCCATCAACGTTTAGTCATTTCATTGAGAAAACTCGGACTTAGGGCCTTTGTCGCACGTTTTCATCTCTACCTTCGACGAGCTTGGGGTTCCTTGCTTAACCTGCCGCCGAGTCCGCTTACGGTGAAAAGCGATCAAAGAACGCGATGGTCGGCTCTTCAGCCGCAGCTGAGGTTGGGACATCCCAACAACCTCAACCCACGGACATCCCGACCACTAATGAAGACGTTCCTTTTATTGTGGATCCCGAAGTGCCTGCAACTCAAACTTAAATCCGTGCACTTAAAGAAAAATATGAGAATACGGTGATCGAGCTAAATCAAGCATTCAGGAATAACATCGACCTTATGCAACAACTTCAAGAGAGTTAGCACATCGCCTCTCGACTTCCATTACCTCAGAACAACGCTCGACCCTGACCAACTATCTCAAAAACTTCCTCTTCCAAGTCGAGGGGCCCGCATCAAAGGAGGAGATTTAGCCTCATCAACAACGTCGCCGCCCGCACCAATGCCCTCAATAACGGCAACGACAATGGTTATGCCAATGGCAATGGGACCGGCAAGGGCGACCGAACTACAGTCACATATAGCGAAGGGGCACAGTACCGAGACTGCTCTCACTTGATCATCAATGATGGACCAGGTCCTACTAACCAACCTCTTCCTCGACACAACCCTACGGCTACTAATCATGATGAAGGGCCCGCTATTCCGACGGCTCGCGTTCCTCCAGAACAGGAACTGAATTACCCTGCTTCACCTCACCGTCCACACCAGGATCCAGTCATAGATGTCAGGACATGGAGGAAGATGATCCAAACATACATAATAGAAGACGCTCTCGCAACCGAACTCCGAAACCTCACCAAAACCCATGGGTCCCAAGATGGATCCGCATCCAACTTATCTTCACGATATAGTCCGAACGATTGTAAGGGAAGTGCGAGGGAATGTGCACGATTCATGGGAAGCGCACATTAGGTGCAACCCTTTCACAAGAAGGGTAAATGAAGCTGAGTGGTCGCGATGCTTCAGCATGCCACAGATGCTGCTTTACGACAGCACCACCGATCCCTGTGTCTTCCTAAATCGATATGAATGGCAAATGGACTCGAGCCGGGGCAACGATCCTTCTTCGCATTAATCTCGCCCTACTTTTTGGCCACTACAGCGGCAGATTTATCCTTGGCATCCTGCCTAGCTTTTTCCCATGCATCTGGTATGGCAGCCTCATCCAGTTAGTCTTCCCCTCTGGCTGCTCCGACTTTGCCACTCGATGGGCTTCCTGATCTTCTACCGTAGCTTGCATTGCTTGCACACGTACATCAGCTACGCCCGTCGCATGAGCGCTTCGACTAACCACAACTTCTCCCCCTCTAAGAAGGCTCATATAAATATGGGATCTCGAAGCCATGGGTTCCTACTTCTCAAGAGTGTTCCCGCTGCAACTCCAACCGGGACTCGGATGCTTGAGGAAGCACGGGGGCAAAGCCTGGTGTCGCCTCCGGTCCAAGGAGGGCAGTCCAGCAAAAGAAGAAGCTATTTGACTACTGAGGGTTCATCGCTTGCATCATCTTTAGTTAGCAAGTACTCGAGCTAGGGGGCAGTCCCACACCTATCTCTGCACCAACTTACTCATCGTAGGACCTGAGGAGGATCCCCATAATATTCTATGCTGGCATTTCCATCACTACAACCTTCGGGTAAACCATTCTAAAAAGGAACATACACCTCACCATAAGGATGATCCAGACCCAAAAGCTCGGGTCTCGGAAACTTTTATCCTCCCGCCAATACTATACAAACCGGGCGTAGAAGCCCAAACCAAAGGACAAAGGGAGCAATACAACCACCAGTTCCCCGAAGAACTGGAGAATTTAGACAATTTCTCAGTATTCGAAATAAAAAATTCATACCTCGATGCGAGTTCTCGAGTTTCCATGACCAGTTCATTGGGTTCCCAAAGTCTCAAAGCCTTACCAGCAAGCTTATACTTAAACGCAACATGAAGTTGACTCACGGAACGTGGTGACGACACCAAGTTTTAATAACTATGGTAGTGATTACCCGTAACCATCAACACCATTCTTGGGTCGGTAATGGTTATAACCTAATTAGGTTGGAACTAACGACTCAACCGTATGTTTACATCTTATGTGCATATCCGAGTAGTCAGTCTGAATCAGTCCATCTCCATAATCATTCGCCAACCAATTGTGTTACGTTCAAACTTCAATTACAAGCTAGACATTAAACATTGAGCAATGATCCGAACTTGCTAGCTCGTCCCTGACGTCGAGTAGAATCTAGTAGATACCCGAGCTTGGGGGCATCCCCCTACCGAGTATCGCACCGGCCTAGCAATCTCAAGACTAGATCAGATCCCCTTCATTCCCTGCGTTGGCGTCATCTTCACCACATCCCTTGGAGTTACCATCTTGAGAGCGCCTTCACCTCGCAACGAAGGCAATCCAGAGCCATAGTCCAGGCCTTGGCGGCCTTTCGGCTTTCCATCAGTGCCCGGACTCCACAAAAAGTAGACACTCCAGAACATGATGGCAACCTTTAGCGTCAAAAAATAACGCTATGGCTATCTCCAATCGCTAGTGCAACACTAGAGTCAAGATGCAACTGCGTCGTGGTGGGGTCATTGATCGGATCCCGAGACTAATAGCTCAACTATGTGTTGATATCCTACACACGCATTCAAGCCGCTAGTCCAAGCAAGCCTATTCTTTGGGAACCGCGTCGCAAGACCGCACCTCATTGATCACTGTCCGCTCATCAGGCGCCATGCAAATGTTTAAGTTTACTAGCCCAAGCTTGGACCTAAAGCTAAGTCATTAGAGTGCGAAGTTATGCGTCGTGCTCCCACGCACTCGCTAGATTATCATGTCCCTCAAACCAGCTTTGACCTCTCAAAAAACCAGGAGGGTTTGTTAAGTGTCCGGGATACTAAGCCCACTCCTGTATTCACACATACTTGGCGACCTTTATCCGAATTCCTAATTTATTTTCCCAAGATCTGCCACTCCACGTTCTTGAGTGCCCAATCTGAAAGCCCTCTTACTTTCCATATCTCTCTTCCCTTCTCCCGAAAACCTAACAACACCTCGAACATCCAAAGTATAAAAGAAGTGTTTTGGTGTCCTTCATGCCTTAAGCTGATTTTCTGTCTGGAGAAGAGAAGAAAGGAAGCAACTACCATCAGGGGATTGGCATACCTCGAACGAACATTACGGGATTGGAATTCGGGATCTTACACCAAGCTATGATTATATTTCGAATCTCCAGCTACCAAGTCAATCAAGACTCACCGACCACTCGTGTACTCACCAAGTGCCCAAGCATCAAAGTGCACGCGCTTAGCATTTGGAACTAACCTCACCTCAAAGGAAAATCTATGTGACTATATGCCATGACATATTCCAAGTATTGTCCAAACAACGACATCTGCTTATGCGAGTTGCCGAAACATTGGTCAAGGGGACCAGCTTGGATCGATGAATAACTTTGGCTTCGCAAACCCAAGTGATCCAGCGAATACTCCATGCAATCAAGCTCCATCCCAACAATGTTTCAACAACCACTTAGGGCGATCGTGCGCCTAGGCCATGGCAATGACCATGCATACACGCTTTGGAAACCTCAACTGAGTAGATCGACTTAATTCAAATGCATGCAGACAAGACTTAAGGGTTCAAACGTACACACCAAACGATTGGCTCTCGATTCGAAAACTCCCCGAAAAGCTAAATTGTGCGATTACCCGTCCATGGTAGGCAATTCACCTTAATATTACTCATTCCAACTCAGATCGCATCGCGCGACACAACGTGCAAACGTGTGAATGCATATGCGATTCAGACCCGACAGCGAACCGTTTGCACTTTGATGCAATCAGGAGTCGGCAACTAACAATAAACCTCCCTAACCTACAACAATTAGGCGCTTTGGGCATGGTGGCACCTAAGCACCAAGACTCAAGTGAGTCAAAGCAATTAACAAAGCCGGGGTCCTAAATTCATACTGATAGGTTTCAACGATGCGCCTCAAATTCTCCGAAGAAGCGCACTCTCGGCACACAACTCAAGGAAAAAGTCACGATCAGTCACTAAGCATGCTACATAGATCTTCCCGTCCATCGCCATACATGTCTTACTTCAAAGCACGTCTCGTTCACACAAGATATACTTTAAAGGGGCAAATGTTAACCGACCATTTGTTCCGGTTCCCAAAAGTACGTAAGACACGCTCGACTCAACATATCGGCTGATATTACAGCCCAGAGGCGTCGCTAATATCATCCGGGGTCTAGCACCAGAAGACTTGAGTCTGGGCACTAGCTGGATGTCGCATCCCTCGAACGCGACCTCCATCAGTATCCGTCTGCATCTGAGCCGAAGGCGAGCCATGTTCTGAGCCGAAGGCGAGCCGTCAAGCGGGTCCGGGCGCAGCGCCAGTGGGAGTCCGGGGCCCCACAGTCCGGCGGCGATCGACCTAACCGGTTAGGTTGAAACAGTGGGCATCGCCCGATTCATCCAATTTCCGCCAACAAGTGTGTTGCCCAAAATCACCAGATTGACTCAAAGTCAGGACTCAGCCAACGACTTCCACGAACCTCGCCACTCCTCCAAACATTTCCAAACAAAGGCATCGTAGTCCGAGCCGTGAACACGAACCACGAGCTATCAAAGCGCCTATTCCCAGGGCCTTCGCACCACCCATGAGGCAGACTTCGCACCCAGCAGGGTGCAGAATTTCACACCTAGCAGGTGCGAAAATTTGCACCCAGCAGATGCGAATTTTCGCACCCAGAGTGTAAATTTTCGCACCCAGCAGGTGCGAAATTTCGCACTCAACCCCGGGTGCGAAAATTCTGCTAGTGCGCGTGGCGGGTGCAAATTTCGTGCTAGTGCGCGTGGCAGGTGCAAAAATCTGCATGTGGTCCCCGATTCTTACCTACTCCTACCTACCCCCACTCCTATAAATAGCCCATGGCCTCACACTTCAAAAGGGGGAATTTTCTTCGCTTGAGATCTTCGTAGAGCTTCATGAGCCTCATTAATGGCATCTCCTATTTGAGGAAGAAGGAGAATTAAATGCTCTTTCTCCCAAATACTTAGCACATAACAACTATGAAGGTGAATGTAATGAGAATCTATAAGCATGACTCTACCTTGTGATTCTTAAGTGATTAATAAAATTCCAACACCTTTCCAAAGTGGATGTAGGACTAATCCATGGCCGTACCACTATAAGTTCTTATGTCATTTACTGCTTTCTTCTACTTAGTCTTACGACCGAATTAACTATTCCTTGTAATAGGAATCTTTTGTGTTTACGACATTTTTGGCCGCCAACAAGTTTGAAAATTGATACACTTTTATTAACTAACGAAAACAGTAAATAGTAGGAAAAAACATAAAGTAACAACTCCATAACTCAATACCTATTGTGTTCATGCATACAAGAAATATAAAAATAACGATTCAATAATCTCAGTATTCCAATTTAACAAAATAAAAAATAACACGGAAACCTTCATGATAAAGATTGCGTATGCTTTCAAATATATAGATCTCGATGACAAATCGATAACTTAATACCTACATACAAGAAATTAATTGGTTATCAAACAGATTAATAATATTTGTCTAATTTAAACATAAAAAATAATCACATTTATCTTAATTGCAACATCATTTCTTACACAAAAATCATTGATCTTATAAGCAGACAATGGAATAACAAACAAGAATGACATGTTCATGTACCCGAAAATAATTCTCATAATCAAACAAAATACTTAAACTACTCAAGAATGCCTTCGCAATTCTCCCTTACATAACTAACATTTTCAACGTCTATATCGGCATCATCACAATCTTCAACGACATTGATAGCTACTTCTTTATAATCATTTGTCTCCAAATCGTGAAGTTCTCTTGGTTATGCTTTCATTACAACATACCAATTCGACAAATCATTTTCTCTTAAATGAAATACTTGATTCGCTTGAGATATAAGGATGTATGGATCTATAGAAAATGATGTTGATTTTGATGTAAATTGACAAGAGTAAAACCATCCTCATCGGCCTTTACTCCATTTCCTATATGTTACCAACGACATTTAAAAACGAATGATAATCGAATAAAATTATATCAGTCAATATCCCATAATAGGTGACCACATCAACTACTTGAGAAATATCCTTTGCACTTGCACTACACATAGTAATCGCATCATAAGTCACTCTGCTATTTTGAGTTTCTCTCCCAATCTTTATATGAAATCATTGATCATTGATAATATATCCTTTGCAAGATAAGGCATCATTCTTCGGACCATATGCAATCCACTTTAACATTTCATTGTGATCATTAGGGTTTATAGGTATCTTCAAAAAAATTCATTGACAATGGATATTTTAGAGTAATATTCTTAGCCAAATGAGAGAATATTCAAGTAATCATTTAACCATTTTTCGATCCAATCAGCATATTTTCTTCCATGTATTTTCCAAAGTAAAGTAGAATTTCTTTCCATACGCTTACTTGAATTTTGCAATTCCTCCAAGTGTAAACTAGTATAAAACATGGCATGCTAAGTTATATTATTAGCACAAATACATCTAAATAACTGAAAAATAATGTAACGTATACGTACCCTAAAAATGGTTCAACCGTCGCTATATTCATTAACATGGATAAATAAGCAATTTCTTTCTCATAGGAGGATAATGTAACAATCTTAGATGCTGAAATTGGATGTCCTTCAGGTATTACACCCCTTTCATATACTTCATTTCGAGTTGTTGTCTCCTCAGCATGTCCTGATTTTTTTTTTTTAAATACTAAAAAACCTCATGCATTCATCTGTGAGATAAGATTTGCAATGCATTCTTCGGGCCATGAATAATTTTTTACATTATATTTAAGTGTCTTCATATACCTTTCAAATGGGTACATCCAACGAAATTGAATCGGACCACATATGAGTGCTTCTCTGCTAAGATGAATTGACAGATGTACCATTGTATTAGAAAACAATGGCGGAAAGTATTTTTCAAGCTCACACAAAATTTCAATAATCTCAATGTTGATTTACTGCAATTTCTCTATGTCAAGAACACGCTGACATAATTTATTGAAAAATGAACATAAGCGAATTATTGTTTTTCTTGCCTTCTTTGACAATAGCCTTCTTATTACTACCAGCAACAAATGTTGCATTAAAATATGGTAATCATGTCCTTTCAAACCACTAATCCTACAATCCTCCAATGATATACGATTTTCCAAATTTGAACAGTAGCCGTCAGGTCCTACAAAATCATACAGTCTTTTGCAAAATATATTTTTCTCGGATTTTGATAACGTATAAGGAGCCGGTGGAAGATATGATTTCTTCCTGCGAAGTTTTGCATGAAGCTCGTGCCGAATTCGCCATTCTTCTAAATCCTTTGTATAATTAAATCCATCTTTTGATTTGTTATCATGCAACATTATGCCTAAAATGCTTTCACCATTATTTTCCTCGACATGCATTATAACTAAATTATGACGTAACGAAGTTCCTATAAAAAACAATAACATACACATAATTTAATGTATATTTAATTGTTAAAACATTTTAAAAAAAACTCACCTACTAATATGGAAAATCAAAAAAAATTGATCCCTTTTTCCATCTTGATAGCTCCAACTGTGTAGGATCGTTGTCTTTATCGCCTTCATCGTTCATATCATGCGTACTCTTCCTCTTTTTCAGCTTAATAGGCTTTATCTTAATGACATTTTTCTTATTGTTTCTCCTCTGCCTTTTTTCTTCTCTTTCACTTTCCCAAAATTATTTGCAAAATCTTTTAATAATACAAAATTATTTCTTCTAATTAAAATTCTAGGAGCATTACCTAACTCCGTTTTGTTATCAAACCAAGCCTTCTGTTTCCTCCGTGAACCTGACATAGGTAGATATCTTCTATGGCCCATATAGACATTCTTTCAACTATACTTCAACCAACGGTGATGAGTATTAACACCGCACGGTGGGCAAGCTTTTTCTCCCTTCACACAACATCCAGCAAGGTTTCCATAAGTAGGAAAATCATTAATTATCCACTGAAAAATTGCTTTCATTTTAAATAATGTTTTACTAAATGCATCATAAGTATCAACTCCATTACTCCATAAATAATGCAAGTCTTCAATCAAAGGTGCCAAATATACATCGATATCGTTTCTGGGATGCTTTGGACCAGGAAAAAGTAATGTTAACAAAACATTTTCCTTCTTCATACACAACAGAGGTGAGAGATTATATATCACAAGCATTACCTGCCAACAACTAAATTTGGAACTCAACATAGAAAATGGATTGAATCCATCTGTAATAAGATCGAGTCTAAGATTGTATGGATCGATTGAAAAATATTTCTGTCGTTCATCCACCATATTCCATGCCATAGAATCCACCGGATGACACATTTTTACGTCATTGCTTCTATTATTGAAATGACATCTTAAATATTCGACCAACTTTTGAGATTTAAACATTCTTCTAAATCTTCGAATTATTGGAAAATATCTCAACACTTTATTTGGAACACCTTTTATAACCTCTGAGGTAAGTTGATTTGTGTTCTTTTCTAAAAAGAATACAGTCATTCTCACAAGGATGTATTTTTTTCAAAACCCATGTCAAATGCTTTAAGAAACTTCTTCACCTCATATATAGTTTTGGGAAGTACATTATCCTTTAGAAAAAACAAGTGTTGCATGTTAAACAACGTGTCAAACCCACTATCGGATAGACTAGTCTCACGTTCAAGATTGTATAAGACGGTGATGGCGGATAACTTTGTATGGTCTATGCATTCGGGATACAATGGAGTTTCTGCATCTTCCAAACTCTTAAGTAGTTCATCCTCCCTTCTTTGAGAATCATCATCATCCTTATCATCGGCAAAAAATCAGAATCCAAAAATCTACATCTTCATAGCAAATCATCTTGAATAAGTAATATATGTCAAATGAATTTGTTTTTTTAGCTTGCCATGGCAATACCATCTATTAGTATTGTATTTAGAATCCAGTTCTTTTATAACTAAATGAACAACGATGATGTGGTCATATTGTCATCTAAGATTTTGACAATTTGTACATGGGCACAAAAATTTCTCAACATTTATTCGATTTCTTTTTGCCATATGCACAAAATTCAAATCTCCTTGTCGGTACTCTATACTAGTCCTAAAATAAACATTAAAATAATTTTTAATATTAAAATATATGTGTTACTTCTCAAAATACAAATTTAGGTTAAGCATTAGATAGTTACCTGTTTAAGTACACCCATCCTTTTCCATTAGTAATACAGGAATTCATATAAGTTTTCAAACTTTGACATAGAATTTGATTTCCTATTATAATCAGACAACAAAATACTTCAAAAGCAAACACATGTGAGATATGATATATCATCTCTTTTCTTAAGCTACAAAATATATATAACCAATCATCTTTTCAGCCAATCCTTTTTAACCAAAATATTACTTCTACCCATAGTTTTGTTATCTTATATACAATTTAGAAAATGTCATTTCTCCAGGCCATGGCTCTAAGCTCTTTCAGCCATATAAATACTGAACTATGTAGAGGCAATTAACTTGCCTAATACAACAGAATGAATCATGGCATATATAATAACTATCATTTATGCATGGCACGACTCCATTTATTAGAACTTAGAAGTTTTTTGTGGTAACATCAAAAAGAAAATTATACTATTATTATTTCCTATATTTAATTTTAACATATGTATACTATATTTTATTTGTTCAAGCGTAGATAAATCATATCATATTACAAAGAAGCAAGTCACTCATGGTAAGCCCAAGACAAATAAGATTCAAACTGACAACCAAATAAAATTAGAATAAAATGTCAACAGTCAACAATGAAAAAGGTTTTTACAAATCTGATAGAATTGAACTTATTTATTAGTACTAAATTCTCTTATAGCCATGTCTATTATGATATCTATGAACATCTGAAAGCTCGATTGGACATCTGAAAGTAAGTTTGATGGCTAAACTAATTTTATGATTTTATTTTGCGATCGAACAATTTTACCATAGACAAATTCTCCTATAGCTACGTATATTCACTCAGGTAAAAAGTAACATATTATATACTTATGGGATTGCATATTGTGTAGTAAAATGCATTTTACTAATTGATCATTATTGAAAGTCAATTCTTCTTTTTCATCATTAAGCAATCTTGTGCAGTCGCTTTTTTGTGAATTATATATATATATATATATATTAATGTACGATGTGGATTGGCGTTAACTGAGAATGGATACAACCGACAGGAGTAGATCCGGAAAGCAGACCTGACACTTGCATTTGGTTCTACCACTGTCATTCGAGATGGTTGAGTATGAAAAGCAATTCTTATGTCAACGTCTCATCTTAAATATTTGTGGCGCTCTATACCTATCAACAAATTCATTCTCGCTTGCAGGCTTAGCATAATGAGTCTATATGAAGATGAAAACACAAAGAATTTTGCTAGAATATTCAAGAAAATGAAAATGTAAAAAAAGTGCGATCATTTAGATCCATCGGAATGTTTCTTTCACCAGTTTATACAATATAAATTACTTACGATGTAATTATCAAGACTAAAATTAGGTCACCTCCTCCAATTTTTATGGGTCAAAAATAATCTTTAGTCTGTCGTACAAGCTTTGATCAAGTCAACCTCAACCACTATCCAATAGCGAGTAATCAACGATTAAAGGATCATCTCACTACTAAATCAAAAGCGGTTTGAATGGGTGGATGTCATTTTTTCAAGATGTACTTCTAAGACTTTGGAATTAAGTTAATTATTAATTCTACCTTGTAGCGTTTCGTTAGATATGCATATATTATTATTTTCATCAATTAGAATGTTACCACAAAGTTGGTTGGTAGTACATGTTGACCCGCCATTTTAAAAAGACAGTCACGCAACGGTTCTATGGTTAACGACGTGCTCAGGACTCGAGTACGTTCTCATGGAAGCAATTTGGTTCATCAGGAGGTTGTGAGAAGTAATTACTTAATAACAAACAAAACATTCAATTTTGTTCCATTTTGGGAAAATGAGCTATGAAGATGGTGTATCTTTTTTTTGGAAAAGTTACGTTTGATGTCTATGATCTCATACTCATTCAAGAAGTGTGAATCTTTCACTTCTCGTTTTATGGAAAGAAAATCTACCATATCATCATAAGAAAAGAAACTAAATTATAATGACATAATCGAATGAAACTACCCTACATCGAAATTCATTACATCTCCTTCCAAATATTGAAAACAAATGGAATATTATGGGTACATAAAATTTTTACTCCACTAAAAACATAACTTGTATATAAAGTCCTACAGTACTCTAGCTACATATGGTATGTTGCAAAGTGGTATGATGCAAAGTGTGCTTAGTTTTCTTAAACTAAGCCCACTCAATTTAGATAAACTGACTTAGTTTAATCAAATAGAGAAAGCTTGGTGTTTTTACTGAGTTACTGTTGAGTTGATAATTGGGCGGCGAACCACATATACAAACTAAGCGGTGAAGCTCGATAAACTGAGTGCTTTTCTCAGTTAAAGACTGAGCAATAAGCCTTGTTAAAAACTGAGCTTAGCGCAGTTTTTAACTAAGTTTACCACGTTTATAATTAAAAGAAATGAAACAAAACTACAAAAAGGCTGTCACAAAAAGCTCACTCTAACCTCAATTCAAAAGCTCAATCTAACATCTACGACAACTTTTAATACACTTAACCGCAATGATAATTTCTTAATATACAAGATAATATTTAGTACATCCTACCTCAACGTGAAACACAATCTCAATTATATTCTAGATATGAAAATGATAATTCATATATATGAAATAATTTTAATAAATCTTACTTCAATTTGAACGAAGATCTTAATTGATTTTTAGATCTAAATGACCCAAATAAGCAAGCTTAGATGTCAGGTCTTCAAGGGATTGGAGGGGTTCTGACCGAAAACCACCATGGAAGGGTGAACGAACAATTGGAGGGCGAGATGAAATCGATCCCGAAATCGCGATTGGAGGACGAGATGAAATCGTATGCAAAGTAGAAGAAAATTTTGAGGGGTAAATTTTTCACGAGGAGGGAATTTTTGGTTCTATGCGAAGGAAGAGGAACGAATTCTATGTGAAGCGGAAGCAAATTTTAAGGGGGAAATTTTCAGAAGGAGGGAAGTTTTTGCATGAAGGAAAATAGTAAACGTGACAAGGTAAGTTTGGCTGTAAGTGTTAATTTTGCAAATGTTAATGAATAAAAATAAAAGGAAAAATGGATTAAAATAGTATTGGTTACTTTCACACCATAAACGCTGCTGCTAAATGTAACCAAATACATATTTTCTTGTAGTGTTAGAACCTACGACAACGGTAATTCCTCGGCCTTCATAACTCTTATTCGTCAACCCTGTCAACTATCCATAAGCTCAAAACACATTTGAGCAACCATTATCCATGAGCTCAAAACATTCTTGAGTCATCTGCATATTCGTTGCATTTCGCCGATCAACGAACACTTCATATCACTTCAAATATTCCTCCTTGAATTCACTTCAAAGCCATGTCCATTCTCGAACCAAAATAATAATCATTTTTGGTCGACATTCAATTCATAACACTTCAGCCTTTCCGCTATGAAAAACATACCATAGCATTTAAATTTTCATCCACAGCATTTGTTAAATGTTGTAGTATCTTCTGCCCGATCCATAAAAACGACCCGACTCATCAGGCTTCCAAACGACCCAACTCATCAACGACCCAAAGCACCAACGACCCGATGCACCAACGACCCGATGCACCAATGACCCGAAGCATCAACAACCTGAAGCATCAATGACCCGAACACTTGAGGCGACCCATGCCAAACGACCCGAAGATTTAGCCGACCCATCATTTCTTGGGGAATAAGCCAAGTGACCCGACTCCAACTTGACCGATCAATCTCCAATCTCAACCAATTCGTCACCAAATGACAACATCGATGCACACCACTCATTCAAATTGATCAACTTCAACGATTCAATTAGTAACACTTTATTAAATAATCAAACAACATTATCGCAACAAGTATAATCATACACTCGTATCGAATTCACTAAATCATGATAAAACAATGAAAGAACAAAATAGTGGATCTAAATTTTGCATAAGCATATGAATTAACATAAGAATTACCAATTTAAATTGCTAGATTAGATCCTATGGTGATTCGAATGGCAACATACTTACCATGATGTAGATCTAGGTGAAAACAACTTGAAATGATGAAAAGTTAGATCAAACAACCAATATTCTTGATTGAATCCATGCGAGAGTTTCTTATCACTCAACAGATCTTCAAAATAGCTTGAAAACCTCTAATCTCTAATTTGGACAATAAAGAACGATAAAGAACGACCTTCGAATCAATCACTTTGATGCAACCTACCTTTCTTCGATGTTGATATTCGATCTTCTAATCTAGATCTATGATTTTAATGGAGGGGAGAGGTGTTAGGTTGAGCAAGGTGGATCACTAGCTCAACCAAGAAACTAAACCATTCTCCTTGCCTCTAACCCCTTATTTATAGCCAAACCATTAGCCCACTAATGGGCGTCGCTAATCAGCCCACTAATGACTAATTAGTTTGTCCAGAAATTATATAGCACTAAAACAGCGATTCCTTCTAAACCTCTGAACCAAATCTTTGATGTGACTACTGTACGGAATTGACAACACCATTTCCTTTCCAATGGAATAATTCTCAGCACCTGAGTTGATTCTAGTCAAAAGTTATGCCCTATACAAAACTTATAGGAGTAAAACGGTCACAAATAAAATTGGTAAAAATTATGGATATGTCTCACATCCCGATAACCAACATATCCAAATATGAGAATGATCTGACCCTCAGGGAAATTAATAAAAATATTTTAAGATCCTCTGATATGAAAAATGTGAGTTGTTACATTCTCCCCTCCCTAGGAATTTTTCCCCTGAGTAGCCTATTTTACCATCCATGAGTAGCCTATTTTACCATCCAAACAAACACAAGCAACCGAAAACAACTCCGCATGTCTATCATCCATGAGTAGCCTATTTTACCATCCAAACTAGCATCCATCAAGTCATGCATCCATAGCCTTGACTTAGAATGTGGAATTCTAACGAATAGTACAAGCTACAATGATGTAAGGTGGTATAATATTAATGGGTCATACCAACGAAAAGTTCTGGACGGATCGTCTTCATTCTCTCTTCCGTTTCCCACGTACAATCGTCATCATCCACACTCCACTGCACCTTGACTATCTTAATCGTCTTCCTCCCAAACTATTTCGTGTCATTCCCCACAACACGAAGCGGCTTACAAGGTCTCATATCTACAAACTCGATTTCTAGGTCTTCGTACCGTTTCGGAGATACCACCACATCTGAATCATGCACACAATTCCATAGAAACAACACTTGGAAAATATTTTGCACACTCAACATCTTCTCGGGTATATCCAAATTATACACGAGCTTTCCAGTCCGCTCGACTATCGAAAACGGTCCAACGAACCTTGGGGCTAATTTTCCCTTACTTCTAAAACGAAGAACATTCTTCAATGTTGAAATCTTTACGAAAACCATATCACCAACGTCGAATTCCAAATTCTTTCGACGCTTATCGGTGTAACTCTACTGATGGTCTTGGGCTACCTTCATTCGTTAACAAACGATCTCGATACAATCTGAGGTATCTCTTATCATCTCTGGCCCAAGTACTAATTTATCTCCAGTTTGTAACTAACATGCTGGAGAATTACATGATCTACCATACAATCCCTCGTAAAGTTCCATCCCAATGCTCGACTAGTAGCTGTTGTTATATGCAAACTCAACTAGATGTAGATGGTCTTCGCACGATCCTCCGAAGTCCAATACACAAGTTCTAAGGAGATCTTCCAAAACTTGGTTAACCCTCTTGGTTTGACCATCAGTTTAGGGATGATAAGCCATACTCAAACACAATTCGGTTCCCACAATCTCTAGGAAACTCTTCCAAAATCCACTCGTGAACAGTGGATCTCGATCACTCACTATGCTTTTCGAGATACCATGGAATAAAACTATCCACTTTATATATAGCTCGACCAACTTCGATGTTGTCCTAGTCGATCTGACAGGAATAAATCTTGCTTTCTTTGTCTAACAATCCACAATGTCCCAAATGTCTTCGTTTCCTGCCCTAGTTCTAGGCAGTCCATCAATAAAATCCATCGAATTCTGCTCCTGCTTCCACTTAGGAACATTCAATGGATGAAGCAATCCACACAGTTTCTTCTATTCAACTTTCACTAACTAACAGTTCGCACACTTGGAAAAGAAGCTTCCAACATCTCATTTCTTTCCTTCCTAGTAGTAGGCTTGCTTCATGTCCTGATACATCTTATTACCACCAGGATGAATCGTCCAATTCGAGTGATGACATTCCCTCAAAACCTCATCTCTTAACCCATCGATATCAGGAACAACTACTCGTCCTTTCTTTCAAAGCTAACCCTCTTGATCGACCTCGAATTTATTATCTTCTGGTTCCAACTTTTAGACAATCTCGACAAGCTTTGCATCACGCTTTGACTCTCGCCGTTTCTTTCGATGAGAGTAGATCTTATCGATAAGCTTGCCAACATTTTAGGAACTAACTCACACCGAGGCCTGAAATCAAATCCTGTCATGTATTCGAGGTGCTTCCATTCTGAAAACATCGCTCCCAAACTTTCACGTCTCTGAATCAACGCATCTGTAACTGCGTTACCTTAACCAAGAGTATAGGATATACCAAAATCATACGATGCCAGAAACTCTAACCACCGTTGCTGCCGAAGATTCAATTCCATTTGGGAGAAAAGATACTTCAACGACTTGAGATCCGTAAACAACTTGAATCGAACTCCCAACAGGTTATGTATCCACATCTTTAGAGCAAACACGATCGCTGCCAACTCCAAATCATCGGTTGGATAGTTTCTTTCGTGCAGCTTCAATTGTCGACTTGCATAGGCCACAGCTGTATCCTTTTGCGTCAGCACTGCTCCAAGTCCAGTACCACATTCATTGGTGCATACCACCATCTCTTCATTCCCGCTTGGAATGGTCATAACAGAAGCACTCATTAATCTCTCTTTCAGGATTCTAAATGCTTGTTCACACTTTGAATCCCACGTGAAAACTTGATTCTTCTTCGTCAATCCTGTTAATGGTGCAACTATCTTGGAGAAATCCTTGATAAATCGATGATAATATCCGACCAACCCAAGGGAAACTCCTCACGTCCATCACATTTTTAGGTTTAACCCAGTCCTGGATTGCCGCCATCTTAGGAGGGTCAACCGCTATTCCATTTCCAGAAACAATATGACCTAAGAATCTCACTTCACTCTTCCAAAAGTGACACTTTGAAGACTTAGCTCTCACTGATGTTTTCACAAGATTTCCAAAATAACTCTCAAGTGCGTCTTATGCTCTTCCTTATTCCATGAGTAAACTAGAATATCATCCATGAACACAAGCCCGAACTTGTTCAACTGATCCCTAAAGACCCTATACATAAGATCTACAAAATACACTGGCACGTTAGTCAACCCAAACGGCATCATCAACCATTCGAAGAACTGGATGGTGTCCTAAAAGCACTCTTCGACACAATATCCTTTGCCACCCTCAACTGTTTGAATCCCATTGCCAAATCCATCGGAGAAAACACCTTGGCCTCGTGAAGCTGATTGACCAAGTCGTCTATCCTCGGCAACAGATACTTGTTCTTCTTAGTCATCTTATTCAGCTTGTGATAGTCCACACACAATCTCAAAGATCCATTTTCCTTGGTTGCAAACACAACTGGTTCACCCCATTCGGACATGCTCCTCCGAATGAATCCTTTTCCCAAGAGGTCACCTCCAACTCTCGTTGTTCCTTAAGTGCCATCCTCCTAAGAGGCATAACGATAGGTCTAGCACCTTTGACCAAATCGATTTTGAACTCAATTTCGCGATGCAACAGCAACCCTTTGACCTCGTCAAAGACATCATTAAACTCACTTGCGATCGGCACCGATGACAAGTCTTCCTGTGGAATCACAAGCGAATATAAATAGCTCATGAAGACACCATCTTCGGGCATACATAGAATCACAACCATTCGCCCTTCCACATTCCCGACTATCACCTTGAGCTTCACGCAATCCACTTTTGTCGCATACCTCTTGAGCCAGTTAATACCCAAAATAATCCCAAACCCAGCAAAGTTCAAAATAAAGTAATCACACACAAAGAAGCAACCATGACTCGATAACACTAAACCACGACAAATCATGCACAAACTTGATAAACCCCCAACTGGATTTGTAACAACCCGATTTCTAATAGACCGATTTTTTTTTCAAAATTCTAATCTACCAAAACCCGTGTTGGTTTGTTTAGTATCCAGCAGAAAATATAGATATAATAAACACATCAGAGCTCAGAAAACATCTCACAGCGGAATGGAATAAAATATAATATAATCAAATATAGCCTTAACCAAATAATAATACTGCCTAACTAGTATCCAAAGCTACTATATCTCTGTCAAAAATATAACCTACGTGTACGTTTTTAGGAGGGGGGTCAGAACATAAGTTCTGGTGACTGGATTTAAACTACACATTCTGGATAACCCTACATATACCATCCAGTTATATTTTCTCATTTTTTAGGTTACTTGTGTTTATAGCACTCAAGGCTTACACACATGTCGTAACCATCTACTCCCTAGTAGATTAACCTAATATGGTATATACGTAGCTATCCCCAATATTAAGGTACACCCCATGGTACCCCTCTCGCGCGGTCTCCGTCATAACGCCGAAAAAATATACGCAGTCCCTCATCATACGCTGAAACAACGTATGGATCTCTGTATAACGATGTCACGTTCCGCATAGAACCGCCATCGCCATGCTACATAAGCTTATGGACTACTACCTTTGAACCATTCGATTGAATCAGATTCCATCACAGAGTAATGCCCTAGACTCTACGATACACCACCTGGAGCAGACATACATGTATCTAGACTTTTTCACACATGTATCATTAATTGTACTTGATGCCTCAACCTCGATGATACACCATCCGAAAACGGTATGCATGGATCTGCACATATTATCTACTGTGAACCGAGTTCTGTAACAGGGCCATATTAGATACACAAAAATCGGTCGGGGCCTTTTCAAATATATGTATACATAGATGCTATGGTCTACATTTTCACGGTGGCTATGGTCCCACCTGACCCCTCCCTCAACCATTGAAAGGCCAACAATTATGAGAGCTAGTGACGTGCCCCTAACAAACAATCTACATCCAAATTGGCATGTCCTGCAACCAAAGCCTCGATAGTAAAAGGTCAATGGTCATTTTAGTTAGCTCTCCGCCTTTCCGCATCACGCTGACTGTCGATGACTGGTACCGATGATTACGATGGCTGATACCTGATGATTATGATCAATCAGATGGTTCGACCCGCCTAAGGCAAACAGATGAGATGGTCGTCACCCGACTAGTCACAAGGCACTAGATTTGTCAAAATACCTAAGCAACCCTACAGCCTTCTGACTGCCCACTATCGTGGAAATCAAGGTATACTCACTGGGTAGTAACGCGTAGACCCAACCCCTAAGAGCATAGCATAAACGCTGCCACCTCACAAAGGACTACTATGAGTACCCTCCACGTCCCAGGAAGTTGCATGCCTCCCCTTCCAGTCCTTTAGAGCTAGCAAAATATTAGCAGAACATCAGGCAGAACAGGAAGCATAATCAGATGGACGTGTGCTCCCCTCGTGTCTCATGACACCACGATGATATACCCCATTTGGTTCTTCACTTTCAGATGTACGGATTGGTCCAAGCGCGTTAGGTTAACGTGTTATTAGGCGCTATGTCCAAACGATTAATTACACGCTAACTTTACCTTATTAGACTTCTAGTTAACTTTGTTATTTCAGTTTATATTAACTTCTTATTCAGGTTACCAAGATCTTTTTGCTTATTAGTTTCGGTTATATAATTTAACCCATTTAAGTTCATTACCTATAGCATGTTATTCTTATCAGCAGATTTCAGATTCTCGGGTTTTCAGATAACACATTCTTCTTATTAGCAGGATTCAGATTCTCGGGTTTACAGATTACTTAATTTATAACTAAGTACAACTTATTGCATTTGTAACTGCCCGCACTTTACGTATCAGAAGATCGTAAAATATTTTTATTTTATTCCATGAGGGTTGGATCATTCCCATCTTTTGATATTTGCTTACAGGGATGTGAGACATGTCCATAATTTTTACTGATTTTTTTGTGACCATTTTCCCCCGTCAGTTTTGTAAAGGGCATAATTTTTGACTCGGGTCAAATCAAAGGGTGAGACTTGTGCCATTGGAAAGGAATTGATGATTACCTTTCCGTAGATTGATTACATCAAAGATTTGGCTCAAGGGTTTGGGAGAAATCGCTGTTTTAAAGTTTTTTAGTTAGCTGTCCAGGTTTGGTAAGCCAAAGTGGGCTGAATTGGGAAGGCCCATTAGGGGATCGGTGGAAACTATAAATAGGGGGTAAGGGATATGAGAAAGGGTTTGAATTTTCCATCCTCTCATTGGGAGGTCTTGTGCTCCTCCTTTCTCTAACAATTTTCCACCATTAAAAATCAAAATCCAAGGAGGGAAATCATAGATCTACACTATTGGAGGCTAGATCTACATCAATTGAGGCAAGAATTCATCAGATCAAGGTGTTTGGTGCGAAGTGCTTATTTCCCAAATTCATATTCCTTTGATTTTTGCTTGTTTGGGATAATCGTGAGTGATTTACATCTCTCACATGGATTCAATGAAGTATATGAATGTTAGATCATGTTTTTCATCAAATTCAAGTGTTTTCTCATAGATCTACACCATTATATGTCCATTTTCATATGAATCACCATATGATCTAATTTAGCAAGTTTAAACCATTAATTCCATGATATTTCATACATTTATGTGAGTAAGATCTCTCATTTTGATCATATGTTCATCTTTATGTTTTTGGTGAAATTTACATCATTTTAGTGATAATTGTCATATTCACGTTGTTAGCAATGTTATGACATGTTTATGGTTGTATTTGCTGAGTTTGATGAGTTGGTTTCGTCGAATGTATCGTTTGGCGAAGTTTTGGTCGAAATCGAAGTTGAAAGGGAGGTGTGCAGGTTTTTGGTCGGCCACAAAATCGGTTAGGCAAGTCACCAGTTGGGTCAACGTAGTCACTAGTTGGGTCAGCCTAGTCACCAGTTATGTCGGCCTAGTCACCAATTGGGTCGGCCAGTCACCAGTTGGGTCGGCCTAGTCACCAGTTGGGTCGGCCTAGTCACCAGATGGGTCTTGCAGGTCACCAGATGGGTCGGGCTAGTAACCAGATGCGACTTGCAAGTCACCAAATGGGTCTGGCAAGTCACTGGATGGGTTGGGCAAGTCACCACTTGGGTTGGGCAAGTCACCAGATGGGTCGGACAAGTCACTAGTTGGGTCGGGTAAGTCACCAGATGGGTCGGCAAGTCACCAATTGCGTTGGGCAAGTCACCAGTTCGGTCGGGCAAGTCACCAGTTGGGTCAGGCAAGTCACTAGTTGGTTTGGGCAAGTCACCAATGGGTCGTACTGTTCTAGTCAGATATTTATGGTGATGATGTGACTTAGAAGTGAATTCAATTGGGAAGGTTTGAAGTGTTGAAAAGTGTTCGTTGGTCGGAGTAGAACAACGAATGAGGTGACAACTAAATGGTTGTGAGTTGGTGGATAATAGATTGCTCGAGAAGGTTGCTTGAGCCATGAGGAGTCATCGAGTTGGATGACTAGAGATGCGAAGGCAGAGAGATTATCGTTGTTGTAAGTTCTAGCAAGCTCGAAGTAGGGGTACATTAGAGACGTCCAAATGATCGATTGTACGTCGACTACCCTAGGTCTTGTAGAAAGGCCTAGTTGTCAAGGTTGGACATTTGAAGTTTATGCTGGAACCGGAGTTACCATTAGCCTTTGACATATGGTAAGGTTAGTCGTCATACGATTAACGATGGTTTCGAAGTAGGATTGGCGGTGATAGCCAGAGTCTAATATGATTGAGTAGTTGCTTTGTTTGAACCGTCTCATGTAGATTGTCCAACGTCGAAGGAAATGTTCCTTGGGTGCTTGTCTGATATTGGTTTAGGCCTTTGGGGCTTGTGCTTGAAGGGGGTTGAGTTCGATTATGAAGGTTTACATGAGATCTATAATTTGGATATCATGAGTGCTTTGCCATAATTGAATGAGTGTTCTAGTTTTCATGGATGTATAGTTGAATTGTTCAAAGTAAAGGCTATCACTGTCCGATGTGGAGAAGATAAGGTTGAGTTCTTCTCTGGTGTTGTGGGTAGATTGGTATGTTTATCTATCCCTTCTCATATACTTTACTGTTGAAGTTTGTTAACTGTTTTATCGCTCACTAAGACTGTTGTCTGACTCAAGGTTTTATGTCTCCTCTTATTACTTTGGGTTGATCATCCAGTTGTGGATGGGCAGACTAAGTAGCAGGTTACAGGTAATTAGTGAGGACTATGTTGCTGTGCAGAGGCAAGTAGGAGGCTGACATACCAGTTTTATTACTACCTAGCAATTCTATTTCTGCTGTTGAGTATTCTATGAGTGTTGTATTGAGGACTTATGTACAAACTTTGGTATCAGTTGGATAACCTTTCAAGATGTTGAGGAAGTTTTCAATATATGATGCTCATTACTATTACCTATTTTATATGTTCTATTATATTTTATCCTTGCTCTATGAGTTCTACGACAGGTTTCGATGTTGTTTACCTACTTTGATGATCGTCCATAGCGCCTGGCACACCCTTCAGCGCATTATTAATCTTGTTTAGTGCGGGGGGTTATGGGCGGTCGTCACATTTTGTATCAGAGCTCTGGTTAACGATTTTAGCCAAAGTTTAAGGACGTAACCACGTATGAGAGACATACTTGTAGATTTTAGTTGGATGCTTACTGTATATATTAGCATATATAGTAGTAACGGTTGTTTTCCTTTAGCAGATTTTCTTGGAAGTGGCTAGTTATTCTAAATTGCAGATTCAGAATGAGTAGACGAGAAACAAGACCGCTGCTAGGGGAGCTAATACTGGAGAGGGAAATGGAGGTGAACCAAATTACCTGGCCATGTTTGAAGCCATGATGGAGGCATTCATGCGAAGGGTCCCCACCCAGTGGCAGCTACGGTAGACATAGGAGTTCAGTTGCCTTGAGTTGTGGACTTTGCGAAGCTATGCAAAGATTATATACCTCTAGGAGGAAAACCATTCAAAGGGTCTGAGCCAGCTGAAGAGGTTCAGAGGTGGATGGATTCTTGTGTTCGCATCTTTGGATACTAAAGTTTGGATGGTACAACCAAGAGAAAGCTTGCGTCAAGGCAACTACAAGGCAGGGCCATGGAATAGTGGAGTTCAGTCACGCTTGAGACTCCAGGGGAAGAAATTTCATGGGATCAATTTCAAGCTAAGTTCGAAGCAAAGTTTATCTCCACTGCTCAGGAGTCGGCTTTGTTCAAGAAGTTCGTAGAGCTGAAACAGAATGGACGTTCTATTCCTGACTATGTTTATGATTTCGAGGCCTTGTCCAGATATGCTTGTTCCTACATTGATACCCCCTATCAGAAGAACGAGAAGTTTGTTACGAGTCTGGATACCTATATTAGAAGGTCGTTGGTGGATCATCTTGATGATTCATTCGAGAAGGTTATGGAAAAAGCTATTCGCCATGAGAGCTTGTTTCCTAAGGAAGCTAATGTTGTTGCTGCAACCAAAGAAGTTCAGAAACCACAACAAGGTGGTAATAATAAGAAAAGGAAGCAGCAACAGCATAAGGGAAAGAATGGCCAGAAGAAGCCTAAGAGTGAGGTGGTTTGCTTTAACTGCCAATAGAAGGGTCATTACTCGAATGAGTGCAAGAATCCTAAAGCTGAGAAGAAGTGCTTCAAGCGTGGGAAGCCCGGGCATGAGAAGAAAGACTATTCAGAATCAGCTAAGAGAAAGCGGATTGTGATGTCATATGCTTTGGAAACCGTGTCATCTTCTACAAGATCTCCTACTGCAGAGGAGAAGGGAAAGGGTGTCATGGTGCAAGGTACTCTTTCTATTAATGGTGTTTCAGTTCAAGTTTTGTTTGATACTGGAGCATCGCATTCATTCATTTGCAATGAGCTTGTTTGTCGCTTAGGTATGGAACCCAAGATTTGTGATAGACCATTGATCGGACTAATCCTATAACGACCCGGTTTCTGGACTAATTTTATAATATATATTGTATAAATAATATTGTTAATTTAATATAATTTAATAAATAAGATTTATGTATTTGGTAAAATATCTGGGAAATTCCAGTTAAATATAATTGTTGATGGTTTAAATTTTCATTTAACCGAGATGTATGTGTTTATAAGATGAATGATTAGTGTTTTATCATCTTATTGTATTTTTAATTTGCTTTTAGCTTATTTAAATATAAGATTTAAAAGAGAATATTTATTTATTTGATAACATTAAATAGATCAAATTCATTTGAAATAGAAAAATAATTATTCTAAAAATCACGTTTATGTATATATTAATTTAGACAAGTGCTTGTTATTTTAACTATGTTTGTTTGCATTGAAAACTTGCTTTTAAATTCATATAAATTATACTTAAAGTTAATTCAGAATTTAATTTCTTCATATGAAATCATATATGCAAGGATATGCATATGTACATTTAGTACAAGCTAACTCATAGGATGACTAGGGCTACATAGCACGACATTTATAAATCAATATAGGAAAAGATAGTATCACTTCATTTTTAGATAGCCGGTATTAGGCTTGTAAGTAGGAAAATGGGTAGCATGTTGTTTTCAAATCTATATATAGGCACATGTGCAGCTTGAACATGTCTACAGACACTTGAACTAGGATCTGACTTTTCATTTACAAACAAATAATACATAGCGTTTCAAATCAGCATGTGCAAGTCTGAAAATTTAGATATCCCAGACCTTTCAAGTAAGAAAAGAAACAAAGTCTACAAAGAAGCAAGGCACATGTAATGTGGATCTGTAGATGGAAACACCCTGCGCAGCCTTAAAGGGTAAGTTTGATTTGATGCTATGTGAAGTGCATACACTAGTACATACACATGTACTGCTAGGACGTGCATAAGCTGAAACACTAGAGAGAAATTGTGCCATCAAATATCAATTTATGATGTTGCAACGCTGCATCACTTTCACATGGTTGTTGCATTCACCCTTCACATCACCAATTTAAGCCAGCCTGCCCCTTCCCATCCAAAAGCGCCTGTACACCCACTAGGACATTGATCAGCACACCTATGTACATGCAATGTTGTACCCAAGAACAGTGCATAGTTGTATTAGTATCGAAGTTTGTATGCATTTAAAGAAGATGTAGTAGGATAGGTGACTTAACAAAACTTCCCTTCAATCAAATATCACTCCTTTTAAAAGAAAAAGCTGTTGCATATGAACTCTACAAGCCTACAAACCTACTTCACTTAAGTCCAGTTTTTATCTATAAATACATGTAGAAACGCACACACAAAAGCATACTAATACGCTGGAAAACAAATGAGAAGTAATAGAAGACCTGTGATAGAAATGACTGAAGACTGAGATCACAAGACTGGAAAGAAATTGGAAAGACAGTAAATGAAAATGTGAGTAAACACTCCAAACTTTTGTGATGTTTTACATAAATATTGACTGAAATTAAACTACGTAAATGAATCCATCATATTGATACAATCTTAGAAGTTGTTAAGGCTAGTTAAACCATGGCGGAATGATTGAGATGTATAAGTAGTAGCATTTAAATGTGAGTAAACATCCTACACCATTTTACTGTTTACATTTAGTTCTAGTATGATTCAAACTGATAGGTGATGATATATGTACTCAACATCTTGATGCAAGTATGGATGTTTAATCTTTGTAAACCTTGCAGATAGAAATTGATGGTTTGAATGACTAGAGAAAACAGAATTTAAATAGAGTAGTTTCTGCTGTGAGTAAACGGTCTAAATATCTTTACTATATATATATATATATATATATATATATATATATATATTCAAACCATGTGTGTGCCTGCGTGTTCTTACGATATTTGATTCACTGCAAACTATAGTGCAAAACTTATGTAGTAACAAGAGACAAATTAACATACAGCATATATACATGGGTGTTGCGCAGGTGAAATTTAAGATATGTACATGTGACTAAGAATATCAATGGTCATGTTATCCTATGGTTCAGCCATGTAAATCACTAGATTAGTTGGCATTATGTTGTTTTCATATGACAACAGATATGTAAAATAATGGCATATGGCGTTATTTCCATTTAGGCGACACTGTAAGCCACCTTCAGACACATGCTGGTGAGCATTGACTGCAGGAGTGTGCCTCACATACGTGCCACATTGCCCATATTTCATATATAGGCAATATCAATATCTCTGCAAATGATTGAGAATGGTTTATATTCAATACCAGTAGTCTCAAAAGCAGCATGGATCTCTAGATGTATGTAGTAAGCTTCCCTATGAACTGAAATGTTTGTAGATAAATATATATATATGCTAATTTGAAAATGGTAATTTAATTAGTCTCGCAAGCTTAATGAACAAATAACATGGAAACAACCTGAGTATAACTTGAGCACCTAACAGTAAAATGGACACCCTGGAGGTTTCAACAACAGAACGTGTTCTTACAAAAAGGTTAGCCTGGTTCAAAGATTTGTACTACGTGCTAATGTTATGGGATCAGTTTGGGTGGCCAGAGTAATTATATGACAGAAATAGATATTATCAAGTATTCAGAAAAACAATAGTATCTTAGATATCTGTGGTAATAAGGACTTATATAATTAGTCGTTGGAGATCTATGAGTAATAATGAACTGCAAGCGGAAATATGAAGTAGTGATATAAAGAAAATAAAAAAAGAACAATGAAATAAACCTGCGAAACAATGATAAAACTGTAAACTAAATAAACTAAAGTCAAAGCAAGAACTGAGAAGAAAAATTCTGGAAGTTAAAATCAAGATGGTGACAGCTCAGCAAGACGATGATCGAAGCAACTGTAATGATATGCCCTTGCAACATGAAATTCAGATAACATTTTCTCTCTTCTTACACCATGAGTGGAATCTCCAAAATAGTTCAATGTAGTCCAATGCAAACCAAAATATAGGCTAGTGCACCAGGAATGTTCGAAAGGGAAGGAAGTTCGCAAGCTTGAGGCGAAGTATGGTTATGATCGGTGCGTGGTTGTGACGAGGAGAAGATGTGTACGTGCATAAGGGCACGCTATGCACTGTGTTGATGAAAGGAGAGTGGGAAGATTAAGGTCCTGCAGGGAAGAAGCATTGAAGCAGGTCGATCACCGTTGTGGACTGAGAGTTTGCCGTACATGGGGATGACGGAAACAGCAGTAGTAACTAATGAAGAAAGATGGCCGAATTATTGTGTACTACATTGATGCATGGACCAAATATTTTGAATGGTTCGGCAAGAAGAAAACAGAGGAAAATGATAAGTATAAGAGTGTAGGGAAATTTGCTAATCCATGTTTAGTGCAAGATTGCTGATGCATGCCTTTATTCCATGAGTCTATGTCTTTTGGGAAATAAAACTAAAAGGTGCATAAATTAGCAAAAATAACATATGTTCGAGTACCATGCCAAATTAGCATAAATAGTTTTTAGCCAAACTGTTAAGCTCTATTTTACGAATTTCCTAATAATCGAAGTCAAATTATGATAAAAGAAATCCGCAAATGAAAGCAAGAACAGTCCACCTTGTAATTCTTGTCGATTCTCTCAACTGCAAAACAATCACAAAACTCTTCAAAACATAGTTGTACATTAAAAGGATGATCAGAACCATGTTGCAGACCTTTTGAGGACTGATACGTACATCATTATTAGGGCATGTCTTAAGAGAGAACAAATTAAACACGACACAACAATATTCGTTACAACAGTGGGTAAACCAAACAAAATAGTTTCTGACATTACGTGAAAACAGACATCAAACACAAGAATAAAAGACAACAGGATGTAGAAAACTGGAACTTGAAAGGAAAAAAAAGGGTATGCACACAAGTTCGAAATGAATAGAGTTAAAAATATATACATATAAAAGAAGAAAAGGAAGAGCAGAGGAAAGAGGGGAGCTGGCCTTAGAAGTATGGCGAGTTTTAGAACTTTGGGACGGAAATGGAACTAAGTCATGCATGACTGGAAACATGGGGGCTCACGCAAGATCATGACTGGGAACAAGGAGGCTAGCGCAAGATAGGAAGAGGATCATTTCGGATGGACTATTGGTCTTGCTAAACGGTTAAGCTGAGAGAAGTGGGTAAGGCTGTTTGTTATTGGGCTTATGGGCTAAGAATAATTAAAGAAGAGAATAATGTTTTATTTAGAAACTTAGGTTCTTATATATTTAAAATATAACATTTCATACAAAATTTAAGAACAAGAAATTCACTTAAATGGTTTACTCTGAACGGTAAATCAAATTTCGGCTGGGTACACGAAATTTTGATCGTAATGGAACGAGGGAATTCAAGTTATACAATCTAATCAATTTTATTTAAAATTGATTTTTATAAAAGTAAAAAAGAAGCGTATAAAAGGAGGTAAAGAAAAGGGTCCAAATGCTATTGAAGTTGTATCGTAATTGCAAGATAGACATCGTCGTGTAAAACTTAAGATTAAATCTCTGATATTTATATATACCATCTTTTGAAAACAAAATAAATGTTAAATAAAATCAACTGATTTATTTCCTACGGGTTATGAATGGTAAAATTTAAAATAAGTGTTACCCAAAGTCACATCTTTTTGAACTGTTATTAAGTTAACGTCAAAAATTGTTGTTTGCTATGGTGTGATGAATGATTTTTGTAAGGCAATCGGCCGAACTAGTTTAAAATGAAACGGTGACACGTTTCACTATATTTCAATCATCGTGAGTTGTTGTTATTTCGAAATTAGAAAATAGATTTTTACAAGTAACTAATTTGAAAGGACATTATATATATATGATCTGAAAGAATAAGTTTTACTTGATCACACCATTTAAATTGATAGTTAAAACAACGACTATCAAAGAAATATTCCCTACGCGTTAGTTCAAAGAGACCGGGATGGGAACTGGACCCAAAACCACTTCAAACCAACTATACGTTCATAGCTAACATGCAGGCGTATAAAGATGGAGTATTGAAGACCGATGATCTTCATGATCGAAAGAACTACTAGTTGAATTTCTTTGGTCTGGTCCACCAGAGTTATTTTGACTTGTGATTCTATTATGATTGAAATCTTCGGATTTGCAAGAACTATTCGCTACTGATCCATGGGGTGATTCCAATATTGGATGCAGTAGGAGAGTGCCTTCGGTTCATCCTATTCCTGGATGACTTGTATGGACGAATATCTGACAGAGTATTTCCTAAAAAAACAACGTACATTGATTTTTACAAATATACCAAGTTGATGGCAAAGAATGACCCTTCTTTTACATCCAGAGTATACTTGTGCATGTCAATTAGTGATTTGATGGATCTGACGATGTGGCATTCAAAGTAAATGATGGCCAAATGTTCTAAAGTGAATTCAAACCTCAAGCCTCACAACCAGGAAATGGAAAAAATCGGGTAGGCAGCATGGCTATGTGGGTCGCTCACATTAGGGTGTATAATCACCTATCTAGAGAAATTCCTTTTTGCTTCTTAAATCTATTGATGTTGTCCCTTTCAGGAAACGGTTGTTGATCCCAACCGTTGGTGATATACATTCGATACACTCAAGTGAAATGAGTGGTCGGTCATGTGTGGTCGGGTTGCAAGATGTTCTTGTTGAACCCAGTGTATTCGCCTCTAGAGAGACACTATCGGCAGGTGCTTCCATACCTTGTCATAGTCAGAATCCAATCTTCAATAAGCGCTGCTGTTTTGATTGTATACTATATATGTAGAGCGTGAGATGCAAGCGTTCTTCTAAATTGATATTCATTTGTATTTAGACGCTATCATAATATCAGATGATATATATATGATTTCAAAATGTTTTGGGTTATCGTAAGGTAAAACCGTCTGTATTTTTGTGTGGATTTGGTCTTATGATTACCTTTTCTTTTGAAAAGATTTTTGAACTTTAAAATCAAGCTGTTTAAAATCGTTTACTCACACCAGTCCCACGATTGACCCAAATTTTATTTTTCTGTGTTTTCTCTAAACTCTTGGGTGCCCAAATTTATACGGGCAGTTAAGTGGTTTCGGGATTTTACAGATTTACTTGAAGGAGCTTGGAGCAGGAAGCTTCCACATTTGATATATAGAATTTATTTAGGTTGTGTTGTATACATGTTGTACTCTGATGATATATGTGAGGATAAATACAGTTTTGTATTTCAAGATGTTATATAATATATTTTATTCAGTTCCGCTGTGAGATTCGTTATACTCTGATGCTATTATGTTTAGTTCTTCTTTTTCTTCTACTCTAACTTTCTTTCTTCCTATTTCTCATCCTCTAACTTCTTTCTATTAATGATCTTTTAATTTCTGATGTTTTGATTAGTCGATATGTGGTACAAGACATGTATTAATATGGATAATCAGGATCAGAAATTTTCGGGTCGTTACAAATCTAGCTGGGGGTTCGTCCAGTTTGTGCATGATATGTCATGGTCTAGTTTTTTCGAGTCATGGTTGCTCTTTTATGCATGATTGCTTTGTTCTTAACTTCTCTGGATTTGGGATCATCTTAGGCATGGATTGGCTCAAGAGGTAAGCGGCAAGGGTGAATTATGAGAACTAAAGGTGTGGGTCGGGGATGTGGAAGGGCGAAAGGTGTTGATTAGATGTAAGTGTGAAGACGGCATCTTCGTGAGTTATCTATATTCGCTTGGGATTCCACAAGAAGACCAGTCATCAGTGTTGATCGCTAATGAGTATGTAGATGTCTTTGATAAGGTTAAATGGTTGTCGCCGCATCGTGAGATTGAGTTTCGGATCTATTTGGTCGAGGATGCTAGACCAATCGTTATGCCACTTAGGCGGATGGCGCCTAAGGAGCAGCGAGAGTTAGAGGTGCAAGTTAGAGGCCTTTTGGGAAAGGATTCATTCGGAGGAGTGTTTCCGAATGAGGTGCACTAGTGGTGTTTGCTACTAAGACAAATGGCCCGTTAAGATTGTGTGTGGAATATCATGAGCTGAACAAGGTGATTAAGAAGGACAAGTATCCATTGCCAAGGATTGATGACTTGTTCGATCAGCTTCACGAAACCAAAGTGTTTTATCAAATGGATTTGGCAATAGGATTTCACCAGTTGAGCGTGGCTAAGGATAGTGTGGCAAAGACTGCTTTTAGGACACTATCTGGTTTCTTTGAGTGGTTGGTGATGTCATTCGGGTTGACTAACGTGCCATTGTATTTTGTGGATCTTATGAATAGGGTATTCAGAGATTAGTTGAACAAGTTCGTGCTTGTTTTTGTGGATGATATTCTGGTTTACTCCAGGAATGAGGAAGAGCACAAACACACTTGAGAGTTGTGTTAGAGATTTTGCGAAAGCATCAGCTGAAAGCTAAGTTCTCGAAGTGTCACTTCTGAAAAGATGAAGTGAGATTGTTAGGCTATGTAGTTTCTGGAAATGGGATAGCGGTTGACCCCGCTAAAGTAGCAGCAATCTAGGATTGGGATATACCTAAGAGTACGACAGATGTTCGAAGTTTTCTTTGGTTGGCCGGTTATTACGGACAGTTTATCAAGGATTTCTCCAAGGTAGCTGCACCGTTAACAGGATTGACGAAGAAGAACCAAGTGTTCACATGGGATGCAAAGTGTGAGCAAGCAATCAGGATCCTGAAAGAGAAATTGACAAGTGCACCTGTGTTGACCATTCCAAGTGGGAATGAAGAGATGATGGTATACACCTATGCATGTAGTATTGGGCTGGGAGCAATGCTAATGCAAAAGGATAAGGTTGTGGCCTACGCGAGTCGACAGCTAAAGCCACATAAGAGATATTACCCAACTCATGATTTGGAGTTGACGACAATTGTGTTTGCTCGGAAGATGCGGAGACATTACCTATTGGGAGTTCGATTCAAGTTGTCCACGGATCACAAATCATTGAAGTATATTTTCTCCTAAAAGGATTTGAATCTTTGGCAGCAACGATGGTTGGAGTCTCTGCCATCGTATGATTTTAGTATAGCCTATACTCCTGGCAAAGGCAACGCAGTTGCAGATGCATTAAGTCGAAGACATGCGAGTTTAGGAGCGATGTTTTCAGAATGGAAGAGCCTCGAGTATTTGGAAAGGTTTGATTTTAGGCCAAGGTGTGAGTTGGAACCTGAAATATTGGCAAGCTTATCGATAAGACCTACTCTCATCGAAAGAGTTGGCAAAAGCCAAAAGCGAGATGCTAAGCTTGTCGAGTTCATCCATAAGTTGGAACCAGAGAATAAAGAGTTCGAAGTTGATCGAGAAGGATGGCTTCGAAAGCAAGGGCTGTTAGTTGTTCCTGATATTGATTGATTGAGATATGAGGTTCTGAGAGAATGTCATCACTCGAAGTTGACGATTCATCCCAGTGGTAACAAGATGTATCAGGATATGAAGCGAGTCTACTACTGGGAAGGGATGAAGCGAGATATTGGAAAGTTCATTTCCAAGTGAATAAACTGTCAGTTGGTGAAAGCTGAACAGAAGAAGCTGAGTGGTTTGCTTCAGCCATTGGAAGTTCCTACATGGAAGTGGGAGCAAGTATCGATGGATTTTATCGATGGACTACCTAGGGCGAGGGAAGGAAATAATGGGATTTGGGTCATTATGGATCGTTTCACCAAAAGTGCGAGATTCATTCCTGCCAAGTCGACGAGGACGACGTCGAAATTGGCTGAACTTTATGTGAAATGGATAGTTCGATTCCATGGTGTCTCAAATAATATAGTGAGTGACCGAGATCCATTATTTTCGAGTGGATTTTGGAACAGTTTGCAAGAAGCTTTGGAACCAGAGTTGTGTTTAAGTACGGCTTACCATCCCCAAACTGATGGTCAGACTGAGAGAGTCAACCGAGTTTTAGAAGATCTCCTGAGGGCTTATGTGTTAGACTTCGGAGGATCATGTGAAGAGCATCTACATCTAGTTGAGTTTGCATATAATAATAGCTACCAGTATAGCATTGGGATGGCACCATACGAGGCGTTGTATGGGAGGCCTTGAAATTCTCCAACTTATTAGTTAAAAACAGGAGATAAGTTGGTACTTGGGCTAGAGATGATTAGAGAGACCTCAGATTGTATCGAGATCGTTCTGCAATGAATGAAACCAACCCAAGATCGTCACAAGAGTTATGCTGATAAGCATCGAAAAGATTTGGAATTCGACGTGGGCGATATGGTTTCCGATAGTCGAGCGTAGTGGAAATCTCACATATAGATTGGAGTTACCCGAGAAGATGTCGAGTGTGCATAATGTGATCCATGTGTCGTTTCTATGGAAGTTTGTGCATGATTCGAATGTAGTGGTACCTCCAGAGCAGTATGAAGACCCAAAAGTAGAGACCGCAGTTGCGAAACCTTGTAAGCAACTTCGTGTTGTGGGGAATGACACGAAACAGCTTAGGAGGAAGACGGTTAAGCTAGTCAAGGTACAATGGAGTGAAGATGGTGACGATTGTATGTGGGAGACATAAGAGAGTATGAAGGTGACTCATCTAGAACTTTTCGTCGGTAGAACCCATTGATCGTATCATCGTTGTATCTTGTTGTTGTTTGATAGAATTCTGCGTGCTAGGATAAGGCTATGGATGCATAGCTTGATGGTTGCTAGTTTTGGTTATAGAATTGGCTTCTCATGGATGATAGTTATGTGGAATTGTTGTGGTTGCTTATGTTTACTTCGAATTTCGGGGGTGAAATTCTTAAGGGGGAGAATGTAACAGCCCGCATTTTACATATTAGAAGATCATAAAATATTTTTTATTTTATTTCCTGAGGGTTAGATCATTCTCATCTTTTGATATGTTGGTTACGGGGATGTGAGACATGTCCATAATTTTTATCGATTTTGTTTGTGACCAATTTGCCCCTGTCTGTCTTGTATAGGGCATAACTTTTGACTCAGGTCGAATCAAAGGGTGAGACCTATGCCATTAGAAAGGAATTAATGATTGCCTTTCCGTAGAGTGGTTACATTAAAGATTTGGCTCAGCGGTTTAGGAGAAATCGTTGTTTTAAGGTTTTTTCGGTGGCTGTCCAAGTTTGGTGCGCCAAAGTGGGCTGAATTGGGAAGGCCCATTAGGGGATTGGTGGAACCTATAAATAGGAGGTAAGGGATATGAGAAAGGGTTTGAATTTTCCATTCTCTCATTGGGAGGTCTAGTGCTCCTCCTTCCTTTAACACTTTTCCACCATTAAAAATCAAAATCCAAGGAGGGAAATCATAGATCTACACCATTAGAGATTAGATCTACATCAATTGAGGCAAGAATTCATCATATCAAGGTGTTTGGTGTGAAGTGCTTGCTGTCTGGATTCATATTCCTTTGATTTTTGCTTTTTTGGGATAATCGGTGAGTGATTTGCATCTCTCACATGGATTCAATGAAGTACATGAATGTTATATCATGTTTTTCATCAAGTTCAAGTATTTTCTCATAGATATACACCATTATATGTCCATTTTCATATGAATCACCCTATGATCTAATTTAGCAAGTTTAAACCATTAATTCCATGCTATTTCATACATTTACGTAAGTTAGATCTCTCATTTTGATCATATGTTCATCTTAATGGTTTTGGTGAAATTTACATCATTTTAGTGATAATCGTCATATTCATGTTATTAGCGATGCTATGACAAGTTTATGGTTGTATTTGGTGAGTTGGTTTCGTCGAATGTATCGGTTGGCAAAGTTTTGGTTGAAATCAGAGTTGAAAGGGAGGTGTGTAGGTTTCTGGTCGACCTCAAGATGGGTTAGGCAAGTCACCAGTTGGGTCAGCCTAGTCACTAGTTGGATCAACCTAGTCACCAATTGGGTCGGCCTATTCACCAGTTAGGTCGGCCTAGTCACCAGTTGGGTTGGCCTATCACCAGTTGGGTCGGCCAAGTCACCAGTTGTGTCGGCCTAGTTACCAGTTGTGTCGGCCTAGTCACCAGTTGGGTTGGCATAGTCACCAGTTGGGTCGGCCTAGTCACCATATGGGTCGGCCTAGTCACCAAATGGGTCGGGCTAGTCACCAGATGGGTTTTGCAAATCACCAGATGGGTCTGGCAAGTCACCAGATGGGTCGGGCAAGTCACCAGTTGGGTCGGACAAGTCACCAAATGGGTCGGGCAAGTCACCAGTTGGGTCGGGCAAGTCACCAATTAGGTCGGGAAAGTCACCAGTTGGGTCGGGCAAGTCACCAGTTGGGTCGGGCAAGTCACTAGTGGGTCGTACAGTTCTGGTCGGACATTTCTAGTGATGATGTGACTTCGAAGTGAATTCAATTGGGAAGATTTGAAGTGTTGAAAAGTGTAGAACAACGAATGAGGTGTTAACTGAATGGTTGTGAGTTGGTGGATAATGGATTGCTCGGGAAGCTTTAGCCATGAAGAGTCATCGAGTTGGATGACTAGAGATGCGAAGGCCGAGAGATTATCATTGTTGTAAGTTCTAGCAGACTCGAAGCAGGGGTACATTAGAGACATCTAAATGATCAGTTGTAGGTCGAGTGCCCTGGGTCTTGTAGAAAAGCTTAGTTGTCAAGGTTGGACATTGTCAAGGTTGGAAAAATGGAGTTTATGCTATAACCGAGGTTACCATTAGCCCTTGACATATGGAAAGGTTGGCCGTCATGCGATTATCGATGGTTTCAAAGCATGATTGATGGTGATAGCCAGAGTCTGTCATGATTGATTAATTGCTTTGCTTGAACCGTCTCATGTAGATTGTCCAACGTCGAAGAAAATGTTCCTTCGGTGCTTGTCTGATATTGGTGTAGGCCTCTGGGGCTTGTGCTTGAGGGGTGTTGAGTTCGATTATGATGGTTTACATGAGATCAATAATTTGGATGTCATGAGTGTTTTGCCATGATTGAATGAATGTTCTAGTTTCCATGGATGTATAGTTGAATTGTTTAAAGTAAAGGCTATCACTGTCTGATGCAGGGAAGATAAGGTTGAGTTCTTCTCTGGTGTTGTAGGTAGATTAGAATGTTATCTATCCCTTCTCATATACTTTATTGTTGAAGTTTGTTAGCTATTTGATCGCTTAGTAAGACTGTTGTCTGACTCAAGGTTTTATGTCTCCTCTTATTACCATAGGTTGTTCATCCAGTTGTGGATGGGCAGACTAAGTAGTAGGTTACAGTTGATTAATGAGGATGATGCTACTGTACGGAGGCGAGCAGGAGGCTAACGTACCAGTTTTGTTAATATCTAGTATTTCTATTTTTGCTGTTGAGTGCTCTATGAGTGTTGTAGTGAGGACTAATGTACAAACTTTGGTATCAGTTGGATAACCTTTCAAGATGTTGAGAAAGTTTTCAATATATGATGCTCATTACTATTACATGTTGTATATGTTCTATAATATTTGATCCTTGCGCTGTGAGTTCTACGACAGGTTTCGATGTTGGTTACCTACTCTGATGATCGTCTATACACTACAACAAAAAGACCTTATTACAACTGTAATTTTACAACTATCACAAAATGTCAGTTGTAATAGAGGTTTTTTACAACTGTTTTATTCAGAAAGTTGTAATAAATTGGTTTTCAACAACTTTTTTATTTTGTTAGTTGTAATAGATTGCTATTACAACTGTTCTTGTGCGACAGTTGTAATAGACACTTATTTGTGACAACTCCTCTTTGTTTGCAGTTGTAAAAGATGCCTATTACAACACTTTTTATCAGCTGTAAAATATGTTTGTTTTTAACAACTCTTCTTATTTTACCAGTTGTAATAGATGTCTATTACAACTCTTTTTGTTACTTGCAAAAGTTGTTTAGTAACTAATAATAATTACTTATTAAGTAGCAATAATTAATATTAACAATTAAGAAGTTATATTTAATGTCTGGTAATTAATATAGAATAATTAATAATTATTATTTAAAAATTATTTTTGATTATTTGTTCTCAATTAATAGTAGTTGCAACTAATAATTAATTAAGAGGTAATAACTTATATTAATAACCAAGAAGTAATATTTAATATTTAGTAATTAAGAAGAATAATTGATAAATATTTATTAAATAATCGACAAAAAGTTATTGATAACTAAAATTAAGTAATTAATATTATATAACTAACAGTTAAAATATAATAATTATTATTTAATAATTCAAACTGATTATTAATAATTACTAATTTTTATTAATAACTAAGAAGTAATTATCAATAATTAAGATCAATATTTAATATTTAATAAGTAATGATTGTAAATAATATTCAATAATTATGAAGCAATCTTTATTCTTATAATATTTAGGAGTTATAGTTGATAATTATATTTAATATTTTGAACAGTTTGAAATTTTGAATTTTTCGCAAAAACCAAAACCAAAACCAAAAAATATTTTATTATATAATTTTTTTAATTAAATATTCAAAAGTTCAAAAAACTTGTTAGTTACTTCTTTTACAAAATTTTAGTACCAAACTCTCTTTCTTTTTTTACAATAAACAAATTTCAAAGTCGAAGCTTATATTTAATCGAAGTGGCCTAAAATAGTAGAACCAATTTAATTATCAAGAGTAGTTAACCGATAATAGGATAAAATAGTATATATAGTATTAAAAACATTGAATTCTATGTATTTACTTAAATAGTAAAGTAGGAACTTCCCTCAAGGAGGTGGACACCTTAGGGTGTGTTATTGCTAACTACAAAGCATAGGTGATTACGTTTTTTTTTTTTTTTTTTTTTGGCCTTTTTCTTCGAGAAAACAATTGGCAAAACCAAGTGCGGTGAGACCGGATATCATTCTTCAACTACTCTCTCCGCTGAATTTTTATTTTTCCCCTTTTTTACTACCTTAAATTCCTCAATACTTCTCCTCTTTTACCGATCTTCGTTCAGACAACCGCTACAAACGGCATCACTACTCAAATCCTTAATCCTCTCTCTAATTTTCGTTACCGACCTTCACTTTTATTGATCTATTTATTTGTACTCATTAAATTTTATCTCTATCGTGTTTTTCTATGGCTATTGCTTCCGATTTAATTAATGTCGTGACTCCTTTTCCATTCATTTCTCAGGTTATTTCTTTTAAACTATGCAGCTCCACCATCGCTGACGTTGAGCTCCCCTTTCCTTCTCATTTCCAGATCTGCTCCATTTCCAATCTTAACCTTAGCCTCTTTCCTTTTTGAAGCATCCGCTCCTCGTGCTCATCACTGCGTAATCAGTTTAAATATTGAATCTGGTTTTTGGTTTTTCAGATTTGAGATTTTTCTGGACTTGCAAGGTGAAAGGTTGAGTTTTTATCTCTCATCCCGCTGTTGCTTTGGGAGGTGCTTACAAGGGTGTCATCTTGTAGGTGCTGGAGATTTTTGTGTTTTGTTCCGATTGTCGGAAGTATTTTGGGTTTTGGAGATAATTATTCAGATCATGCTGGTATGTTAATATTTTGTTCAGTATATCATTTACCTGTTCTTCTAGGTAGCACTGCCTGATAGCCAGCTCCCTCCAATTGCGTATAATACGACAAATCTAGATCCGTAGAGATCCCTGTTTCTTTTAGTATTTTGACGCCAAGTTTGTTTCATTGGTATTTTCAGATAGTTGTAGGTTATTATTGTCATTATCTCATGTTATGTAGTTTGTTTGCTCTTTGTGTGGGTGGGTTAAAAAAGAAAAAAGATATAGCTGTGCTTAAATTATGTGAAATGGCCAGTTAATTGAACTGTAATAAATTGCCCAAAGTGGTAATACTTACACTAATTTTAGTTTGAACTTTAATGCACCTACTCGAATTTAAGCATATATCATATTGGATATTGTTACAGATTGCAGGGAGAGCTATATCAAGAATTCCAGATTCAGTTCATTAGAATAATCATATGAAAAAGAGGTATGGGTTTTTCTATGTAAAAGTAAACAAATCTTTTTTGTCTCGATCACAGTATTACTGCTACAAATAAAAAAATTGTTAGGTCATAGAGAAATGCATACAGCAAACAGGGAAGATGGTGCAGGCTGTTATGTCAGAATCCATTATCAAGTTTAATAATTGAGAAATTGGTACAATTTTTTTTACAGTTATCATTATGTCAAAATTTACTGTTGTACAAAAATGTCATATGCTTATTGGAATCTATTCATGAACGAGTATATAAAGTTTGCACTACCAAACAATATTGTGATGTAAATCAGTAATCTTACTGTTGCTTATAAGCACAAACATCTATTTACCAATTCATATTGTGGTACATGTTTTTATCCTGGAAACATGTTATAATCTGTTATCTATATTTTTGCAGACCGATCAAAATTACAATTACATCATGCAGAGACAATTAATTCTAGGACACACACTTGCCGGTAAGTTCCGTTTGTCATGACTTATATTATACAGTTAAACCATTCAACATGTCAGTTGGAAATCATTAAGGTGTTTATTATGCTATTTTGTCTTGAGCATATCTCATTTGTTTTACATCCCAAGGCTTTTGAAATTTAGCGTTGTAAGTTTTCTTAGATATCATTCGTACATGAACAATTTTTTCCTTTTGCAACATGTATTTTTTTGGAAATAAAACTTGATTTGTGCAAATATGAATTGCATTAGTATTATTTTGTTAAAAATAGGAATTGTACTAGTACAAATTTGGGTTTAGTGAGTGTTATCTATATTTTTTTTTTTTTACTATTAATGCATTTTTGGAATGCACAAATATAACTTTTGAGAAAAAAATAGTGTATCTACATATAATGGATTGTTAAATGGTGAAATAAGAAAAGAAAAGGTCTATTTTTGTAGAATGATGGAACGAAGCCTAAAGCTAGAAAGAGTTATTATTTGGGGTCCAATTTGGAAATTTGTGAGTAAAAAGCTGAATAAGCATATTTTTTTCAAGCAATGTGTATCAGTGTTTTATTTTTTGCCCAGTATCATTCTCTTGCTGATTAAACACTAACAAAGACAGACCATTGGTCTTGCATATGGTCTTGCATTTTAATGCTATTTTTGTTCATTATTTTCATCTGGTAAATAAAACTTGGCTTAGCTCCAAGCTACTACAATAAACATTCAAGGTAGTTTGAGACTAATAAATACATGTTTCCTGAACTGGTAGTCTGCAAAACATTTAAAAACTCATAAATGGGAATAAGCATGTATGTAGGTATGTACATGTTCTGAAGACTTGAACTACTTATATTTCACTGAATGCTAAGGGGGTTAAAAATAAGTATAAGAACCATATAGTGGGAAAAAAGCCCAGTTGGGTGCACGATTTGATGCATCAACAAACAATAAAATCCATTCATTAAAAAATGCAGTAAAAAGGGGCCAACAAAAGGAACAAAATAAAGGTTTAAAAAATCCCTTTATTCTGGATATAGAATTGGCAAAGCACACATTTGTTGTTTTGGCTTTGTACGTATTGGTTCATGCTGTGTATTTAAAGTTGTTGCTTTGCATGCATCCATATCTGATAACTAATAAAAACTATTGCATAAATACCTATAGAGTTTAATGCACACTTTTGCTCTATTGTCATCATCTTCTGCTTATCGGGTACATTTATGTGCATCTATTGATGAAATTTATGGTAGGACGTTTATGTGAAACTATTGGTTTTACGTGTTATTTAAGAAAATGTAGCTTTCTGACTTCAAAGGATGGGGCAATGTGGAGCTATCTATATGCTTACACTGTTCAACTTTCTCACCGTTTTTTCCCTCATAACATTATCTTGGACTATATTCATTAGTCATTTGATCTGAATGATATATAACAAACAACTTATTATTAATTAATTTCCCATTTTGTGTATTTTTTTACCAGGCTTGTGCACATGTATTTGTTGAAATTACTTGATATGAGATATCTGGACCCAACTAGAGAAAATAGCCTATAATAATGCAGATAACTTATTTTGGTAATCGATTCACGCACTTATATGGGAATTACAATTTAAAATTAAGTTTGCATGCTTTGTTGTATCAAAATATGTCAGTTTATATAGGTTAATGTAACTTAGTCTTTGGTGTTATAACATTTATTATGTATGGAAGATTGAAAAAAATTAATGTATTATCTCATTTTGAAGATTTAGTTTGTTTGATTGATTAGTTTTGTAAATAGTAATAATAATATAATGTTTGGGTTGCTTATAGTGGCTAGTATTTTTATTTTATGTATTGCTTATTTTTGTAGCAAAACATGTTAAGTATCTTTTTTATTTTGTATTTATTTCTAACACAACAGTCGATAGTAGTTGTAAAAAAGTTTTTTACAAGTGTCGGAAGCAGTTGTCAAAAATATTTTTACAACTGTCTTTAGCACTTGTATAAAGTCTTTTGCAATAATCCCAAACAGTTGTAAAAATGTTTTTTGCAACTGCTAAAAGCAGTTGTTAAAAACTCGATGTTACGACAACTGCGGATATAAGGACTGTCGGATGCCAGTTGTATTAGGCCTATTACAACTGTTTCTAGCAGTTGTAAAAAGGCGTTTTTGTTGTAGTGATAGCTTCCTGGCACACCCTTCAGCGTATTATTAATCTTGTTTAGTGCGGGGGTTATGGGCGGTCGTAACAACATTTCATAAGTTTTCCCTTTTTTCTCTACTTTCTACAAACAACAGGTTTTAGGTTTCTGGATTTACAGATTACTTAATTTATAATTAAGTACAACTTATGTCATTACATAAGTTATCTCATTTTCTCTATCATCTACTATAACCTAAGTTATAATTTCCACTTGTCGGGTCCCTAGGACAAGCCTACCTATTATCTTTCCTTTTCGCCTTTAGGTTTACTCATAATAGGTTTTTATCATTCTCCGTTCATTCCAATTCTTTTACTGTTGTAGGATTCATTCATTTCCATTAATTACAATTAATGCCATTTAATTCTTTCCAGTTATATACATATATGTTAATGCACCAGACCCCTCACATTAAGTTGACCACTTGTGGATGTTGGATTTGTCGGGAAATTTTGGGTAGACTTCTACCACAAGTTGAACTTAACCTCATGTCTTAGTGTCGTTATTTACAATCAGGTTTATGCACTGGACCTCTTGCATTAAATTAACCACTTGTGGATGCTGGATTTGCCAAGCGGTTCCAGGCAGCTTCTACTACAAGTTGAATTTAACCTCGTGTCTAAATGCGATTACAGTTTCCTATTTATTATAAATTTTCCATACAATTTAGGCATATTCATTCTTCTAATTTTTACTGTAATTCTATTTACAATCCCTTGGCATAATAATATTCTTAAACAAAGATTTATGTTCATTGCAAATTACATAATTACAGCATTTGCAGTAAATTCCAACTCAGACAGATGATTAGTGGAAATAGGCTTTATACAACAAAAATGTTCTCAGTTCCGGTTTCAAGATTACAGTACCGAAGAAGTAAATTTCATCATTTATACGAAGAATACAATTCAGTTTTAATTCTAACAGTACTAATTTCAACAGATTTCAGCAGGTTGATCATTTCAGCAGATTAAATATTTCAGCAGGTTAAATATTTCAGTAGGTTTACATTTTAGTAGGTTAAACATTTCAGCAAAATAATCATTTCAACAGATTTATTATACATATTAACGGGGAATGCCAAACGATAGATATACTGATATCAAAAAGGTATAACTTAAATCCACTCACCTAATATCTTTCCAATTTATGAATCTGTTCCAGACCTAGCATTCCATGGCTCTCCTAATTGAATCTAGAATCTAAATAATCATGGATTCCCAATTCTTAGACTATAAGAAAAGAGGAAAAAGAAGAGAAATCTAAATTAACCATATCCAAGAATTTATGTCACTTCGATCAGAATTCTAAACACCCATTTGTAAATATACATTCTTTTCCTTCACATCTTGAATCGGAATTTCCTAAGACTAATTATTAAATTTCTAAGGAGATTTGAGGAGGAAGAAGAATTGCAGAGTCTAGAGAGCCTCTTAGATAATATGATATTTAGGCTAGGCTATGCTAGCCTATTCATAGGTGTTCAAGAAAGTGGATATGATCTTGTACGCGTAGCGCTGAGTCAGCAACGAACGTAGTTTGAAAAACAGTCCAGATTCGTCGAATAAATCAGCCCAGATAATGGGTGGATCGACCCACCACCTACGCCCTAGGTCGACCCTAGGGTCGACCCAGCCCACTTTGGGTCGACCCATATGTCTAAATTGACCAGAAAATCACCACGGATGCAATGACGCTAATCCCATGGACAAATTCTGGAAACTCTTCAAATTTTATTTTATTATTTAATAAAAAAATGCGAAGTATTGCAGGATTAGTCACAATTAATGGTCTATCACAAATCTCGGGTTCCAAACCCAAGCGGCACACAAACTCGTTTTAAATGAAAGAATGTGGTGCTCCAATATCAAACGACACACGAACTAAAACATCTCTAATGGAAAGAATACCATGAACGATGACACTCTTCCATTTCTCCTCCGCCGTTTGTGTTAGGGAACGCGGAATGCAGATCGTAAGGCAAGACTAACACTAGAGGGGGTTTGAATAGTATTTTCGAAGAATTTATGAAAATCAAAAACTTATATGATCTATTATATGAATCACACGCAATAGAGATGACCACAGAGACAAAATCAAACACAAACACAGAAACGGATAAATATAAAATGCAGAAATGGAAAGAACACATAGGATTTTATACTGGTTCGAATTACTCCTACGTTCAGTCCCACGCAATGCTGGATCAGTATCCAGGTAAAATCCCCTTGATTTTATGGCTACAAGGTTAACACCGCTCCAAACACCCTTGATTTCATGGCTATAAGGTTAACACCGCTCCTTTTCTTTGAGTTCTAGGCTACAAGAACTCAACCTTTCCCAAATAATTCCTCAATGATTACAATAACCCTATAACTTTTCAATAGCACTTCAATTCAGAGAGTAGTGAATAGAAAGTGAGAAAAGAAGAAGTTTTACATAATTATAGTAGAAATCGGCAAAGTAGAAGTGTAGAAATAAAAAAAAATATGAAATATTAATGGTGGGATGAAGAAGGGTGAAGATGGAGAAGAAGATTAATCAAAAAATTCGAAATCAACCCATATTTATAATATTTGAAAGGTTGCAACTCTTCTGGAACATTACAAATAGTGAAAAGACAATTCCTTTGAAAATTGAATTTCTGATAGTTGTATGTCGACATAGCCTTATATGTATGTTGACATAGCCAAGCTAGAAACTTTGAATTTTGAATTTTTTTTCAAGTGTTTAAACATATATATTATTCTGGAAATTCTTGAATTAAAACTTAGTGATGTAAATGAATATTCTAAAGTGTAAAATCATATGAAAACATAATTATATATTATACAAACTTATTTATAAAATTATAAGATGTAAAACTATAAAATCATAAGATTATAAAACTATGTATACAAATTTATAAAAACTTATATACGTTGAAACTTTAAAACTTATTTATAATCATAAATAAGATAGAGTAATTTGAAAACTATTTGAAAACAAAATTTGAATTTAAAAATCAGAACTTGAAAAACAGAATTTGAATTTGAACCCATAGTGTTATTTAAAGTCTTACATATAAACTAGACTTTATTACTATATTTTTTTTAAACTCTTGATAACTTGGTTACTCATGAGTCTTGAATCTTTTCTGAATTCTGAATATGTTGAAACTCTAAAACTGTACAATCTTTGGTATTTATGTCTTGTATACAAATCCTGCATATATGTATGTATGGATGTATGTATGTATATGTATATTCTAGATAGAGATGTTAGTGTATATTTTATAAAAAAATAACAACGATAATAAAAATAAGGTTGTTGTCATCAAAACTCCATTCTCCAACATTCTCCCCCTTTCTGATGACGACAACCTTAATTTATAAAATATTCATACCTTTTCGTAAATGTTGATTCTGATCCTTCTAATACTCTCCCTTTCACCAAGAATCCTACATACTCCCTCCTTAAACTAAGCCTATCAAATCCTTGTTTTATAATTTCTCTCCCTTTGTCATTATCAAAAAGTATATTTAACAATACTCCCTCTAAATCTATGCTATAAATGATCCTAATGATTAAATATAACTATCCCTTAGTCTATAATATCCTTATATCTCCCTATAAGCTTATAACTCCTTCTAAAATTGTGACTATACTAGTCTAATAAACTAAATAGAAGGATAATGAACACTAACATTATATAGACTGAATATGTAAAAAATATTTACAAATAATCCTAACAACATTTACAAAGCATTCAAACAATCAATCCAAACAAGAAATCCAAACAAGCAATTCAAACAATCAATCCAAACAAGTAATTCAAAAACACTTCTTAAATCTTCAACTAATCTTAAAAACTATAAAGCTCCCCCATAATCTAGTACTAAAAAAAAATATGTAATGGAATGCGGAAAAGATGAGTATATTTACATTATTTAATACCTACATGTGTATAAGTACATTTTAAGCCTATCAACACACACATACCCCCAACCAGGTCAAACAAGTGAAACAAATCAATCAAGCCAAACAAGTTAATCAAGTGATAGTAAATATGTTACGTGTTTAATCAATAATCCTATATATTTCTAAGACAATAATTCCCCATACAGTATACTTGTTAAGTGTGGAGTTAACAGTTAAGATGTAATGTAGTGTATTCAGTATGTTGGCTATAATGTAGTATAAAGTGTATGTCATATGCAAAGTAATATGAAATAATATATTAAATGGAATGCAACTTATGATGTGAATTATTGCACTGTAGTTTATAATGATGATGTACTGTAACACCCTGTGTATTCTATAACAGTGAAATTCACAAATTAAAGTATAATTAATTTCCAAATCAAAGAATTAAGGGAAATGGGATATGCCATTGCGTTCGTCTCGGAATTCTGCTTGGGATAGAGTCCAATTTTGCGTAAAACGGACTCCGTATGAAGAAGATATGGCCTCCGGAAGTTTCAGAATTCAGTTTAAAATTCAAACAGCTCAGAAAACCAATTAAAATTTCAAAAATCAGGCCAGATTGGCCAGGGCGGGAATTTTCCCGCCCAAGGCACCCAGGTCGACTGGGTAGTCGACCTGGGGCACCCATGTCGACTACCAAGTCAACACGGGGGTCGACTAGGGAGTCGACCTAGCCCCTGAGCCAGGTTGAACACAGCCCCCCTGGCTGGCCTGGTCTGTGCTTGGCCAAATTTCTGAGCCTTGCCTTGTCACTAGGGCTAGGTGTCAGCTCCTGATTGGTCTCTCCTTCAAACAAACGACTAATATTAATCCAAGCTCCATCGACGGTTCTAATCAATTCACAAACTCTATAAAAAGGACCTAAGACTCCACCTAATTCATATGAATAAAAATGAGAATGAGACCGTCATGCTGCTGAGGAAAGACTAGGAATAGCCGTCAAAATTGAGAGACGATTAGGAGACAATTCAAAAGCTTAAAGCAACGACAACTAAATCAAAACAACGCCTACAACAAAGGATAGCATCTCCAAATTCAGAATTCAGATTCCTGAATTGAAGATTCGTCATACGTTGTAAGTAGAGTGCTATTCCGATATAAATGAATAATTGTGTTTTGATTTGTGTAAATGAGAAATGGAATTATACTTAGTTTGTGGTGGTGATAATTCATAATTGTACGTTGGTATGATTCTAATTACGAATCAATTTGGGATATTGTGGTATAACGATGTTAGGCCTATTGGATATTTGCAAGTATGTGATTCATGTTGAAAGTTAACGACTATATGTTTGTGGTAGTTTATTTGGGATTCATGCAAGTATATGGTTCGCTATTATGCCAACATGATGTACATTTTTTTATGATCAATTTTAGTGTAGTTGGATCCATTTGAGTATTATGATTTATATGAATTTATGTGGGAATTGACGTCATGATTCAAGTGTAAAACCATACTTTTGTATTAGTGACAAAAGCAAGCATCTTTGTGAACTTGTGTTAATCCTATGAACATGCCTAGATTACGTTTGGTGTTATGCCTAATTGGAAACATGTTTTAGGCCTATGTTGTTATCAAACTCATATGATAATTTTATGTGACATATAATTAAGTTAGATTTACATTCCAATTGCAAGTTTACATGAATAACCATGATTCATGTTTAGGTATGTTTTATGTCATGATTATATGCTATTACAATGCAAGTTCACAAGTGCCTAATTTATGTAAATTAGATCGTTATGTTGCAAGTTCATGCGTTCACACTCCCCTTTTAATGTTACTTAGAATATATAAACATCATGTTCTAAGCCTCCCCTTTTTCATGTGGCTAAGTTGGGTTTAAATGTTAAACCCAACATATGTTATATTGTAGCGAACGTATAAAATGGGGGCAATGACGTTGGGTTAAAAATATAAAACATATGTGTTGGCATGTTTGACGCATGCCAACGACCTTGAAAACAATTAAGTGGTATAAATTAATTTTACCCAATAAAGATGAATTTGAATAATGGGCCGCAAATATTTACATATAAAAAGAAAAGAGATAAAATATGTAAACTTAGAAAATACGATATGTTTAACCCGAGGTTGGATTGAGTTGTGATGTAAACCTGCCCGGAACCGCCCGGTTGTCCAGTAGTCACAACAATACCTATCCAATGTGGGTGGTTAAACACGGAGCCCAATAAAGACCCGAGGTTAGACTGAGTTGTGGCGTAAGACTGCCCGGACCCAACCGGCAACAGGTAACCACAACAATACATGTCTAATGTGAGTGGTCGAGGCTTTAATAAGACAATTCAGGCTGAGTCAGGATTGATAGGATTAAGTAAACTGAATTAATACTTAATCAAAATGGAACATGCTAAACTATACAGACTGATTGGGGGTTAGGTTTACAAAACACTTAACCAACTTAGCATGTTGGCTAGAAATAGAAAACCTAGTAGCGGGGGACCCTTTTCAGCAGTAACCCTACAAGGTGTATCAGGATACCCTGAACTAGGCAGGGTGGGGCACGATTACTGGGCTGACTGTAAGAGGTCAAATCGACGGCGGTGGTGCAGCAGTGTAGGTTCTAACGGGGTGCGGGCGTGCACACACTCCGGCGTAGAAAAATAAGGCACTGGGCACCAGTAGTATACCTGTGCATTCTAGAATTGTGTCGGGCCGCCACCATGGGACTTGATACACCCTATGGTGCAACCAGCATAGGTAACTACAACATTGGGGGCCGTAAGACACATGTAACTATGCGAGTAGGAGCCGATCATTAGAAATGGATCACTTCACCCTGATTATGGGGTGCCTGTTGGGAACTAATTTATAGGGGTGCAGAGATTAATATGGGGTACGATAGTATATTCGACTCTAAACGACTTAACTTAGTTATAGTGCTTTCCCATTTCCAGTTTATACTTATCATGCCCAATTCTTTATTCATAGACTGAATAGTCCTAGACTTACTCAGGCTTTATGTCTGACTCTACTTTTCTTTCGTCTTCTTTTCTTTCGTTTCCCCCTCCCCCCAGGTCCACAGGGAGGGAATACCGCAGCTTGATCAGTTTTTACATCTAGCTTGAAGAGAAAGAATGTATTGCTTGGATCTCTTTCGTTTTGGACTATGGCTTTGGATTGCAACTATGGGGACTTATGCAGTTTACTTTTGTTTTTATGCTTCTTTAAGTTATGAAATCAAGACAGTTATGAAAATGTAATGGTTTTTGGAAGTATTGTAAGACAATTATGACATGGTTTGTGTAACACGTATTTTGTTGAAATAAAAATTGTTGTTGTTTTCCGCTGTTCAAGAATATGTGTATTTATATCTGTCTTGTGTATCTGTGACTTATAAACCTCCACCAAAATTAGGGCATCCCCTTTGAGAGTGACCCTAAAGGAGGTGGGGTGTTTCATGTATGTTATGAAATAAGATGTGTAATGATAATATGCAAAATGATTTGGTGACGATATCTATTTCAATAAAAGGTATTCAAAATACTATCTAACTATTATGCATATACGTATATATTATAAATTATTTTAATCAAACAAAGGTAATATACATTAATTTTTAAACTTAGGTCAATGATACTAACGAAAGTAATTTGAAAAGATAAGAGTTTAATGGTAATTAAAAATATATTCATGGTAGGTAGTAAAATATTCAAAATAATTCTATGAGAAATATGGAGTTATATAATCTTAGTAGGGTGCTTCTTTAATAATATAGTAAAAATTGAAGATCTTTTTAAAGAGAATATAAAATTGTATCATGTAAAGTAAACTATTTTGACATAAGCATACATTCATAATTATATATATAAAAACTAATTTTTAAAATGGACTCAAAAAATAATTTATTATGAGATATACATCATCAAAACATATTCTTTTCCTAAAGAACCATTTATACGTTAAAATTTAAAAAAAAATCTATAATTATAACAAAATTATAAACTAAACTTCAGAACTATAACTTCTTATATTTAAATTTCTTATATTTAAACTACATATTTAAAACATAAAAATCATATATATATATATTATACCAAAATATTAAGTTAAATAGACATGTTTTATAAATCTTAATAAAAGAATCAAAATTAATATTTAGTTACAAATAGTATTTGTGGTAATGTAACCTAAAATTGTTATGAAATCATATGTGAAAAATATTTAAGTTAAACTATTTATGTTTAAACTACATATAAAAGATATGTAATGTAACAGCCCAGGTTTCACCTGACCCGATCGATCACAAAATTGACCAAGACCGTTCAAAACCCGAGTACGTTAACTTTGGGAATACAACAACATTAGAACAACAACAACAGACTTTTATAAAATTACAGTAATGTTACATCAGAATACAGAATATCAGAGTACATCGAATAAAAATTATAGCGGAAGATAGATTACAATACTATAATACCATACAGTGCAGCGGAAAAAAAACTAAGGCGGCGGAAGACAACTATGCTCTGGACACAGCTTTAGGCTTCGATCCAGAATCATGCTCAAGAGATAAAGACCTGTAGACAAACTACTCGACTGCCCATATGGAAAAGAGGGCACCCGAGTTTGCAAAGCTGGAAACAAACAACGGGTCAGTCGTGGGACTGGTGTGAGAATTCTTAACTAATTTAACTAATAGTAATAAGGCAAATCCAAGGATCACGCCGCTAGCGCGGAACCAGTTTACTCCATTGGATTGCCAGCACATAAAAATCAAAGTAATCGTTAAACAGCGCAATGCTTTTTAGAAAAATGAAACCATTATAAGGCTCAATCCCTTGCCAAGTACGCCAAAGGATAGAGTTTTATCTTATAAGGGTCAAAAATGCTTAATACACAAAATTCGTCTTATATACCATAAGTGCACAGTGTAGAAAACAATTTCGAATATAAAAGTATCAAAACTAGGTGGCATAATATGTTATGTAAGCGGCATAATATATTATGTCACCATATAAGCATATAACTAAAAATCGCGAAGCTCGTATTGGGAAATTGGGTTTCCATCATGATGGCTCCTGATTCGAAAGACATATCGCGAATGTATCTCCACGACTTACGTCCCGGTAAGAGAAAACACTGTAATACATATAATACCACTTTGGAAGAACAATCTAGTGTTCTATCCTCATGGGCTTCTGCTGAAACAATTGCCCAATCTCCAGATGTGGAGCGGCCACATCCAGCATACGCTCAGTTGACCCCATCCATGTATATAAAGTATATTGGTCAACCTACTAATCAAACAAATCGTTCACCATCATACCGGGGTGTTCGGCTCGTGAAGTCATGCTATAATCTTCAACCACTAGGCCCTGCTTTTCAACAAAAGCCTTGATCATAATATCTTAGCATGCCACATTGTCAATCCATACCGTACCATTGATCGTCCATCAATATATAAACGGGTGTTAAGCAAAGAATAAATTCTCCACCACCAACATTTATATATATTAAACAGAAAATCAATAACATGATATTTAACGGAGTACAATGTCAGACACACAATCCATTTATAAGCTTATGCTCTGGGTCTGAGCGAAAACCAAATCCGTGCAATCAACATATACGTCCGGACAATTTCCACTTCAACCCCTTCCTGGGAGCAAGTCAGTCCAGGGTCTTAGTAGTCGTCGCCCATCCGATGTGAAGATCGCCGGTCTTCAACACCGTCTTCTATATCTTCCATTTAAAACGTCGTATGATTATTTGAAATGAGTATAACTCGGTCTTTTCAAATAATCTTCGCATAATTATCATTTAAATTATTTCATAACGTTAGTATTTATCACTATTTTTATTTTAATAAAAATAGTTCGTTTTCATTCCAACGACATAAATATAAATCATTCCATGTAGTCATTAACATACAAGGTCAATGAATCAACCAAACAAACAATGCACAATCATGTTCCTATCATATAATGGTGTAATGTGACATGTTCATGTATTATATCAAGGTATCATGTTAAATGAACATTTCAATTCCATTCCCACATTTATTTATTAATAATTAACAACTAAAATGTAACTTTCAATTCATTCTTTCTAATGCATAGAAAATGTCATTAAAAAAATCTCTTTTTCTTATTTATTTACACTACATGTGAATAAATGTTTTTCTTTTCTTTTTCTTATTCATATCCTACTTACATGAAAATGTAAATGAAAGTGTCATCTAAAATAATTCTTTTTATTTACACAAGAAAATGTAAATAAAATTTTCACTAATAATATGTTCATTTTATTTACATAGAAAATGTAAATAAGGTTTTCCTCATATATTGTTCTTTTTAATATATTACCGTTTACACCAAAAATATGTTCATTTTTACTAGAATGACATAACGCCAAGTATGTGTTCATTTTCTCTAAAATGACATAACGCTACATATGTGTTCATTTTTAAGTTAACACAATTCCATTCTAACTGGAATATTTTTATTTCCAAAATATGATCATTTTTCTATATCCTAACTTTACATTAAAAATGAGACTTTTAATGTTAACATATTTTTATTTTAAAACTATGATCATTCTCCTCGTTTCATGGCTTGCATTAAAATAAATTCTTTTTACATAAAAAGAATGTATTCTTTTCTTTATTCTCTTTTATTACATAATGTAACTCTTTTAACCTTTTTTTTAGTACATTTTAAAAATGTAATATTTCCTTCTTTTGATTACATTAAATAAAAATGTGATTTTTCTTCTTTTTGATTACATAAAAAAAATGTAAGTTTTCATTCACCTTAAATGACAGTAATAAAAATGTAAGTTATTTCATTTCTTTTACATTGAAAAATGTAAGTTATTACATTCCCTTTCTTTTACATTGAGAAAATGTAAGTGATTGCATTTTCTTTCTTTAACATTGAAAAATGTATGTTTCATTCTACTTTAATTCATTAATAAAAATGTACATTTCATTCTACTTTAATTACATTAATATATTGTAAATTTTTGTTACTGTATAAAATCATATCTTTAATTACACTTAAAAATGTAATTTTTATTACAATGGTAAAATCTTATCTTAAATTACACTTAAAATCTCTTTTTTTTATTTACATTAAAAAAAATGTAAACTTTCGTTTTTAATCTAATTACATTAAAAATGTAACTTTCATCTCTTTAATCTTATTCACATTAAAAATGTAAACTTCTATTACAATGTCCGATTTCACCCTATTATTCTTTCATTCCTTTATTTACATGAACAATGTAAATTATAATTCAATGATGAATTCTTCCTTTTATTTCTTTTATTAACATTAAAATGAAAATATAATTCAATGTTGAATTTCATTCTTTTCTTCTTTTATTAAAAATGTAAATTCTATTCAAATGTTGAATTCTACCTTTTTTTTAAATCTTTTATTTACACTGTAAAATCTCTTTTTTACTTACATTGTAAGATCCCCTTCTTAATTACATCATAAATGTAATAAATCATTACGGTGAAAAATTCTATTTGTTAAATTACATTAAAAATGTAATTTTGATTATAACGTCACATTCTTTTTTATTTATTATATTAAAAATGTAATTAACATTACATGTCAAATTCTTCTTCTTAATAACTACAAATGTAATTAATACTTCCGTTTCGAAGCCTACCTTTTTATTCCATAACATGTAATAAATTTTGCGGCGTCAAAGTTTCATTCTTTAATTGCATTAAAAATGTAATAAATTTTTACCATGCCAATATCTCTTTCTTTCATTACATTAAAAATGTACTTGATCTTATGGTGTAGAAACCTTAACTTTCTAATTACATTAAAAATGTAATTGTTATTACAATGTAAGAGTCTCCTTTTTTATTTACATTAAAAATGTAATTAACGTTACAGTGTCAGATTCTTATCTTTTAATTACCCAAAAAAATGTAATTTTTTTTATTACAAAGTAAAAATATCCTTTTTAATTACATTAAAAATGTAATTAATATTACATGTCAAATTTGGTCTTTTAATTTGCAATGAAAATTCTTATGCTTTAATTACACATAAAAATGTAATTTTATTTGCAGTGTACAATCTTATTCTTTAATTACATGTACAAATGTAATTTTATTTTACAATGTAAAATCTCATTCTTTAATTACATATAGAAATGTAATTTTACTTACAACGTAAAATCTCATTCTTTAATTACATATAAAAGTGTGATTTTGATTACATCAACAAACCTTTTTTTTACTATTACATTGAGAACGTAGTTAATAGTACATGTCAAATCTTGTTTTTCAATTTACAATATAAAATCCTATTCTTTAATTACATATAGAAATATAATTTTATTTTCATTGCAAATTCTCATTCTTAATTTACATATAAGAATGTAATTCTATTTATGCGGTATAAATTTCATGTCTTTTATTTACATAAAAATGTAATTTTTAATTTACAATGTATATTCTCCTCTTTAATTACATTAAGAGAGAATGTAATTTGTATTGCATCACAAAATCATACTTTTATTTATCACCTACAATTGTAATTTTCATAGCAGTGAAAAATTCATGTCCTAATTACATTAAATATAAATGTAACTTCTTTCATATCGTCATATCTCAATCCTACAAACATCATCTCAATATTATATTTGAACTAAAAGGGTCAAATCAAATAATAACAAGGTGGTATTTTTTTTATATATACATGATTCTTAGAATATCGACAAAACATGATTCGACAAAATTTAAACAAAATGATTATTCAAATTTTCCGTCACATACAGATCTGGATTTTTTTTAACTAGCAGATCTAGAATTATACACATAGATAAACCAAACAATCATTCAGAATATTATCACATCTCAGATCTACTTCATTCACCATTAAATTATTTAAATAACAAAGGAAAAATTAATAATTAAATTAATTTAATTATTTAAAATAAAACCTCACCTTGATTGGATCAGTATTGGAAATTCAAACGAGTTCAAAAATTGTCGCAATCTCTGTTAAAAAGTCCTATTCGATGTCACGATTCACACATACAGATATACAGATTTTTCCATTCGAGAAAATAAATTAAAATTTAATTTAATTTAATAATGAGAATTTCTCACCTTTATTTATATGTCTGAATCTCTCTTCTGTTTTTGCGCAATAGATCGGAGCCTCTACTTTTTTTTTAAACGCAGTAGTTGAATTCCTAAACCTAATTCTTTTTAATTTAGGAATAGATTGTGGAAAGAAAGGAGAGAAGATAGATTTTTAGATTTAGGGGAGAAGAAGAAGAGACATAGCCGCCATTGGAGAGATGGAGGAAGAGAAGTTAGGATATTTGTGGAATGATAGGGTTAGGGTGTGTGGAAGATATTGTATAGAGGTGCTGTGTTTTTAATTTAGCCTTTGAAAGGTTTAATTCTTTTATTTACATATAAGTCCGTTTTAATATAAATAACATACCAATTGGCTTCCATTGTTTCTTTTTATTTAATTTCATTGTAACGTTTCGCACATTACTCCTATGGTTATTTGAAAAATTTGTTGCCCGAAATACTGTATGTTACAATGTTTATTTATCATCAAATTTCAAAAGCAAATCAAAAGGAAAAGAGGATAAATAGAAAGGAATAAATGCATTTATTGTATGAAAAAAGTATTTATTACAATAATTATTTAAACGGCAGAATATATATTATTTATAACTATTCTATTTTAAATATTTAATGAACTGCAATCTTATTCGGTAAATTCTGTAATGGGAAAAAAAAAATAAGATATGAATTGGAATTGCAATTGCCATTATTAAAGGTTGTCTATAAAAGTAAATGTAAGGTTACCTAAATTGTTTGTTTACATCTAATTCACTTAACCTTGAATCAAAAATGAATGGGAAATTGTAATTCTACGAAATTAAGAAATGAAATAAGTTTCATGTAATCTAACAAAAATGAAAATTTAATCTTTTCAATGTAAAACATTTTCGTTGTAAAATATCAACATTAAAAATTGTATCTTTTTTTATATATAACTTTTCTTAGGTAAACCAATGACATTACTTACTTTTTACTGCATTCATTAATGTCCACTTAATGTCATCTACCATTTTCTAAGAAAGATCTAAATAAATTTTCCCTTTACTTCCCTTTTCCCACTATTGAATTTTAATTTATTTTCTTTTTAATTTTTACCAACCTTTCTTGTTTAATGGACTTTCCTTTCCCTTTTTAATTTGAATTATTACTTGCCTTTGTTCACCCAATGATTTCTCTACCTTTTATCATTTATTATTCGATTTATATATTTCCTTGTGTATGTTTTTATTTTATATTTAAACTATTATTATTGCCTCATTTACAATTCTTTAATTCATTCATATGGATTTGTGCATTTTAATGCACTAACATATATCTTTGAATGGTTAACATTATAAATAATTATTTCTTTATTATCACTCTATTAAACATATAACATAACTATTTGAATTTTGTTTCATGATTATGATACTTAAAGGTCCAAAAACAATGCTCCAAACCATACATTGTCTCAAGAATTTTTCTTCTTTCTATCTAGAACATATATGTTTTAAATACACATTTTTTTTCCATTAAGTGCACTTTTATTCCTTCCTTTAATCCATTGATTTGTTTTACTTTAATCCTATTAATTTCTTTTCTTGCATTTGCTTTTAGTGTCCTTCTCTCTTCGTTGTTTCATTAATACTGCATTCACTGATTTAAATAAAATTAAAAATTATCATAAATTGCATTTTTAAATTTCTACCTTCCCTTTTTGTCAACTTGTTGGAATATTTATTGAATCTTTTGTTTTAATGTTTCCCACATTACATTACATTACAGAATAAATTTTATTACATGCAAATTGTATGCGCTCCGTATTTACATTAAAAAGAATATATTTAATTTTTTCAAAATAAATTATTTTAAACAACCAAAACTCATTAAAATAACTTAAAATAAAAATATTTTTTTAAAATGGCCCCAAAATTCAGGGTTGTTACATGTAAATTTATATTTTATAACAAGATCAAATGTTTGAACATTTTAAATTATTTCAATCATATTAACATATCTATGCACTATATATATATATATATATATATATATATATATATATATTCAATATATTTTTGAAACAAAATGTTTGTTCATGAGATTTTCGATTCATGACAACAAAGGAATGGAGATCATATTGAAGAGCTAAGTTTCATATATATAAGTATTGAGTCGTGTCAGATATATGTTAAAATCTATCCTCATAGTATAATACAAATGCACAAAACATAATTTATATACATATATATATGATGATAGCTAGCAACAACCAGACTGGACAGAAATTACCTGAACCAGTCGACTGGTTTGAAATGCACCAGTTGACTGGTCAATGTATTTCTGGCAAATAACGCCTAGTTTCTATATATTTTTAAATATAACTGATTTTCGGTATTTTCTACCAGTTGACTGGTGAAATGCAGACCATTTGACTAATTAGAAACAAAAATCATTAATATGAAGAGTCATCTCCTTTCATGAATAGATTTCTATTCATTTCTGAGTAGAAATGGCCATATCTCTTCATTGCAATTATTCGTGAAAGGTTTCTGCACTTCTACTATTATATAAACTTCATAATCCTTACTTCCAAATCACCTATTCTTTCCAAATCTATACTATTCTCTGATTTTCATTTTTATACACTTGCATTCTAAAAATCTCTCATATATTCAAGTTACTTATTGAATCATTGAAATTACTTCATATCTGTTGATTCATTAAGTAACATACTTCCTTCAATCTTCACATACACGCTATACTATGGAGGATAAGATTATAGGAAGGGTGTACGAAATCATTGGCTCTTCAGTGTTACAAGAACACAAGCAAAAGTCAAACTCTTGTAATTTGTAAAAGTCTTGTGTCGGTGCGCAGGAAGGAAAATCCTTATTGGGGCTCGAATTGTTGTGAACCTGTTCCTCTGGGTGACACTGATTTTGGAGGATCACGGACGGATCATAAAAGTACAAGTGGAACTTGACACTTTATCAATAAATCACTTATATCTTGGTTCAGTAAGAAACATAATTGTGTTTCACTGTCAAAATGTGAAGCTGAGTATATATTTGCGGCACCAGCCTATGCTCAAGTAATATATATATACAACAAACACTAAAAGATTTTAATGTTAAACTGACTAACTCAGCAATTTATTATGATAATACAAGTGCAATAAATTTATCCCAAAACTCGGTAAACCATTCTAGAACAAAACAAATTGATATACGATATCATTTCTCAAGAGGCAATATTGAGAATTAAGTTATTAACTTAGAATTTGTAAACTCAGAAAGTCAAATTGCTTATATTTTTAATAAACCCCTATTAGAGAATACATTCATTAAACTCAGAAGAGAACTAGGGATTATTCTATACAAAGATCTATGAATATCTATTCTTTACTACTTTCGATTACTGTTTTTCTCATGGCATTTATTCTTTTTGATCGATGATAAAGGGGGAGAAATATGTGTCATTATATTTAGATATATAAATTTAATATACACTAACATTTTGTTACAAGAAACGATAAGTTTATTATGCACTAACAAAATGTTGTAGATAAGCTTTTCAGACATGGGGAGATGAATATATACTAGCATACATTCAGGGGAAGCAATTCATCATCTCAACAAATATGCAAAGTGGTGTTGTCATCAATCAAAAAAGGAGGAGAATGTTGATTCACAAGATTTTCGATTCATGACAACAAAGGAATGGAGATCATATTGATGGACTAAGTGTCATATATATAAATATTGAGTCATGTTAGATATATGTTAAAATCTATCCTCATAGTATAACACAAATGCACAAAACATAATTATATATATATATGATAACAACTAGACACATTCAGACTGGACAGAAATTTCTTAAACCAGTCGACTGGTCAGTGTATTTCTAGCCAGTAATGGCTAGTTTCTATATATTTTTAAATATGAACGATTTTCAGTATTTTCAACCAGTTGATTGGTGAAATGCAGACTAGATGACTGATTCGAAACAGTAGCCATTTATGTGAAGAGTCATCTCCTTTCATGAATAGATTTCTATTCATTTCTGAATAGAAATGGCCATATCTCTTAATTGAAATTATTCGTGAAAGGTTGCTACTCTTCTACTATTATATAAACACCATAATTTTCACTTCTAAATCACCAGTTCTTTCCAAATCTATACTATTATCTGATTTTCATATCTATACACTTGCATTCTAAAAAGCTCTATATGTTCAAGTTACTTATTAAATCATTGAAATTACTTCATATTTGTTGATTCATTAAGTAACAAGCTTCCTTTAATCTTCACATACATGTTATACTATCGAGAATAAGATTATAGGAAGGGTGTACGAAATCATTGGCTATTAAGTGTTGTAAGAACACAAGCAGAGGTCAAACTCTTGTAATTTGTAATAGTCATGTGTCGGTGCTTAGGCAGGAAAATGCTTGTTAGGGCTCAGATTGTTGTGAACCTGTTCCTCCGGGTGAAGAGAGTGTGACGACCCCAAACCCCATTCCATGGTAGTAAGAGTAATCATTGGAATATAACACATAAACAAATAACAGTAGAACATAAATAAATAAATAAATAAATACACCAGATAATGTACAATAGAGTACACTGGATAAACATAATCATCAGAGTTACACAGCATACAAGATCATACTTAGTACAAAATACAGTTCAGCTTTACATAAAATGTCTATAGTGGAATCAGAACATAATATGTACAACAGGAGCTGAACAACATAAAAAGAAAGAAGTGATAAAATCCATGTTCAGTTCCATAGCTATCCAAAAAGAGTCTGCTAAAACTTGAGTACAAGGCTGCCCGTGTAGAAAATAGGGCACACGATTTTGCAAGTGAAACAAACTACGAGTCAGTCATGGGACTGGTATGAGAAATCTACTTAACTTATTTTAATAATAAGGCCTATCACAGGACCATGCCGCTAACGCGGAACGGGTTTACTCCATTGGATTACCAGTGCTCAAAACAAGTAAATCATTTAAAACATCGCAATGCTTTTTATAAAAATGAAGCCATTATAAGACTCAATTCCCATCACATAATATAACGCAAACCGAAGGATAGAGTTTTACCTTATAATGGCCAAAATATGCTTGATACGAATAAAACAGGGGCATTGATATTATTATTAGTGTTTATATGTTTCAAAAACAATTTCAATCATAAGTATCAATCATAGCCGACATGAATGCCCTATACCACTATGTCGCCATATATAGATATACAATCAAAACCGCACGATGTCGTATTTGGAAATTGGATTTCCATCATGAACCAAGGCAAGGGATCGTCCTTACCGCTTCGAGACGCTCTAGCCCGTGTCTCAGGAACAGTCGCAACTGCACCTTGGATCGTCAGGGCGGGTCCACACGGAGTGGATTAAAATGCCTGAGCACTGCGTTTACCCGCCCTATGGGGCGTCAACTGGTCATATACCGACCAAACCATCATCCCTGGAGAGACTAATATAACCGAGGCACCTCGTTGTCCGTCATCCACATAAGTAAAATGCCCAGGCGTGTAAAACCCAAAACACCACTCCTATCTAGAAGGAAACGCAGGTCCTCCCTGAAGCCCTCTCCCGTTTTTGGTCCATACCGGGGTGTGAGGTTCGCGAATCAACGCTAAACACAAAGCTAGCTATTCAAAGCCCTGCTTTGATCATCAACCACAAAGCTCTACTTGTCAACAAAAGCTTTGATCACAGCATCTCTGTATGCCACGTTGTCAATCTACAACATCAAACACACATCCATTTACAAGTCGGTTCTGAGTCTGAATGAAACCGGAGGCACCTTATTCCTGTCCTGTATGTCCAATAAAGGAGAGAGGCCTTCGCACATCTGAACAATCAACAAGTACGCCCGGATGACCACCGTTGTAACTCCTTCAGGGCAGCAACTCCCATCAAAGGCATCAGTCGCCATCCATTTGATGTGAAGATCCTCGGTCTTGCACCGTCTTCTTATCTTTGACTTCTAACCGTCGACCAATTATTTGAAATGAGAATTAACTCGGCCTTTTCAAATAATTCATATATATTTAGAACTTCAAATCAATTCATTTCAATGGCTAAATTATCTGACATCCATAATTTAGGTCATTAATGTAATTTTCACTTCAAACACCTTCAACCATAAAATATCAAATAAACCGAGTAAATTTAGTTTATTTCCATTCCATATTATTTATATTATTTTATAATGATTTATCTCTATTTTTATTTACTTAGGTATAGCCAATTTATTCAAAAGACGCTTCAGGCCATAACGCTGCCATGGTGCTGTTTTCCTTCAAATTTGATTTACACATATATGAAAATCTAACCGTTGGATCTTTACAAATTTTATGTCATTTGAAAGACCTTTTCAAAGCGAATCTAATGGTTCCAGTTTTGGGAAAATCTGACAGTCGGATCTTCCAGTACAATTTTTTAAAGTTACGATTTCAAAATACGAAATACAGCGTCGTTATTCGATTAATTTTAATTATATATATATATAATCCATTCTAGCACTGTTATCATTCAGATTTGAATAAAGCATTTCAGACAATCCAACCATTGGATCCTTGCAAATTTGGTGACGTTGGAAAGATATTTCCAAAGCGAACCCAACGGTCTCGGTTTTGGTAAAATCCGATGCTCGGATCTCCCGGTACAATCATTTGAAATCACGGTTTCAAAATACGAACTGCAGCTTCGTCATTTGATTTATTTTAATTATATTTATTTATGTAAATATAATCCATTCTTCGATTTCAAAAACCATTTCAACTCATATAGGTGATAAAAATGATATTTTTATCCAACAGATATTTATTTCAACACATGACTATTTTAAACAATTAATCTATATAGTAAAAATGTGATTTTTATTATTAAAGCAATTTATTTTAAAAATGAATATTTTTAGCGATTCCTATATATTATAAAAACGTGATTTTTGTTGGCAAAACAATTTATTTAAAACATGATTATTTTGTATACTTCGTACATACAATAAAAATGCTATTTTTATCGCTCAAACTATTTATTTCATACATTCTATAAAAATGTTATTTTTATCGTTCAAACCATTTTTATTTCATACATTGATAAAAATGTTATTTTTACCATTCAAACCATTTTTATTTCATACATTCGATAAAAATGTTATTTTTAACATTCAAACCATTTTTATTTCATACATTCGATAAAAATGTTATTTTTACCATTCGAACCATTTTATTTCAGAAAGGAATATTTTCCACCACATGAATATATTTCAATACATGTATAAAACACAGGAATATTTTAGAAAATTTCGTCAGCATAACGGCAGGGTAGTTAAAACCGGCACCGTCCCTAGTACGGCTCCTCGCTCTACCTTAAAGCCTCGCAGCTTATGACATTGGGGATTTCAATAACTAGTTCGTACGCAGACGAATTTTCCCATATACTAATCCTATTGGGATTTCAACCACAATCAATTATATCAAATCAACCATTCGTAGTATTCATCAAATTTCACATCAACCAAATCCAAACAATCACAACCAATATATATCGTCCATGGTCTGTGGACGAGGGGAGCATATATATATAGATATGCGTATATAAATATATTTCAATATCATTTTAATTCCATTCATCGCATATATGATTTTTACAATGCATATATAACTTATACATCACACATACAACTTATACAACGCTTATACAAGAGGTGTACAACGCTTATATAACTCATAAATCAATTGTATAATTTATACATCGTTATTCCATATCGTTTATAATTCAGAAATCTCACAATGGGTTCCACTCCTCCAAAAATTGTAGAAGGCCAACAAAAATAATCGGTCTCTTCTAGAAGGTAGAAGTCGTCCACACGAGTCCACTGTCTCTTGTTTCACTAGATTTCGATCACATAGCAAAACGATATGATTTTTAGAAGTTAATCATATTTCGTAGCGCTTAAATGTTTTATAAACAGTTAATTTAAACTAAAGCAGTTACCTTTCACGAAGGGTTCAAAATTAGGTTTCAATTTTTCTCATAAACCGTGAAATTTGGACCCGATCAGCTTGCGCCACCTTGAAGAGGGTCGAGAGGCGCTCCAGGGGGTGGGGGTTTCGTCGAGCCCGACGGCGGCTACAGCCCGCGGCGGCGGAAAGCTTCCGACTTTGGAGGAGGAGATATCCACGATGGAGCGACGATAATCGATGCCACCAATTTTGATTTGAAGCTGGAGAGGAGAGCTTCAAAAAGCTTAACTGGGTCGAAGGCTATCGATGAACGGAATCGCCAAAAACGAGGGGGGAAGCTTCGAGCGGTGGTCGCCATCGGGTTTGAGAGGTATTGGGGAGAGAGAAAGTAATTTTCCCTTTTTTTATATATAAAATATGATTGGCCCGCTCTATTTATACTTCAAAAATATCCGTTTTTCCAAACGAACTCCAATTCAAACCCAACGACTGTCGCCCCTAACTAGATACCCCCATTCCGAACACAATGGAATATGTTTCGTAAGCCCTTCGACTGTTTTAGTTGGTTTTTCTACAAATCAAAATATAAAACATTCAATATTTGATTTGAACGTACATTTCAATTTGCCGGGGCCACATACTGATCCCAAAAATTCCTGAAAAATAAATCTAGATTTTTTTTGATGATACGGCCCCAACAAAACTAGTTTCGTCGAATTTGGAGACCGTTTAAAATTGGCCATTTTCTGGTCGATCCAAATTGACTAAAATCAACCAAACATTTCTCTACCATGCTCACATATTAACTCCAAAAATTATGGAATTTGAAACCTAGCAATAATTTGACATCCCGGATCCAACAAAAGTGGTTTCGTCAAAAAAGGAGGTCATTCGCAAAATGGCTATTTTCACGGGCTATATAAACTCCATAGCGACCTTTCTGAAAATTCATTTGGCCATAACTTTTGATTCCCGCTACGAAATTTCAATTTTTAAGATTCCTTAGAAAGATATTCATAAACAGGTTTAAATATTTTTGGTTTCACTAAAATCCGTTTTATTTTGCATCTTGTACAGTCTGTCAAAGTTCGAATTCAAATTTTCAAACTGTCGCGCCCTCTCAGGCCTTGTTTTATAATTAAAATAAATATATTTATTTTCCAATATCGATACAAATAGACTTTTGGTCGTTATTATTTAAAATAATTTATTTTAAATATTCAAAATCCACCAAAATAGCCAAATTAAATTTTTTAAATTGATTCAAATTTTCCGGGTTGTTACAATCTCCCCCACTTAAAGTCTTTTTGTCCTCGAAAAGGAACGAAGCTGAAAGTTGTTTAGTTAACCAACTCAACTTTCGTTCTGGCTTTCATTCTTCAACTTTTCGGTTTCTAAGAATTTTCCAATTCTTCAAAAATTTGACTAACACCCTAAATTTTTGAAAAAAATCGCCATAACCTCCTTTGTACGTGGAGGGGTTTGGAAATTTATTGGGCCATATTAGGTACCCAATAAATCCTAATAAGCATGCACATATTTATAGTGATATATTCCAGTGTCCATAGGGGAGTGTGTATAGTTCATAACTTCAGAGAATAAATTCTCGTCACCCTATAAATGGTTTTTGTGCCTTAATGACCAGAGAGACGTGTTTATTGTCATCTCCAAACCTGTGTGGGATTTTTATTAATTTACCGTTACATTTTATATTGTCCATGTCAGTCTTCTGTTCAACCTGTAATATATAGTCATCACCATACAAGCTTCTCGCTCGTATGGTAAATCTTCTAACTCATCACACAAGCTCCAAATGCTTATGTGGTATATGATGAAGTATGTTATCTTCAAGAAGTATGCCATGTAGTCTAGTTCAAAATTATTTGTTACTATCCTATGGCGACGTTTATTATTACACACAGAACAACTAGCACTCCGCATCCATTGGCATTCACAAGAGTTGATATAATAATAAAATTGTGCATGTTTACCTATTTATCGGGCACGCAAATAAATTCTTTATTCAACAGCTAATCCATTTACCCGTTCAAACATCTATAATGTACATGCATATATTTCTATCAATTTCAAATCAGTTCAATATTTGATTCATTCAAATAAATTTACCATCATTCTCTTATTGATTAAATTAATTATTTCTAGTATTTTGATTAATCAAATTCATAATCACACAACACAAACAACAATCAATTTTATTTTTAACCTTTTCAAAAATATACTAATTAATTCATATACTCTTTTAAAATTATTCAGACTATATAATTAAAATTTCACATCCATGAAAAGGAAACAACAGCTAAGTAGAAAATAATAAGGAAATGCAAAATATGGTAAATGTACCTTGCACCGGAGTTAATCAGAGATATCCACCCTGCAATCGGGATTGGTTCGCTTAATCCTTTCCTCAGTTTCCCAAGTACAGTCTCGCGGATCTCCACTCCCTTGCACTTTGACTAAGTGAACCTTCTTGTTCCTCGGCTCTTTTGTTTCTTTGCCAATGATCTTTATCGGCTCTCTTCTCACAGCCAATTCTGGAGTAATTTCCAAATCCCATTGTGCGGCTTCTTCCACGACTAAATCCGGATCATGTACATGCTTTCAAAGTTGAGATACGTGAAACACATCATGTACTCCAGGAAACCAGTCTGGTAATTGAACCCTATAAGCGAGAGTTCCAATCCGTTCTAGAATAGGAAACGGACCAATAAATTTGGGCGCTAATTTCCTTGTTTTACCAAACCGGACTACTCCTCTCATTGGAGATACCTTCAAATACACATAGTCGCCAACATCGAATGATAAATCTCTTCTTCTCTTATCTGCATAGCTCTTCTGTCAGCTTTAAGCGGCTAGTAATCGTTTCTTAACGAAATCGACTTTGTTCGCAGCTTCGCGAATCATATCGGGACCCAATACAAGTCTATTACCGGGTTCTACCCAACAAGCGGGAGATCTGCACAGTCGACCATACAATGCTTCGAATGGCGACATTTTCAGGCTTGCTTGGTAGCTATTGTTGTATGAGAACTCAGCCAAATGCAGGTGGTCTTCCCATGATCCGCCAAAATCAATAACACAAGCCCGCAATAAATCTTCTTGAATACGATTCACCCTCTTAGTTTGACCATCTTTTTGAGGATGATAAGCGGTGCTCAAGTTCAGTTTCGTTCCCAATTCTGCTTGGAATGCTTCCCAGAATTTACTAGCAAAAATCGGGTCACGATCACTAACGATACTCATGGGAACGCCATGAAGTTTAACAATTTCCTTAAAATAAATCTGCGTCAAACTATGAGATGTTCTATTCGATCTAACAGTTATAAAATGGGCAGTCTTCGTGAAACGATATACGATCACCCAAATACTGTCATTTCCTTTTCGCGTTCTGGGAAAACCATCTGTGAAATCCATAGAAATCTGTTCCCACTTCCAACCTGGAATTTCCAACGGTTGCAACAATCCAGCGAGTCTCTGTTGATCTCTCTTAACTTGTTGACAAGTAGCACAGCGGCTAACGTACTAGGAAATGTCTCATTTCATAGATCTCCACCAGAAAGTGCGTTTGATATCATTATACATCTTGCTCACTCCTGGACGGGTACTAAGTTTGGCTTTATAACATTCATCTAATACTTCTCTCCGGAGCTCAAATATGTTTGGAACACAAATTCGGCCTTTCAACCTCAGAATCCCATCGTTATCAATCTGAAAACTCGAGGGCTCGCCTTTTTGAATTCTCCCTCTGATTTTCTGAATGAAGTGATCATCCCTCTGAAGAGTAGATATGTTATCAATCAATGAAGGCATGATGATAAGACTGGCGATGATTACATTCTTTCTGCTGAGCGCATCAGCCACAACATTGGCTTTCCCCGGAGTATATAAAATATCAAGATCATATGCCGCGAGAAATTCTAACCAACGCTGTTGTCTCATATTCAGATCTTTCTGAGTGAATAAATACTTCAATGATTGATGATCAGTATATAATTCAAATTTCTCACCCAATAGATAATGCCTCCAGATTTTCATAGCAAACACGATGGCTAACAATTCAAGATCGTGAGTTGTGTAATTCTTCTCATGTGGCTTCAACTGACGGCTAGCATAAGCGACTACTTGGCCTCTTTGCATTAATACTGCACCAAGACCTTCTTTAGAAGCATCTGTCCAGACTTTCAAGTCCTGATTGCCATCAATAATTGTTAACATTGGAGCAGTTGTCAATCTTAACATCAGCTTTTGGAAAGCTGCCTCATATTCTGGAGTCCAATTGAACCTTGAATGTTTCTTAGTAAGCTTTGTTAAGGAACTAGATATCTTCAAAAAATCTGTAACGAACTTTCGATAATAACTAGCCAATCCAAGAAAACTACGGACTTCTGTGGGTGTAGTTGGCTGCTTCCAATTCTGAATAGTAGAAATCTTACTAGGATCTAGGTTGAGGAAATTTCTTTCTAGTCTGATTGTTTCTAGCTGTTATCATATATATATATATATTGTGTTTTGTGCATTCCTGTTGTACTATGAGGATAGATTTTAACATATATCTAACACGACTCAATATAAATATATATGAGACTTAGCTCTTCAATATGATCTCCATTTCTTTGTTGTCATGAATCGAAAATCTCGTGAATCAACATTCTGCTCTTGATGAAAAACCATTTTGCATGTTTGTTGAGATGATGAATTGCTCCCCCTGAATATATGCTTGTATTATTCATCTCCCCTTGTCTAAAAAGCTTATCTACAACATTTTGTTAGTGTATAATAAAATTACTGTTTCCTATAACAAAATGTTAGTGTATATTAAAATTATATATCTAAATATGATGACACATATTTCTCCCCTTTGTCATCGATCAAAAAGAATAAATGCCATGAGAAAAACAGTAATCGAAAGTAGTAGAGAATAGATATTCATAGATCTTTAAATGGAACAATCCCTAGTTCTCTTCTGAGTTTAGTGAATGTATTCTCTAATAGGGGTTTAGTAAAAATATAAGCAATTTGACTTTACGAGTTTACAAATTCTAAGTTAATAACTTGATTCTCAATATTGTCTCTCAAGAAATGATGTCGTATATCAATATCTTTTGTTCTATAATGGTTTACTGGATTTTTGGATAAATTTATTGCATTTGTATTGTCACCATAAATTGTTGAGTTAGTCAGTTTAACATTAAAATCTTTTAGTGTGTGTTGCATATATATTACTTGAGCACAGGCTAGTGCCGCAGATATATACTCAACTTCACATGTTGACAGTGAAATGCAATTATATTTCTTACTGAACCAAGATATAAGTGATTTACCGATAAAGAGACAAGCTCCACTTGTACTTTTACAATCTGTCTGTGATCCTCCAAAATCAGCATCACCGTATGAGACTAATTGGAAGGGACAATCTTTCGGATAGAAAGGTATAAAATCTTTGGTACTTCTAAGATAACGTAATATACGTTTTACTGCCCTCAAATGTGATTCTTTTGGGTTGGTTTGAAAACAGGCACATAAACAAACACTCATCATAATATCCAGTCTACTAGCAGTTAAAAATAGAAGTGAACCTATCATGCTTCGATATAACTTTTGATCGACACTTTAGCCATTTTCATCTTTATCTAAATGTCGTTGTACTCATTGATGTAGGTTCACTTGAAGTATTTTCCATCCCAAAATGTTTTATTAGATTAGTGCAATATTTTTCTTGATTATTGAAAATTCCATTTGATAATTGCTTAATTTGTAAACCTAGAAAATAAGATAGTTCTTCCATATGCGACATTTCAAATTTGCTGGTCATTATATTTGAAAATTCTTGACACAAATTTTCATTTGTTGAACCAAAAATAATGCCATCAACATATATTTGCACTATTAAAATATCTTTATCAGCTCTTTTTATAAAGAGTGTCTGCTCAACGTTTCCAATTTGGAATCCTGAATCTATTAAATAATTTTTAAGATGTTCATACCAAGTACGAGGTGCTTGTTTTAACCCATATAATGCCTTTTTCAATTTGAAAACATGATCAGGAAATTTTACATGAGCGAATAGTGGAGATTGTTCCACATACACTCTTTCTTTAATATAACCATGTTAGAAGGCGCTTTTAACATCCATTTGATATAGTTTGAAGTTGTTATAACATGCATATGCTAATAAAATTCGAATTGCTTCTAGTCGGGCGACTGGAGCAAATGTTTCTTCAAAATCTATCCCTTCTTCTTGCTTATAGCCTTGTGCAACAAGCCTAGCTTTATTTCTAGTAATATTACCTAATTCATTTGTTTTATTTTTACAAACTCATTTTGTACTAATGATAGTTTAATCTGTTGGTCTTGGAACTAGTTCCCAGACTTCCTTATGTTCAAACTGATTTAACTCTTCTTGTATAGCAATTATCTAGTTATCATCTATTGATGCTTCTTTTGGATTTTTGGGTTCAATATTTGATATGAAAGCAACATTACCCACTAGATTAAGTTGGCTTCTTGTTCTTATATTTGAAGTTATTTCTCCAATAATATTTTGAGTCGGATGATCTCGTAATGATGATCTCGTAATATTCTTGGTGGAGATCTAACTTCATTAATATTTTGGTTATTACTATTGATATTATCTTAATTTTCTGTAATGTTGTTTTTTATATTATTGTGAACAATGTTTTCATCTTCTCTATATATTACAATATCATCGTCTTGAGAAGAATTACTTTTCAAAATGTCTGAACTAATAGAACTTTGAATAAAATTTTCATCAAATGAAACATGAAGTGATTCTTCTATTTTACTGGTTCTTTTATTGTAAATACAAAAAAGCTTTGCTACGTTCAGAATATCCTAAGAATATTCCTTGAACCAAAAACCTTAAAATACGAAATATTTGGTTTTCTTCCGATAAAAAGCTAATACAGAGTATTTTTATTAGGAGGTTGAATGGAGACACGATTCAAAACATAACAAGCCATTACAACTGCTTCAGCCCAAAATTGTTTTGGTATTGTACTTCCATTTAATAACGTTCTGGCACATTCTTGTAATGTACGGTTTTTACGTTCTACTACTCTATTTTATTGTGGGGTTCTAGGAAAAGAAAAATTATGAAAGATACCCTTCTTTCGGCAAAATAAATTGAATTACTCATCTCCAAATTCTCCTCCATGATCACTCCGTATATTTTTAATTTTTAAATCAGTTAGATTTTGAATTTGTTTGACAAAAGTTTTAGAAAGGTCAAAAGTATCACCTTTATTTTTCAGAAACATTGTCTAAGTATATCTTGAAAAATCATCAACAATTACAAACATATATCTACTATGGTTTATGGACTGAACCTGAGTTGGTCCAAATAGATCCATATGTAGTAATTCAAGTGGTTGTAGTGCTGATATAACCTTTTTAGATTTAAAAGAGGATTTAGTTAACTTCCCAAGTTGACAAACATCACATAAATTTTTAGATTTGAATTTTATTTTGGGTAAACATTTTACAAGTTCTTTTTTGGAAATCTTGTTTATAGTTTTAAAATTAATATGACAGAACCGTTTGTGCCATAACGAAGGATCATTATCTTTGGCTAATAGACACATGCTTGGATTATTATTAACTGCCATATTCAAGATATAAATATTTTTATCTCTGTTTCCCTCAAAAATAAGATTTTGATTGAAATCTAATATGCTACATTCATTTTCAGAAAAAGATATTTTAAAACCTTTATCACATAATTGACGGATACTTAACAGAGTATGTTCCAAGTTTTTAACTAATAGTACATCAGAAATAAGAGGTGAGCTAGGTATACCGTAATTGCTCACATCGCCTTTGCTGATGATATATCCTTTGGAGTTATCTCCAAATGTGATAGTTCCTCCTTTTTGAAAATATAATATTGGTTTACGTCTCTTTGTCTCATGTTTTTTGAGCAACCAGTGTTGAGTATCCATTTTCCTCTGTTTTTATTAAGTAGGAACGACAAAAAATAATCCAAAATTTATTGGTACCCACTTCCTACGTTAGGGTCCTAAGTGTTAGACCTTAGGAAACCAAACCCAAGAGGGTTCAGAGTCCCTTTTTAAAATATAATTAATATTGTTATGAATAGTATCTAAAAAATCTTTTATATACTTATTTCTAATTAACACGTTTTTTGTTTTTGGTACCCAAATATAAACATTTTTAGATGAATTTTTCTTTGAAACAAAATCTATTTTCTTAGAAATACAGATTTGACAAATTCAGTACTCTTTTTAGTACTAACAGGTTTTCTAGAACCTTTCTTAGTACTGATTTTTTTTAATAAATCCTAATCCTTTTTTTCTATGAGAAGGACGCGAATTTTCTAACATTCTAGACAGGTTTTCTCTTCCTTTATTAAAATTATTCACATTCTTAGACATACCGTCTAATCTTAATTTAGGACTAGAATTATCTAACTCAACAATTTTAACTTCTGAATTTAAATCATAATTTTCTAAAGCAAGCAAATCATTCTTTTCTTTCTGAGTCTCAATTTCCTGGCTTACGAAAGAAATATGAGAATTTGCAATGGATAGAGATTCTTGTAATTTTCCGATTTCATCGTCTAAAATCTCTCTTTCATCTTCTAATAAATCTCTTTGAAATTCTGCCTTCTTTCTATCTTCATTTGTTTGTTAATATTTTCTTTTAAAATTATTCCTAGATTCTAGAATTTTCGTACTTTTAAAATTACTCCTAAATTCTAGAATTTCCGTATTAATTTCAATTAATTCTTCATAAGTAAAATCACTAGCCTCGTTTTCTTTTTCCGTGAAGCATACATTTGCTTGTTCATTGTCATAATCGCCGTCACTCTCAAAAGATGATGATTCTGAGTTATCCCAAGTGACTGAGAAAGGTAGCCTTTTTGACTTCTCCTTTTTGTTGCGATTCTTCTTAAGTTCTGGACAATTCTTTTGGAAATGTTTGGTTTTGTGGCAGTTGAAACTATCCACCAAGGCTGGATCAGGTCCTTTTGTAGAGTTCCGTTTTGCATTCTTATTTTGATTCTTCATGTATTTCAGGAACTTTCTGATATTTTTGGCCATGAAGGCAATGTCTTTTTCATCTGAATCTACCTCATCTTTTCAGCATGAAAAGCTAAAATTTTCTTATCTTGAGTATGAGTCTTTCCCGCCTGCAAATTTACTTCATACGACATAAGATTACTAATTAACTCTTCGGGTTTCATGGCTGAAAGATCATTAGCCTCTTCGATAGCTAAAACCTTTCTTTCCCATTCATTCGTCAAAGAGTTTAATATCTTTGAAACAATATCAAAATCAGAATACTTTTCTCCTAAACCTAATAGGGAATGATAAATATTTTGAAATCATGAGTACATGTCAATTATAGACTCATTTTCATTCATCCTAAAATTTTGAAACTGATTTTTAAGCATGGATATCTTGCTTTATTTGACCTTGTTGGTTCCTTCGTGAGTTACTTTTAAGTGTTCGCCAAATTGCGGTGTTGCACATACAAATTCGGTTAAACTCGTTTCTATCTAAGGCACAATGTGACATATTCATAGCTTTAGCATTGGTAGTTGCCTCTGCTTTTTCAGTTGCAAACCATTCAGTATATAGTGTAGTGGGTTGTGCATATTCTTTTTATGTAATATTCCAAGCATCAAAACTATTGGCTTGCATATATATTCTCATACGTGTAGCTCAATAACTATAATTCATGCCATTAAAAAGGGGTGGTCGTGCAGTAAATTGGCCTTCTGTATATCCAGTATTTGTTCTCATACTAGTGTTATTATCCATATTAACTATGTGTCAAATAACAGTTTTAAGGTTAAATGACGGCCTTGCTACGATACTAAATGAAAAGCCATGTGTGACTTAAGGATCTTTGTATATGGAACAATGCGGAAATGACTATGATATACTAACTTGTATAATACAATAGTTATGAAAGTAAAAACTAAACAATAAAGATATATCACAAACAAGTAAAAGCAGTAAGTAAAGTGACACCAGGAATTTTATACTACTTCGGACTTCCCGTCCTTCGTGCAGTTCCAGACTCCTTCTGGAATTCACTATCAACACCCTCCCTATAACAAACCGGAAAATCTGAACTAATTTAAAATTTTAATTTGGCTATTTTGGTGGATTTTGAATATTTAAAATAAATTATTTTAAATAATAACGACCAAAAGTCTATTTGTATTGATGTTGGAAAATAAATATATTTATATTAATTATAAAACAAGGCTTGAAAGGGCGTGGCAGTTTGAAAATTGGAATTCGAAATTTGACTGACTGTACAGGATGCAAAATAAAACAGATTTTAGTGAAACCAAAAATATTTAAATCTATTTATGAATTTCTTTCTAACGAATCTGAAAAATCAAAATTTCATAGCGGGAATCAAAAGTTATGGCCAAGTAAATTTTCAGAAAGGTCGCTATAGAGTTTATATAGCCCGTGAAAATAGCCATTTTGCAAATGACCTCCGTTTTCGAAGAAACCACTTTTGTTGGATCCGGAATGTCAAATTATTGCTAGGTTTAAATTTCCATAATTTTTGGAGTTTATATGTGAGCGTGGCAGAGAAAAATGAGTTTGGTTGATTTTAGTCAATTTGGATAAACCAGAAAATGGCCATTTTTCAAACGGTCTTCAAATTCGACGAAACTTGTTTGTTGGGACCGTATCATCAAAACATAGCTAGATTTATTTTTCTGGAATTTTTGGGATCAATATGTGGCCCCGGCAAATTGAAATGTATGTTCAAATCAAATATTGAATGTTTTATATTTTGATTTGACGAAAAATTGATTGAAACAGTCGAATGGGCTTACGGAACGTATTCCATTGTGTTTGGAATGGGGGTATTTAGATAGGGCGACAGTCGTTGGGTTTGAATTGGAGTTCGTTCCAAACGGATATTTTTGAAGTATAAATAGAGCGGGCCAATCATATTTTTTATAAAAAAAAGAGAAAATTACTTTCTCTCTCCCTGATACCTCTCAAACCCGGCAACGACTACTTCTCAAAGCTTCCCCCTCGTTTTTGGTCATTCCGTTCATCGATAGCCTTCGACCTAGTTAAGCCTTTTGAAGCTCTCCTCCCCAGCTTCAAATCAAGACCGGTGGCACCTCCTATCGTCGCTCCATCATGGAAATCTCCTCCTCCAAAGTTGGAAGCTTTCCGCTGCCACCACGAGCTATATCCGCCGTCGAGCTCGGCGAAACCCCCACCACCTGGAGCGCCTCTCGACCCTCTTCAAGGCGGCGCAAGCTGATCGGGTCCAAACTTCACGATTTTCGAGAAAAATCGAAGCCTAATTCTGAACCCTTCGCGAAAGGTAACGGCTTTAGTTTAAATTAACTGTTTATAACACATTCAAGCACTACGAAATGATTAACTTCTAAAAATCATTTCTTTTTTCTATGTGATCGAAATCTATATAAACTAGAGACAGTGGACTCGTGTGGACGTCTTCTACCTTCTAGAAGATACCGGATATTTTTCTGGGCCTTCTAAATTTTTTGGAGGAGTGGAACCCAATGTGAGATTTCTGAATTATAAACGATATGGAAAAACAATGTATAAATTATACGATCGATGTATGAGTTATATAAGCATTGTACACCTCTTGTAGAAGCGTTGTATAAGTTGTATGTGCGATGTATAAGTTATATATGCGTTGTAAAAATCATATATGCGATGAATGGAATTAAAATGATATTGAAATGAAATCGAAATATATTTATATACGTGTATCTATCTATCTATCTATCTCTCTCTCTCTCTCTCTCTCTCTCTCTCTCTATATATATATATATATATATATATATATATATATATATATATTCTCCCCTCGTCCACAGACCATGGACGATATATATTGGTTGTGATTGTTTGGATTTGGTTGATGTGAAAATTGGTGAATACTACGAATGGTTGATTTGATATGATTGATTGTGGTTGAAATCCCAATAGGATTAGTATATGGGAAAATTCGTCTGCATACGAACTAGTTATTGAAATCCCATTGTCAAAAGCCGCGAGGCTTTAAGGTAGAGCGAGGAGCCGTACTAGGGACGGTGCCGGTTTTAACTACCCTGCCGTTATGCTGTCGATTTTTTTTGAAATATTCCTGTGTTTAATTTATATTCATGTATTGAAATATATTCATGTGGTGGAAAATATTCCTTTTTGAAATAAAATGGTTTGAATGGTAAAAATAACATTTTATGATGGGAACTGAGTCTTATAATGGCTTCATTTTTATAAAAAGCATTGCGATGTTTTAAATGATTTACTTGTTTTGAGCACTGGTAATCCAATGGAGTAAACCCATTCCATGTTAGCGGCGTGGTCTTGTGATAGGCCTTATTATTAAAATAAGTTAAGTAGATTTCTCATACCAGTCCCACGACTGACTCGTAGTTTGTTTCACTTGCAAACTCGGGTGCCCTATTTTCTACACGGGTAGCCTTGTATTTAGGTTTGCGTTAACTCTTTCTGGATAGCTATGGAGCTGAAGATGGATTTTATCACTTCTTTCTTTTTATGTTGTTCAGCTCCTTTGTACAAATTATGTTTTGATTTCGCTGTAGACATTTTATGTAAAGCTGAACTGTATTTTGTACTAAGTATGATCCTGTATGCTGTGTAACTCTAATGATTATATTCATCCAGTGTATTCTATTGTACATTATCTGGTGTATTTATTTATTTCTGTTCTGTTGTTATTTGTATATGAGTTATATTCCAAAGATTACCCTTGCCACCATGGAACCGGGTTTGGGGTCATCACAATATGGTATCAGAGCTTTGGTTAAGCTTAGTTCTGGAATATAACATATTAACAAACTCATCATAAATTGAATCAGAAGTATTCTATGACGAAACACTCATTTAAGATAGGATCAGTAATATCCTAGAATGAGTGTAGCAGAATGAAATACACCCCGATAGACACATTTACATTCAAGTATATGTCTCTATGCTTTAAATAACTTTTTTGTTGGCCTGACACGTTGTCTGCTATTTGCAGACATTGAAAAATGAGTGGAATAAGTAGAAGAGGCAGGTCAGAACCAGGTATTGAAGCTCTATTAATTAAGTATCGAAATCTGAGTGGAGTACCGTTCTCGGGCAATGAATCTATTGTTCAAACTCAAGCTTGGATGCGTTCTGCTGAGAAAATATTTGAAGGTTCAAAGCTGAGAGATGGTCAGAAAAGATTACTGGCATCTTGGGCACTCAAAGACGAAGCTTTAATCTGGTAGGATATTGTTATTAAAGATAATCCAGAAGGTGATATCACCTGGGATAGATTCAAAGAGATTTTCAATGAAAGATTTATTCTTCTAGAAGCAACTGAGCGGTTAAGTGATGAATTCTACTATTTGGTTCAAAGGGATATGACTATTCAAGAATATCATAAGAAATTCATTGAACTTTCTCGTTTCTCCCCGCATCTAATTCAAAATCCAAAGATGAAAAATCTGAGGTTTATTAACGGGCTTCAAAAGAAAGTACCAAAGTAGTGTAACTGCACATGTGCTACAATCTTTCTCTGAAATGATATATATGGCTTATCAGTATGAAGATCTAGATAAGAAAGGTCTTTTGGGCGATGAAGAGGAATTCAGTTCTAGTAATAAAAGGAAATTCGAAACTGATAACCCGGAGACAAGTACGCAGCCAGAGTCAAGTATGGCGTCTGGGGTCATAAAGAAACCTAAATTCAATAGGGAAAGGGTTAAATTTGAGGAAGAGCTAGTAACAATTGCCACCTGTTCTAACTGTAATCAGAAAGGGCATTTATCAATAAATTGCGGACCCTTAAAGAAACGAATAAAGGATAAATTTAAATCCAAGAACAAGTTTCAAGATAATAGAAAATGCAATCTTTGCCATCGGGCTGGCCATGTAAAGCAAGATTGTCGTCTATTAATGAAATCTGTAGTAGTGCAGGTAAATGAAGTGGCAGAAACTTGTGCATCCTCAGCCAGTCAAGCGAGGCCAGATGTTTTAGAAGGCATGCTTAATGTCAAAGATATTCCAGTTAAAGTATTGTTTGATACAGGCGCATCGTGAAGCTTTATTGCAAAGAATGCGGTTAAGAAATTGGATTTGAAAAATCTCAAAACACCCAGGAGGGAAAATCCTTGTTTTAAACAAGCAAAAGTCAAAATCTTATAATTTGTAAAAGTCTTGTGTCGGTGCTCAGGAGGGAAAATCCTTGTTGAGGCTCGAATTGTTTTGAACCTGTTCCTCTGGGTGAAGAGAAGGTGTTAATAATGAATTCCAGAAGGAGTATGGGACCAGACGTAGGACGGGAAGTCCAAACCAATATAAAATTCCTGGTGTCACTTTACTTACTGCTTTTACTTGTTTGTGATATATCTCTATTGTTTAGCTTTTACTTGCATAACTATTGCATTATACAAATTATTATATCATGTCATTTCAGCATTATTCCATATACAAAGACCGTTAAGTCGTACACGACTTTTCAGAAAATATATGAAACAAAAGTAGATGATCAAAATTGATAACTAGAGTTTGAACAGACATTTTCATATTGAACAGATGTCCTTTCAATTTTTGAAATCAAATCAAAGAGTAGAGAAATTTGAATTTATAAGAAAAGACTTCTTTGAAAAAAAATTGGGTAGGTATATTGATAAGTATATTACAGTATATCGAAGTACGAACCAAAATATCTAAAATTACAAAAAGATAAATTTTTATACCTAACTATATGCATAGATGCATATTCCTATATATAATTATAATAAAATATTGTAAGGCATACCTCCTTTTGCAATCCTACATTTTGTTGTCCTTCCATTGTTATGAACCGCGATCCTCCATTTTATTGTCCTTCCATTGTTATGAACCACACCTTCATATCATTCATAATTTAACGATGAGATATGCTCTAGTATGACGGCTCGTTTTTCTAATCAGCATAGTATATTCATTTGCTGAATTTAAAGAACGTACGAGAAAGATATTGACGATTTAGTAGTTTAACCAACTTGGCGCCAAAAATTTGAATCTGAATTTGAATGAATAGACACATAACCTACTATATATAAGCCCAAAAGTCATGTCTCTTTACAAAACTTTCTCTTTTTCTTCTTCTCATTTTCCCACTTATAATCAATCTTCCGGAGGACATAACTTCTTCGTTTCTGTGACAGTTTTGATTTCCTTTTTTCCTTTTGTGCGTCAATACTTCATTCGATCATAACTTGACTATTTCTTGATGGATTTGCACGAAACCAGAAGCATTGCGGAGAGTATAAAGAGAAGTACAGTATTGAATCTACTTGTAGATGAGAATAAAAAGTCTTTATTGATCTGGTACCCACTTCTTTTTAGATCGCCAATTAAATATCCATCTTTTTCTCCTAGATTAATGAACGGTCATCTTGGTGTCTTTTGGCCTGTAGTCACCAGACTTAACTTTTCCCTGCAAAACAACACAACTTTTCAAAGAATCAAGTGACTTTTAAAAATAATAAATTGTAATAATGACATCATGATGATTATGTGGCATATCCATATAAAAAATAGTGTTAAAAATTACAATTTTAAACTTTTCAAAAGACAAATAATGATAACTTTATTTTTCAGTAAAATTGAACGCAGACTCATCTAATACTAATGCTATGCATGAATTTAAACTACTGTTATAAATCATATCAGAATTTTCCATTTAGTATTTCTAAAATTCAAATGATGAACTTTTTGAAAACCTTGCTCTGATACCAATTGTTAAGGAACGCAGGACGCAGATCTTAAGGCAAGACTAACACTAGAGAGGGTGAATAATGTTTTTGAAGACTTTATGTAAATCTAGAACTTATACGATCTATTATATAAATCATACACAACAGAGATGATCACAGGCACGGAATCAAACACAAACACAGAAATAGATAAATATAAAATGCAGAAAAGGAAAGAACACAACAGATTTTAAACTGGTTCAGATTACCCTTACGTCCAGTCCCACACAATGCTGGAATGCACTGAGCTTTATTATTATCAATATCCAAGTACAATACCTATGATTTCACGGCTACAAGGTTAACACCCCTCCAAACACCCTTGATTTCACGGCTGCAAGGTTAATACCGCTCCCTTTCCTTGATTTCAGGGCTACAAGGAACACATCCTTTCCCAAACAATTCCCAAATGATTACAATAGCCCTGTAACTCTTCAATAGCTTTTCAATTCAAATATTAGTGGATAGAGATTGAGAAAAGAATAAGTTTTATATAATTAGAGTAGAAATCGGCAAAGTAGAAGTGTAGAAATCAATATAATATCAAATATTAAGGTGGGATGAAGAGGGATGAAAATGGAGAAGAAGATTAATAAAAAAATCGAAATCAACCCTTATTTATAAGATTTGAAAGGTTGCAATGCTTCTGGAACATTACAAATAGTGAAAAGACGCTCCTTTGAAAATTGAATTTCTGACGGTTGTATGTCAACATAGCCTTACATGTATGTCGATGTAGGTATGTTAAAAACTTTGAATTCTGATTTTTTCCAAGTGTTTAATCATATATATTATTTTGGAAATTCTTGAATTAAAACTTAAAGATGTATATGAATACTCTAAAGTGTAAAATCATATGAAAACATAATTATGTATTATATAAACTTATTTATAAAATTATAAGGTTTAAAATTATAAAATCATAAGATTATAAAACTATATATATAAGCTTACAAAGACTTATATATATTAAAAATTATTTGTAATCATAAGTAAGATAGAATAATTTGAAAACAATTTGAAAACAGAATTGAATTTAAAAACCAGAATTTGAAAAACAGAATTTGACTTTGAACTTGGAGTGTTATTTAGAGAATTACATATAAACTACAATCTATTACTAAATTTTCCTTGAACTCTTGATAATTTGATTACTTATGAGTCTTGAATCTCCTCTGAATTCTGAATACCTTGAAACTCTAAAACTACACAGTCTTCAGTATTATAGTCCTATATATAAATCCTGCATATATGTATATGTATATATATATATTCTAGATAGAGATGTTAGTATATATTTTATAAACATTTAATAATCATAATTGAAATAAGGTTGTTGTCATCAAAACTCCATTCTCCAACACTAGGAGCCCTTGAAGACGATGGCACAACATCCAAAGCTTATGCCTTCAAAGCTGCTTTCCCTTAGCTGGTTTTGGACGGTCCTTCTTGAGGTTCCCAGGATGCCACAGTAGTGACACTTCCTCTCGGATTTCGGATTTCTTGCAACCCTTGGAATAATGGCCCTTCTGTTGGTAGTTGTAGTAAGTCACTTAGCCTTTCTGCTTCTTCTGGCCATCTTTCCTTTCTGCTGTTGTTGCTTCCTCTTTTTGTTATTACCACCTTGATGTGGCTTCGGCTCCTCTTTGGTTGCAACAACGGTCTCTTCCTTGGGAAACAAACTCTCGTGCCTCAGGGCTTTTTCTATGATCTTCTTATAAGAGTCATCCATGTGATCAACCAGCTGATTCCCAAGGTACTTGCCTATAACAAACTTCTTGTTCTTCTGATAAGGAGTCTCGACATATGAACGAGCATACTTGGACAAGGCTTCGAAATCCGAAACATACTCCAGCACTAGTTGACCATTCTGCTTTAGCTCGACAAACCTCTTAAATGGAATGGACTTTTGAACAGTAGAAATAAAACTTATCTCAAACTTGACTTGGAATTGCTCCCGTAAAATCTCATCTTCTGGAATTTCTAAAGTGACAGAGTTCCACCAATCCATAGCTCTTTCCTGCAGTTGTCTCAATGCAAACTTCCTCTTAGTTGCATCATCAATCCCCAAGTCTCCAAAGATCCGAATGAAAGTATCAAGCCAACCTTGAATCTCTATAATTAGCTTCGTCCCTTTAAACGACTTCCCTTCTAAAGTGGTGAAGTTTTGCACAGCTTTGCGAAGTCCACGGCTATAGGCACTTGCACTTGAACTCCTACATCTACTGTGGCTATCTCCTAAGTGGGTATCCTCCTCACGATCATTTCCATCATGGCCTCGAACATAGCTGGGTAATTTGGTATACCGCCATCACCCCCTACAAGAACACTCTTCTCCTTAGCAGTGTGTATCAACGTTCGACGACTCATTCTAAATCTGAGAAATAGGATGATTAGTCCACACATGAGGAAAACTGCAAATGGAGTTCAAACGTTATTATATTACACTAATATATAGTATACATCCATCAAATATCCACAAATACGTCTCTCATACGTAATTATGTATTCGAACTTTGGCTAAAATCGATAGCCAGAGCAGTGATACCAAATGTGACGACTGCGCATAACTTCTGCACTTGACAAGAGGAATAATGCGCTGAAAGGTATGTCAGACAGCTATAGACAATCATCAAGGTAAGATAAATACAAGCGGAACCTGTCAAATAACTCACAACTCAGAGATAAAATATAATAAAACATATACAATAGGCATATAATAGTGAAGCAGGTTTGAGCATAAACTTAAACTTTTCATATCACCACGAAATATCCATATAACATTGGATAACTATAAGAGTTTGTACAAAGTGCCCCACTACAAGTCACTCGGGGAATACATCAATGTAGCAGCGGAAAAAAACATATTAGGTAATAGGAACTAATACGTAAGCCTCCAACTCGTCAACGCTCAGCAGCATCATTCTCATCACGATCAACTACCTGTCACCTGCTACTCATTCTGCCCATCCAACACATAGATGAACAACCCAAAGTAATAAGAGGAAACATAAAACCTTGAGTCAGACAATAGACTTAATGAGCGATAAAACAGCTATCTAACATCATCAATAAAGTATACGAGAATAGGTAGATTAATCAAATAATCTACCAACGTCAATGATTAACATGAAAATGTGTTTATTTTATGCACTTATATCATATCTTTTGTATATAAATAAATATCACTTGGGTATTATTTTATCATATTTACAGATATGCCGACTAAGCCACATGCAATCAGAAAAATAGAAAGTAGAGATCAATTTGTTTTGTGTGTGTCTATATATATATATACATATACATATGTATATATATAAAGCTAACTATAGGCATATTTCATGTTGTAATGTATATTACAAATTTTTTGCTAAAGTGTTGTGCAATAGGCTGAAGCATTTTCTACCATTCTTAATATATGAAAATCAAAGTGCATTCATTAAGGAAAGGTATATTGGAGACAACATACTATTAGCTCCTGAACTCCTAAGAGATTTTAAGAAGAAAGTTTTGCCTAAGTTTTGTGTTAAAGTAGACCTACAAAAAGCATATGATAGAGCTAGTAGAGAGCTTATTTGTCACATTATGCAGCGCATGAAGTTCCCTGTTCATTTCATAAATCTTATTTATGAATGTATGTCTACGGCTACTTTTTCAATCTTGATTCAATGCATTCCAAAGGGATTCATTTCATCTACAAGAGGAATATAACAAGGAGATCCTCTGTCTCCATACCTCTTTGCTATTTCTATGTAGTTTTTCTCATATTCAACGGATGAAGCAACTTATAGAAAGACATTTCAGCCCAGTATTAATGTTTGGCCAATTATATCTCATTTATTGTATGTTGATGATTTACTGATTTTTGAGAAGGCTACTACTCAAAATGCATCAACATTAAAGATGGTTTTCAACAAGCTTAGGGATCATGCAAGTTTACAAGTTAATGCTATGAAAACCAAAATATTTTTTAGTGACTCTGTAAGAAACTCTGATGATATTATAAGCATTCTTGGTTTTGAGCAAGGCCATCTGCCTATAAAATACTTGGGAGTGCCTATCTCATCTAATTATTTCCACTATGCTGAGTGTAATGAATTGATTCAAAAGGTGTAGAATAAGATTCATGGATGGGAAACCAAGTTGTTGTCCTTTGTAAGTAGGGCTGAACTTATAATTGAAATTATTACCCCTATTATTTTGTATTGGCTATTCATATATCAGGTACACTTTGGATAAACTACAATATCTGTGCTACGATTTTTTTCTGGGGAAGTTCTGCATATAAAGTGGCTGGGAAGGACTTATGTAAACCAAGAAAAGAAGGTGGGGTTGGTCTTAAGAGTTTTACAGAGTTAAAAAAAGCTGCATGCATCAAGCTACTTTGGAAATTTTTAGTAGAGAATTCCTTATAGAGCAAATGGTCTTCTAATAGATATTGTAAAGAAAAGCATTTGTGGTCATTATCTATTGATAACAATGCATCATCAACTTGGAAAGTTGTGCTAAGGCTTAGAACTAGACACAAACAGATTTTTAATAAAATCATTACAAATGGTTAAGAAACTTATCTTTGGTTTGATCCCTGGATTAATTGTAGATGTTTAGTTGACTTGTTGAGGGGCATAACAGACTTTATATAATGGGTAATGCTAACCAGAAAGTCAGTTCCATTATTAGTGATGATGCTTTGGATCCAAATATTCATCCTGCCACAAGGGAATTGATTAATGAGATTAATTCAATTCAATTTTTTCCCAATAAAAGCCATGAATTCTATGGATGGGGAAATGGTGGTTCCTTTTCATTTCATAAAGCATTGGAAAATGTTAGAGCTCATGATGAAAAAGACACAGGATTTGACGTCATTTGGCATAAGAAGAATAGCAGCAGATTTTCCTTTATCTCTTACCTTGCAACCATGGGAAGATTGAATACAATGGATAGGATTGCTCGATTTGGGAATGTTTTCAAATACTTTATGTCCTCTTTGTGAAATTTTGCCAGAATCAATTTAGCATCTAATTTTTGAATGTGAATATTTTTCGTTTGTATGGCTTTCATTAAAGCAAAAGCTTTCTCTGCCTATAATGATTCATCCAAGCTTGAAGGAAGAGGCCAGATGTATCAATTCTGCATTAAAATACAAGGATCAGTTTGCGAGATTTTGCATGTGGTGCTTTTACAGTATTCATTTATATGATATGGAAAGAAAGGAATTATAGAGTATTTCAAAATCGAAGAACTTTGGCATCGACCAAATTGAAGTTAACTGAAAGTGAAGTGAAGCATCTAGTGAATAAGAATGGGAGCAAATCAAAGTTGATGAATTGCGAATTTCATGACCGTTAGGGAGTTGAACTGTTAGAAGTTAGTTATAGAAGTAAGTTGCTGCGTGGGGATGGTGTAGGCCTTAATGTGCTTGGAAGTGGGCCTATGATTTTTACTTTTATACTTTGTATTTTCTAGTTATTTTCTAGTGTATTTCCTTTGTCTTTGTAAGATATTGTATACCAAATTTATATGTGCTCTTTTTTCTCGTAAGGCACCCATTTAGGTTGTGGGATTACAGGGTTTAAGCGAGGCATATAAAGGAGGTTTTATATTGGTATAAGCAATAAAGAGTACCAATTTTCAAAATATATATGTGTGTGTGTGTTTATATATATATATATATATATATATATATATATATATATAGGCTTGCAGATGAGGATCTCACATCAAGATGCTTGTTGGACAAGAAAATATTTGGTAGAAAGGCTATGCATATCACAAATCAACGAAGAATGCTCAAAGAAGCAAGAGTAAAAGAGGAATGCCCAATTTTAATAGAATTAACTAAGGCCCATTTGTGATTGTATTAGGGTTTAGGTTGGCTATCTATCCTATAAATACCCTTGTATTTTCATTGTAAATGATTATCCATGAATTGGGAGTTTTCTTTTACTTTTCTACGTTTTTATTTTATTAGCTACTAGTTCCATCTACACAATTAGGTTTGCTATAGTACTAGTTGACTTTTGCACTTATTTTCATTAGTGATTGACCATCTGATTAGATTCAGCGGTAATCCTAATTTTGTTCTTGTTTGTTATTTAATTTCTGCAATTTTAATTTCTTCCTTTTAATTTCTTTCCATGGTCATATTGGATTGAATATAGATTTGATTAGATTCAGAACTGATTCAATTCAATAATAGTTTTATTTGCAGTTTCAAAATTTTTTTGTTTTCAAAATCAATCTCCATGTTTTTTCTAAGTCGCTCACGAAATATATAAATAATAAAATTTAATTTTCCACCTTGTGTTCGACCTGCATACTACACACCTGTTCGCTTGTAGAATTTATTATAAAATTTGCGCTTTTCTAATTCTATAGAAAGCGTCGATCAAGTTTTTGGCGCTGTTACCGGGGAGGTAAACACTGAATTTTATTATTTATTTAATTTCGGATTCGTGTTAGTTTTTATTTTATTTTATATCCTTTATTTTCTTGAATATATAGGAAAAAACTCTTGATTAGTTAGATGTGGTATTATATGATACCGTAATCTCCCAAACAGGAGAAGAAGAAAAAAGTTGCCAAATTTTTGTTGATTTCTTTCCCTTTTTCAACTCCTTTCCAATTTCTTACATTGCTTCTTTTACAAATGTCACCAACAAAAAATAAAAAAATAAATTCTACATTTTTTTCCAATCTTTCAATCTCCTTTCCATATCTTTTTGTACATTTGTTTTCTGTTTTCTTTTGCAAGTCACACAAAAAAAACCTTTCATAATCTTTCTTCGTTTGCTTGTATTCTTTTTCCATAAATCCTTCTCTTCATCACATATACCATAACAACCTCCATCATCTTCACTACAACAAACCTATAACAAACCTCTCCCCATCGTTCATCTCATCCTCAGTACCCATGTCTGCCCGTGCAAACTCCGTGTCACCCTCCGACCTCTGTCATCAGCACAACAAACACCCAATACCAACACTGGTTCATGCCATAAACCACAGTTTCTAACACCTCAATTTCCAGCTCCACCCTCAATATTCCACAAACTAACCATACAACATCTCAGACTAATTCCAGTAACCGATCACACCAATAACCATTTCTATAAAAACTGTCACCATCTACCATACAGCTACCATCAAATGACCACCCTCTATCTTCCGAACATATTCCATCAACATCCAACATCACCACCATCCTATCACAACCATACTTCTTCCTCATAAACCAATTGGAAAACCAAAATTGCAAGTTCAGTCCCATCCATGAACAAAATCGCGATTTGAACAATCTAATTTGAACAGCGGCAATTTGAAGATTCAAGACCGAATCGTAGATGCCTACAACATACTCCAACCTTGTTCGCAATTTCGATTAAATTTGATTTCAAAATCCCAATACCAATTTGAATCGATCCAATTCGAACCCTTTCGAATTTGGAAATTAAGCCAAAAAATTTTGATTTAATTTATTATAAGGTTTAATGTCTGAAATAAAGAAAAAAGGCCGCCATTAATAATGTGGAGGCAAGGGGCGTATAGTTTATATTTGGGAATGATGGTTTGTTTCCTTTTTTTCTTCTAACGCGTGGCCTAATTTGAATACCGATGTGTGTGAAATTTGCCTTGCGTGTATTTAAATTTAGGAAACATTTGTTTTGTAATTCTCTTCACCAAGTGCGGTTTGACTTGTTCGTGGCTTGAGTCTTGTGTGCGAGCCTGCTGAATTGAGCCGTGTTCTTTTTTTTTTAACTTTTAAGTCTTAATTTTTTTAGTCGAATCTTGTTTTGTTCATTCATTCAGTCTAATCAGTTTTTGGTTTAGTTTTTATACCAATTGAGTTTTCTTTTTATTTGTTTCTTTTCTTCTAAAAAACAAAAGAAAGAGAAGCCATTATAAAACAAGACCAGAGTGAAGGAAATCATTCAGGCAAAGCGAACAAAGATATTGGAGTCCATCGAGTTGCAAACAGTCGATTTGAATTGTCGGTACTATCCAATTGCTCTGAAGGATAAACATAAACCACTGTAAAAATTTCTTTAACTCTACAAGTGCTCTGCTGCAGAGATAAAAATTTAGAAATTGCTTGTAAAGATTTCCTGCAGGTGCTGCGGCTCGCTTGTAAAAAAAATATTTCTGCAATTTATTATTCTGTGATTGTTTCTATGACTGAAATTTCTGAATCTGTTTGTTAGGAATTAATTTCCATAACTTAAATCATCACTCTCATCAATTTTCGATTTTAAAATTCATTAAATGTTGATTCTAGGAAAATACGAGCTCATATAAAATAATATAATTGAAAAGTGGTGATTTGTGAAGTGGAATGTGTCGTATAATTGGATCACGGATATATACTTGTTCAATTTTTTGAACTATTAGCAAAAGATGTTGCATACTACCAATAAAACATTCGTCATATCCCTTAGTCTTTATACTATACGTGAATGACCATAAGACCCTCTTCCCCCTTCTAATTGTGTCAGTTAATTAGTAAAGCACAACTCAGTATTTTATACTATTTTGAAGTGAGAATATTTTCGGTCTTTTTTTGACTTCATTTAAATGTATGATTCAAAAAAATCCTTGAGAGAATTGTGGGTTAATAACCTGAGAGGATCTCGTCGGCTTGAGGATTATGAATATGATTTACAATTCATAAGGAAAAATTCTTCGAAATTTCATGAGCCCAATGCGAACAATTTTCAAAATTTTCCAAACGGCCAACATTTTCAAAATAATAAAAATGATTGAAATGGCGATTTAAATTCAGATTTAAAAATTTAGATTATGGGCGACATCCATATCAAAATAGATATGAATCGCAATATACCTTTGCTCGACATTAATATGGGGTTGTAAACAATTCAAAAATAATTTTGAAAATGAAAATGATTTTCAAATCGATCAAAATTTTCAAAATTACAACCCATATCCACATCTTGAGAATGACCAAAATTACAATTTTCCCTCTAACTTTAATATTTTTGGTTATGAATCTAATTTTCAATTTCAAAATGATTTCTAACATCATTGTCATTTTTTCGAAAATCCAAACAATTTTGAGAATCAAGAAATCCAAAACGAGAGCTCTCAATTCAACAATTCTGAAGAATATCATTTAATGTTCGTAGCGAGAGGGTCGAAAGGCTAGATAATTAGATTGATGAACTTATGTGTTTAAAGACATCTTTTGGAGAAAAACGCGAGCAACAAAATCAAATAGGAATTGAATTTGAAAATATTTCAATTTTTACTGACAGTGAATTTTTTTAAAAAAAAAACTTTGGAAATTGAGAATAACCATCTAAATGAAGTTATTCAGAATCCAATAAATGATTTGGACTTCAACTCTTTTCAGGAGAAAGATTTAAGCTCACATTTTGATCTTTCTCTTTCAGGCTGCGAGAAACATGAAATTTTAGGAATTGAACAGAATAAAAATGCTGATTTTTTCAAAAACTCAAAATTGGAGAAGGATTTTAATGAATATAAATTTTTTGGGTTGTATGAGGATGAGTTGCCAAATGAGGATGAAATAGATTCAAGTCACGAGTTCAAAAATTTCAACTTTGAGAAACTTCCAACGAACTTGAAGTTGTCAGGATCGAAAATATGTTGTACAGTAATGAAATTGAGAAATGTGATCGAATAGTCTTAAATAATACTCAGTATTCAAATTTCATGATTGCAACTGAATTTATATACGATCAAATTTTTTTGGAAAATTACACTTATAAATTTGTTAAACATATGAATTATTTTTGGAATGCTGCTTGGTTGAAAAACTTCATTTAGGATGACACCAGACATTTATCTACTTGACTATAAATCTAGGTATAAAGATGAGATGGTTTTCAAAAACCTTTTCTTATTATAAAACATGGCTAGACATAGTGGGAATGGGATTCATCGGGCAAGAATGAAGTGTGGGGGAAAAAGTTGGTGGCATTCTTTGCATCGCATACATCGCAAACACATATATCATTGTACATATGATCCACTCTTACATATAGTTAGACTGCATTTCTGTCTACAAATAATTTTACATCTCATCCATCTTTGGGTACTATCTTTCACATTTAGAAAACGTGTTTACATTGCGGATATTGTTTAGATTAAGTATGGGGGGAGGAGTCTACATTACATCCTTTTATTTTTCTTTTCTTTCTTTTCATATAGGACCATCGTGCATTTTATATTGTAGTAATAAAATAACAATTTTTAGTCAGTTGGTGGATTTTTTTCCTCTTAACTAAGGTCGAATAAGAAATATAACGAAAAGCTGAATTTTGAAGGAATAATAGTGTAATTGATACATAGGGAGGTTCTTAGGTGATGGCCATGAAGTTTATTCTAAATTGTAGTCTTTGTTTAATGAATGGAGGAGTTAAAATACTTATACTGTTTTTTTGAGTCTTTAAAACTAAGTTGTGTTAAGCCGAATTCATGTAATCTCTCTTGTTCTTACATTTTCAATAATAATAATAATAATTCAAGGATATCCAATATTGCCAATAAATCTAGCGTTGGTGTGCAAATCCGCCAAGCTCTATCTGACATGTTGTTGACAAAGTCAACGTCGGTATATCTTGGTCTCATTTTATGAGTTGGACACCTAAGAATTACCGACATGTTATTGACAATGTCAACATCGGTCTGCACAATCCGCCAAGCTCCGTTCCATCTGTCATGGGTGGTATACCTTGGTCTTTTAAGTTAGGTGTATGTAATTAATCATAAATTTCAAATTTTATAGAGATAGAGAATACGCGATGATGCCTAAGCACTTTTTGATCTTATTGATTTGAGTAGTCATACACAAGGAAATTAGAATGCCACTTTACGAACTGTGACAAGCAAACTAAGAATTTATTTCATGGCTGCACTATGTTATCAACCGAACCAACTGGCCGAACTAGAATATAACATTTGAAAACTTGAATTATATTGAAAATTTATGATAAGTTGAAGTATCTAAAATAAAATCTACTAACTAGAAAGTGTTAACTTAATTTGTTGTACCACTTTCCCGGAACAAGTCATGTGTCATTTTTTGTTTTCATTTGCGTATGTTCATTGCATTCATGCAGTTGCATTAGAACCACAATATACTGCATTTGGACTTTGTGGGTAGTATCTGCTGAAAACCCTCACGGAACAGCACTCGTCCTACTAGGACACCTAGAGGTTTAACGGCTTATTGCATATGCTCAATACAATCATGCTTCCTACGAAAGTGTGACCGGTCTAGTTTAGTTTTTCATTTTTGTTTTACTCGAGGACGAGTAAAAGATAAGTATGGGGGTATTTGATTATGAAAATGTGTTTATTTTATGCTCTTATATCTTATCTTTTGTATATAAATAAATACTACTTGGGTATTATTTTACCACTTTTACAGATATGCCGACTAAGCCACATGGAGTTAGAAAAGTAGTAAATAGAGATCAATTTGTTGTGTGTGTATATATATATATATATATATATATATATATATTTGAAGACTTGCAGATGAAGATCTCATATCAAGATGCTTGTTGGACAAGAAAATATTTGGTAGAAAGGCTATGCATATCACAAATCAATGAAGAATGATCAAAGAAGCAAGAGGAAAAGAGGAAAGGCCCAATTATAATAGAATTAACTAAGGCCCATTTGTGATTGTATTAGGGTTTAGGTTGGCTATCTATCCTATAAATACCCCTGTATTTTCATTGTAAATGATTATCCATGAATTGAGAGTTTTCTTTTACTTTTATGTGTTTTTATTTTATTAGCAACTAGTGCCATCTACACAATTAGGTTTGGTAGAGTACTAGTTTTCTTTTCGCTTATTTTCATTAGTGATGATTAAATTCAACGGTAATCCTATTTTTATTCTTGTTTGTTATTTAATTTCTGCAATTTTAATTTCTGATTTTTTACTGCTCTCCTAGGTCATATTGGATTGAATATAGATTTGATTAGATACAAATCTAATTCAATTCAATAATAGTTTTATTTGCAATTTCAATTTTTTTTTGTTTTCAAAATCAATCTCCAAGTTTTGTCTAACTCGCCCACGAATTATATAAATAATAAAAATTAATTTTCCTCACTGCGTTCGACTTGCATACTACATACCTATGCGCTTGCAGAATTTATTACAAAATTTACGCTTTTCTAATTCTATAGAAAGCATCGATCAGTCAACAGAGAAGAACCCAAACCCATCTTCCCCACATCTGACAGTGATAGCCTTTACAACAATCAATTAGAAGCACACAGTACATGAAACACCCCACCTCCGTTAAGGTCACTCACAAAGGGAATGCCTTAACTTTGGTGGAGAATTTTTGGTAAAAGAGCCAGATAAATTACAAGACAGATGAATAAAGCAGCGAAAAATAAAGTCATTTTATAAACAACTTAATTCAGTCAAGCTTTTACAACAATTGTCTCAATCATACTTAAAAGTAATACATAGAAATTCTGTCTTGATTCAAGAACTTCCAAGTATAAAAGAAGCATAAAAATAACAATGATATTCCCCAATAAAGCGTGAATCAGCCATAGCAGTGGAAGAGAGAGTCCAAACTAATACATCGACTATCTTCGAGCTTGGAAAGAAAACTGGGCTAAGTGATAACATTTCCTCCCTGTGAACCTGGAGGGGGGGGACGGAAGAAAAGAGGCGAAACAAAATTATGTCAGACATAAGTCCGGTAAGTCCAGTGACTTTCAGCATATAAACATGCAAAAGTATCATGACATGAATAAACTGAATATAAGACAATACCATGATAGCATGGATAACAAGATAACATAGGATAAACATAAGGTATGATAAGGCAAGATAAAATGAATGCGCTTCTACTCTTTCTTTGCTTCGCTACTACTTTGTTGTTCTGATTTCTATATCTATCTCTGCACCACCTAACTAGTGTCCCAACTAGTAATCTGTATAAATGATCACGTGATCCCAATCCTCGTAATTGTGGTAGCCTTCAGGTGTACATCTATCGTGAGGATTCCACCTCAATCAGCCTAATTGCCATGAACAAGTTAGATGTACCCTTACTACCCTATCAATCGACTCCCTACTTGTATTCATTTCTCTTGTGTCTATGTCAATCGGCCCTCTCTTGCATGTAGATACCATGTGTTGGTCCCACCATAAGGTGTATCAATCCTTATGATAGCGACCCGACACGATTCAAGACGCAAAGTGTATAACTATCGGTACCCAGTGCCTGCTTTTTCCCACTCCGGAGTATGTGCACGCCCGTAAACCGTCGGAACCTACACTGACGTACCCCCTGCCGCTGCTTTGATTGCTAATAATCAGCCCAGTAATCGTGCCCCACCCTGCCTAGTTCAGGGTACCGTGATACATTTATGTGCGTTACTACTGAAATGGGTCCCCATTACTAGGGTTTCCTATTGGTTAATTTTGTGGGCCTATATTTACTAATTTTACCCACCAACTCGATATGTGCTTAACCCTCCCACTGATTCAAGCATGTTTATTTAACGTTTAAGTTTTGTGGGCCTATATTTACTAATATTATCAATCAACCCGATATGTACTTAACCCTCCCGTTGATTCAAGCATGTTTATTAAACGGTTAAGTTTTTGGGCCTATATTTACTAATATTACCCACCAACCCGATATGTAATTAACCCTCCTGCGCATTATGTCATATTGGTTAAGTGTTGTCCATTCATGTTAACTTAACCCACCAATTCATGTTGGTTAAGTGTTCCTTATTTACTTAATCCCATACGTTCATCAAGTTATATTGGTTAAATGTTTCCTTGTTACTTAACCCCATGTGTTCGTCTTGTTGTATTGGTTAAGTGTCATCAGTCAATTAGAGTTAACTTAACCCACATACTCATCATGTCATGTTACTTTGGTTAAGTGTCAACTTCTTGTGCTAACTTAACCCTACCACAAATCAAGTTATATTGGTTAACCCTTTCCATTTATCATGCCATATCGGTTAAGTGTTTCCTATTAACTTAACCCTAGTTATCCATCTTGTCATATTGGTTAAGTGTTTCTCATTACTTAACCCTAGTCATTCATGTTACATTGGTTAAGTGCTCCTATGAACTTAACCCTACTCATTCATCTTGTTCATTGGCATTAATTGATTTATTAATGCGCCAACCTCTCACATTAGATATGTGTTGTTGCGATTGCTGGATGTGTCGGGCGGTTCCGGGCAGTTTTACACCACAACTCAATCTAACCTCGGGTTTTTCTTGGGCATGATGCACTAACCTCTCACATTAGATAGGTGTTATTGTGGTTACTGGATGTGTCAGGCGGTTCCGGGCAGTTTTACACCACAACTCAATCTAACCTCGGGTTAGGCATGTTCATCTTTAATCTACACATTTACCCTGTATACCCAAATCTAGATTTTTCATGCTAATTACCAAATTCACCAAAACTAGTCATGTTACATTTTACACCTAATCTAGGTTTAATGCTCAGGTTACCCCAAATTCGCAACAACAACAATTTTGCCCAAATTTTGATTTATATGCCAACTTCATACTTTATTGTTTATGCCAATTCTAGGTTCAATATGCCAAATTACCTATTCCATAATTCATGTCAAATTACCCTCAAATTGCATCTTAATAGTTATGCCATATTACATGTTCCAAATTATGCCAAATAATGTCAATTTTATGTTATATCCAATTTTCCCCGCATTCATAACGTACGTATTTTGATATTCAACTCAAGATTCATATCATAAGGGGAGAAGCAAGATGGAATATCGTAAGAATAGGCATAGTCATATGATGATAATAACTACTGGTCCAATAAACTTGATGTACTAAAAAGACAAGTTTTGCAAGGAATACATCGCAGGTATATAAATATGATAAGAATTATATCATGAACTTAAAAGGGATTACATTCCAGTATACAACAAGGATAGATATGATTGGACCAGTTTCATAGTCAAAAATGATTCCCAAAGATACTCAAGCACAGATTTCAATGAAAGGATAGCTTACATTAGGCATATTCTCATATCCATTTTATTACATATCAATTTGATTTAGGTGTTCAAATCTAAAAAAATAACTGACTTACAAAACAAAGGCAAGTCTTATTTTCATGCCTAAGCCATACATCACTATACACCCTAATTTTCTTCTTTCAAATCATAAACTATCATATATATATGCCTCAATTTTAGATCTTAAACCACAACATGCATTATGCCACATATTTACAGTTCAATTTTGTGCCCTAAATCCAAAGTCATATGTCCAATACTTTATGCTCAAATCTCAAGTCATATGTCCAATATTTTATGCCTCAAATCTCAAGTCATATGCACAATATTTTATGCCTCAAATCTCAAGTCATATGTCCAATTATACACAATTTAATATCTTCCCCAAATTTTAGCGCTGGTTATGTCCAAATCACATTCTATGCCCAAATTTTATTTCCAACGTACGTTCATCTCTTATGAGATCTGGCTCAGGCTCGCAGTAGCATGGCTATAAAACAAAAAGGGAAGAAGGAAAGAAGAGACAAAGAATGGACATAATATTATCAATGAGATAGATCCAAAGGATATAGAAAGACATGCATAATCTCATATCCAGATTTATTACAATGTCAGAATCACAATTAACTTTTATTTCTGAAAGTAACGTGAACTTACAAATTACAGAAGGGTCTTGAATTCTGGGATCTGTATTCTGAAATTGAATAGCTCTCCTTTGTTGTAGACGTTGAATTCTCTTAGTTGAATTAGATTTGATTTGTAATTCTTAACTTTCTTCCTAGTTGAATGAGAATGGCGGCTACTCTAGGTTGAGTGTTGACAGCATGACGGTCTTAGAAATATTTTTGTGTGGCTTAGGTTTTAGATTTAGGTTGTTTATATAGAAGTTTGATTTAATAGGATCTGTCAGATCAACCTAGTGCAAATCAAAGCCATTCAGACCTAAGAGAACCAACCAGAACGTGCCATGCAAGCCCTAATGACATAGCAATTCGTCACAGGAGAAAACACATCAGTTTTCAGATCTGACCCGAGGGGGAGGTCGACCCCCAGGTTGACCTGTATATAGGGAGGTCGACCCCCTGGTCGACCTGGCCTAGGGTAGGTCGACCCCCAGGTCGACCTGCCTTGGTATTTAATTTTCTGAATTGTTTTATATAAATTTCTGAATGTTCCGAGGGCCATAACTTCTTCATACGAAGTCCGATTTTTGAAAACTTGGACTCTATTCCAAGCGGAATTTCGAGACGAACGCAATGGCACAACCTATTTCACCTATTTCTCACATTTGTAATTAATTATTCTTTAATTTGTTACTTTAATATTCTCAGAAAATACGGGGTGTTACAGTTCATTCATGGCAACCATTTATCAAGTGTAGACCATCCTAATCGATATCGACACCTCCCAAGCACAATCCCCAAAAGCCTAAATCAACATTAGACAAGCACTCAAGAGATATCTTCCTTCGACGTTAAATAATCTACATAAGACGATACAAGCAAAACAATCATCATTCATGACTCAGGCTATCACCGCCAATCCTGCTTTGAAACCATCATTGATCTTATGACCGGCTCAACATCACGTCGTCCGTCAAGGTCAAATGGTAAACCCCGGTTCTAGCAAATACTCCATAAGCCATCGTGACTCGCATCTCTAGGCCCATCATGAGTGGTCATGGTACTCGACCATTTAACTGGTCTTTTAGGCGTCTGTATTGTACACCTGCTTTGAGTTTGCTGGAACCTACGACAATGATAACTCCTCGGCCTTCACAACTCTTAGTCGTCATCACCATCAACTACCCATAAGCTTAAAACACATTTGAGAAACCACTGTCCACGAGCTCAAAACGCGCTTGAGTTGTTTGCATATTCGTTGCATTTCACTGATCAACGAACACTTCATATCACTTCAAATATTCCTCCTTGAATTCACTTCAAAGCCACGTCTATTCTCGAACCAAAATAATCATCACTTTTGGTCGACATTCAATCCATAACACTTCAGCCTTTCCGTTATGAAAAGCATAACACAACATTTAAATTCCCATCCATAGTGTTTGTTAAGCGTTGTAGTATCTTCTGCCCGATCCATAAAATTGATCTGACTCATCAGGTCTCTGAACGACACGGCTCATCAATGACCCAAAGCACCAACAACCTGAAGCACCAACGACCCAATGCACCAATGACCTGAGGCACCAATGACCTGAAGTACCAATGACCTGAGGCACCAACGACCCGAACACTTGAGGCGACCCATTCAAAATGACCCGACTTCTCTGGCATCAGCGACCCGGCATCCAAACGACCTGAGGACTTGGCCGACCCACCATTTCTTAGGCAATAAGTCAAATGACCCGACTCCAAACTTGACCGATCTATCTCCAATCTCAACCAACCATCACCAAACGACAACATCGACGCACACCACTCATTCACATCGATCTACTGCAATGATTCAATCAGCAACACTTTGTGAAATCATCAAACAACATTATCCCAACAAGTATCATCATACATTCCTATAGAATTCACCAAATCATGATAACACAATGAATGAACAAAATAATGGATCTAAATTTTGCATAATCATATAAATTAACATAAGAACTACTGATTTAAGTTGTTAGATTAGATCTTATGGTGATTCAAATGGAAACATACTTACCATGATGTAGATCTTGGTGAAAACAACTTGAAATGATGAAAAATAAGATCAAACAACCCACATACTCAATTGAAACCGTGCGATGGTTGCTTATCACTTACTAAATCTTCAAAATAGCTTGAAAACCTCTAATCTCTAATCTAGACAGCGAAAAATGATGAAGAACGGCCTTCGAATCAATCACTTTGATGTAATCTACCTTTTTTCGATGTTGATATTCGACCTTCTAATCTAGATCTATGATTTTAATGGAGGAGAGACGTGTTTGATTGAGCAAGGAGGATCACAAGCTCGATCAATTAAGAGAAATGAAGAAATTAAACCATTCTCCTTGTCTCTAGCCCCATATTTATAGCTAAACCATCAACCTACTAACGGGCCTCGCTGATCAGCCCACTAATGATCAATTAGTCTGTCCAGAAACTATATAGCACTAAAATAGCGATTCCTGCCAAACCGCTGAACCATATCTTTAATGTGACCACTCTATGGAACTGACAACACCATTTCCTTTCCAATGAAATCAATTTCAGCACTTGATTCGATTCCAATCAAAAGTCATTCCCCATACAAAATCGATAGGGGAAAACGGTTACAATTAAAATTGGTAAAAATTATGGAAATATTTCACATCCCCATAACTAACATATCCAAATATGAGAATGATTTAACCCTTGGGGAATTAAATAAAAATATTTTATGATACCCTGATACGAAAATGTGGGTCGTTACAATTATTACCATCTAAAGAAAATTCGATTTATTCTTCTATCATTTCTATATCTTACGGATTACGGTTGGACGGTTGACAGCCGTGGGTGATAAAACATTCGGTCCACTCAAGCTAAATGAGTAAACGGTCATGTGTGGTTGCAAGATGTTCTTGTTGAATCCCAGTGTATCCCCTCTAGAATACAATGATCGGAAGGTTGTCCCAAACCTTGTCATAGTTGAAATCCAATCTCCAATAAGCACCCTATGGCTTTTGATTTTATACTATGTATATGGAGCAGGAGATGCAAGCTTTCTGCTAGACGGATGTTTATTTGTTAGACATTATTATAATATCACCGAATTTTGATATAAAAAATGTTTTTGTTATCTTAAGGTAAATACCATCCGTATTTATGTGTGGTTCGGTCTTACAATTACCCTTTCTTTCAAAAGATTTTTCAAAGTAAAACAAAATAGTTGGAGTTTAATCACACCAGTCCGATGAATGACCTAGGGTTTATTTGTGTTTTTTACCCTAAACTCTTGGGTACCAACTTTGTACAGGAAGTCAAGTGTTTCAGGCTTTTACATATACATTTGGAAGATCTTGAAGCAGGAGGCTTCGCCGTTAGTTATTTAGAGTTATTTTCCGCTGTGATGTATATGTGTTGTACTCTAATTTGGTATGTATAAACAATACAAATTTGTATTTCAAAGTTATGGTATATGATATTATATTATGTTCATTTATGATGTTCTCTTTCATTCTATCTTCAATCCATTTATATTTCTTTAACCTTAATGAGTTGTATTTTGTGCAATTTGGGTTGGACATGTGTTTATTTAGTCAACTCAGAAATTACGGACTTGCGGGCCACTACAGTTGGTATTAGAGCTTATGTTGAGCGAACACCTAGGCTTTGGTCAGGTTACTTATTAGAGATAAGGTCAGTAGTACCCTAGAATGAGTTTGAGAAAGAGAGTGTATATGAGAGAGCGTATTTGTTAGTTGATATAAAAACTGTTTTATATTGTGTTGATTGATTTGTATAGTTGTTATGAAATTCTGGTTGGTAGAGTAATTCGACAGAGTATGCGTTGACATGCTTTTTGGTCAAAGCTGTCACACGTCAAGTTCCTAGCTATCAACGTGCTCAAGCATCAAGAACATCGTCAGAAAACACAAAGCAATTTAGTTGAAGACACATTGTAAATATAAAAAGCCCCAAAACTCCTATTAGGTGACCTCTTGTGGGCCCGAGAACATCTATTACGAAGCTTTGCACTATAACCCTTGTAGAAGGCGAGCCGAGCAGTCAGCGAGTCCGAGAGCAGCGCCAGTGGGGGTCCGAGGCCCCAAAATCCCAGTAGCGATCAACTTCGACACCCCCTTATTTCGTATTTAGGAACCTCGACTCTCTAAACAACAAGATTTTAGATCCCTCAGCACCATGATTTCGGTTCCCCTTCCACTTTCCCGTATCGGGGGATACGAAAATTCGTATCCCTCCGGGGGTACGAGATTTCGCACCACCTGGAAGGGTACGAGATTTCATACCCCTCCAGGGGGTAATAAATTTTGTACCCCTAGAGGGGTATGAAATTCGTATCCCTCAGGGGTACGAATTTTATACCCCAGGGGGATACGAATTTCCTGTTTTTTGCCTCCTTTAGGGGTCTGAAATTCTGGGTTATAGTCCCCATTTCCTACGTAATCCCACCTAAACCCCCCCTATAAATACCCCAAGGCTTGGCCTTCATTTGGATCCTTTTCTCCATGAACTTTTGGACTTCAAGACCTCCAAAACACTCATTAGTGGCCGCAATCTCTTTCTTCATAGCCATTAGACATGGCATGGACAATTAAAACATGGCGCCCATGTTTTCCATCAAAACTTGGACATTCATAAGGATAATTATGTTACTTTTGGGATCTTTTGGACCTCTTAGACATTAAGGATAAATTTGGATATACTTGACCAAGTTAACATACTCAACGACGAAGAAGAAAGCTATTTCAGTCAAAGTTTGGGACCAATTTTTTTTTTTTGGCATTACTGACCAATTTTTATAGTGTTCTGTAACATTTTTTTATTATGACTAATAATAAAAATACATTAGGGTATAGGTGACTGTAGTTAGCAATCAGCTAATATCGGTTTTTAAGGTGGACCGTCCACCACCTACAGAGTTTATAATGTTCTATCCACTCTACCTATCAGGCTTACAGCGCTGGATCTAGCTAAATCACTAGACTACAATTCCTAATCAATAGCACACCACACAGGGTGACAGCTAGAACTAATGACATAATACAAGAGTTGTGAGACTACATGACCATGCGTTACAAAACATCCCAAGTTCACGAGATAATATCTCTGACATTTCAAAAGCTAGTATTCTAGCTCAACAGGACAGACAAGCAAGAGAGGCCAGTCACCATCAGGCTATGACAAGAGGAAGACTTTAGAACTACAGTGTCGAATTCCATCCAATTTCATGACGAGGCACACAACATAAACTGTATAGCACCATCCCATCGTAGAGAAACCTCAACTCCAACTATGCAAAGCATGGTCAAGCTCAGCCAACTCCATAGTTGCATACGAATTTGACAAAGCTTGGAAAAACTCAAGCAGAGATTACATGTTGCAAATAAATCCCAAGCATGGCAAAACCTAACATAACATGACTATTACATGGAAGGATACCCTAACACCTAGACAATGTGGGTTGAACTGGAATCGAAGGCTACCAAAATGATAACGTCAAGTTGAGAGCATTATAGTTTCACCTTTTTGCAGTGCATATGATAACCAGTAACCCAATTCAAACCCACGAGGAAGGGAGATGAGACAAAATACTCCATACAACATGAAAAGGCTCACTCAAACAAACAAGAACCAAAACCTCTCCACTGACAATCAAATACAAGTCAAAACTTCAAAGACTACAAAATACGTACACCATTGTCGAACCAACACAACCAACATGAAGATCCATGATACCAATCTATTACAAAATATACTCACTGAGCTAGAGACTGCACAACCAAACCCTCGTCTGTTGAGATTTAGTCACTATGAGGGCAATGGGACTCAGTAATAATAGAGAAGCATTCCAGATCATTAAAGAAGGTGAGTCGCGAATTTTCAAGAGGTATAAGACAAAGTTGCAGTTGAAATCACACCACGTTGAGCATGGCAATCAAAACCCTAGCCAGTCGAAACCAGATCTGAGATCCAGATCTGGCCACCACACCAGGGCAACGAGAGGATCATAGCTTCAAGATCAGGAAGTTGTAGCTGAGGAGAGGGAAAATAGTGATGTATGGAGAGGTGTAGGCAAGAGGTTAGATTTGGAATATTAAAACATGGCATGCGAGGTCCCATGCACGGTGAAAATAAAACAAGAGGAAGAGTAGATTTAGAGAGAGGTGATAGATTCTAGGAGTGATGACTGAGAGAAAATGAAGAAAAGAGAATACAAAGTGTAACTTGTCGCTATTAATAGGACCAAAGCATACGAGAACCGCATTATGGACCAATATATATTTTGTTATCCTATTGTAATAATTTGCACTCGAATATTTTCCAAACTTGTACAACATTGTAATCATATATCATACGATGAATGATCATTATAAAGTGGACGTAAGCATTAGGGTCGAACGACTATAAAAAGTTGTCTTTCCCCACATTTAATTTACTTTATTACTTCTTTGGACTATTTTGTTGCTAACGCACTTGCATACACATTGGGTGTTGGTGTGTGTTCAGTAAATGACAACTTCCCACGTCAACAGTATGTTTTAAAAGCCGAGTAAATGAAATAATTTTACTTAAAAACTTTATTTTTATATGAAAGCAATAATTCTTCAAAATTATTATAATATATAAATGAGTTATTTGATATTATAAGCAAATTAGATTATAAAATTGAAATGGTTATATATAACTAAATAGAACTTGTATGTACAATTGAGATGAATTAAAATTGGATTGAAACCACTATTTGGAATTTAAATCCCGAATGTTTGGAAAATATTTTATGAAGTGTTATTTAAATAATATAGCATTATCTTGGAAATATTTTTGAATAAAAATCATATTAAATGGACTTTTGAAAATTATAAAGCATTGAATTCACTTTGGTCACTGGAAAATAATTCCGATGATGAAGCGCGCCATTACTGGTGTTCATTTTTTGAGTTTCTAAGTGATGGATTGCTACCATACCGAGGTTTCCAATGAAGATTTATTTGAGGAAACAAGTTGTTTTGGAAAGTTCAAATATTTTGAATTGAGATGGGAATATATATATGTATATACATTTATATGATTTCAAAAGGGATTTGAAATAAAAAACCCGCAAATTTGAATTTTGGAATTTAACTTAAGTTAAATGGATTGAAATGAATAAATTGATTTGGAATCAATTGAAGCTTACTAGAAATATAATTGATTATTTTATTAACCAAATAATATCAGATATGCGTATGAATGAAAAATGAAATGTTGGGTTATAACTGTTGACGGCAAAAAATATCGTCAACACCAAAGATTCCTATTACTAGGAATAGTTAATTTGGTCGCAAGACCAAGTAATAGAAAGCGGTAAATAACACAATTATTTATAGTTGTTCGGCCGTGGATTAGGCCTACGTCCACTTTGGAAGGATGTTGAACTTTTATTAATCACTCAAGAATTTCAAGGTAGTGCCATGCTCATTACATTCACTATCATAATTGAAATATGCTAGGTATTTGGGAAAAAGAATATTTAATTCTCCTTCTTCCTCAAACAGGAGATGCCATTAAAGGAGTTTATGAAGCTATAGAGAGGTCTCAATTGAAGAAAATCCCACCCCTTTGAAGTGTAAGGCTATGGGGGTATTTATAGGAAGTGGTTAGGTGGGGGTTAGGTAGGAGTAGGTAGAAATAGGGGCAACATGCACAAATTTTGATCTCACCTGCATATATTTCGAACCTGCCTGGGGTGAATTTCGCACCCCTAGGGGTACGAAATTCGCACGTGGAGGTGTTCGAATTTCAAACCTGGAGGGGTTCGAATTTCGAACCCGGAGGGGTTCGAATTTTGAACCCGGAGAGGCACGGATTTTGTATGCACGCGGGCTAGGGGTTCAAGAATTGGACTTGCGACTCTTCGGCGTGCAAGGTCTTAGTTTGATAATGTTTAGAGAAGCGGCGAGGTTCATGGAAGTTTTTGGCTAAATCCCCGACTTTGAGTCGATCTGGTAATTATGGGTAACACACTTGTTGGCGGAAATCGAATGAATTGGGCAGTGCCCACAGTTTCGACCTAACTGGTTAGGTCGATCGCCGCCCGGACTGTGAGGCCCTGGACCCCCACCGGCACTACGCCCGGACCCCCTTGACGGCTCGCCTTCGGCTCGGAGCACGGCTCGCCTTCGGCTCGAATGCGGACGGATACTGATGGAGGTTGCGTTCAAGGGATACGACATTCTGCTGGTGGCCAAACTTGGGTCTTCTGGTACTGGACCCTGGATGATGTTGGTGGCGCCTATGGGCTATAATATTACGCGATATGTTGAGTCGAGCATGTCTTGCGTACTTGTGGGAACCAGACCAAAAAGCCAGTTAACATTTGCCCCCCTCAAAGTATGTCTTGTGTTAACGGGACATGCTTTGAAGTGAGGTGAGTCTAGTATGGGTGCAAACATCTCCTTGCGGTGCTTAGCGGTTGGTTATGACCTTCCTCTTGAGGTGTATGCCGAGAGCGCAATGCCTTGGAGCGGTTGGGATGCCTTGTCGGAATAGGCTGGTATGAGCTTAGGATTCTAACATTGCTAAGAGCTTTGACTTGCTTGAGCCTTGCGGCTTTGGTTGGAACCTGTCCAAGGCATTTAGTTCCTGTAGGTTAAAGACAACAAATGTTAGTTGCCGACTCCCGATTGCATCGAAGTGCAAATGGTTCGTTATCGGGTCATCATGGCATATGAAATCACAAGTTTGCATGTGATTTTGTGCGATGCGATCAGAGTGGGATAGATAACATGAAAGTGGGTTGCATACCATAGGCTTGTAAATCACGTATTTTAGTTGTTCGAGGAGTTTTCGGATCGAGAGCCGACCGTTTGGTGTGTACATTTGAACCCTTAAGTGTTGTGGGCACACATTTGAATCAAGTCGGTCTGCTCGGTTGAGATTTCCATAACATGTATGCATAGTCATTGCTATGGCCTAGGAGCTCAATAACCCTGAGTGGTTGTCGGAACGTTTTTGGGATGGAGCTTGATTGCATGGAGTATCCGCTGGGTCACTTGGATTTGCGAGGCCAAAGTCATTCAGCGATCAAAGCCGGTTCCAACGATCAACATTTTGGCAACTCGTATATGTGAATGTCATTGTTAGGGCAATGCTTGGCATATGTCGTGGCATGTATTCATATGGATTTTAATTTGAGGCGAGGTTGGACCCAAATGCTAGGCACGTGCACTTTGATGATTGAGCACTTGGTGAGTACACAAGTGGTCGTTGAGTCGTGATTGACTTGGTAGTTGGAGCTTCGAAATACGATCGTAGCTTGGTGTACGATCCCGAAACGTTCGCTTAGGGCATACCGATCCTCTGATTGTAGTTACTTCCTTTCTTCCCTCTCTGGAAAGAAAATCATCGTAAGGCATGGGGCATACCGAAATACTTCTTTTTTTACTTTGGAAGTTCGAGGTGTTGTTTGGTTTTCAGGAGAAGGGAAGAGAGATACAGAAAGTAAGAGGGCTTTCGGATTTGGCACTCAAGAACATGGAGCGGCAAGTCATGGGAAACGGAATTAGGAATTCGGATAAAGGTCGCCAAGTATGTGTGGATACGGGAGTGGGTTTCGTATTCCAGACACTTAATAAACCCTCCTGGTTTTTCAAGAGGTCGAAGTTGGCTTGAGGGATGTGATAATCTAGCAAGTGCATGGGAGCACAACGCATAACTTCGCACTTTGATGACTTAGTCTTGGCTCCAAGCTTGGGCTAGTAAAATTAAACTGGAGCTCGATGAGCGGACGGTGATCATTTGTCTTGTGGCGCGGTCCTAGAGGGATGACTTGCGTGGACTGTCGGCTTGAATGCTTATGTAGGAGGTCAACACATAGTTGAGCTATCTGTCTCCGGATCCGATCAATAAACAAACCATGACGCGACAGCATCTTGACTCAGGCGTTGTGCTGGCGATTGGTGATGGCCATGGTGTTAGTTGTTGAGGCTAAAGGTTACCACCGTGTTCTGGAGTGTCTCTTTTTTGTGGAGTTCGGGCACTGATGGAAAGCCGAAAACCCTCCGAGGCCTGGTCTCCAGCTCTAGATTGCCTTCGTTGCAAGGTGAAGGCGCTCTGAAGATGGTGGCTCCAAGGGATGTTGTGAAGATGATGCCTATGCAAGGGCTAAAGGGGATTTGATCGAGTCTTGAGGCTACTAGGTCGGTGCGATAATCGGTAGAGGGATGCCCCTAAGCCCGGGTATCTACTGGGTTTTGCTTGACGTCAGAGACGAGCTAGCAAGTTCGGATTGTTGCTCAATGTTTCATGTTTGGTTTGTAATTGAAGTTGAACGTAACACAACTGGTTGGCGAATGATTATGGATATGAACTTATTCGGGCTGACTACTCGGATATGCACATAAGATGTAACCATATGGTTGAGTCATTAGTTCCAGCCCAATTATGTTGTAACCCTTTTCCTACCCGAGAATGGTGTTGATGGTTACTGGGAATCATTGCCATAGTTATTAAAACTGGGTGTCGTCACCACGTTCTGATGCGCTTGTAGGTAGGAAGCCGTTGCATCATGGGGTGTGAGTCAACTTTGCGTTGCGTTTAAGTATGAGCTTGCTGGCAAGGCGCAGAGACTTTGGGAACCCATTGAACCGGCCGTGGAAACTCTCGAACTTGCATTGAGATATGAATTTTTTACTTCGCATACCGAGAACTTATCTAAATTCCCATGTTCCTCGGGGAACTTGTGATTGTGTAGCTCCCCCTGTCTCTCGGTTCGGGCCTCTATGCCCGGCCTACCTAGTATTGGCGGGAGGTTAGAAGCTTCCAAGACCCGAGCTCTTGAGTCTGGATCATCCTCGTGGTGAGGTGTATATTCCTCTTTAGAATGGTCGTTCCGAAGGTTGTGGTGATGAAAATGCCAGCATGGGAGCTGGTGGGGATCTTCCTCAGGTCCTGCAATGAGTAAGCTGGCAAAAGGATAGGTGGGGGACTGCCCCCGAGCCTGGGTACTTGCCAATTGAAGGTGGTGCGAGCGATGAACCTTCAGGAGTCCAATAGTTGCCTCTTCCGCTGGGCAGTCCCCTTTGGAGCGGAGACGACACCAGGCTTTGCCTCCGTGTTTCCTCAGGGTTCCGAGTATCGGCGGGAGTTGCAGTGGGACTATCTGGAGAAGTAGGAGATCCCGTTGCCTCGAGATCCCACATTTAAATGAGTCACTTTGGAGGAGGAGAAGTTTTGGTTAGCCGAAGTGCTCGTGCGACGGGAATGGCTGATGTAAGTTTGCCAACAATGCAAGCTATAGTGGAAGACCAGGAAGCCTGACTGATGGAAAATCCTGAGGAGCCGAAGGGGAAGAGAGACAGGACGAGGCTGCCATACAAGATGCGTGGGAAAAGGCTAGGCAGGATAACGAGGAGAAATCTGCCGCTGCGGTGGCGAAGAATTAGGCTGATATTGAGGCGGAGAAGGAGCGGGCCTCTGAGTAAAAAAGGAAAACCGTCGATGATACTCACCAAAAGAGGGCAAGGGGACCCTTGGAAAACTCAAAGTAGATGCAATTATGCGACTCCAGGCCAAGGAGATAGCTGATTAGAAGATCGTCGAAGATGCTGAGAAGAGAGCGGAGTCGGACGCCAAGATGACTTGGGGAGAAACCCAGGCTACATTGGTCCTCGCCTTTGACATCGTCCCTAAGTCTTTGCCATGTATCGCTCTCGGGGAAGTTATGACAATTACAAGAGGCAAGGATAATGGCGGGAGGCATGCATCGATGTCTTACGAACCTTTTACTCTTGTGAAGAGTAGAGGAGGAGGAAGCGATTCTGGAAGGAAGGGGACTATCGCTGGTGGTGACCTGTCAAGTGCCGAATCTGTATAGAAAAAAGGAAAGATAAGAGAAAGATGAGTAGCATCAATAATTTTTAAAGGAATTAAAAATATTTTGGGTTAGGTAAACCAATAGTATATGCGAGTGCAACCCTCGCTTTTGGTCCCTAAAGATATGGTGTGGTTTTCATGTACACCTTGTCATCATAAAGAAGAAATATTAGACATGCAGTCTATTCGGGGTGTGTGTAGAAATGAAATACGAATTAGTAAAGATCGCAATTTGTGTTAAGTGTTCGGATGTTCTTCTTATGTTTTCAGGTGTCCCGTACTTGCATAAGCAAACTTATCATTACACCTAACAAAAAAGAGATTGTGTACCGCGCTCTGGGTCAATTATTCCAGAGGGGTGTGACTATGTACTGAGCTCCGGGTCAATTATTCCAGAGGGGTGTAATAGAGCACTGGTTTCAGTAAGTTTCCCTCAGCTCAGGAAACCCGTAGTTTGCGAAATCAGGTTGTGCGCCTGCTATTTTGGGTGGCCCGGGGTTAATTCCAAGTGTATCGAAGGCGTATGACGTCGCGTTGTGCGGTCCATCTGGTGTGTGGCTCTGTCGTCGTTCATCGGGTTGGGGAGAGCTGCCAAGCATCGTTTATTCGTCGGCGTAGGAAAAGCTCCGATCATTAGCCCGTAGGGTCCGATCATGGCCATGAGTTGCACCTAAGCCTTTAGGGCTACGAGGAGAAACGATTTAAGGTCGGTCTTGGTGTTGGGCCAAGATTCGACCGGCACCCGCAACCGGTGAAGAGTGATTTGCATCGATCTTAGTCGGTCGCTGAGTGGTGCCAAGTCACTGACTAGGACACGGAACGATTTATCCTCGGCCTCAGCACTGGGCCGAAGTTCGTGTTAGTGGTTGTTTATACTCGGTCGCGCTACAGGCCGGCGACTCGAGTACCATCGTCGGCTCCCATGCTCGGGGTGCCGGACGTAGCCAGTGTTGTTTGGCCTCAATGTTGGATCGAGGTTCGGATAGCGGCATCGACTCCCGTGCTCGGGGTGCCAACACGGCGATCGCATGTTTGCACACAAGCTAGTTATCAGGATTAACCGAACACGTCATAAACTTCATGTATGGAGTAAACATAGAAGGGTGATAGGTAACTGAACGTCATTGCTGCAGATAACTCTGGTAGTTGTGGCTTTTACAATGCCTCGAATTACGGGAAAACAAAACATCGTTGGAAGGCATGAACAGTTGTACACTAAGTTATGTAGAGTAGAGGTGAAGACGTTCATTATTACATGCCCTTGGGAGTTAGGCTCCGTCCATGATGGAGAGTTTGAAAGTTCTATCGCTAAGCTTCCGTTGTATGAGTATGGGCCCTCCAAACGGAGAGTGAGGCCTGTAGGTGGAGGAAAGACCCATTTGAAGATGAGACCGCCGATGTGCACTCGAGCGGGCCTTTGGTTAAGCTTCCAGTTGTGCCTCGAAGTTGTCGGATACCGAGGGAGGCACAGGTAGGGAGGAGTTGCAAACTGGCATCTCCGATGACCACCTAAAGTCAATTGCGCCATGGAAGCTGTGGTCCTGACAAGCCGGGGGGACAATCTTGAGGGATTAGTTGTCGGAGTCGAGGTCATGTTTAGTGGGAATCCTTGATGAGCGCTGAGTAGCTCGAAGATCCCATGTGGATGAGTTCCTCGTGGTTGTCTTGTAAGTGGCGCCGCATGCTCGTGTCGCATCCGCGGATGCTGTAGAACCGACAATATCCGGTAGAGTCCCTTGGTGCGCTTGTCGGACTTTTAGGTCTTGGCCTTTTGCGTGACTAGGAGTTGCAGGCTGCGAGATTGATTTTCTCGGAGGTGTCTCCAAGAGCAGTATAGCTGCGGAAAGATGGTAGTCGAAGACGATTCCATCCATTGCTGCGACTATCTTTGACATTGCCGGCGCGAGCAAGATTGCGCAGAGCGATATGATTAGAGTTGTTGGAGCTCTGTATGTCGTAACGAGGCAGGATGTTAAGGGTAGGGCATGATTCCTATAGGCTAGATTTCCACATAGGAGGTAGCTAGCATTCATGCAGAAGATCTCTTGAATCTTTGATTACTTCTGATGGGTCCATGCTCTAAGTTCGAAATCATGTAGTATGCCATTTGTGAGCTGGATGAGTGCGATTCGAGGAGTAGGTTTCTCAACTTCATCCAAGGTGGTGTGGAATCTTGCAAGATAGCCTTTGAGAGTTTTCATGGGTGCCTTGGTAAATATTCTATGCTAAGAAGAGGTCTTTGGGCATCGTGATGTGCAACCTAGATTGCGCTACCAATCTTTTGGCGAGTTAGTCGAGATTTGGGATAGTTCAAGGTGGAAGTCGAGAGAATCCGGATAGTGCCGTCTTGGATAAGGGCGAGGAAGCACTTGCACTTTATGGCATTGGCGATGCATAATGAACCCGCGTGCCATTTCTGGCAGCTAACGAAGCTTCGAGAATCATGGCTTCTTTCAGTATGGGGTGAGCGTTGGCATGTCGAAGTGCTGGTGCCATTTGGTATTATGGCTAGCCGAAGTGAATGGGTTACGCCTCGTACTGAGTTTCGCAGACGTCGTGGGCGTGCCCCCGCGATTTCCTCACGATCCCACAGATCGTGCCAGCGACAATCGAAGGTTGGGCTCCTACCGCATAATATAGGTCGTGATCTAGTCTAGGACTTTGGAGCCTAGCGCACCTTCTTGACAGAAGGTCTTTGGCAATTCGTGAGTCTCCAACTTCGATTGCATGATGTTGTGGAAGTCGGTTGAAGTGATCTTAGGCCCAATTGGATGCCAGAAGTGTAAGCGATAAGTATGGACTCATAGCAGTTTGAGTCCGCCTGGCGGAGGCTTGAGCGTCAAAGCCGGGGACGACTGGGATGACGCGTTCTATTTCTGGTGGTGATTCTGACATTGCCAAGATTAGGGGTCAGTCATGCCTCCACAGAATGCCATATGTGGTGTTGAAGCATCGGGGCCATTCAGCTTCATGTACGATCCTGGTGAAGAGATTACACCTCAAGTGGGTCTCTCTTGAGTTGTCGGCGTTCCTTCGCATATCTTTCATGGTTATTCGGACCATGTCGGGAAAATATGACGGGGGGGGGGGGGGGTTTCCAATGGAACCCATTAGTTTTGACGAATTTCGGGAGTTCCATTCCGTTGACGTCTTCTGTTGTACACATCCGGCTCGCTCTCTTTCATGTCATGGATGGTCTGGTTTTGGTATGGCTGTCGAGGTTGGGCGAGCTGGTGTGCACCCTGGTCCGGAAGTACTCTGACCCGACGAACTGCTGGAAGAGTGGAACTCTGGTTATGAGTGCCGACAGTTGGGCCCTTCCGAGAAGATGTTTGGTTACCTGAACGCGGTTTGTTACTGGGTTCCTTGGTCATATGTGATGATGGTTCGATCATCGTCTCATTTCTGTTGCCGTTGCTGTCGCCATATGAGTGTTGGAGCGGATGACGATGTTTTTAATGAGGCTAAACCTTCTTCCTCGATGTGGGTCACTAGCTTTAAAAGGAGAAATTCCCGATGTGGTGCACTGCGAGTGGGCGCAGTTCTGAGCAAGCTGAAGTAGAATGACGATGTGTCGACTTTCTTGAAGTTGGCGCATAAGGTTGATGTTAATCTTCATCGCCTAGCGCGAGAGCTACATTCTCATATTTCTCATTAAGCATGTGAATCAGTGCTTGAGTCGCAGGAGCTTCGGGGGCCACAAGTGGAAGGAGATCCGTTTCCAGCGGGTCCTGTGCTGCCCGGGACTGGCGAGAGGTACCAGTGTCAATTGTGGCCAATGGGGTAAGCGTTTTGTTTTGCTGGAATTCTGGTTAATGCCGATAAGAGTCATGATGCCTTTTGGACGTACTGCTCAAGGTGCTTCTCAGGGGCAAGCTTTTCGATTATGTCATTGAATTGACGGCAATTATTGGTATTATGCCCGCATATGTCGTGGTATTGACAGTACTTGCCGGTATCTTTCTCATGATTAGTGTATTCCCTGTTGTACGGCTTCTTGTATTGAAGCGCGTTGCACGTTTCTCGGTAGATTGTTTCCAAGTCTTATTCAACGGTGTGTAGATCTCATATGTTCGGTGAGTTCGGGGCTTCTTGGGTTCCGTAGGAACCTGATCGTTGTTGCGGTCGTCGTGCCTACCACTATTCAGCCTTTTTTGTAGGGTCTTGCCCCCTTGTCCTTATTAAAGAGCTTCGCTATTTGTTTCCCTTTGACGCTGTCATTTATGGCATTCGCATGTGGATTGTTGGGAAAACTGGCCCTAGAGAGTCGGTTACGTCTTTCTTCTTCTTGACATAAGTATTGCCTAGCCTTCTCACGAAAAATTTTGAGGCTTTTTGGATGCTTTCGATCAATCCAGGCCCCAAATTCGGAAGTGGGGAGTACGCCTTTCGCTAGCTGGAAGAGTACGGTGCGAGGATCTGGGTCCTCGACCTCGGCGAGGGCAACATTGAACCGGGAGAGATAGCTTTTGAGGGACTCGGCTGGTCCTTGGTATAAGTTTGACAAGGTGAGGGCAATCTTTGGAGTTGGAATATGCATCCTGAATTATTTGACCAACTATAACGCTAACTGGCCGAAGTTGTCAACGGAATCAAGTGGGAGGCGAGGGAACCAAAGTAGAGTGGTTTCCGGTAAGAAGACTGGAAAGCACTTGAATTTGACTAGATCGTTGCCTCAGCTTGAGTCCATTTGCCATTCAAACCGATTTAGGAAGGCATAGGGATCCGTGGTGTCGTCGTAGAGAGGCATCTGTGGCATGCTGAAGTGTTGCGGTCATTCAGATTCTTTCACCCTTCTTGTGAAAGGGTTGGCCTAATGTGTGCTTTCTATGAATCATGCACGTTCCCTCGCATTTCCCTCATTATTCTTCGGACCATGTTAGGAAGGTAAGTTGGATGGGGATCCATCATTAGGACTCATGGGTTTTGGCGAGGTTCCGAAGTCCTGCTGCGAGGTTTCCTTCTATGATGGATGTCCGGATCATCTTCCTCCAATGCCTCAACATCTATGATTGGGTCTTGGTGTGGACGGTGAGGTGGAGCGGGGTGATGTGGATCATGTTCTGCAGGAGCGCGGGCCGTTGGAATAGCAGGCCCATCACCCTGATTAGCGACCATCGAGTTGTGCCGAGGAAGAGGTTGGTTTGTAGGATCTGGTCCGTCGTCAATAATCAAGCGAGAGCGGTCTTGGTACTGTGCCCCCACGCTATATGTGATTGTAGCTCGGTCGCCGTTGCCGTGCACATTGTCGTTGACGTGGTCGTTGCCATTGTCGAGAGCATTGGTGCAAACGGCAACGTTGTTAATGAGACTAAACCTCCTTCTTTGATGCGGGCCCCTTGATTCGGAAGATGAAGTTTATGATATAATTGGTCGAGGTCGAGCGTTGTTCCGAGTTAGTTGAAGTCGAGTGACGACACGTTGACTTTCTTGAAATTGTCGCATAAGGTCGATGTTATTCTTCAATGCTTGGTTAAGCTCGACCGCCGTGTTCTCATATCTTTCATTATGCGTGCGGATTTGAGCTTGTGTCGCGGGCTCTTCGGGGTCCACAATAGGAGGGACGGTTTCATTAGTGGTCGGGACGTCCGTTGGTTTAGGTAGTTGGGAGGTACCGGCCTCTGCTACAGCTGAAGAGCCGAACATTGCGTTTTTTGACTTCTTTACCATCGTAAGCGGATTTGACAGTAGGTTAAGCAAGGAACCTTAAGCTCGTCGAAGTCGAGATGATAATATGGAAGAAAGACACAAATCTTGAGTTCAGCTCCCAATGAAAGTACCAAATGTTGATGGCAAAAAATGTCGTAAACACCAAAGATTCCTATTACTAGGAATAGTTAATTTGGTCGCAAGACTAAGTAAGAGAAAGCGGTAAATAACACAAGTATTTATAGTGGTTCGGCCGCGGATTAGGCCTACGTCCACTTTGGAAGGATGTTGAACTTTTATTAATCACTCAAGAATTACAAGGTAGATCCATGCTCATTACATTCACTTTCATAATTGAAATATGCTAGGTATTTGGGAAAAAGAATATTTAATTCTCCTTTTTCATCAAATAGGAGATGCCAATAATGGAGTTCATGAAGCTCTAGGGAGGTCTCAAGTGAAGAAAATTCCACCCCTTTGAAGTGTGAAGCTATGGGGTATTTATAGGAAGTGGTTAGGTGGGGATTAGGTAGGAGTAACTAGAAATAGGGACCATATGCACAAATTTCGAGCTCACCTGCACATATTTCGAACCTGCCTGGGGTGCGAATTTCGCACCCCTTGGGGTACGAAATTCGAACCCCGAGGGGTTCGAATTTTGAACCCGAAGGCAGTTCGAATTTCGAACCCGGAGAGGTACGGATTTTGTATGCACGCGGGCTAGGTGTTCAAGACTTGGACTTGCGACTCTTCAGGGTGCGAGGTCTTGGTTTGACAATGTTTGTAGGAGCGGCGAGGTTCATGGAAGTTGTTGGCTGAATCCCCGACTTTGGACGAATCGCAGCTGGGATTGTGGGGCCCCAGAACCCTACTGGCGCTATGCCCGGACCCACTTGACGGCTCGCCTTCGGCTCAGAGCACGGCTAGCCTTCGGCTCGGATGTTGACAGGTACTGATGGAGGTCGCGTTCGAGGGATACGACATCCTGCTAGTGGCCAGACTCGGGTCTTCTGGTACTAGACCCCGGATGATATTGGCGGCGCCTCTACGCTGTAATATCACGCGATATGTTGAGTCGAGCATGTCTTGCGTACTTCTGGGAACCGGACCAAAAGGTTGGTTAACAATAACAAAGTGGGCTTTTGAAAGATTAACGAGTTTGTAGCATTTCTTCTGGCTTAGTAATTTCGGGGACAAAATTCTTTTAAAGGAGAAGGAACGTAATGTCCTGGATTTTTAGTCGATTTAATATTGAACATTTAAATTAGTTTTAAATGTTGAATTGGAAATATAAATGAATTTTATATGGAATTTATCGATTCAATAATTGATATACGATTTAATTTTAAATATATCGAATTATAGTAATATGAAAACGAAATTGAATTCAAAGTTAAAATTGGATCAAAACGATTATTGATTAATATAAATTCTGTATTGAATTAGAATGATAATAATAATTTATTATTGAAGAATTTTATTGTTTTGAATTTAAATTAATATCTTCCCCATACGACAGACTCCGAAACATGTCCCAATGTATTCATAATAGTGGTATAACCCTAGGACCGTTAGTTGTTGCATCTAAACTGGAATTCGGAACTACAAAATATATTATTATGAAATTAAACGGATAGGTACTAAATCTAATCGAATTCAAATCAAATTTAATTTTGCTTGTACATTAGCAGACCTATAAATATAATTTGCGCAGTCCAACCACTCGCTTATTTTTCTTCGATTCGATCGATGCTTTAGTAAGAAAAATGGCCCATTTTGATTTCTATTTAAAATCGCATTCCCCTTTAATTCATTTGCAACACCCGAATAACTTCAGTAAAAATCGAAGGCAGCTTCTTTTTCTGTTTTCCTCGATTCGAAAAAAAGGAGATCATGAGCATCAAAAGGAAGGAATCGACGTCGCTTTTCTTTGCGTGGGTACTTTGATGTTGGAACGACAGGGGAGGATGGTTTGGATGTTGTGATTTGGTTTTTTGGGTAGTTAAGGGTGTTCAAAGTCTTGGGTACAGTGTGGGTATAGGAATCGATATTGGTGAGGATGGTATATGCTATTCGCAACTTTGAAGTTGGCTTCAAATTTGATATCGAATTTAGCATGTATGACGAGATTTTAGGGTGATTTCGTTAAAATGAATGTCGTTATTTTCATAATACTGAGCGTAGAAGTCGCGATGACTGGAGGAGCAAACAGAGATGGAGTTCGATTCTAGTATGCTTGGCCATGGTGAAAATATGTACTGGAGTATGAGGTCATTTGATGGGAAAGAAAGGGAAAGCTCACGGTGGTAACATATTTGCAGCAACATGAAAATAAGATTTTTGGGGATGGTGATTAAGGTAAATACATTTACTAATTAAATTTTAAATTGTAAGTTAATGAAGTATTAATTAAATTTTTAAATCTATTCGAACTTGAAATAGCTAAAACCGTTTTATGCGATATCAGAATATGACAAATGAATTATGTTAGGTTCATATGGATGAAAGCTACAATATGGAATTGATTGGAAGTGCTACGAAGCTTCCTAGAATTTTTGTCTAATTTTAAACAACTGTGTAAAATTAGATAAAACAACGTAAATCGTCGATTTAAAATCAAGGTGAGTAAACTCACTCTCTTGTCCGATTATAATGTATTATAATTATATTTTTATTTAATATAAATATTTATTTGTTGTTTGTTTGTTGGTTGGATGCATTGTTGTTTATTGATAAATTGTGGTTATTATATATATATATATATGTTAATTATATTTAGGCTTGGTGGTTGAATATTGGATATTCCCGCAGTACCATTAGCTGATGACCCTACGCGCCGCACGATATATAAAGTGGATGACCTTCTATACCGTGATATCTTGCCTTGAAGCAGGATTGGTATTATTTATGTTGACTAATATCTGTGGATGTAGGGAAAACAGGTTGGAGGATCCAACTGAATCCTCCAACCAAATGCCTCAAATTTATTTATTGTTGTTTACATATTTATATATTTGTGTGGTATGTTTAATTGGATTAATGATTTGTGTGTCTGGATGTTTGAATATCACCGGCCCTAGATATTGATATTTAAAAGTATCATAAAAAGGTATTTTTAGATTTAAAAAGGAAAAAAATTATTTTTCGAAATAGAAATTGAATTTCGAATGAGTTAGAAAATATTAACTTGTTTTCAGTAATAAAAACAAGTAATTGAATTTATAAATGATGTTTTTAAATGGAAGGAAAAATTATCATTTAATAATATTTAATTTTAAATTCAATTATGAATTTAAAAAGGGAAATTTATTTTCCGAAGTGGAAACTTAATTTCAAATGGAATCGAAATAGAAACTTGTTTTAATATTTAAAACAAGAAGTGAAATTTATAAACGACATTTATAAATAGAAAAGAAAAATTATCATTTGATAATTTATTTAAATTTGATTATGAATTTAGAAAAAAGGGATTGAGAATCATTTTCAAAGGAAATGATGTAATTTATTCCGTCGTTCGGAAAGTAAACCGAATTAGAATAAATCCATAAGGATTTATGATTAGAATTCGACTATATCAAATTTATAAAAATAAATTATTTCCAAAAGGGATTGGAATTTTATTTAATAGAAACTATGATTTAGAATTAAAAATAAAATAAATTCTGTGTATATATAAATTATAATAATAAATTATTCTTGAGTAGGAATTGGGGTTTTAAATGAATTCTGAAATAGGAGCTTGTTTTAAATATAAAACAAGAAAGGGAACGTAATTATCATTGTATAATTTGGAAGTTTAAATTCAAACGTGAATTTAAAAGGGAAAGTGGAAATCGTTTAAAAGTGAAACGATAAGATTTATTCCAATGTTCAGAATATAAATCGAATTAAGAATAATCCAATAAATTTATGATTGAAATTCAATTTCGTCGAATCTTATAAAGTAATTTATTTCCAATGGAATTGGAATTTAATATAGAGATTGAACTATAAATAAATTTACTGCTGAGTTATGAATTTAAAATGGTATAATCAACGATTTCGGGTAATTGGAGTTTTCAAGTTGAGTTGAATTAATAAACAAAGCTTAAACGTTTATAATTTAATTTAATCAAAAACGAACTCGCCACCGCGTGCTTGTTCGTAATTTGATAATTCGAATTTCAATTGAGTTTATAGAACATAATATAAGTCGGAATTCGATGAAACAAGAAATGCTTGAACCTATTGAATGTAATGGAAGAGAAAAATCCAGATTTCGTCATATAGGTTTTGAGTTATGTCAAAATCAAATTTTATAAAAGTCATTGTAAAATAGTTTATAAACCATAATGGTTTATCAAATAAAATAAAAGAGTTTTGAAAATCCGAATTTCCATTAGAAAAATCCAGTTTGAGTTATAAAATAAATGTGAACTCAACTGGAATAAATGACGTGATTTTTGGAACAAAATCAGATTTAGTTATTGAATGAAGTTAACTAATTAGAAAAGCAATTAGTTAAAGAAGTTTTGGTTCAAACTTAACCGTTGTTAAGTAAATCAGATTTGCGAATTTATATTCGAAAACAAATATGAAACTTGAGATGGAAATGGAATCCAATTGGTTTATAAGCAAATTAAAATATATATGAACATGATACGTTCAAATAAAAATGTATTAGGGAAAAGAGATAATTATAGAAGTGGTTAGGAAATTTTGTTAAAAATGATTGGATTGAAAATAAATCGGGAACGGACATATATATATATATGTATATATATATATATATATATATATATATATATATATATATATATGTTAACGGGTATGGAACGAAGAGAATGTGTTGGAGAATGGAGTTTTGATGACAACAACCTTAGTTCAATTATCATTGATTATAAAATACATACTAATATTTCTATCTAGAATATATACAGACACATATATGCAGGATTTGTATACAAGATTTAAATACTGAAGACTGTACAATTTTAGAGTTTCAAGAGATTCAAAATTCAGAGAAGACTCAAGACTCATGAGTAATCAAGTTATCAAGAGTTCAAGACAAATATAGTAATAGAGTCTAGTTTATATGTAAGAGTCTAAATAGCAATCCAGGTTCAAATTCATATTCTGATTTTTAAAATTAAATTCTATTTTCAAATTATTCTATCTTTCTTATGATTTAAATCAATAGGTATGAATATTTTATAAATCAAGGTTGTCATCATAAAAAAGGGGGAGATTGTTGGAGAATGGAGTTTTGATGACAACAACCTTAGTTCAATTATCATTGATTATAAAATATATACTAACATCTCTATCTAGAATATATATATACACACACATATATGCAGGATTTGTTTATAGGATTTAAATACTGAAGACTATAAAGTTTTAGAGTTTCAAGAGATTCAGAATTCAAAGGAGATTCAAGACTTATGAGTAATCAAGTTATCAAGAGTTCAAGACAAATATAGTAGTGGAGTCTAGTTTTTATGTAAGACACTGAATAGAACTCCAGATTCAAATTCAAATTCTACTTTTCAAATTCTGATTTTTAAATTTAAATTTTGTTTTCAAATTGTTTTCAAATTATTCTATCTTACTTATGATTTCAAAAAAGTTTCAATGTATATAAGTTTATATATATAGTTTTATAATCTTATGATTTTATAGTTTTAAATCTTATAGTTTTATAAATATGTTTATAGAATATATTATTATGATTTCATATAATGTTACACTTTAGAGTACTCATTTATATCACTTAGTTTTAATTCAATAATTTTTAGAATAATATATATAATCAAACACTTGAAAAATAGGTTTTAAGTATAAAAATTATATGTATATGTCGACATACATATATGTGTATGTCGACATACAATTGTCAGAAATTCAATTTTCAAAGGAAGTGTCATTTCACTATTTGCAACGTTCCATAGACGTTGCAACCTTTCAAATCTTATAAATAGGGACTGATTTCGAATTTTTGATATATCTTCTTTCCATCTTTACCCTACTTCATTCCACCTTTAGTATTTCATATTTTATTGATTTCTACACTTCTACTTTGCCGATTTCTACTCTAATTATATAAAACTTCTTCTTTTCTCACTCTCTATCCATTACTCTCTGAATTGGAGTGCTATTGAAGAGTTATATGGCTGTTATAATCATATGGGAAGTATTTGGGAAAGGGTGTATTCTTGTCGCCCTGAAATCACGGAAAGGGAACGGTGGTAAACTTGTAGCCATGAAATAAAGGGTTTTTGGGGCAGTGTTAACCTTGTAGCCGTAAAATCAAGGGGATTGTAATTGGATATTGATAATAATAAAACACTACGCAATCCAACGTTGCGTGAGACTGGACGTAGGAGTAATCCAAACCAGTATAAAATCCGATGTGTTCTCTCCTTTTAATGCATTTTATATTTATTTGTTCATGTGTTTGTGTTTGATTCTGTGTATGTCATCATCTCTGTTGTATGATTCATATAGTAGATCATATAAGTCTTAAATTTTCATAAATTCTTTAAAAACATTATTCACCCCCTCTAGTGTTAGTCTTGCCTTAAGATCCGCATTCCCTAACAATTGGTATCAGAGCGTAGGTTTTCAAAAAGTTCATAATCTGATTTTTGGAAGTATTAAATGGCAAATTCTGAAATAATTTATGACACTAGCTTAAATTCATAATCTGATTTTTGAAATTTGATTTTTAAAATTTAAAATTTTGAAATTTTAAATTTTTTTGATATATGGATATGTTACAAAACCATCATGATATTATTTTTTAAAATTGTAGTTAGTTATTTTAAATGTCATTTGATTATTTGGAAAGTTGTTTTGTTTTCCAGGAGAAGAGTAATGACGGTTGGTGAAAAGACATAAAGAGGAAGAAATGTGTATATATATAATGTAAATCAACAAAGAAATGGGTACCAAATCAATTTACAACTTTGGGTTTACATCTACAACTTAAATTCATATTGTACTTCTCTTCATATTCTTTGTAATGCCGCTGGTTTCATGTGAATCCATCAAGAATTGACTAAGTAATGATCAAACGAAGTTTTGATGAATAAAAAAAGGGAAACCTAAAATGTTGACTATTATCTTCAAACTGCATCCACATGTTAGACTATTTTGTCCCAAGTCCTTTTCCAGATTATAGTTCTTGTTCTCGCGGTCATTTTGATGGGTAGATCATCGAATTCTGATCAAAATTGTGTGAGATATGACTATTTGAAGTTATCCATGTAGAACTGAAAATCATGTGCGGGATTTCTTACGTCTCTCCTACTGTTTCGACTTGCTGCACCCTAATACCATCCAAATTCATCCCAAAATTATTACTAGATCGTAGCCCTTGCATTCCTCTTCGATTTGCTGTTGGTTTCATCTAATTCCGTTGAAAAATGAGGAAGACATGGCTACTGAAAGATTGATAGAAAAAAAGGGAAAATAAGGAAAAAGAGAAAGTTTATGAAAGGAAGTGACCGTTGGGCCTATTTGTAAAATAATGAAGTGTCCATTCATTCGAAATTCAAAATTCAAATTCAAAACTTTTGGCGCTAAGTTGGTTGAACTACTAAATCATCAATATCTTTCTCATATGGTTTTCAAATTCAACAAATGAATATATTGTGCTGATCACAAAAACGATCCCGTAGCAATAGAGAAGATTTCATTGTCAAATTCTAAAAGATGTTAACGTGTGATTCATAACAATGGAAGGACTAAAAAATAGAGGATTGCAAAAAGAGGTACGCCTTACAATATTTTCATAATTATCATTACATTTAGGAATATACATCTATGCGCATGTTAGGTATAGAAATTTATCTCTTTTATAATTTTAGACATTTTGGTTCATATGTCGATACACCAATTTAATTAAATCGTTTCTTATTCTAAATTTAAATTTCATTACTCTTTGATTTGGTTTTGAAAAAAAAATGAAAGGACGTCTTTTCAATATGAAAATGTCACTTCAAACTCTAATTATCATTTTTGTTTATCTGCCTATGTTTCATATATTCTAAAATTATAATACATAGATATGTTAATATGCTTGAAATAATTTAAAATTTTCAAATATTTGATATTGTTATAAAATTTAAATTTATATATATTTTATATGTAGATTAAACATACATAGTTTTTTCACATATAATTTCATTACAATTTTGGGTTACATTATCATAAATGCAATTTGTAAGTTAATAATAATTTCGATTTTATTAAACTTTACATTTAAACTTAATATTTTGGTATAAAGAAACATATATATATATATATATATATATATATATATGTATATGTACATGTATATGTATGTATGTATGTATATGATTTTTATGTCTTAATTATGTAGTCTAATATAAGAAGATATAGCTTTATATGTTACTTTATATTACCAGATTTCATTAAAATAATTTTGTTATTACTATAGATTTCTTTTAAAGTTTTAACATATAAATGGTTCTTTAGCAAATTAATATGTTTGCATTTCTAAAGTTTAAATTTAAAATTGATTTGTATGAAAAAGTTTAATGTATATCTCATAATAAATTGAATTTTAGGTTCTTTTTAGAATCAGTTTTTATATATTGTTATGAATATATGTTTATAGTTTACTTTATATGATACAATTTTATATTCTCTTTAAAAAGATCTTCAATTTTTACTATGTTTACCCTACTGATGTTATTTAACTCCATAATTATTATGAATACTTTACTACCTATCATGAATAATTTTAATTAAACACTTATCGTTAACTATTTTTTTCAGTCACTTTCATTAGTATCATTAACCTAAGTCTAGATATTAATATATACTACCTTTGTTTAATTGAAATAATTTATAATATATGTGCATAATAGTTAGATAGTACTTTCAATATCTTCTACCGAAATAGATATCATCACCAAATCATTCTGCATATTATAATTACACTCCTTATTTCATATCATACATCATTATTATAAATTACAATTGCATTTCGAATCAAAATCATTCACAACATAAGTCACATTTCATTTAAATATATCATTTCCTATAGTTTTGCATATGACATACATTTCATACTACATTACCAACCTACTTCACACATTGCATTACATATTAACTTTTAACTCCTCATAACAAGTATACTATATGGGGAATTATTGTTTTAGAAATATATAGGATTACTAATTAAACACATAACATGTTTACTTTGACTTGTTTGGCTTGATTGATTTGTTTGACCTAGTTGGATTTGATATGTGTGTGTGTGTTGATAGGCTTGAAATATATTTATACACATGTAGGTATTAAATAATATAATTAGCTTTTTCACATTTTTTTAGTATTAAATTAAAGGGAAGCTTTATAGTTTCCAAGATTAGTTTAAGTTTTAAAGTGTTTTTGAATTGACATATATTTTACTTTGGTTGATTTAATTCAGATTGTTTAGATTGTTTGTTTGAATTGCTTGTTTGGACTGATTTGCCTATTTGAATTGATTATAAATATTAATTAGTTTGCTTAGATAATTATCCTCCTATTTAGTTTATTAGACTAGTATAGTCATAATTTTAGAGTTATAAAGAATCATATATTTATAGGGAAATATAAGGTTATTCAATTCAGGGAGTATTATATAATCATTAGGATTATTTATAGCATAGATTTATGGAGAGTATAACTTAGTTTAGTTTAGTATAGTCTACTATAGGTATAGTATAGTATAGTCTTGTATAGGGTACTTTTTGATAATGACAAAGGGGGAGAACTTATAAAATATGATAGTTAAGATAGACATAGTTTAAGGGGGAGTTAGAAGGATTCATGGTGAAAGGGAGAGTAATCAAAGAATCAAAATCAACAAGTATGAATATTTAATAAATCAAGGTTGTCATCATCAAAAAGGGGAAGATTGTTGGAGAATGGAGTTTTGATGACAACAACCTTAGTTCAATTATCGTTGATTATAAAATATATACTAACATCTCTATCTAGAATATATATATATATACACATATATGCAGGATTTGTATATAGGATTTAAATATTGAAGACTATAAAGTTTTAGAGTTTCAAGAGATTCAGAATTCAAAGGAGATTCAAGACTTATGAGTAATCAAGTTATCAAGAGTCCAAGACAAATATAGTAATAGAGTCTAGTTTATATGTAAGACTCTAAATAGAACTCCAGATTCAAATTTAAATTCTACTTTTCAAATTTTAATTTTTAAATTTAAATTCTGTTTTCAAATTGTTTTCAAATTATTCTATCTTACTTATGATTTCAAATAAGTTTTAAAGTTCTAATTTATATAAGTTTATATATGTATAGTTTTATAATCTTATGATTTTATAGTTTTAAATCTTATAATTTAATAAATATGTTTATATAATATATCATATGATTTCATATGATGTTACATTTTATAGTACTCATTTATATCACTAAGTTTTAATTTAAGAATTTCCAGAATAATATATATAATCAAAAACTTGAAAATTAGGTTTTAAATATAAAAATTATATGTATATGTCGACATACATATATGTGTATGTCGACATACAATTGTCAGAAATTCAATTTTCAAAGGAAGTGTCGTTTCACTATTTGCAACGTTCCAGAGGCGTTGCAACCTTTCAAATCTTATAAATAGGGACTGATTCGAAATTTTGATATATCTTCTTTCCATCTTCACCCCTCTTCATTCCAACATTAATATTTCATATTTTATTGATTTCTACACCTCTACTTTGCCGATTTCTACTCTAATTATATAAAACTTCTTCTTTTCTCACTCTCTATCCATTACTCTCTGAATTGAAGTGCTATTGAAGAGTTATAGGGCTGTTGTAATCATCTGGGAAGTATTTCGGAAACGGTGTATTCCTTATCGCTATGAAATCAAGGAAAGGGAGCGGTGGTAAACTTGTAGCCATGAAATAAAGAGTGTTTGGAGCAGTGTTAACCTTGTAGCCGTGAAATCAAGGGGATTGTACTTGGATACTGATAATAATAAAACACTGCGCAATACTACGTTGCGTGGGACTGGACGTAGGAGTAATCTAAACCAGTATAAAATCCTGTGTGTTCTTTCCTTTTTCTACATTTTGCATTTATTTGTTTCTGTGTTTGTGTTTGATTCTGTGTCTGTGATCACCTCTGTTGTGTGTGATTCATATAGTATATCATGTAAGTTTTAGATTTTCATAAATTCTTCGAAAACACTATTCACCCCCTCTAGTGTTAGTCTTGTCTTAAAATCTGCATTCCCTAGAAGAATGAAGATTATAATTTGAGTGCCCGACAAAAAGGTACATGTTTAAATTCCATATGAGATTTTATGAGCCTATTAGGCAAGCCGCTTGGTTTTTTGCTTTTCGTTCTGAATGTAAAGGCCCGAGAGGGGAGAGTTGTAGTTGTACAGATTGAGCCGTACAAAGGAGACGATGGTGAAATTTTCCAAAAATTTAAGGAGTTAGAATATTTTTAAGAAAATTTGATAACTAGAAATCAATATATCGATATATATATATATATATAATTCGATAAGGAAACGAACTTATAATAGAATGCTATAAACAAAAAGGAAATCTATAAATTTAAATCTGGTAAAAACAGAAAGAGAAACGCATACACGTTTAAAAATGGATAATAGGTTTTATAGATATTGATTATTCGAGATAAGTAGTTATGTCCGTTTTGAAGTTAAGAATGTTATTCAGTTAAGGTCTAAAAGGTTGTTATACTCCAACTTGATTGATTTCATTATTAACCGATAAATAGAAAGATTTAGTCATGAAGATCAATGGTTAAATAAGATTTAGTTGAATGCAATATTTTGGGTTGTTATAACGATGTTTTACACAACGTACATTTTAACCTAAGTAAGTGGAATTTTGAAAATATAACAATAAATATTTTGTAAGAATAGAAATGAATGGTCATGAAAGGGAGAAGTAACTGCAAATGAATTCCAATCATTAACAGAAGATATTTTCTAAGTATAGAAAATAAAAGAAGATGGATATAGAATGTTTTCCAAATATCGTAAGAGGCTAAAGCGTCTAGAAAATATTAAAGTAAAGATATTGGAAGGAATGTGGGAAGTAATGAAATATTAATTAAAAAAGGGCCAGTGATTTTTTGATGTTTAGTCAATAATATTTCCAGTTGAAAATTTGGGTGGATGTTTTTTTCTTCGATAGTAAAATAACCGACTATCAAAGTTTTTGACCATCATTGTCAATATAGAAAGACCGGTTGGATTTATTATCCGAAAACCACTCTGTATAGGCATAGGCATTGCGAATTAGATTATGCTGAAGAAAATTGAAGAAGGAGTAAAATGCAAAGGTTGTTCTGTTTACTGGATAGTTCCTTCAGTTTGTTCAATCGCAGGACAACTTGTATGGACAAATATCTGACAGAGTATGCCTAATGGATCATATAAGACGATCTTTTCAAGGTATTATCTCTGGTGGCAGAGGAATTCGTTTCTCTTAGATTTTATACCCGTAATATTTTTGGGAAGATCAACTAGTGATTTGATGAGTTTGACGATGTGACATTCAAAGCAAATGGTGGTGTGCTGTTCAGAAAAGGTAAATGTAACCTCAAGCCTCATCAACCGAGAAATGACAAAAATCGGGCAAACAACATGGCTAGTTGGTTACAGCCAAACATGGTGTATTATCACCATCTAGAGAAAATTCAAATTTTCTTCTATCATTTCTATATCTTATGGATTACGGTTGAACGACCGACAACAGTGGGTGACAATACATTCGGTCGCTCAAGCTAAATGAGTGATCGGTCATGTGTGGCCAGGTTGCAAGATGTTCTTATTGAACCTCAGTGTATCCCCTCTAGAGTATACAGGTTAGAAGGTGGTCTCGTACCTTGTCATAGTTGGAATCCAATCTCCAATAAGCGCCCTGTGGTTTTTGATTTTATACTATGTATGTGGAGCGTGAGATGCAAGCGTTCTTTTTTATGGTTATTTATATGATTAGACATTATTATAATATCACCGGATTTTGATATCAAAAAAGTTTTGGTTATCTTAAGGTAAAAACCATCTGTATTTATGTGTGGATCGGTCTTACGATTACCCTTTCTTTCAAAAGGTTTTTCAAAGTTAAAAAATGGTTGGAGTTTACTCACACCAGTTCCATGACTGATCCAGAGTTTATTTTGTTTGTTTACCCTAAACCGTTGGGTGTTAAATTTGTACATGCACTCAAGTGTTTCAGGCTTTTATAGATACACTTGGAAGAGCTACAAGCTCGAGGCTTCACCTTTAGTTATTTAAAGTTATTTTCCGCTGTGATGTATATGTGTTGTACTCTGATATGGTATGTATGACAGTACAGATTTGTATTTCAAAGTTATGATATACAATATTATATTTTGTTCGTTCCACTGTGAGATTCTGATGTTCTCTTTTGTTCTATTTTCTATCTGTTTCTATTTCATTAACCCTAATGACTCGTATTTTTGTGCAATTTGGGTTGGACGTGTGTCGTTTTAGTCAACTTAGATAGTACGGATTTGTAGGTCACTACAATTTATATACATTTTACGAGTACAAGAAAAATTATAATGTGAGAACGTATTTCTAAATTGTGCTTTGTAATTTCGAGGATGGAATTCATTTTAAGGAAGGTGATTATAACAGCCCAAAATTTAATCACCTTGATCAACGATATTTATATTATTTTAAATATTCAACTATGGGTTATTTCTAAATAATAATCAAACTTAAAGAGATTAATAATGTAAATAGACTAATTTGAAGAAAATGTGCCGAAAATATTTCCTTTGAGAAAACGCCGCTGAGTTGGCTAAAACCCCTTTTAAACAAAGATGTTATTTAACCATAAGGATCACGGATTGCTTTGAACACATACATTTATTTTCATAATTGAACAAGAATATGAAATAAAATTTGTATTTTATCTTTGAAGACTATATGTATTTATGACATCAACATAATGCCATTGTATTTGATAACTGATTTATGAATTTAAATGAAGATTTAATAAATATTATAATTTTAAAATAACTAATTTAAAATGATTATGATTCATTTTAATGTTTTTTCTAAAGGTAATAAACTATTTATGATAGATTTGTAAAAGAATATAGGTAATTAGAAAAGATAAGAAAATCAATATCGCTTTATCAATAAAATGTCAATTTTTTAAAATAATTGCTTAATGTTATTTAATATGATTATATTGCTTAAATAACCATTTTTCATTATTCAAATATGTAAGAAAATTATGTTCAAGTTTTATTTAAAAAGTAAATATATATTTTGGAAAACATGACCGATTATTGGGTTTTAGCTTCTCAACGGTTTGACGATATAAGTTCAGCAATGTTGTTAGCCATATGTGATATACATATATACATACATACATATATATATATATATATATATATATATATATACACACACACACACACATTAACAAAGATCTCTTAAGTTGATAATAAGGTTAATTAAGCTAAAAAGGATTAGTAAAAAATAAGTATATAAGTCAACATTGATTTACTTTTCTTATAAGACAAAGTCTTACTTCTCTCGTACAAACCATCGTCACCTTAGACACAATCACTTCCATATCACCACATGAAAAGGAGATATAAGGATGAGGTAGCCATGAGCAAAAGGAGGGGAAGATGGGGATTTAAACAATTTCCCAAAATTATATTTTATTTCACTTTTTACTATAAATACCACTCCTTCTCTTCGTAATTTCGTGCATATTCTTCTTCATAACTTCAGCCTTTCTTCTCTTATCTAATGGCTTCTTCACCGAACAAAATAATGGAATTTTTTTATCATAAAGAATTAAATCAAAAATATACACTTACATTGATAAATACACCTTAGAACCACTTCAAACTCTCTTCTTTCCAGTTCTGAAGCCCACCAACCTCACCTCCTTCACCTAAGGCCAAGTGCCACTTCCCTTACTAAGGCGATGAGCTCCTCCTTCCATCTTAAGGTAAGGTCAGTCTCAACCAAGGTCCAATGATCGACATTAATAGGCTATGGTGCATTAGTCAAATTTAGGAACAATTTTTTAACCAATGAAAATGTGAAACTATGCTAAAATATTATGTTAGAACTTATTTGCTACGGTGTTTTGAGATAATATATATGTTTGTTATTATGATTGTTTATCATGTTTGTTTGATGATACGATTGTTGTATGAGTGATCTAACAAGTCACGTTAAATACAAATCAAAAAGCATAAAGAAATCAGTTTTTTTTCATGAACGAAGTGGTATTAATGGAATGGTTAGATCTATTAGAAATGGTTTCAAATGTTTTAGAAACATTTAAAAATGTTCAAATAAAATTTGAAAAAAAGACGAAATTTAAGTAAAATTTGATGTGTCATGTAATGGTAATCTGCGATTTCAAACTGTAAAAAATTAGAACCTTTTATATGATAAATTAGAAGTCAAAATTCTTTGAAATAAATTAGAACCTTTATATGTTTTAAAAGATATCTAAGTTGTACAAACGAGTTTCCAAATTTTCAAATGATAGAAAAGTTGTAAGTAAACTGGTTCTTTTATTTACAAAGAATGTAAAATAGAATAGGAATGGTTATTACAGGTTCAATAGACATGCAATGGGACACACAAGTACTCATTACCAAGTTGGCCCATTGAAGAACAACAGACAACGACAAGTGACTTAGCAGGCATACAGATCCGAACTCCAAAGCCATGCGGAGCAAGACATAAAAGCGGAAATAGAACTGAAAAATAATCTCCTAAATACAGACGAAAAGTCTCCTTCCTCAAAGAAAAGCTCGAATTCCTTCAAAATTATCAACCAGCTAGCAACAGATGGAAATCGGTCATCTATACTAACGCAAAATCACTGATCCGATCCTACAATTAACATCAATCGTCTTTCGTTAGAGGCGACAAAAAAGAGATCCCTCATTGACAATAAATCCATTAGTAAAGGCAAAATAGTTTACTCCTATAAAGAAGACCAAAAGAGATCTGGGTTCAGAAGCTGGCAGTCGCATTCATAGCTTGGTAATGATACCTTTTAAAGTTTAATATTATAATATCTTGTTAGATTAACTTTGTTCAAAGCAGTCATGGCTTTGACTTGTGGTTAAAAACACAATTATTATGTTCGCCCCAGATATGCCACACTGTCGAAACTAAACACATACACATTAGAGACCTATATTTTTTTGGCACCTTCTGAAAGATTAAGTAGAATTTGAAGCAAATTTGTAGGTAAAGGTAGAGTAGCGAGGAATTGCTGCTTGATAGCGTTTCACATGTTGTTAGCGTAATCACATTCGGAAAAAGAAAAGAAAAAAAGGATTGTCTCTGGACTCTGCTGTGTTGTTGCATAGAGTGCATGTAGTAGATGTCAACATGTTCCACTTGCTTAGTGTATCCAATGTATTAATTTTATTGAGAATTGCAAAATAAGTGCAGATTAAAATTTTTAGAGGACAATTAGTATTCCACACATAATTATGCCAAAATGCAGCATGGAATCAAGTTTTAGTAGACTTCCAAGCTGACCGTAAAGAAAATGTACCCGTAGACGAGGTCACCACCACCGATATTTGCCAGCCTTCTCCATGTGAATTGTGAAAGTATCAATCTTTTTGCAAATGGTTAGAGGAAAGGTTGAATTCTGGGAACACAAGTTAGAATCCGAGATAATAGCACCCACTTTCAAATTAAAACCCTCCAAGAACACCTGCTTTGCCACCTTAGAATTTGCAGTAATGGTTGACAATGTACCCAGAGATCAAACTCGAAATTTGTATTCAATCTATTAACGATAAGAAGAAATTTGGGTGCTTTTAGCAACACACTATTTTTATTGACAAGCATGCTACTGTTATCCTTTGCCCGTAGAATGGATTTCCATGGGATAGAAGCATTTAGGTCAGTTGTAACAGTCCAAAATTTCTTATTTAAGTAATACCTGTTAAACATCCATTTAGCCCACAAACTCTCTTCTTCCGAAAATTTCCACAGCAGTTTAAAAGCGATAGCATTCTGCGTGTCCTGAACTTTCCGCAACCCCAAACCCCCTTTTTGCTTCAGCTTGCATGCATTTTCCTGTCTTATCTTGTGTTGTCGTTCCATCCACAAGAAATTAGTATATACCGAATCAATTTCGCAAATCATGACCATTAGCATTTGATTAACTTGCAGCCAAAATGATACCATAGGAATGTTGGAAATATTGTAATGATTATTTGTCCCACATCGGCAAATAATGAAGAACAATTCTACATAAAGACTAATCCTTTGAAATGGATATTGTGAATTGAAATAACATGGGCTTGGAAATGATGGCTTGGGCTTGTAGGAGTTGGACCTATAAAAAATTATTATAGGTCAAAAACGGGCACTTGGGCACTTCATTCGCTAGGAACGAGCATTTGGTTGGTTCGGTTTATCCGATGATGAAAATTGTCAAACCAAACTAAAATCGCTAAAAATGAAAGCCAAACAAAACATATCAAAATAAGTTTGACATTATGATTGTAACATTAACTATAATTTAAAATAAATCATAAGTATATGATTAGAGTATTATTATTTATGATTCTTATGTTTTCTAAAAGTAATTTTGACACGTGCATGATGATTAAAATTTACTTGGAAAACTAATCTAACTTAAAATATTTATAATAATATTGATAATTTTTAAAAATATAATAAAAGTTTGGTTAATTTGGTTAAACCGATAACCAAACTAAATATTTTTCCGAACCGAGTACAAACCGATTTAAATTTCAAAACCAAACCAAACCAACTAAAATAAATTGGTTTGGTTGGTTTATTTGGTTTAACCAAATAATGCTCACCCCTATCATTCGCGCACAGCCACTGCCAACAGTTGTGACTCCTTGGCCGCTATATATACTCCTCGTTTCTTCTTTTGCAAACCACTTCTAAAACTACTCTTCTTCTTCTTTTTTTGTTCTTCTGTAATAATACTGTGTTTGTTATATCCTGGAGGAATTTTGCCTATCTCTGCACTGCAAAATAGTGGGGGCGAATAATACCTTAAGGAAAGCGTTCAATACGTGCCTCAAACGTCTATTCCTCAATTACTGATTCATCACAGCAAATACTCCAACAATCTTAAGGAATTATTATGGCTACCACATCCGAATCGACGTACAAAATTATGAATCAGGAGTTCGCTAAACTAGATCGTTTTGATGGCACAAACTACACCCGTTGGCAAGATAAGATTATGTTTCTCCTTACCACGTTGAAGATTGCATATGTCCTTGATGATAAGTTTATATGTGATTCCAGTCAAATCTCATCTCCTACTCAGGGAATTCCTGATAAAGAAAATGAGATATCTCAACAAACTTCTTCTAACAAAAGGAAATCTTCAAATATACCAGAAGAACCTAGGAGAAGTCAAAGAGAAAGAATAGCTAAAGATTTAGGACCAAATTTTATTTCACTTGATGATGTAATTCATCTAGTAATTGGTGATAGAGAGATTATTATCGATTATATTATTTATGTCCTAAATACAGAAGGTGATCCTAAAACTTTTAAAGAGGCAATGGCCTCTGGGGATGCGGCTTTCTGGAAAGAAGCTATAGAAGATGAAATGGATTCAATCTGTCTAATAATACTTGGGAATTAACAGACTTACCTTATGGATCAAAACCAATTGGATTTAAATGGGTATTTCGTAAGAAATACAATACAGATGGATCGATACAAACTTTCAAGGCAAGATTAGTTGCTAAGGGATTCAGACAAAAGGAAGGTATTGATTTCTTCGATACATATGCCCCTGTTGCAAGGCTAACGTCCATTAGAGTTATATTTTCTATTGCTTCCATTCACGGATTGCATGTACATCAAATGAACGTAAAGACTGCCTTTTCTTAATGGAAATCTAGATGAAGAAGTATACATGGAACAAGCAGAAGGTTTTGTTATGCCTGGGAATGAACACAAAGTTTGCTAACTTGTTAAATCTTTATATGGATTAAAACAGGCCCCAAAGCAATGGCATGAAAAGTTTGACTCTGTGATTCTGTCCAATGGTTTTAAACATAATAATGTTGATAAGTGTATCTATTCAAAATTTACTGATAGATATGGCATCATTATATGTTTATATGTGGATGATTTACTCATATTTGACACTAATATGGAAGGCATTAATGAAACAAAAAATTATCTAACTTCATGTTTTAAAATGAAGGATCTAAATGAAGTTGATACTATATTGGGAATTAAGGTAAAGAAACATAATAGTGGATATTCATTATGTCAGTCTCATTATATTGAGAAATTTCTCCTTAAATATAAACACTTAAATATTAAGGAAGCAAACGGTCCTTATGATTCTTCCATTAAACTGTTTGCAAATTCTGAAAGGGCAGTATCTCAATTAGAATATGCAAGTGTTATTGGAAGTCTTATGTATGCAATGCATTGCACTCGTCCAGATATTGCTTTCGTTGTGTGCAAATTATCCAGATGTACGCACACACCAAGTACTGAACATTGGAAAGCGATACGTAGAATTCTGGGTTACCTTAAAAGAACCATGGGATTAAGACTCAGCTATGGAAATTTTCTAGCTGTCTAGAAGGATATTCAGATGTAAGTGGTTCAACACCTGAAAATGAAAATAGAGGAACTACTGGATGGATTTTTACATTTGGAAGCGGTGCTATATCTTGGGCCTCTAAGAAACAGAAAGTTATAACACATTCTACAATGGAAGCTGAATTTGTTGCTTTAGATGCATCAGGCAAGGAGGCAGAATGACTAAGAAATTTATTGCTAGATAAAGAGTTGTGGCCACAACCAATGTCAGCCATTTCTGTGTACTGTGATAGTGAAGCTACACTTTCTAGAGCTTATAATAAAATTTATAATGGAAAGTCTAGACATACAAGTTTAAGACATGCATATGTCACAGAATTAATTGTAGATGGAATCATTGTTATTATATTTGTAAAATCAAAATAAAACCTAGCAGACCCACTAACCAAAGGATTACCAAGAGAAATGGTGAAAACTACTAGTAGTGCAATGGAAACCAAACCTTAAATTATTCAAGGTTTAAAAGGTAAGAACAAGTTGCAGAAAAGTGGTTGATAAACATTAAATATCAATGTTTGTATTGTTACGTGGTGGTGATCATTTGTCTATAGCAGCAAAGACGGAAAAATGAACACCTATATGCACATAAGATAATGTATCTAATAAAACTGGTAGAAACTTTATAAATGTTCATGAAAAACCAGGAGGAATTTAGTAACCGATATGTGGTTATGATATTTTACAGAAGAATCATGATATTTATGTATTTATATATTTCATTTCATCACAAAGGATTTTGGTTTAAGATATTAACTACCAAATATTGTATTGAAACTTAAATATATGGACTAAGAAGAAAAATTAAGCCAAAATGTACTTTCTTGTATGCATAAATAAATAATATTACAATATTGTGGGGGATTGTTGGAAATATTGTAATGATTATTTGTCCCACATCGGCAAATAATGAAGAGCAATTCTACATAAAGACTAATCCTTTGAAATGGATATTGTGAATTGAAATAACATGGGCTTGGAAATGATGGCTTGGGCTTGTAGGAGTTGGGTCTATAAAAAATTATTATAGGCCAAAGATGGGCACTTGGGCACCCCATTCATTCGCGCACAGGCACTGCCAACAGTTATAACTCCTTGGCCACTATATATACTCCTCGTTTCTTCTTTTCCAGACCACTTCTAAAACTGCTCTTCTTCTTCTTTTTCTGTTCTTCTGTAATAATACTGTGTTTGTTGTATCCTGGAGGAATTTCACCTGTCTCTGCACTGCAAAATAGTGGGGGCGAGTAATTCCTTAAGGAAAGCGTTCAATACGTGCCTCAAACGTCTGTTCCTCAATTACTGATTCATCACAGCAAATACTCCAACAAGGAAAAATTGTTGTCTTTATCGACTCTAGCCTGCCTGTTAGAGTTAATAGGCTACCCGACCACCCAGCCACTCAATTTTTACTTAATTTTATCTAATAACCTATTATAGTTGAAAGCTTTTACCCTAAAGCACTTTGATTTAAGGTAATTAATTCATGCATATATCTTTTATCTCGGTTTCAAATAACACTTCAACAATTTTATAAATAACATTACAGCATGAAATTGGATGAATATCGGAAATAGTGCTGGTATTATCCTTTGTAGGAACCAAAGTGATTAAAGTGTGATTAATTTTTTGAATTCGCGAAATTAAATATCAATCGGTTATTTATATAATCAAAGCGGTCAACCTCGTTTTAAGGTTTCATATTGATTAGAAACAATTTATTAGGTTTCTCATATCAAAGCGGTCAACCTCGTTGTAAGGTTCCTTATGGCCAATCAGTTATTTTCAAAAAGAGAAATGAAAACGTTCAAAAAAATGACAAGAATGTACTGGAACATTCATTTGAAAGAAATGGTGGAGTCAGGAGTTCGTTTTGATCATGGTGTAGGCTGATTATTTCTCAAACTAAATCTCAGCTGTATAAAATAGCTGTCTTTTAGAGCCAAAATTCACAGCATGTATAAACACATGTTTTCTTTCTTCTTCTGTAACCAGGATGTGCCTGATCCACTCAAAAATGTACATCTTTCAACGTTGAAATTTTCAATGCATAAAAGTTAGATCCAAACAGTAACCGATATGAATAAATTCTGTACTCTAAAGTCACATGGGTTTCCTACTTGAAAAGAATCAGCAACCTGCCTGAAAATGTTTAGAGAAATTAACCAGACTTTTATGTGCTATCTTGAATTGAGTAAAAGCTAGTGTATTACTAAGGACACCTTGTTTTCTTCTTCTTGGCATCATTGCTAAAAACTATCATATAATTTTATTCTACATTATTTTTAATACTGAACACTTCAATTAAAGGGCTATCAAATACATCATTTTCATTTTTTTTGCACAGCGACAACCGCTGTTCTACACCGTTTTTCGGGGTGATCAACCACAAGCAACAGTAGTTTATTGGTCGATAACCGTGAAAAACAGTATTGGTCGGCGCAGTTGTTCGTCGTGCAAACAATTTTGCACAGTAATTGATTGGTGTGCGAAATGATTTGATATTAGGAAGTACATAAAATTTATTGTATTAAATGTTTTTATATGTGGTATTAGAAATGTAAACTTGGGTGTGCTTAGCAACACACTAAAACTAAATAACATAACAGCTAAGAGCGATGGTTTTAGCTGTTAACCTCGTGTTAGTCATAAATGAGTTAGATATTGGCTATAAAATGCAAGCTATTATCTTACAAAATTAGCAGTAAAACGACCCCCTTAAATTGCTGAAAGTAAAAGTACGATCGGGTTTTCCTTAAAAATGTTCAGTTAAATATTAACTGTTGAGTTTAACCTTTAATTTTAAATGTTATTTTTGAAAATGTTAGTATTACCAATACTAGCTAAATTTCTGTGAATGCCATGTTAAATTATATTAAACTACAATCCTAAAGGTTTTGGTTCCATGCATTGTCAAATATAGTTTAACTAGAAAAACGATGAAGGTGAGTGAAGGATTATAAGTTTATAACATAAGGTGTGTAGCCTTCTTTATATCATAGAATGTTTAACTAGAAACTATATATGCAGCTGAATGTAATGGAGGCAAGGGACGTTGAAGAAAGAAAAATTCATTATGGAAGTAGTTCTGGCTACTTATGGAAAAAACGAGCAATGATGGAAATATGAATTTAAGATATTGGAGAAAACTAAACCCATTTAACATATTGGTAGGATTTAGAATCCTCCAACTCTCAGTTTCAGATTCCCAAATGAAATTGTAGGTTTTTTTGTTGTAGAAAATTTCATCACTAAGTTGCTATTTATAAAAGAAGTTAGCTTATATTTTCAGAACCATACAATTGTTGTGATATTTCTGTTATGAAAATGAAAAATGTTTCTTAAGGTGCTTCAAAGTTGAAATAGTTGAAAATGAACTTTGAAATTTTGACCAATGCTTTTCTTTAAATACACAATGATATACATACTTAATCAGTTTAAATTATCTAATCCTGATTTAGCATTCATATTAAAGTAAAAAGCTCCTAAACGTGAAGACAAATAATGAAATGGAAGGATGTAGAATATTCCCTACAAAGGTAAATCTTTTATCTCTGTCCCTGTCAAAGCTTAGGAAGGTCTATACTATGTTATTGAGGTTAATTGTACCAAACTAATGCAGCAGGGCAAACACATTAACAGATATATGTTTGTGATGAAATCCTAACAGGTACATCAACTATGCTAGAGAGTGCACAACTCCTATTGACTGCAACACTTTATCCAACTATCAACAGGGACATCAGCTATGCCTGAAATACCGTCAACGGAAAAAAAGCTTCAAGAACTCAGACATGAAAGAACATGAACAGTGCAGCATCTCTGTTTCAGCAATTAGGCGCTCCGGCAATGGTCAGTAGGGTCGCATGTTCGAATTCTCCGTGGCACATGATTTAAAACCACTGGGACTATGTTGAGACCACGATTTGAAATTTTAGCCGAACGTCGATAGCTCATTCCGCTTATTGTGTTTTTCCTTTGTTATCTAATGCAAGTGAAGAATCCCAAGATGTCTCCACGTTCATTTCAGAGCATTCATTTTTATTATTAGTATTGTCCACATTGTCTATATCGATTAAATGAGAGTTGTCACCTGTAAACTATTTCCAGACCTTAACTGATCATCGCTTTATTGTAAAGGGAGGCTCTGTCATTCATTATTATCATATGTAACTTTATGAAACACCCTAGACTGAACATGGCAAACTGCATTATCAACCTTCATCTCTTCACCTCTTGCTATATCTGATTTGCTAATGCCTGCAACAGCACCTTATGCATGCTCAGTTGAAAGCATATTGTTCACTTACACGTTGTTTTCAGCATTAACTGAACTTTGCTTTGGAACCCACACACAAAATAATGAAAGTCTTCTTTCTGAGTGACTAAAATAATGGCATAAATTACACTTTAGACTTTAGAGGACACCATATTCATATAACACTTTCTGCAAAATTATATTGTTCTCCGCATTTAAAATCGGCACTCGCTTAAGTGAGGAAAAACTAAGAGTTAATTTCAGTAAGAACTCTGGCATGTGATAATCCAACCATACCATTGGTAGCTTTGTCAAGCTTAATAGGAACTCCTAAAACAAATGAAATCTGTCAATTGCCTCTTCAATCCACAAATTCAAATCAAGAAGCGGAAAATGAACCCAGATAGGAAGCGACTGAATAAACTCCCTTCACGATTTCATTCCTTCTTTCTACTTCTTCAATATCATTAAACGCTTATCATAAAAATATGGATCATTTGCTAAAACCTTGTCACACTCATCTCCATTTTCAAATTTAATCAAATTGCAAACTCCCTATATGATTTCCAAACTCGCTTAATATTCGCTAAAAAAATGATAATAAGGTCTTGACACCATGACATAAAAGCCTATAGAATTCTTTCCAATCATCTTCATATTGAAATTTAATCAAATTGTAAAGTCCCCTGGTCCCCGGATACCCAACAATCCATAGGAACTGCCAAAAACCAAATACCAAATACCCAACATCAACTCAACAATCCAAAACAATCTTCAACCTGATCGGTAAGCAAAAGATTTGAGCGGCCAAATGACAAAACTGGTCCCCGGATGAGTTTATATGTTTGCATCCCCCAAACATATCAAACGAAAACAAAACTAAACCAAAAATGGGATGGTTTTGTATGTTTGCATCCCCCAAACATACAAACAAAAACAAAACAAAATCAAAAGGGATGGTCAACATATGTTTGCATCCTCCAAACATACCTGCAGTAACCACCTACCACCTTCAATCAACGTCAATTGCCCTCCTAATTAACAGGGTTACCGATACAGATATCAACCGAATAATAAACAAACACTAACACCTAACAAACCACTGCGAATCCATCTTCATCAATTACCAATACATAGGAAAATGCCATACACAACTCCATACTACCATCATAACCGCGACTGCTCCCCTTACTCACATCGCAGTAGCCTCAACCAGAAACTAATCCTCAACATCTGTCAAACACAACACCAAATTGTCACCAAACACACAGCCTTCAACCAAAACTGCTACCACCCAAACATCAATAATCTAACAACAAGCACCAAAACCGACCAAATTCACCCTCCATTACACACCGCACATAGAAAACCACAAATAAACACACTCCTCACAAATAGACATAACTCAGACCAAACTCAACAAACAACAACACTCATTTCATCATCCATAACACCAGCACTTCTACAACATTCATTGCCCTTCAGTCAAAACCACCCACTGTTAGTTCATTCACCAGATACTACATCCAACCTTACCACACCTATCACCACTCAAAAACAGCACTACACAATCCATCAACATTACATCATTCGCCAGCAAACGCACAAAAAAAAAAACCAACAACCAATCTGCCAAACTGCCCTGACCACCAGCATAGCCTATCATACCTCCTACTCCACATACCAGTCATAACTACACACTCCATTACTCCACATGACCCTCCTACTACAACTCACATACCAGTCACCCTACCAATTTTCACCACTGACTTCAGCCAAGTTCCATACCCTATCAAAACCAATACCACAAAACTTCCACCAAAACTGCACATAGCTTCAACCCCATCTGCATCACCCTGCTTCATTACCTCCTTCAGCAACAAATACCCCCACCTTTCCATACCGCCCTCCATATCACCACAAATATCCAACCACCTGACCGCAAATTCCTCCAACAGCAGACACCTAACTTCTCCAATCTTCATTGTGAATCAACCCGCATCGGTTCTCTGTTAATCACCATTTAATACAATCACCTCTCAGCTACAGCCCGACCACTCGAACAGGCCTCAACACACCTGGTCAAATTCGGATTTCGATCTTCCCAAGCCCGAGCTTTGCAATCGCCGAAATCACCATAGCCATCAAAACTTGAACGCTTTCCACCTGAATTTGAACTCACCGCTCCGATCAAGTTCGAAACCCCAAAACCGATTCGACTATCGAGACCCAATCGGCAATAAGAAACCAGTTTTCGTGTAACTTTTTTTTTTTTTTTGATCTGAGGGTCTGGTATTTGCGATGAGATGAAGGACTCGGTTTTGAAAGAAAAGGAGAGTTCGCGAAGTAGAATACGAAAAGGAAGAGGAAGGATCGAAGAACAGAAGAATGGATTGGGAAAACAGTGGGATGCGGCCTTTTTTTTTCTTCTTAAAATCTGATTCCAAATATTCAACGTAAGTTTTCAAAATCACAACCAGAATTCGCAAAGCCTGTTTTCAGTCCTTTATTTTCTCTCCCTCCCTCTTTAACCTAGCTCTGATACCATGTTAGAATTTAGATCCAGAGAGAAGAGGGAGATGAAACGGTAAACAATTAAAAGGCTACATCTTTATTGATTTACTAGATAGCTATTACAAAAGAAATAATTGCTTAATTGAAAAATACAATGGTGAACCCTATATTTATAGGGTTATTTATTCTCTAAAATATTCCTTTATTCTCTAGCATATTCCTAGCATATTCTTTAACATTTATTGATTACCATATTCTCTAATATTTATTGATTATCATATTCTCTAACAAATTTTAGTTACTTGCTTTTTGCACATGGCCAGAATTATGATGGTGATGAGATTAACATTCAAGTTTCGAATGAATACAAACCTGTTTCTTCTGACAATTGTGACAATTATGATGGTAATGGGAGAGATTAGCTGAGTACGTGATTAGTTAAGTAATAGAAGACAATTTGAGTTTTTTCAGATTAGCTGAGTACGTGATTAGTTCAATAAATAATGATTTAGTGAGAGATTATAATGGAGATGTAATGTGGTATTAGGAAGCATACAAAATTTAATGAGTTTTAATTTTTTAATTGCGGTATTAGGAAGAACATATTGGGGTGCCCTTAGCAACACACTTATGACAATAAAGTCTTGACATCATAACATAAAAGGATATAGAATCCTATCACAATCTCTAAAAAAATTATAAAGTCCCCTTATGGTTTCCAAAATCGCTCAATACATGCTTTAAAAAAATGATAATAAGGTCTTGAGACCATAACAGAAAGCGCCATAGAATTCTTTCTGAGTCTCTGCCAGAAAGATGTTAAACACCCTCTTATTCAGCTGGAATCGAACTCCTACTTGCAAAGCATGTGAGAAGAAACAAAAAAGGAAGAAAATACCGGTGATGCGAAAAACAAGCTCTCATTTCAATTTCATGTCCATTATTTAGTCTTCCTCCTTGATTTTTGCTTATTTTCATCAAGCTCCCTTCTTTTTCTGTTATCCAAATTCTACTCTAGTTTCTCTGCAAACCCAAATTTCTGTTTCAAGCCACCAACTTGAAACCTAATAGAAATGTCAGCTCTTTTTATGTGACTTTTTTTGAATTTCAACGCAAAGTAATTCTACTAACTAGTGTGTAACCCGTGCGTTGCACACGATAATATAATAAAATTTAAAATTTAAAAATTTAATGTTATAATTGATTTTTTTTATTTAACACATGATAAAATCGGCAAATTAAGTGTAACACACATTGTTGTAATTGTTTGTACATGGTATGTGTTATATAACATTTTTTTATCTAACTTGTTTCTTTTATATATGATAAATTTGAAAACATATAATTATGCTGACATAAGAGTAAATAATATGAATAGATTGAGAATGATGTTATAATAAAATTGCAGAAATTTTAATGTAGAGGTATTTGAAGTTAAAAATAGAATTTTGACGTCTATGATAAATTTATTTTTTATATACATAAATGATTATAGTTAATTTACAAATTAACTTTGTTATTATTGTTTATGTATATAAATATACGCATGTGATCTGTATATTTATAAAAATAAACATAATTTTTCCATTGTTGTTTATATTAGTGCGTGTATGTATACATATATGGCTGATATATAGATTATTAAAATACTTTAAATTTGAGATTTCATTAGCAATTTAAATACATAGATCTAAGCATGAAATATTAGAAAACAGTCGATGAAGTTGTACATAACTATAGAATTGTCGAAATATTGATATTTAAGGTTAAAAACGAATTCAAAAATGTAGATATGTTAATTTGTTAAATGAATAATACATTAGTTTTGTTAATATCATTCATGTAAATTAACTATTTATGATATCTGGATTATATATCGTTATATTTAAATGGAATCTATTATAACGACTTAAAAAATGACAATAAAGTCTTGACATCATAACATAAAAGGATATAGAATCCTATCACAATCTCTAAAAATTTTATAAAGTCCCCTTATGGTTTCCAAAATCGCTCAATACATGCTTTAAAAAAAATGATAATAAGGTCTTGAGACCATAACAGAAAACGCCATAGAATTCTTTCTGAGTCTCTGCCAGAAAGATGTTAAACACCCTCTTGTTCAGCTGGAATCGAGGTCCTACATGCAAAGCATGTGAGAAGAAACAAAGAAGGAAGAAAATACTGGTGATGCGAAAAACAAGCTCTCATTTCAGTTTCATGTCCATTATTTATTCTTCCTCCTTGATTTCTGCTTATTTTCATCAAGCTCCCTTGCTTTTCTGTTATCCAAACTTACTCCAGTTTCTCAGCAAACCCAAATTTCTATTTCAAGCCATCAACTTGAAACCTAATAGAAATGTCAGCTCTTTTTATGTGACTCTTTAGAATTGCAACACAAAGGAATTCTACTAATTTTGAAGTTATTAGGGGCACTAAGCAGGGGCAAATGTTATTCCGGGCCCTAATTAATTAAGTTTAGATACCAGTAAAGGTAAAAACAAAACAAAAACGCCGCCCCTATTATTTCTCAACACACACAAATCTAACCGCCTCCAGCAAAAAAAACTCGTCTCGATTCCAATTAGAACAAAGAAGAAATTCGCCCCTATTCCTCCTCAACAAGGACAAATAAAATCGCCCCTAACTACGTTAAAAAAATTTCAGCACTGCCGCCAAAACTGAGAAATGCGAGCTTTTATCGTTCACCTTCCCATCGTGTGCAATTTGCTTTTTGAAATACCTTCAGGCTTTTCGAGATTGGCTGCTAAATCAAAGTTGAGACCTGTCAGGATTGGAGGTATTAATTTCATTACTAATAGTGATTTTTGTTTTCTGCATTGATTACATACTAAACTCAGATTGCAAGTGCATTATGATTAGTTAATTTGAATCCTACACAAGTGTAACAATCTCAAGATGATACAATGGGTGGAAGCTCAAAAGAAAATCAAATTGCCTACTGTAGAATCGGTGTCAGGCACCATTCCGTCGAAGTTGGTCAGAAGATCATCGGAGGAATTGTTGGAAGGTGTCAGACCGATAGAGGAGGACTCTCTTGTGACAGTAATGAGGTAAAGCTGGAGGATGGTGTGAACTGTGTGCATGTGTGCACGTTTCTATTGTGCATATGCATTCTTTTGTAGTATAGCAGTAGTGGGCCGAGCCCGAGCCAACTGTTTGGGTCTAATTAGTCAAATGTGTTGAGTACTTGGTCCTGATAACAACATATATAAATAGGAGGTCATTCTTGTAAAGGGTGTGAAGAAAAACCTTGTTGAAATCCATTTTTAGTTCCTGTTACTTCCTGCAACTTGGTCAGATACTTTTTCTTTAATGGTGGCTTGGGTATTTGGTAGATTAACTTTTTAATCTCATTCTTTTCTAGCAATTTTATTATAGTACATTCAATTTCAGTTTTACTTTGTTCTACATTTCTTTGATTCAGATCTTAGTTGTTAATTTTTCATATTTGCATTTCTTTACTTTGTTCTCTAGTCCCTGTTTTTTATGTAGTTCTCTGTTCAATTCTTTACCAATTTTAGGAGTAATTTGAGCTTAACTTCTGTTTGACTTGATTGTTCATCACTTTATTGAAGTGGTAGCTGTTCGATTGATAATTCGCCACTTAATTGTGGTCTTGTGTTTCATTGATTTGCGGCATATTCTTGACTGAATTATTAAGATCTATTCCATCGAATACTTGTAAATTTTCCCCTCAAACCCTTAAAAGCTTCGTGTTCATCTGAATGTTCCAATTCGTCAGTTCTTGAACTTCCATAACACCTGAATCCGTCCATGTCATCATCTTCCCAACTGTATACACTCACATTTCTCCAAATTTCTTCCTCTGCATTTCATCAAACATTCGACAAAAACCCAAAAACTCCCATAAACCCTAATTGAATTCATGACTCAAGCTCCTGTTCAAGCTGGCCCTTCCAATGTGGCATAATAGCGAGCGTCGGAGGGAGGTTCTAACCTACAGCACGATTGAGAGGCAAACCCTAATTCACCAGTAACGAGTGAGGAAGAGAATTTTTGGTAGTTACAAGCCGGTGTTAATCAAAGGCAGGAGGCATTCAATCAAGAAACTAATTTGGGAATCAGAACCCTCAAAACGAAATTTGAAGTTATCCAAAATCTCCTCACCAATTTGGTCAATGAATTCCAGCAACTTAGAAACCAACCACCGATGAATGTTCCGCCAACCCCTGTACAACCTCCGCCGCAAACACCATTTCCTGTACGCCCTACACAACCTCAACCCCCTCTTATTCCAACTAGAATACCAACTAATACTCCTAGAAATTATCCAAATCCTCCATATTATCAACCTGAACCTATTCATAGACCTCCTTTCCACAATTACTATTACTATCCTCCACCACCACCCCTTGAAATGTATCCGAGAAATGGTCCTTTCGCTACACTCAAGTTAAACTTTCCTATATTCAACAATGAAGAGCGAGTAACAGACTGGCTTAAACAGGTTGAGTAGTACTTTCAATTTCATCAAATAGATGAGAGGTACTGGGTAGATGTACCCTCCTTCTATTTGAGAAAAGAACCCTTGTAGTGTTACGATTGGTACGTGAACAATGTGCCTAATGTCGGTGCATGGGAAACATTCAAAGAAGAGATTATGGTGAAGTTTGATCCCGAGGAAATGGAGAAACCATTTGAAACTTCAGCAGGCCTGAAGCAAACCACTACTGTGTTAGCTTACTTGAACAGTTTGAGCAGTTGCAAGCTTCCATTGAAGCACTGCCTCCACAGTTTGTGCTATATACGTTTGTGGGTGGACTGAAGGATGAATTAAAGTATGATGTGTTGACTTCTAGACCAGCTAACCTCGAAGAGGAAAAATCTTTGGCCAAAATGTATGAAAGCAAGCTGAATATTACAATGAAATCTTATAAAAGCTGTAACGACCCGCCTTTTTGCCCGGTTCTCGTCCGTAATTAAACCAACTTAAACCATTTGTAAAGACGAATTATTATGGGTACATACATAAGTTAAACAAAATAACAGAACTTTTCATTGGATAATTCAATAATTACATCAGAGTTACAGCATACATACAGCGGAAGAAAAGATATAAGTATACTCTTAGCGGAAGAACAAAAGATACAGCGGAAGCTTCAACTCTGGCATGGACTCCAACTCAGAAACGCTCTGAACTTCACTCCAACGATCTACAACTGCAAAACTAAACTACTAGCTGCCCGTGTAAAAATTTATGGGCACCCAGAGTTTAGGAAGGAACAATAAACTCCAGGTCAGTCATGGGACTGGTGTGAGAACATAAAACAGTAGTTTTCAGGATTCATTTTAAAGTTGGGAAAATTCACCGGACCACGCCGCTAACACGGAAAGGGTTTACTCCATGTGAATGCCCGTGCATATGAATACGCCATGACTTTCGAAAAAATGAAGCTATCACAAGCTCGTCCCACATCACACAATGCAAGCGCACACCAGATGGGCGAGTTTTATCTTATGATAACCAAACATGCTTTCATACGTGAAAATTCTCTTTTCATATTATATCTAGTGTGGAAAACCATTTCGCAAATAAATGTATTAATCCTAGACGGCATAATACCCATAATATTATGTCGCCATATATATATAAACCAAAACCGTGTGGCACGTATTGGAGATTTGGTTTTCCAACTTGATGATTCCTGGCACGGAAGATCAATCGGAACTCAAGAGAAATGTAATCACGGGTTTTTCATCCAGACGCGGACACCAATACAAATCGCGAGGTAGATCAACGGTTTTCGACCAGACACGGCCCCCCGAACATACCCTATTCCATAAGTCATAAGTGGTTTCCCACTGCTGCAGCGGTCATCATCAATTCATATATATATATACACAACCTAACCGCCAGTTTCTCATCATCCGGGGTGTGAGGTTTGTCGATGTCGCGTCATACGCAAAGCATGCCTAGAAAAGCAACGCCCTGATCGTACAAGCTCATTTCATCTCTTAAGTATGTCACATTATCCATTCACAACATGACCACTGATTTCCATCCATACATAACCACTTCGAGCTCATACGTCACAAACCAGATACATATCAATGGAGATCAGTGTTATGCTGTCAATTACAATGTCAGACACACAATCCATACAAGTCCATTCTGGGTCTGAACGGAACAAATCCGAAAATCTCCGAATATACTCAGATCCCATGCCACTTATAACCTCAAATCAGGTGTACGGCCCGACTCGAGACATCAGCAATCAATCCAAATAAATTCAAAGATTCCCGGTCTTCATTCGTCAATTCCTAGTCTTGAATATGCTTCATGCGTCGTATTATTACTTGGAATGGTTTTCAGACTTATATCTGATCCCGGTCTTTCCAAATAATAAGCGTGCTTAAACAATAGTTATGGATCATATCGGATCTCCAAATGTTAAATCTCCTTCCAAATCGTTATCTATTCACTTATGCTTAAGATTGGATTTATTTAAATTTCCATAACCTGGTTTATCGCCTTAATCTTTCCTCGAAATTCGATATTCATTTCAAATCTTATATTTCAAAACAAAATCTTTATTGGAAGTTATCCTTCCCGTATATCTTCAAAATTTCCAAATCTAAAGTGGTTTATAATTCCATTCTCGATAACTCAACCCCCTGATATTTCAAATAGATCTTAAATGACTTAATATTCAATATCAATTAACCACTTAAGAAGATATTAGATTGCCTTAACAAATTAAAATTCCTTTTCACATCGAACATTCGACTAACTCAACCAAGCTCTTCTTCTTTTACATTTCCAACTTCCAATATCTTACCTAGAATCAGCAGTTTAAAACAAATTTTATCCGAAATAAATTTTAGCTCTTTAAGATCTATCAGAATATTTAACAAACTCTTTTATATAATTTAAACAATAATCCATGGTTTTTAAGATCTTTAAACCAATCATTATAGAAAAAAAAAAATTATAATAACGTTAAACGTTACAGAAAGTGCCAAAGTGGATATTTAGGTCACATAGATTCGAATCTTTCCCAAAATAATATTTTTCTTTCATTATTATTTTCCAAGCTCATTTAATTATTTATAGAATTTACCGATAGTGATTATATGTGTAATGAATCCCAATATCTTTCATAAAAGAAATGCTCAGATACATAATCATATACCAACTACATATCAAAATTATTTTTCAACAATACTAGTTTGAAAATATTTTCAATGTTCCGTTTCAATTTAATCAACACTTAAATAAATATTTCCCAAGTTTTATTTCAAATTAAATTGAATAAAAGAAAACAATATTTTCCCAAATCCTGCTTAACTTCGAGCGTCCAAAATTAGTTGAAACGTTTCCAAAAATCGTTTCCATCTTTCATGACGGTCCTTTACCATTAGTAACTTAGATCTCCAAGATCATTTGAAATCTAAATTAAAATTAAAATTTCAATTATTATTTAAATATTATCATTGTCATAGAAAGGAGATTTAAATCGATCGTCCGTACAATTCCCCAACTACGGTGTGTGTTTTGCAACCATACACCATCAATAATCAACTATATGAACATGCATTCATACATTACAACAATTAAACAATCATTCAATTGTGCGCAAAGCGTTACGCTAAATAACGCTTAGTGTTCAGTGTTGTTCAACTAAATCAACATCATCAAGCATCCCATACCAAAATCAATTCATCCACAAGCCATTAATTAGTGCTAACTAATTATGATTATTAGCTAATTAAAATTGACCATAAAAAAATAAATTTGAATGTTCTCACCGAACTAGCTTTCCAATTTATCGCCTTCCCGAATTCTGCGTTCGCCATATCGACTGACCCGAATGCCTTGTGACGTGTGGTACTTCTCGGTTTCCTTTTCTTCACGCACTGTTATCTGAAGATGAAACCTCGCCTGCCAATATCAAAATCCAAGAGCCTTCTGTTCTTCACAACGCCAATCGTCGTCCCTACCTTTGCATGCATGCTGAGTTCCCATTATGTTAAATTCTCTTTTTTTTTAATTATTAATTATCGATTACTGAGTTTGCATCCCAGATCACTTAACTCTAACTATAACACCACAACCAGCTTATGACCTCAACCTTTTCACCTGCAAGCTGATTTCCTTCTTCACAACATTATATCTTCCTGTCATTTGAAGATGAGGAGTGTTTGAGTTCTGCGCGGATGGATGGAGGACAAGACTGGCGTTTGGCAAGGGTTTAGTGGCCACGGTGGACTGTGGATAATGGAAGTGAAACGAGCGGTGAAGGTAAAATACATGAAGGGTACAGCTGCGGGTTCGTGAAGGATATCAAGTCGGTGCTGCCATCTGGTTGAAATACGGTGGTGGAGAAAAGTGGCACCTTGGGTTTTGCATGTGTCTTTTGTGCAGTTGCTTGGGAAGGAGGCGTTGAGAGATGGGAGCAGGGACCGCATGCAGAGAGGGGAAGGCACTGACGTGAGTAAGGGTAGTGAAGCTATCTGAATGAGGAGGGTGGAGGAAGTTAACAAAAGGGGGAGGCCGATGGATAAAAAAGGGGAAGCCGCTGTTGTCTGTATACTGCGGAGAGAGAAAACGAAGTGGAGTGTGGGGGAGAGGACTGCGGTCTCAGATGGTGCTGGAAGCGACAACAGCAGTTTCAAAGGGAGAGCAGGCTATCGATGGTGGTGGAAAGACAGGACGGACGGCGGAGTTTAACTGTGGTGAGGAGTAAAGTGGGGTAAGAATTATTTGAAGCCCGCGAACCAAGAGGATGGATGAAGAAAAAGAAAAGCGAAGGGCAATACAGAGGTTATAGTACACGCGTACGACATGCGTTGCAAAGTTTAACAGGTGTCTTTGGATAGCAAAGATTATTACAAATGTTTAACAATTCAAAATTCACTAAATAAATTTGCTTTCCTATGGTATACACGTGTATAAATCTATTTTAACGCATACACAAGAGGAACAAGACGACGACGCACCGAATCAATAATATTAGTTTTCCTTGCATGAGGAATGGTTTGAGAACCATGCGTATGCACTGGTGTTAACAGTGTTAACGGGTATCTTTTTTTTTCTTTCGAAAACGAACAACAAGAGACTAACAGTATCATCGTGTATAATAATATGTCACGATTACAAAACGATAATAAAATAGACCGGTTAATTGATTCTGTAAAGTACCAAAAGGACCATGGTTGTCCAAACTACGTTAGAAAATATGTGTTTATTTCCCAATTTAAAATTTTTAGAAAAAAAAATTTATAAAATCTTTTAAGACTACACGCACTGAAATCGGACGATTATTTAACTCGATATTAAATTATAATTCATTTTGAACACCGACCATTTCAGCAATTATATTGCACACAATTTTCCACATTTTCCCAAGACGAGTATTGTTTTAAATTAATTTAGCAACATTGCTTAATCCATCCTTACACAAGTTCATAAGTTGTCAACATAGTTGATAGATTTATATTTATATTTTTAACCAGAATACCATATATATATATTAAATAATATCACTACCTATAAAAATCTTATAAACATATTTTCAAGTTTCCAAACAAATATTTATTCAAACTATCTTACTTGTTAATATTAAAGTATACTAAAAATTCTCTTAAATAAATAAATTTATATCTTTGATCATATGTTAGCAAAATAATAATATTACTTTAAAATATTCATATTTGGCAAAATCTTTAGAAATAATTCATACTTTACAAAATCTATATATATATATATATATATAACCAAACAAGAATTTTTTTTAAAGAAATGTTTAAATCAAAATTTATAATTAAACCTTACTTAAATTCAATTTATACTCAGAAATGCCAAACTAATTACATATTAAAACGTTGAAAATTTTGGATCGTTACAATCTCCCCCACTTAAGACTTTTCGTCCTCGAAAAGGAGAGTTCGAAAAATTATAAATAAAATAAATCTTACATATAAATTTGTTAAACTTACAAATTCTTATATTAGGTCTAAAGCTTATCAAAGCAACTTATAGGAAAAAAAAATTCATATGATTACATTTGCCAAAACCCTTTTACATATAAGCTTAATTAAACTAACTTACACCGTTATATTAGAAGAAGAAAAAAAAATTCGGAGAGGTTAATCAAGGAAGTTCGATTTTATATTTATAATTACAAATCATAGCTGCAAAGCATCTCCAAAGGAATTCTCCGACTTAGAACCCCTTTCCATTTCAAATCATTGAAATACTACATATTCTTTCATATAGGAATCGTACTTCACTTCGGGATTTCCAAAACAAATTTGCTTTCAAAATTTCAAATATACTATGACAAAATCTATGTGTTATTGGTTCGAGAAGTTCATCCTCATGACAGGGCAACTGAGTATCACCCCTCGCACTAAATCCAATCTCTTATCACGACCCAGTTTTAGTCATGGTAACTCGAACAAACCAATTCATTTCATATCCCGAAGTTGTAAATCATTTCATAATCGTAGTTTACAAATACTTATTGTTTTCAAACATTTCAAAATATCAGGATTCTAGTCGTCGAAACTTCTTTTATTTATAAGTCATTCATCACGTCCAAAATAATTGGAAAACTCATTCAATCTGAGAAAATTTTCAACTTTGAACATACAAAATTATGTTTCACAATTTCGAAATCAAGGATCTTATTCAAACGTTTCAAATTTCTAAGATCTCCGGTAAATTTCATATCTTCTATGGTTGAATTTCATCTCTTAGTTTCATATTCACATATTCGTATAAATCTTTTCTTTCCAAATTCGTTCAAAATCCAAAATATATGATTTTCCTTCTACTTTCAAGTATTGAAGCTTATTTGGGAAAATTTCTTTACTCAATCAGTTGGAAAAATCATTTCCATCACGCTTCTGCTACGCTACTCTGATTCAGCATATTTCAACTAGTACTGTTTCAACATTTATTCAAGCATTTGAGGTAAATTTCCATAATCAACTAATATTTATAAAACCAAACTCCTTGCATAAGTTAGACCCATTATTTCAACCTTTAAATAAACATTCAATGTTTATTTATTGAGATAAGATTAGAATAGATCACCAGTTCTAATTTGAATTTAAGACTTGGATTTGTTTGACAAATCAAATTGCATGTGCCCAAGTTGAGTTGTATATAAAGGTTCAGTATCCGAAGGAGGGTTCGAATCAAATTACTTGACCAAGTTCATAGGACAAAAGGTATGAATGATGCTCTTAAAGAACAATTGGTTCGAAAAAAGGAACTAGCGTAGATCAAGATGGAAAACCGAGTGCACCTAATAATATGATTATGGACAATTCAATTAAGGTAACTTTACTTTAATATTTCCTTTGCTTCCTATGCGATTGTTTATTAAATAAATTTCAAGTTGACTTACTTATATCGCCTTAATAGGGAAGAGTGGTTTTCTCCCCCACTTAAAGTTTTAGTTATATTTTAAATCATCTTTTTAAACAAATTCTTAACTCGAGTTAAAATTTCCTTTAAATTCCTTAAGAGGATTGCTTTGCTAAAATTATACTTCCAAGCTAACTGATTCAACTTGTAATTTATTGTTCATCATTCATGTTAGGTATAGGTTAAATTCTATTGTTTGACACTCATTGGGGAATATGATATCTTCTCTGATTACAACCTATTAAATTACAAAATTCATATTCAAACGTTAGTTATACTTTGATCCATTATTCTTGTAAATCTGAGATATGGTAAATTATCCTCCTTACGTGCTTTTTCAACCATACATTACCCAATTCTTAAGTGAGATTTTACTCTTAAGATATATCTTTCTAATTTCTCAAGTACTTGTTGTTTAACCTATTCAAATTTTTAAAGCTTCATGGTCTTTAAGTATTCTTAAGCCAATCTCAGTTTCTCCCTTCAAGACCTCTAGTTTGTTTTCCTAAATTAAATTTCTATATTAATTTACCAAACCATTTTATTAAGGTTTATTCATTAAAATACTTAGCCTGATGATTTTAAGTATTCCTCGATGTTTAAACTGGAATTATATAGTCATCACACTTTCGAAACTTGAAAATGAATGCCGATGATGCTGCAGTCATCAACAGAATCATCCCCAAGCGACTAGAGTGTGATTCTATATCAATTTAGTATATACTGGACTTCGTATATCCGTTGATCAGACATATATTCAAAATCCTTACATACTCGATAGTCCAGTCGTGACGTCGAATACAATACTCAAGAACCCTCATCTTCAATTATATTTCAAAATAATTGTCATTTCCAAAATGATTTACGAGTTTCAAAATAATTTATATGGATTTCAAAATACGCTCTCTCAACGGGATATTCCAAATCTCATTCTAGGGCATTTCTAACCCTATCTCAAATGAGATATTATAACTCTGATGAGTCCTATCTTTTGTTTAAAATATGTCGTACCCAAAGCTTTGTATAACCAAAGCTCTGATACCAACTGTAACGACCCGCCTTTTTGCCCGGTTCTCGTCCGTAATTAAACCAACTTAAACCATTTGTAAAGACGAATTGTTACGGGTACATACATAAGTTAAACAAAATAACAGAACTTTTCATTGGATAATTCAATAATTACATCAGAGTTACAGCATACATACAGCGGAAGAAAAGATATAAGTATACTCTTAGTGGAAGAACAAAAGATACAGCGGAAGCTTCAACTCTGGCGTGGACTCCAACTCAGAAACGCTCTGAACTTCACTCCAACGATCTACAACTGCAAAACTAAACTACTAGCTGCCCGTGTAAAAATTTATGGGCACCCAGAGTTTAGGAAGGAACAATAAACTCCAGGTCAGTCATGGGACTGGTGTGAGAACATAAAACAGTAGTTTTCAGGATTCATTTTAAAGTTGGGAAAATTCACCGGACCACGCCGCTAACACGGAACGGGTTTACTCCATGTGAATGCCCGTGCATATGAATACGCCATGACTTTCGAAAAAATGAAGCTATCACAAGCTCGTCCCACATCACACAATGCAAGCGCACACCAGATGGGCGAGTTTTATTTTATGATAACTAAACATGCTTTCATACGTGAAAATTCTCTTTTCATATTATATCTAGTGTGGAAAACCATTTCGCAAATAAATGTATTAATCCTAGACGGCATAATACCCATAATATTATGTCGCCATATATATATAAACCAAAACCGTGTGGCACGTATTGGAGATTTGGTTTTCCAACTTGATGATTCCTGGCACGGAAGATCAATCGGAACTCAAGCGAAATGTAATCACGGGTTTTTCATCCAGACGCAGACACAAATACAAATCGCGAGGTAGATCAACGGTTTTCGACCAGACACGGCCCCCCGAACATACCCTATTCCATAAGTCATAAGTGGTTTCCCACTGCTGCAGCGGTCATCATCAATTCATATATATATATATACACACAACCTAACCGCCAGTTTCTCATCATCCGGGGTGTGAGGTTTGTCGATGTCGCGTCATACACAAAGCATGCCTAGAAAAGCAACGCCCTGATCGTACAAGCTCATTTCATCTCTTAAGTATGTCACATTATCCATTCACAACATGACCACTGATTTCCATCCATACATAACCACTTCGAGCTCATACGTCACAAACCAGATACATATCAATGGAGATCAGTGTTATGCTGTCAATTACAATGTCAGACACACAATCCATACAAGTCCATTCTAGGTCTGAACGGAACAAATCCGAAAATCTCCGAATATACTCAGATCCCATGCCACTTATAACCTCAAATCAGGTGTACGGTCCGACTCGAGACATCAGCAATCAATCCAAATAAATTCAAAGATTCCCGGTCTTCATTCGTCAATTCCTAGTCTTGAATATGCTTCATGCGTCGTATTATTACTTGGAATGGTTTTCAGACTTATATCTGATCCCGGTCTTTCCAAATAATAAGCGTGCTTAAACAATAGTTATGGATCATATCGGATCTCCAAATGTTAAATCTCCTTCCAAATCGTTATCTATTCACTTATGCTTAAGATTGGATTTATTTAAATTTCCATAACCTGGTTTATCGCCTTAATCTTTCCTCGAAATTCGATATTCATTTCAAATCTTATATTTCAAAACAAAATCTTTATTGGAAGTTATCCTTCCCGTATATCTTCAAAATTTCCAAATCTAAAGTGGTTTAAAATTCCATTCTCGATAACTCAACCCCCTGATATTTCAAATAGATCTTAAATGACTTAATATTCAATATCAATTAACCACTTAAGAAGATATTAGATTGCCTTAACAAATTAAAATTCCTTTTCACATCGAACATTCGACTAACTCAACCAAGCTCTTCTTCTTTTACATTTCCAACTTCCAATATCTTACCTAGAATCAGCAGTTTAAAACAAATTTTATCCGAAATAAATTTTAGCTCTTTAAGATCTATCAGAATATTTAACAAACTCTTTTATATAATTTAAACAATAATCCATGGTTTTTAAGATCTTTAAACCAATCATTATAGAAAAAATATATTATAATAACGTTAAACGTTACAGAAAGTGCCAAAGTGGATATTTAGGTCACATAGATTCGAATCTTTCCCAAAATAATATTTTTCTTTCATTATTATTTTCCAAGCTCATTTAATTATTTATAGAATTTACCGATAGTGATTATATGTGTAATGAATCCCAATAGCTTTCATAAAAGAAATGCTCAAATACATAATCATATACCAACTACATATCAAAATTATTTTTCAACAATACTAGTTTGAAAATATTTTCAATGTTCGTTTCAATTTAATCGACACTTAAATAAATATTTCCCAAGTTTTATTTCAAATTAAATTGAATAAAAGAAAACAATATTTTCCCAAATCCTGCTTAACTTCGAGCGTCCAAAATTAGTTGAAACGTTTCCAAAAATCGTTTCCATCTTTCATGACGGTCCTTTACCATTAGTAACTTAGATCTCCAAGATCATTTGAAATCTAAATTAAAATTAAAATTTCAATTATTATTTAAATATTATCATCGTCATAGAAAGGAGATTTAAATCGATCGTCCGTACAATTCCCCAACTACGGTGTGTGTTTTGCAACCATACACCATCAATAATCAACTATATGAACATGCATTCATACATTACAACAATTAAACAATCATTCAATTGTGCGCAAAGCGTTACGCTAAATAACGCTTAGTGTTCGGTGTTGTTCAACTAAATCAACATCATCAAGCATCCCATACCAAAATCAATTCATCCACAAGCCATTAATTAGTGCTAACTAATTATGATTATTAGCTAATTAAAATTGACCATAAAAAAATAAATTTGAATGTTCTCACCGAACTAGCTTTCCAATTTATCGCCTTCCCGAATTCTGCGTTCGCCATATCGACTGACCCGAATGCCTTGTGACGTGTGGTACTTCTCGGTTTCCTTTTCTTCACGCACTGTTATCTGAAGATGAAACCTCGCCTGCCAATATCAAAATCCAAGAGCCTTCTGTTCTTCACAACGCCAATCGTCGTCCCTACCTTTGCATGCATGCTGAGTTCCCATTATGTTAAATTCTCTTTTTTTTTAATTATTAATTATCGATTACTGAGTTTGCATCCCAGATCACTTAACTCTAACTATAACACCACAACCAGCTTATGACCTCAACCTTTTCACCTGCAAGCTGATTTCCTTCTTCACAACGTTATATCTTCCTGTCATTTGAAGACGAGGAGTGCCTGAGTTCTGCGCGGATGGATGGAGGACAAGACTGGCGTTTGGCAAGGGTTTAGTGGCCACGGTGGACTGTGGATAATGGAAGTGAAACGAGCGGTGAATGTAAAATACATGAAGGGTACAGCTGCGGGTTCGTGAAGGATATCAGGTCGGTGCTGCCATCTGGTTGAAATACGGTGGTGGAGAAAAGTGGCACCTTGGGTTTTGCATGTGTCTTTTGTGCAGTTGCTTGGGAAGGAGGCGTTGAGAGATGGGAGCAGGGACCGCATGCAGAGAGGGGAAGGCACTGACGTGAGTAAGGGTAGTGAAGCTATCTGAATGAGGAGGGTGGAGGAAGTTAACAAAAGGGGGAGGCCGATGGATAAAAAAGGGGAAGCCGCTGTTGTCTGTATACTGCGGAGAGAGAAAACGAAGTGGAGTGTGGGGGAGAGGACTGCGGTCTCAGATGGTGCTGGAAGCGACAACAGCAGTTTCAAAGGGGGAGCAGGCTATCGATGGTGGTGGAAAGACAGGACGGACGGCGGAGTTTAACTGTGGTGAGGAGTAAAGTGGGGTAAGAATTATTTGAAGCCCGCGAACCAAGAGGATGGATGAAGAAAAAGAAAAGCGAAGGGCAATACAGAGGTTATAGTACACGCGTACGACATGCGTTGCAAAGTTTAACAGGTGTCTTTGGATAGCAAAGATTATTACAAATGTTTAACAATTCAAAATTCACTAAATAAATTTGCTTTCCTATGGTATACACGTGTATAAATCTATTTTAACGCATACACAAGAGGAACAAGACGACGACGCACCGAATCAATAATATTAGTTTTCCTTGCATGAGGAATGGTTTGAGAACCATGCGTATGCACTGGTGTTAACAGTGTTAACGGGTATCTTTTTTTTTTCTTTCGAAAACGAACAACAAGAGACTAACAGTATCATCGTGTATAATAATATGTCACGATTACAAAACGATAATAAAATAGACCGGTTAATTGATTCTGTAAAGTACCAAAAGGACCATGGTTGTCCAAACTACGTTAGAAAATATGTGTTTATTTCCCAATTTAAAATTTTTAGAAAAAAAAATTTATAAAATCTTTTAAGACTACACGCACTGAAATCGGACGATTATTTAACTCGATATTAAATTATAATTCATTTTGAACACCGACCATTTCAGCAATTATATTGCACACAATTTTCCACTTTTTCCCAAGACGAGTATTGTTTTAAATTAATTTAGCAACATTGCTTAATCCATCCTTACACAAGTTCATAAGTTGTCAACATAGTTGATAGATTTATATTTATATTTTTAACCAAAATACCATATATGTATATATTAAATAATATCACTACCTATAAAAATCTTATAAACATATTTTCAAGTTTCCAAACAAATATTTATTCAAACTATCTTACTTGTTAATATTAAAGTATACTAAAAATTCTCTTAAATAAATAAATTTATATCTTTGATCATATGTTAGCAAAATAATATTATTACTTTAAAATATTCATATTTGGCAAAATCTTTAGAAATAATTCATACTTTACAATATATATATATATATATATTTATATAACCAAACAAGATTTTTTTTTTAAAGAAATGTTTAAATCAAAATTTATAATTAAACCTTAGTTAAATTCAATTTATACTCAGAAATGCCAAACTAATTACATATTAAAACGTTGAAAATTTTGGATCGTTACAAAAGCCTTCACTCCAATTTACCAACCTTAACCAACCATCCTCAACTGGTGCAAATCCTAAGACTGCTCCCACCACTAACCAAACCACAAGTCCTGATTCACGCCTACAAACCTTAGCAAAAAGCAAGGGGTTAACACCTTCGAAATTAATTGAAATGAGAAGACAAATTTTGTGCTATGGCTGTAAGGAGAAATGGCACAAAAACCATAAATGCAAATCACCACAAGTATATGTTCTTGAGGGGATGATGCCCTTAGACTTAGAAGGTAATGATGAGGATGATGGCCTAACAGAACATGATGATGAGAAAAGTAAGGTGGTAGAAACTACTCCTTCTATTACATTGCAGGCAATGTGTGGGATACCGGCCTTATCTACTATTAAAGTCAAGGGACATATACATGACAAACCGGCTCAAATACTCATAAACTCAGGTTCCACCCACAATTTTATAAATGATGATTTAGCAAGGAAACTTGGTATGAAAATTGATGAGTCTAAGGTGTTTGAAGTTGAGGTTGCCAATGGTGAAAGGCTCACAGGATCTGGAGTGTGTAATGATGTAGTGTTGAAGTGTCAAGGTTGTATTATGTCGGTGGACTTATTGTTATTTCCGCTGGAAGGCTGTCAGGTTGTACTAGGAGCCTAGTGGATGAAGAAAATGGGGGAAGTTTCCCTCAGTCTGGAGCAATTACAAGTGAAGTTTACTTATGACAATAAGCCCTACATCTGGCAAGGTTTTAAACAGGAAGAGTTGAAGATGATTAGTAAGAAGTTGAGCAAAGAATGTACGCAAGGACAATTGGCTATGATGCTTTGTTGCCAGATGCATTCAAACCCCAGCAAAGACACTACCCTTCCACCTGAAATTTCCTCATTACTCCGCAAATTCCCAAAAATAACCAGTTCCCAATTAAACTTACCTCCTATTCGTAACCACGACCACAAAATACCCTTTGTACCCAATTTCGAACCCATTTGTTTAAAGCCCTACTGTCACTCATACCACATTAAGAATGAAGTCGAGGTCCTGATAAAAGAAATGCTGAATGATGGAATTATTAGGCCTAGTAACAATTCTTATTCTTCACCGGTGGCGATGGTAAGAAAGAAGGATGGTACGTGGAGACTGTGCATAGATTATAGAAGTCTCAATCCCCAAACCATCAAGGATAAGTTCCCCATTCCATTAATCGAAGACCTGTTGAATTACATGGATCTCAATATTTCTCTAAACTTGATCTCAAGTCTGGCTATCACCAAATACGAATGGTTGAGGTAGATATTCATAAAACCACTTTCAAACCACATGAAGGTCATTATGAATTCCTGGTGATGCCATTCGGATTGGTAAATGCTCCTTCCACCTTTCAGTATCTTATGAATGATGTATTCAAACCATTCCTGCAACAATTTGTCTTGGTATTTTTTGATAATATCCTAGTTTACAGTCTCTTTCACTAATCATTTAAAACATCTTGAATGTACTTTTGAAATTCTAGAAAAAAATGATTTAAAAATTAAATTATCTAAGTGCCCGTTTACTATGAGAGAAATCCAGTATTTGGGACATGTTGTTTCTAGCGCAGGAATTGCTGTGGATACAAGCAAGGTGGAAGCAATCAATGCATGGCCATTACCCAAGAATTTAAAAGCTTTGAGAGGATTTTTAAGGCTGACTGGGTACTACCGCTGGTTTATCAAAAACTATGGAGTGATTGCCAAGCCTCTTACGTCCATGTTGAAAAAGAATGCATTTAATTGGAGTGAAGATGACAAAAATGCGTTCACATAATGGAAAGGCTGCCTTACCAATCCTCCCATATTAGCTATTCCTAATTTTAATTTACCTTTTACAGTTGAATGCGATGCTTCAGGACATGGAGCTGGAGTTGTTTTAACTCAAGAAGGAAAGCCTGTAACTTTTTTAAGAAAGGCATTACATGGGAGAAATTTGAACCTGTCAACTTATGAGAAGGAGTTATTGGCATTAAAGCAACAAAGAGACGGTCATAGTACTTGATGGGGAGACAGTTCATTATAAAGACTGATCACCAGAGTTTGAAATACCTTCTAACACGAAAGTTGACGACTGGGTTCCAACATAAGCGGATGATGAAGTTACATGGGTTCGACTACAGAATTGAATATACCAACGGGATGGAAAACATGGTGGCTGACAGCTTGTCTAGGAGAGATGAAAGTGATAAAGAAGAAATTAGTGATTTTGCTATCTCCGTCGTGCAAACCCCATGGTTGTATGATTTAAAGGAGCAATTAAGGAATGCTGACTGGTATCAAAAGAAAATTAAATAGGTTCAAGGACAATCTGTCAAAGGAAAATACCATGCGGTTTAAGACCAGATCTTTTACAAAGGGAAAATAATGATTGACCACCCCTTAGCGGATTTAATACGCTCACTGCTGCATGAGTACCATTCGACACCATTAGGGGGACACTCTGGAATTAAGGGCACATTGAAGAGATTGAGAACCACATTCTACCGGAAGAAAATGAAAAGAAGTGTAGCAGATTATGTCAGACAGTGTGACACGTGTCAGAGGAAGTCACCTATGTGTGTCATATTGGAAGGGTACTTGAGATGTTATGTGTGTCACAAACCTCAAGAGTGGGTAAAGTGGCTACCTTTAGCCGAATTCTAGTACAATACCACGTGGAAGTCACCTATTAACACAACTCCGTTTCAGGTAATATATGGAATTGAACCACCAAATCTACTCTCCTATGTGGCTAATACAGCTAAGGTGGAACAAGTCGAGAAAGAATTATATTCGCGAAACATAATGATGCAGCTACTAAAAGATAGTCTTACTATGGCACAACAGCGAATGAAGAAGTACAATGATATGAGGAGTGACCGAGAATTTGAGGTTGGCGATTGGGTGTACTTGAAATTACAACCTTACAAACAACTTACAGCAAGAAATCAGAAAACAAACAAGTTATATCCCAAAATTTATGGCCCTTATAAGATACTGGAAAGAATTGGTCAAGTAGCATATAGATTGCAACTTCCTCTAACTGCAAAAATTCATCTGGTATTTCACGTATCTCAGTTGAAAAAGAAGTTAGGTGAAAAAGTGACAGTACAAGATGATGTTCCCACTTACATTGAAGAGCTTATAGAGCAGTCAGAAAGCATCTTGGATAGGGAATAATGCCTCGAAATAATGAGGCTGTAGTGTAGATTCTGGTTAAGTGGAAGGAAAGACCCATAGAGAAGATTACTGACCAATGATTAAGAGTTTTGCGACGTTAGACCTTGGGACAAGGTCTCTTTTTTATGGAGAGGGGAATTGTAGCAATCTCAAGACGATACAATGGGTGGAAGCTCAAAAGAAAATCAAATCGCCTGCTGTAGAGTCTGTGTCGGGCATCGTTCCATTGAAGTTGGTCAGAAGATCATCGGAGGAATTGCTGGAGGGTGTCAGACCGATGGAGGAGGACTCCTTTGTGACAATAATGAGTTAAAGCTAGGGACTGGTGTGAATTGTGTGCATGTGTGCACGTTTCTGTTGTGCATATGCATTCTTTTGTAGTATAGCAGTAGTAGGCCGAGCTAATTGTTTGGGTCTAATTAGTCAAATGTGTTGAGTACTTGGTCCTGATAACAACATATATAAATAGTAGGTCATTCGTTGTAAAGGGTGTGAAGAAAAACCTTGTTGAAATCCATTTTTAGTTCCTGTTACTTCCTGCAACTTGGTTCGATACTTTTTCTTTAATGGCGACTTAGGCATTTGGTAGATTTACTTTTTAATCTCATTCTTTTCTAGCAATTTTATTACAATACATTCAATTTCAGTTTTACATTGTCCTGCATATCTTTGATTTAGATCTTAGTTGTTAATTTTTCATATTTGCATTTCGTTACTCTGTTCTCCAATCCTTGTTTTTATTGCAATTCTCTATTCAATTCTTTACCAATTTTAGTAGTAATTCGTGCTTAACTTTTGTTTAACTTGATTGTTCATCACTTTATTGAAGTGATAGATGTTCGATTGATAATTTGCCACTTAATTGTGGTCTTGTGTTTCATAGATTTGCAGCATATTCTTGATTGAATTATTAAGATCTATTCCATCAAATACTTGTAAATTTTTCCCTCAAACCCTAAAAAGATTCCTGTTCATCTGAATGTTCCAAGTCATCAGTTCTTGAACTTCCATAACCCTTGAATCGGTCCACTTCATCATCTTCTGTAACAGTCCACGTCCATTAATGTCACTCACAAAGGGAATGCATTAACTTCTATGGAGCAATTTAAGTGTGTATAGAACAGAAACTTAACAACAAGACAGATATAAATAATACTAAAAAAAATTTAAACCTTTATTCATTGCAGCGGTAAACACATAGGTTTAATTACATCATCAAAAACCAAAGTCAAAGTACATAATATCCATCTTGACTAAATTAGAGTACATAAATTGAAAGACATAACCCCAGTACAAAATAGCCAAAAATAAGAGAGGCTGAACTTTACTTCAGCGATCCAAGCAACTTCTAAAAGCACGAGATACAACTGTCCAAAATCAAGCTCCACTGGTGCTAGTTCCAACCTGAGCACCTGGGGGGAAAAGGAAGAAAAGAGGTGGAAACAACGGGGGTCAGACATAAAGTCTGGCGAGTGCGATAACTTTAACAATATAATTACCAAAATAACTAGGCTAAGGCATAAGTTGGAAAATAAGGAAATGACTGTGAACAATTGAGTATGACAGAGTACACAAGGAAATAAGATGAACAAAGATAAAGTTAAAGCGCACCTAAACCACTATAAGATAATTACTATACTACACCACCACTATACTGCACCACTACTATACTGCACCACTACTAGTCACCCTAAGATTGATCCCGCCTACAGAACTTAATAATGATAACGGTTGTTTCATGCACCCCTAGTTGCGTTCATAGGTGCCGCCTGCCCCTATCTCCACTAGGTGTACCCACTACCCCCATTCGATCGGCTCCCTGACTCGTAGATACCCGTGTTGGCCCCACAGTGGGGTGTATCACTCCCCAAAGTGGCAACCCGATACTACCAATTGTGCACGGCTTATACCTACACGATGCAACAACGTCTTACCTACCAGCCTGGGCCCACACACGCATATGAACCCGTTGGACTTGCGTTGCCACCGCTAACCCGTTTTGGCCTCTTATAGTCAAGCCCAGTACGCGTGTCCCGTCCTCGACTTGGATCGAGCCCACAAAAGATACTTACGGGTTACTGGTTGAAACGGGCCCCCATTACTTGACACAAGCTATCCACCTAAGCTTGGTCCCCTCTAGTACATCCCACTTAACCCTCTTCTTATTCATGTTCACTTACATGTTTCACATTTTGGTTAAGTGTTTCTAATCGTATTTCAAATGCCACCAAAGGCACCCACTTAATTCCACATGCCACCCAAGGCACCCACTTAACCCCCTCATGTCCCACCACATGTTTATCTGGTTAAGTGTTTCTTAATATATTAAGACTGTAACCTTATAAAGACCTCTCACATTAGACTGGCATTTGTGGCAGCTGGATTTGTCGGGCGGGTCCGGGCAGTCTTACACCACAAACGAGCCTAACCTCGTATCTTTACAACCGTTACGCATTTAATTTATGCCTAAGACCTCCCACATTAGACTGGCATTTGTGGCAGCTGGATTTGTCGGGCGGGTCCGGGTAGTCTTACACCACAAAAGAGCCTAACCTCGTGTCTTAGATGATTAATTACTCATAATTAATCATTCCCCAATTTGAATTAATTTCCCTATTCAAATTATCAATCAATTCCAAATTTAACTATGGCCATAATTGACTCAATTATGTCCATCTATTTATGGTATGTAAAATCATACTAATTTTCATCACAAATTTATTTTATGCCATTTAAGGCATTTATGCCAATTAAATCTTTTTAATACCATCCCATTGCTCCCCACGTTGTACGTTCGTTCATTTAACGTAAAATATACATTAGACTCGAATAGTCTAACTCATGGAATAAAGAGAAAACATCACAACATACATATAATTAAAAATAGATCTAAACATAAGGGGTGAACTTGCATGTGTGAATGATGTTCTACATCTAAAACTTTCATAGGCCAAAGTCACAACTTGCATAAAACTACATATGTCATAGATCCAAATCTAAAGGTGTGAACTTGTTTAGGCAATAGTCATAAACTTGCATAAATCATGTACGTCATAGATCTACATCTAAAGGTGTGAACTTGCATAGGCAATAACCACAAACTTACATAACATGATTCATAATCCAAACACATATATTTATATAAACTTGCGTAAGTGATTTATGCAACATAACGATGGTGTAAACTTACATCTAAACATGTAAACTAGCATGTAGAATTTACCATAGAACTCACACATGTCATAGCCTAACTTTAGATCAAATTTTCACATAAACTAGATGTCATGAAACATGTAAGGTTACATATAATTTTCCCCAACTTGCATATGATTCATGTCTTAATCAAAATCTAAACTTGCATACATACTTACGATTTATCATATAAATCAGCATAACCAAACTAGCATATGAAACACCATTATGACTTTATTATACATAAGCCAATCATAAAATTACAACATAGATGATCACAACTTTACAACATAGATGATAGCATCATAGAATTTACAACATAAATGATAACATCACAATTTTACAACATAAATAATAACATGCGGTCAATAATTCACATCATATCCAAATAATCCACATCATAACTCAATCCAATTAAATTGCTAATTATTTTATTAAAGAAATCGAACTCACAACTCAAAGAAGGTCTTGAGTTCTGAATTCTGAGTTCTGAAGTTGAATTAGCTTTCCTTTGAAGAAGATTCGTTGTTAGAGTTGAAAAGAATTGAATTTGATTAGCTTTCTTCCTCTCTAATTGGTGGCGGCTATTCTGAGTTGCTAGGTGACGGCATGGAGGCCATGAATCAAATTTTATTTTGATTTTAGGGTTTGAGTCTACATGTCTTTTTATAGAGTTTAAGATTAGTTTAAGCCGTCCGATCAACCCAGAATTAATCCCAACCAATCATAGCAGTTCAGAAACCCTAATGAGTCAGCACACAGTCATTAACATGTCACTAATCAAATCTGCCCGGGGGGGGGGGGGGGGGGGGGCAGGTCGATCCCTAGGTCGACCCTATGGTCGACCTGGTCAGGGTAGGTCGACCCCCAGGTCGACCTGGCCCTGGCGGGAATTTTCCCGCCTAGGCCGTCTGACTCTGAAATTTGAATTTTCGAAATCTGTTTTAAATTTTCTGAAACTTCCTATGGCCATAACTTCTTCATACGAAGTCCAATTCACGCAAACTCGGACTCTATCTCAACCAGAATTCCGAGACGAACACAATGACGCAACCCGTTTCCCTTAATTCTCCCATCTGAGATTATTTATTCTTAAATTTGTGAACATTAATGTTTACAAAAATACGGGGTGTTACATTCTCCCCTCCTTAAAGGATTTCGCCCCCGAAATCTCCAAGTTAAGGAGAATGCATATCCTAACATCCAAACAACCATCTACTCAACCATCAAACACAGGCATCCATTGTCCTTATTAAATTCCTAATGCTGTATGAACATATGCAAGAAGTGTGTGTATATGTTCTTTATCTAATGCAAAATAAAGCGGTCTACTGATTCAGTTGACCTCCTTAATGCAAACCTTGATAGTGCCATGCGTCCATTATGTATGCGAAGGAATCCTATCGATACATATTATTTCTACATGTGTGCACAACCATTCACCAAAATGCAGCATCTATATGATAGCACAACCATTATGCATCCATTAACTTAAATATGCACACACATTTATATGCAATATGAAGTGACTGAGCCGATCTAGTGCCTAAAGTGTGTGTATATGCATCCACGAGCAACCACTAGCAAACACTTGCATCCACATGCATCCATCATACATAACATGTCTCAAACACATGTTTCAACCATAGGACTACCCTATCTAAAGGTCAAAGATACTAGCGAGAGGACATACTAAAGATAAGATAAGTACAAGGTAAGCGATAAAGGAAAAATTAAAAGACATACCCTAGAAAAGAAAAGGGTACAATGAACGCATCTTCTCTTCCGTCTCCCAAGTAGCATTGCTCTCATCATCTCCCCATTGCACTTTGACCAGCCTGACCTCTCGATTCCTCAACTTCTTAATCTCCGACCCAAGAATGCACGTAGGAGCTCGTCAAATCGTCGCATCACGCTCTATCTCCACCTATCTAAGCAAGCTTGGCTCTACCACTTCCGCGGTCTCATGCAAGCACTTCCTCAAATGTGATACATGGAATACATCGTGTACACCACTAAGTCTCTCGGACAACTCCACTCTATACGCCATCTGCCCAATCCTCTCCTTAATAGGAAACGGCCCTACGAACCTTGGTGCTAACTTCCCAACGGACCCAAAGCGAACAACGTTCCGTAATGGAGACACCTTAACAAAGACCATGTCCCTAATATCAAACTCAAGATCTGTCCTCCTCTTGTCCGCATAAGATTTCTGCCTGTCTTGCGCCATCTTCATCCTCCTTCAAATCAAATCGATCTTTTCCGAAGTCTGTCTAATCATATCGGGCCCAAGTAAGATCTTATCTGTAGACTCCCACCAACATGTAGGCGAACAACACGACCGTCCATAAAGAGCCTCGAACGGTGCCATGCCAATGCTAGATTGAAAGCTATTATTATATGCGAACTCTACCAACGGAAGATGTTCCTCCCATGTACCTCCGAAATTTAAGACACACAACCTCAATAGGTCCTCTAGAATACGATTCACCCTTTTGGTCTGGCCGTCCGTCTGAGGATGATATGCGGTGCTCAAACATAACTGAGTCCCTACCGCCTCTTGCAAGCTTTTCCAAAATTCGCTAGTAAAGATAGGATTGCGGTCGCTCACTATGCTAGAAGGAACACCGTGCAAACGAACTATCTCTCGAATGTATACGGAGGCTAACCATGGAGCAGTCATTTTACTCTTCACGGGAATGAAATGGGCACTCTTAGTAAGTCTGTCTACCACGACCCAAATCCCCGTATTACCCTTCCTCGATCTCGGTAACCCATCAATAAAGTCCATCGAGACACTTTCCCACTTCCATTGTGGGACCTCCAATGGGTGAAGCAACCCACCGGGTTTCTTTTGCTCTGCTTTTATTTGTTGGCACACCAAGCATCTCGCGACAAACTCAGCCACATCCCTCTTCATGCCGGCCCAAAAGTAAACTCGTCTCATGTTCATGTACATCTTGTCCCCGCCGGGATGGATGGTCATCTTCGAACGATGTGCATCATCAAGAATGGTCTTCCTTAAATTCTCGTCCCGTGGTACACAATGTCTACCGTCCCTACGCAACCAACCCTTATCATCTAGGGTATACCTACGGAGATGGCTCGATGACTCCTCTCTTTTGAGCTTTTCTACTAACTCAACCAACCGTGGGTCATCTCGCTGTGCCTCACCAATCCATCCCAAAAGCGTAGGTCTGACCTCCAAGGATGCTAGCAAACCGGGTACAAAGTCAACGGATGGTCTAAAATCAAACGTAAAGATGAATTCCAAGCTTCGCCGCTCAATAAACAACGGACTCAAGGATAATCTTTTCCTACTTAAGGCGTCTGCCACCACGTTACCCTTGCCAGGGGTATATGTTATCTCGAAGTCATAGGATGCTAAGAATTCCATCCACCTTTGCTGCCTTAAGTACAAGTCCTTCTGAGAGAACAAGTATTTTAGTGATTTGTGGTCAGTGAATAATTCGAATTTTTCGCCAAGAAGATAATGGCGCCAAGACTTAAGCGCGAAAACAATAGCGGCTAACTCTAAGTCATGTGTAGGGTAATTTCTCTCATGCACTCTCAACTGCCTTCCACCATAGGCTATTACCCTTCCCTCTTGCATTAAGAATGTGCCTAGTCCTGTCCCACAAGCATCGGTATAAACGGTAAATGGCTCACTCCCATCTGGCAACACAAAGACTGGGGTTGTGGTCAAAGCTCTCTTTAAACTTTGGAACGCATCATCACAATCTACGTCCCATGTGAAGACTAGGTTCTTCTTCGTCAAGCGTGTTAATGGGGATGATATGTTTGCGAAGTCTTTGATAAACTTCCTATAGTAGCCAGCCAACCCTAAGAAACTCCTCACCTCGGTAGCATTTTTAGGGACCTTCCAATCTTGGATGGCCACTACCTTCGCGGGATCCACAGCTATCCCTTCTTTGGAAACCACATGCCCTAAGAATCGCACTTCCTTCCTCCAAAAGTGACATTTAGAAAATTTAGCTTTAAGGCTATGCGCTCGAAGGGTCTCCAACAATTCCCTAAGATGTAGGGCATGCTCTTCCTCGCTCTTAGAAAAGATCAAGATGTCATCCACAAAGACTACCACGAATTTATTAAGGTACTCCCTAAACACCCTACTCATCAAGTCAACAAAGTATGTGGGGGCGTTTATCAAACTGAAGGGCATCACAAGCCACTCGAAGAATTCGTATGGATTCCTAAAGGAAGTCTTGTCTATGCTATCCTCAGCCACTCTCAACTGATGGAAACCTGCGGCTAAGTCCAACTGTGAAAACACTGAGGCGCCAACTAACTGATCGAAGAGATCGTCATTCCTTGGCAGTGGGTGTCTATTCTTCTTAGTAAGCTTATTAAGTTCTCTATAGTCCACACAAAGTCTAAGGGACCCACCCGCCTTCGTGGCAAATACCACTGGAGCACCCCACTCGATATACTACGTCTTATGAACCCGTCCTCAAGAAACTCTTTCACTTGCTTACTGAGTTCTCTTCTCTCTCTTGGAGCAATGTGGCGCACTGGCAATGCAACTGGCTTTGCATTATCTACTAGATTTATTCGAAAGTCTATCTCACGTTTTGGGGGTAAACCCCTCACCTCATCGAAGACATCAACATATTCACGGACTATGCGAACAGAATGTAAATCATCATCGGATGCGTCAAGGGATTCTAGGTAGCTAAGCATTACTGGACCTCTAGGGTCACAAGAAATATCAAGGGTCTTTCCACAACGAGTCAACAATCTAACTACCCCTCTTTCACAATCTAGGATGGCCCCATATCTAGTTAGCCAATCCATACCTAGAATCAAGCCGTAGCCCATGAAGCCAAGAACAAAGGCGTTGCATTCAAACCCAACGCCCAAGATAAACACTCTCAAATCCTGACAAATCATAGAAAGATGAGCCGAACCACCAATAGGATTTGAGACTACTAAGGGATCTGTAACTAGACTAGTATCTAGGTGCAATGTTTCAACTAACGTTGGTGGGATAAATTAATGTGATGCGCCAGAATCGAATAAAGTACGGACAGGATGATCAAACAGAAAAACTAAACTTTCAACGGAAATTGCTCTACCTCGTTCTTGCAGCGGTGGAACCACGAGAGCCTGAACTTGCCCCCTTGCTTGCCCTGGTGCCATAAGAGCCTGCACCTGTCCTCCTGAGGTAGACCCTGCCCTCTGCCCTTTCTTTGGGCAGTCCTTGATCAGATGTCCCGCTTCGCCACAGTGGAAACAACCAGTCTTCTTTTTCTACCTACAATCTTTGCTTATATGGCCTGGTGTCCCACAATTAAAACATCTTTTCTTTCCCTTACCATTGTTGCCTTTACCACCTTTCATGTTCTGTTGTTGCTGTTGCGGCTTCTTTTGATCCCCTTTCTTCTCGGGTGCCTTATTAGCATTGGCGCCCTTCTCTTCTTCATGCATAAGCCCCATGTCAACTAGTCTCTCAAAGGTAGCCCCCATGGGGATGTGGGTCATAGCTAACCCATGAAGCGGCTCATTTATACCCTTAACAAATCTCAGGGCCTTCTTTTCTGGTGTATTTACCAAGTCCAAGCCAAATCTCGCCAACTGATTGAACTTGTTGACGTATTATTTCATCGATAGATTCCCTTTCTTCAATGCTAGAAACCTTTCCATGTATAGATTCTCTTCAGCCCGTGAGAGAAACTTCGCCTCAAACCTCCGCCTAAAATCTGGCCATGTATCAACTGGATGTTCCCCATTAGTGACCTCCCACCAAAACGAGGCCTCATCCTTCATTAGCCAGGCAGCTAACTGGACATTTCTTCCATCTTCCACTTCAAAGATCCCAAACAATTCTTCCACCTCCTTTAGCCAGTTTCGAGCTTCAACAAATGTCTCCGTCCGTAAAAAGGTTTTTCACCCATTGCCCGAGAGTCCTTACATATCTTTGCGAAAGTCTCGACGCGAGGAGGAGGAGGAGGGGGAGGAGGATTTGCTGGACCTGCAGTGGTGGCCCTAGTCTCCAAATATCTCCTAAACCATCCTGGTATCATTATTCCCTCGGGTATCTCGGGAATTCCAGACATGCTGAAACGAAAAAGGAAAGATTCAATACAAAAGAACCGAAGGAAAGATATATGGCTCTTAGGGTTATGCTTTCTAAAATAAGCTTTTCTCTTGAAAATACTTTCCTTAAAACATACTTTTGAAGGTACTTCTTTATAAAAGTGTTTTTGAAAAACAGTTTTTCAAAATTCATATCTGTTCTGGTAACCTTCAGCTCTGATACCACGTGTAACACCCCACGTCCATTAATGTCACTCACAAAGGGAATGCATTAACTTCTATGGAGCATTTTAAGTGTGTATAGAACAGAAACTTAACAACAAGACAGATATAAACAATACTAAAAAAAAATTAAAACTTTATTCATTGCAGCAGTAAACACATAGGTTTGATTACATCATCAAAAACCAAAGTCAAAGTACATAATATCCATCTTGACTAAATCAGAGTACATAAATTGAAAGACATAACCCTATTACAAAATAGACATAAATAAGAGAGATTGAACTTTACTTCAGCGATCCAAGCAACTTCTAAAAGTACGAGATACAGCTGTCCAAAATCAAGCTCCACTGGTGCTAGTTCCAACCTGAGCACCTGGGGGAAAAGGAAGAAAAGAGGTGGAAACAAAGAGGTTCAGACATAAAGTCTGGCGAGTGCGATAACTTTAACAATATAATTACCAAAATAACTAGGCTAAGGCATAAGTTGGAAAATAAGGAAATGACTGTGAACAATTGAGTATAACAGAGTACACAAGGAAATAAGATGAACAAAGATAACGTTAAAGCACACATAAACCACTATAAGATAATTACTATACTGCACCACCACTATATTGCACCACTACTATACTGCACCACTACTAGTCACCCTAAGGTTGATCCCGCCTACAGAACTTAATAATGATAATGGTAGTTTCGTGCACCCCTAGTTGCGTTCATAGGTGCCGCCTGCCCCTATCTCCACTAGGTGCACCCACTACCCCCATTCGATCGGCTCCCTAACTCGTAGATACCCGTGCTGGCCCCACAGTGGGGTGTATCACTCCCCAAAGTGGCAACCCGAAACCACCAATTGTGCATGACTTATACCTACACGATGCAACAACGTCTTACCTACCAGCCCGGGCCCACACACGCATATGAACCCGTTGGACTTGCGTTGCCACCGCTAACCCGTTTTGGCCTCTTACAGTCAAGCCCAGTACGCGTGTCCCGTCCTCGACTTGGGTCGAGCCCACAAAAGATACTTATGGGTTACTGGTTGAAACGGGCCCCCATTACTTGACACAAGCTATCCACCTAAGCTTGGTCCCCTCTAGTACATCCCACTTAACCCTCTTCTTATTCATGCTCACTTACATATTTCACATTTTGGTTAAGTGTTTGTAATCGTATTTCAAATGCCACCCAAGGCACCCACTTAATTCCACATGCCACCTAAGACACCAACTTAACCCCCTCATATCCCACTACATGTTTATCTGGTTAAGTGTTTCTTAATTTATTAAGGCCGTAACCTTATAAAGACCTCACACATTAGACTGGCATTTGTGGCAGCTGGATTTACCGGGCGGGTTCGGGCAGTCTTACACCACAAACGAGCCTAACCTCGTGTCTTTACAACTGTTACGCATTTAATTTATGCCTAAGACCTCCCACATTAGGCTGGCATTTGTGGCAGCTGGATTTGCCGGGCGGGTCCGGGCAGTCTTACACCACAAAAGAGCCTAACCTCGTGTCTTAGATGATTAATTACTCCTAATTAATCGTTCCTCAATTTGAATTAATTTTCCTATTCAAATTATCAATCAATTCCAAATTTAACTATGGCCATAATTGACTCAATTATGTCCATCTATTTATGGTATGTAAAATCATACCAATTTTCATCACAAATTTATTTTATGCCATTTAAGGCATTTATGCCAATTAAATCTTTTAATATTATCCCATTGCCCCACGTTGTACGTTCGTTCGTTTAACATAAAATATACGTTAGCCTCGAATAGTTTAACTCATGGAATAAAGAGAAAGCATCACAACATACATATACTTAAAAATAGATCTAAACATAAGGGGTGAACTTGCATGTGTGAATGATGTTCTACATCTAAAACTTGCATAGGCCAAAGTCACAACTTGCATAAAACTACATATGTCATAGATCCAAATCTAAAGGTGTGAACTTGTTTAGGCAATAGTCATAAACTTGCATAAATCATGTACGTCATAGATCTACATCTAAAGGTGTGAACTTGCATAGGCAATAACCACAAACTTACATAACATGATTCATACTCCAAACACATATATTTATATAAACTTGCATATGTGATTTATGCAACATAACGATGGTGTAAACTTAATCTAAACATGTAGACTAGCATGTAGAATTTATCATAGAACTCACACATATCATAGCCTAACTTTAGATCAAATTTTCACATAAACTAGATGTCATGAAACATGTAAGGTTACATATAATTTTCCCCAACTTGCATATGATTCGTGTCTTAATCAAAATCTAAACTTGCATACATACTTATGATTTATCATATGAATCAGCATAACCAAACTAGCATATGAAACACCATTATGACTTGATTATACATAAGCCAATCATAAAATTACAACATAGATGATCACAACTTTACAACATAAATGATCACAACTTTAGTGTAGTAGTATACACTGTAGCAGAACTGGTTTATGTTATCATAGAATGTAGTAGTATACACGGTAGAATGTATTAAGCAAGTTACATTTTTTTGGTTTAATTGATTTTTAGGCAGTGGCTATGAAATCTGCTATTCTTTGCACAAACAAACTAATTGGAACCTGTATCTCATTAATTTGTTCTGTTAGGATAAAAATGCTAGTTAAACCACCATTTTTAGTGGCTCACAATATTATTTTTAATGTCCTTGTTTATTAAGCTGATTTCTTTTCTCTTTGTTTCATTTTCACTTAAAAGGATGGACTTGTATTTTGGGCTGATAACTAGGTTCTGGCTATATACATTCAAATCTCAGTAAGTGGGCTCGAACATACGGTGGTTTCTTATAACAGTCAATATACTTAGAAGAAAGGGCTAACTAAAGCTTGCTACTGGTATGAAATTTTCTCCCTGTGTCCCCTTGTTTTGTTGCCCTTAATTCTAATTTCAATATGATTTGTTCATTTGATTGCTTCACCATTTAGCATGAATTATCATGCTTTAGAAACTGAGGTGGAAGATTTTGTTTTGACTGCTGTGTTATATAGTGAATGCAGCACTGTTATTCATTACAGGGGTTGAATTGGTCTCCCATTGAAATGTTTTTATATTTTCAGTTTGAGAAAGATGGCATGGTTTTTCAAATATAGGCGTCAGACAGAGTTAGATCTTGATTGCATAACTTCACCTGAACTAGCATGTTGTGCTGATTATTATTGTCAGTGAACTAGCATGTATATCCATGTTTATACAACTTTTTAATCAAACAAAAGTGAAATTTACTTGTTTATGTAATGATTTGAAAGAACTAATTATTATTAAAATGATTTTAACTGAGGAGATACAAGCACCCTTATTTGTTCTTCAGTTTCAATGCGTGGAGAAGTTTGACAATGTTTTGTTTAACTTCCAGTAAGTATCACTTCCATAGAAGAAATGTACATATTTATTTTTTATTCATGTGCTTAATCCAGAGCAGTTATCATTAGAAACTATTTAATGAGGCATTAAAGCTAAGTTAACAACAACTAGTTTAAAAAATGTATGCTTTAAACATACATCCATCTTGATATTGTTGCTGTTTATTTATTTTTTGCAGATGTCCTCCTACTCAGGCCTTCGACCGATTATAGTGATTACTTCTTATGGCATTATCCGTCTGTCTATTCAGACGATTCGAGCGATACTCCTCAAATTGTTTGTTCAGTTAAATCTCATACACCAACTCCGCTTAGCGTTTATGAGAGAATAGAGTCAAGCTTACAAAGAGATTTGGCATTATTAAGTGTTCAGAATGTGGCACCACCTTCTAGGCCGACAACACCAACAAGATTTCCACTCCTGCCAACATTCGATGTTGGAGAAGTACAATCTCGAAGGTTGTTATGTCGTTGTAACATTGAACCAATATTCAGAACATGCTATTTAAATAAAAACGTCGGACATCGATATTTTATTTGTGCAAACACTGGAACTCTTAGAGGTTGTGGATTCATCCACTGGATTGACAAACCATTATGTGATCGTGGTGTGGAATTTGCATTGGAGGTTCTTGAAGAAAACAAAAGGCTTAAAAAGGAGCTTAAATGGCAAGATTTCATCGAGTTCAATAGACAAAAGGCATGTCAATATTAAAAAGGTATGACTTTGAATTTATAACATTTACTACTAGTTGAAACTTAAATGATGCTTTTTAATTAAATGCACACAGGAAGCAGTAGAAGAAGCGGAGAAAAGGAGAAAAATTGGTGGTATAAACTACGCAAATTTTTGGATGTAGGGTTCGTTATGTGGCTGGAGTTTCACATTAGGTACTTGGACTTCAAATATGAAAAATGTCTTGTATTTTGTTAATTACGTATTGTTGTTACTATGCAATTGGATACTTTTTCTTGATGATTATTTGGTTATAATTTGCATATGTATTGAATTTAGTATTTTTATGTGTTGAATTTTTTTTAGTTCATACTTTGTTATCGCCACGAATATGGATTTTTGTTTCCTATTGATTTTGTTACATGTTGCTATGTTGAGATAATATCGTAGCTGAATGAATATTAAATAGCGCTTACGCTATCTTGTATGCAAATATAAATGTTACATGTTACCAACTCTTACAAGTGTTGCGAATATAATGTTACCAACGCGTATAAGTGTTGGGAACAAATATTTGCCAACGCTTATAAGCGTTGTGAATGAATATTTACCAACGCTTATAAGCATTGTAAATGAATATTTACCAACGCTTATAGGCATTGCGAATATTCCCGACCCCCTCACAGTGACGCATATAAGTGTCACGGAAATTACTAGCGACACTTATACTCGTTGGGAATCCCCTGTTTTGGTGTAGTGTAAATAATAACATGCGGTCAATAATTCACATCATATCCAAATAATCCACATCATAACTCAATCCAATTAAATTGCTAATTATTTTATTAAAGAAATCGAACTCACAACTCAAAGAAGGTCTTGAGTTCTGAATTCTGAGTTCTGAAGTTGAATTAGCTTTCCTTTGAAGAAGATTCGTTGTTAGAGTTGAAAAGAATTGAATTTGATTAGCTTTCTTCCTCTCTAATTGGTGGCGGCTATTCTGAGTTGCTAGGTGACAGCATGGAGGCCATGAATCAAATTTTATTCTGATTTTAGGGTTTGAGTCTACATGTCTTTTTATAGAATTTAGGATTAGTTTAAGTCGTCCGATCAACCCAGAATTAATCCCAGCCAATCAGAGCAGTTTAGAAACCCTAATGAGTCAGCACACAGTCATTAACAGGTCACTAATCAAATCTGCCCGGGGGGCAGGTCGACCTCCAGGTCGACCCTATGGTCGACCTGGTCAGGGTAGGTCGACCCCCAGGTCGACCTGGCCATGGCGGGAATTTTTCCACCTAGCCCGTCTGACTCTGAAATTTGAATTTTCGAATTCTGTTTTGAATTTTCTGAAACTTCCGATGGCCATAACTTCTTCATACGAAGTCCAATTCACGCAAACTCGGACTCTGTCTCAACCAGAATTCCGAGACGAACACAGTGGCACAACTCGTTTCCCTTAATTCTCCCATCTGAGATTAGTTATTCTTTAATTTGTGAACATTAAGGTTAACAGAAATACGGGGTGTTACATCTTCTCCACTGTATAAACTCACATTTCTCCAAATTTCTTCCTCTGCATTTCATCAAACGTTCGACAGAAACCCAAAAACTCCCATAAACCCTAATTGACATCATGACTCAAGCTCCTGTTCAACCTGGGCCTTCCAATAAGATTGATATCACAGTTTTGTTTTTTATCCTGTTTCAGTGGTTATGACTTTTTTCTCTTATTATTTATATGTTTTCGGTCCTTGTTCTGTACGTTTTAGCAAGTGAAGTTGCAAAAAAATTCACAATTGAATAGTGATGGTCCTAGTTCTTGCCAACTATATGTATTTGCTTTCTATTTTTGGCCTACTGTATTAGATATTATAATTATATTTGCATTTGTCTGTTATTAAATTACAATCCCTGAACATATGTTGTTTGCATAAACGTGCCAAGGAGTCCTGAAAAATTGAGATGGCGCGATGTCAGAAAATTGATATAGTGAATGGATCCAAATCTTTTAATGTGGGGAAATTATTGCATTATTTTTAGAAAATTCCTTAGCTGATGGCCCTAACCTTGCTTAATTGGATTAATTTAGGGATTTAAACCTACTGAAATATTGTCCTGTTGTGTTGTTACAAAATTATTTCAAATGTTTATAGCATAAATTTGGTTTTTCAACACTTCTTAATGGTATTTTGTCTTATCGCTTAATTTTGTTATAAAGAAAATCATTGATTGATATGCAGCTTGCAACGAAAAACTCCGCATTTCACTTAATGTAACCTCGCACGGATCGAACATCAGTATTAGCTTCAAATGTCGGACTTGTTTGTTGTTGGATTACAATCTGCACTTATATTGCTTGCATAAATGCTCCAATATTGGAACTTGGTTTATTTTTGCTAACAACAGATATTATATAAGCTATAAAAATTCATTTAGAGCTTCCGCTTTTCTTAAAAAAAACTTCCATGGATGTATAAGATTAGTTTTACTATTGTTCTGTTTGCTTTTTATTAGCAGATCGTTATATGCACATTATCTGAACATATTCAAAGGATTAAACCCCCAATTTCATTTCATTCTATATTATCTCCTCTCCTCTCCTGCATATCAGTAGTTGTCATTGAACCTTCGCATTTGGTTGTATTGTTTAAATGACTCGCTATAGGTACATAGGCTTATTTTATTTATCAATGCCTGATGTTGTACAATTGGTAGCTGAATTTGTTTGGTTGTGATTTGAATGTTTTATTTTCATTTCAAAACAGCTACACGAACGTCTTCACAATCCTTCTTTGGGGTGACATTTGGGTTTAATCTTGATTCATCACTGCCCCTATAGTTAACATTATTTTGTAGATTAAAGCTTAAAAAATAAGGAGTTGTTTATTTTGTAGATTAAATCAGAACATCTTTTGGTTTCACTCCTTAAATAGATATATTGAAGCACTGTTTTTTGAATCAAGGTGAAGTTCCCAATCACTTGTCTAATCTTTGATTATTGTATCGTAAAGCGTAGGATAGAGATATTTACTATTCACGGCTTGCTATTGCTATTCACTATGAAATTTTTTATTAATATTCTTTCACATTGATTCTTTTCCTTTTTAAGTGAATTTAGTTATATTAATCCTGGGTTTATCAAGGTATTCAAGTGTCGTTAAGCAGTGCGGCTTCTTGAAAGTTTCTTGATATATTTTATTGTAATTTATATTAGCTGCATAATAAAACAACAGCAAAGCTGATATCCTTAAATTTGCTGCATAAAAAGTATAAATCCATGTTATACTCTAGTATAGTTGACATCATTCATTTCTAGCTAAATGTGTGTTACCAGGACTTGCTATTCGTGACTTGTACAACAATTTAAAAGAAGCACCAACTATAACCTTTCATTGACCTGCCGTTTAATTTATTGTTATTTTGTATGTGGCATTTAACCCTAGCGTTCATTAATGATATGAGTTATATGGCTCATGCATATGTCTATCTTATTAATTTCGGAAATGTTGTTAACATAATCGCGTACTTAAAGAAAAAGATAATAATAACCATAGTCAAAGCATTTTGTGCTATGTTTATGATTTTGACTTTTTGAGGTTTCAGAACGTCACATAGAACTAAAGCTCTTTGGAGAGTGTTTTATAACACTAAAATCATCATAAAAGATTTTTATTTTTTAAAATAGTTGTTATATTTTATCAATAGATTATTGTCATAATTATATTAATGACTTCTATTACATGGTAGGGCTATACAACTTTCTTATAAGCTCTCTTAACAACGTAGAAACTTATCATATGGATGCGGTGTTTTTCATATGAAATCGTCTTAAAAATATGATATCACTTGCATTTTAGTTAACAATTTAGTAAACTTCTTTCTATGAAAACACACACACATACACATATCAATATACATATAAATTTAAGTGTTATTTATGCACGGGTAAATTTCTATAACCTATTTAAGCGATTTGTGATTATACTGCTTTGTTACTCTTAATTTTGAAGTACTTAGATTTTATATAGTTTGTTAGCTACAAATTTTTTTATAATTGTGTCAAACATTATTCTCATTAAGTTGATACAACAACAACAACAAAGCCATGTAACCCAAACAAGTTGGGGTTGGCTAGATATGGAACCCAAAATAAAAATAAAAGAAATAATACTGATAATATATATATATATATATATGGGTTTAAAATAACCAAACAGATAAAAAGACGTCTGAAAAAAGTTTTTTTTCTTAAAAAAAAGTAAAAAGGTTCAAAAAAATTGAAATAAGTCTAAAATAGTAATAAAAAAAGTAAAAAGGTTCAACAAAAGTGAAATGAAGTATAAAATAATCAAACAGATTAAAAAAAAAAACCTAAGATTCTGGTACATGGATTGTCAACTTCCATGCACTCCTATCCACTACTAGCTCCTCAGATATACTCCAATTACTTAAATCCCTCTTTATTATCTCCTCCTATGTCATTTTAAGTCGACCTCTACCTCTCTTTGGGCCTTCGGCGCGGCCTATAATTCCAACGCGCACAGGAGCATCGTGTGGTCTATGTTGGATACGTCCAAACCATCTCAAGCGGTATTGGACTAACTTCTCCTCAATAGGTGCAACTCCAAGTTTTTCTCGAATATTCTCATCAAGTTGATAAATGTGAAATTATCACTAACAATGCACATTACTTTATTTGCTATATAGGCTATATCTAGAACCATGGGTAAAAGCTGGGTAGACTTGGATCGTAGTTCAGATGAATATAGACTTAAATTAGACTTATTTTTGAATGATGCTTTCTCAAAATCAACACGAAAAGATAAAATAATATGTCCTTGTAAGAAGTGTTGCAATCGATATTTTCATGATAGAATAACCGTTGGAGGTCATCTTCTTTCGCATGGAATGGCCCCCTTATAAAGGATAGCTCATTGGACACATCATGGTGAAGCTTACATAAATCAGAATGAAGAAGAACCATTTATTAGTAATACTGATAATATGGAAACAAATATTGGTAGTAACGAAGATGGTGGTGAAATGCTTGATTTTCTCAATGAAACATTCGTGCAACCCTCTACCGAACAAAGTGGTGGTTCTTCAAGCCACCCTCATATTTTTGAAGGTCAAGCTCCTGAAGCAAAATGATTCTATAAGTTGTTAGATGAAGCTAATAAAGAATTATATCATGGTAGTAAGTATAAGAAATTGGATGTTGTTGTCAAGTTATATCAAATAAAGTGCTTAGGAAATGTGATCGACGAAACATTTTCTATGTTTTTGGAAGCATTTGAGCAGATGTTGCCAGATAATAATTGTATGCCAAAATCAGCCGCCAGTGCTAAAAAAATTATTAATGATTTGGGTCTTACATAAGAAAAGATAGATGCCTGCCCGAATGATTGCATGTTATTTTGGAAACATACATCACACATGACTATGTGCTCTCGTTGTGGTAGTTCAAGATATAAAACAAGTGAAATGGATGATGGTGATAGTAGAAAAGTCCTCGCTAAGGTGCTTCACTATTTTCCTTTGATTCCTCGATTGAAAAGGCTATATATGTCGAAGCATATTGCAGAACATATGATATGACATTCAACATGCTGTAACGAGGAAGTTATGAGGCATCCAGCAGATACACCAGCTTGGAAACACTTAGATTCTATGTACCCTGATTTTGCAATGGAAATCCGCGATGTGCTTTTGGGGATAGCTAGTGATGGATTCAACCCTGTTTCTAACGTGAACCGTAAACATAGCACTTGGCCAGTTATAATTACTGTGTATAATCTTCCTCCCTGGATGTGCTTAAGACAACCATTTCTATTTTTGTCTTTGTTAATTCCAGGACCTCATGAGCCCGGAAATGACATTGATGTGTATATACAACCACTAATTGATGAGTTAAAAGAGTTACGGGATGTTGGGGTTAACACTTATGATGTTTTCTCTAATCAAACATTCGATATGAAGGCGGCAATTTTATGGACTATAAATGATTTACCTGCATACACAAATTTATCCGGATGGAGTACATCTGGCAAGCTTGCATGTCCATATTGCAATCACCAAACTTACTCAATACACTTACCCAACAACAAGAAACAAGGCTTTTTAGGTAGTTGTAGATTCTTGCCTATTAAACATAGGTTTCGATACGATGCATGCTCATTCAACGGTAAGCATGAGAATGATCTTCCACCAAAGCCACTGACTGGGTTGGAATGTTTAAGACAATTATCCAATTTGAGATTCACGTTTGGTAAATTTCCATCAACTGAACCTATCACTGGACGAAAAAACGTAATAATTCAAATGTTAGGGTTGTTGGACCATGGAAGAAGAAAAGCATATTTTTTACTCTATCTTATTGACAACATCTTTTATTACGTCATAATATTGATATGATGCATCTTGGAAAAAAATGTCAATGGAAATATTTTAGGAACATTACTAGGCGCTTCAAAAAAAGGAAAAGATGGACTTGAAGCTCGAGCAGATCTTGTAAGCTTAAGTATAAGAAAAGCACTCCTATTCGTGAAGGGAATCGCACTTATCTGCCTCCATCAATTTTTTTCGCGACAAGCGAGGAAAAAACATTGTTTTGTAAAGTTTTTTCAAATGTGCGTGTTCCTGATGGATTTTCAGCAAATATCGCTCAAAGTGTAGATGTGAAAGAGAAAAGAATGAATGATTTAAAAAGTCATGATCATCATGTAATTATCCAACACTTACTTCCTCTTGCAATTCGTCGAGTGCTGCCAAGACCGATTACACTTGTTTTGCTTGAATTATGTTCAATATTACGAAAATTATGCAGTAAAAAGCAATATGTTGCATCAATTGAGAAATTAAAATATAGAGCAACGCTAGCTTTATGTATGATGGAGAAGATGTTTCCACCATCATTCTTTACCATATAAGTTCACTTGATAATCCATTTAGTTGATGAAGCAGTAGTTGCTGGACCAGTTCAATATAATTGGATGTATCCAATCGAAAGGCAAGCCACATTAATACATTTTTGATTAAAAGTTACATTACTATTATTTTAGTAAATTTCATTATGGTTAGTTTTATTTATAAATATTTGCAAACATTAAAAAGATTCGTTCGCAATAGGACTTATCCAGAAGGATGTATTGCAGTAGGATATCTTGCAGAAGAATGTGTATCTTTTTGTTCAATGTACATGACTGGTGTTGAGAATTGCTATAATCGACGTGGTTGAAATGCTGATATTTCTTTTCCTCGTGATGTCGTGGGAGGCTTGCCAATATTTATCAAATCTGGTCATCATTTGGGTAAATGCAAAGAGACTGATCTAGGAAAAAAATTTGGAACAATGCCACTCATATATCTTATTCAACTGCAATGTAGTGGCACCTTACTTAGAGTAAGATTATTTCCAATACATCAACAATTGCATTATAACTACGTGAATTAAAATAGAAATTGCTTATTATGATTTTTATTTATATTAAATAATTTAACTTGTGTTTCAACAGTAAAAGGTTGGAAGAATAACGAAAAATTCATCGATGAAAAACCATTCGAGAAGTGGAGTGTTTGAGAAATAAAGAATTTCCTACTTGGTTTAGAATTCATGTAAGGTTATTTTTTGTATGTGCATGAGTATTAATATGCATTAATTATTATCTTAATTGCAAGATACAAATTATGGTTATTCAAATTTGTTAGGTAAACAACCTTCGTGATGCTGGTGATTTGTCAATTTCTGAAGATTTAATTCGGTTAGCAAACGGTCCAAGTAGGGTTGTGAAGCAATATAAGAAATATGTTGTTAATGGCTATAGGTTTCGAAGCAAATTAATTGATGAAAGATACAAAAATCAAAATTGTGGTGTCTTTGCGAATGCTGAAACTTCAAGTTACTCTAGCGTGAGAAACTGCAATCCTATTACAGGAAATGTTGACTATTATGGTGTTTTGAAAAATGTTTATGAACTGGATTATAGATTTCCCCGAGAAAGCGATGAATGAGCTAGTAAAGTAGTCTTGTTTGAGTGTGACTGGGTAAATAATTCTTAGAAGAAAAATGACCAATGTGGATTTAATTTAGCACAACACGGTGATAACTTCATATTGGCTTCACAGGAAATTCATGTTTTTTATGTTGCTGATCCTAAAGAGGCAAATTGGAGCGTTGTTGTTAAAACTAAGCAAGAGATTATCATGATGTGATGGATGATGACGATGGATTCGACATAGATGATTATTATTCAACACCTAATCTTGACGATCCTAACTTGGACGATCAAGAATTACAAATAAGGACAGATGTTCGGGGGTGTACACGTTAACAAAGTGTTACCATTGCATGTTGCAAATGATGAAATACTTGAAGCGGACAACCTTAGTGAAGATGATGATACAGAAAGTAGTGATACAGAGAGTGATAATTAAATTTAGTATAAGAGTTATAAGTAAAACTATGTAAAAAAATTAATGTTTTGTTATGTTTAATTCTTTTACTATCTATATGAGATCAGGATAAGTTATTTTTTTCGTCTCCATTTGAATGAGGTCAACTTTATGTTATTTACTTAGTCTCTTTTGAATATTTTCCATTTTTTCAATATTTCCTCAAACTAATATATAATAGTTCTCTATATGGAATCTAATAATATAATGCATCAACTTTAGTATCACGAACATTTGTAGGAGCTAATAACACAATTTATGTGTTAACAAGTTATTTTCTATCATTTGTCAATTTTGATTTTTACATACTATTCGTTGTTTGAAGCTTTCCATTTTCTGTAATTTGAATTGATGGACCTGTTTTGTGTTGTATTTAGTAACTGTGTAGATGAGCAGCTTTGATTCAGATTCAAGTGGTCAGAGCCATTCAGATACCATAGCTGAAAATGGCGGCTTTCAAAACCATGGTATGCGCTTTATGTATTACTATATTTGAGTTAAATACAATTTGATACACCACCATGTATTTTATACGCAAATCATATTTCATGTGCATTACCATATCAGCTACTGCATCTTCATACAATTGTTTTGCCAATGAGCTATTCATTTTAGTTATTTAAAGGATTATGAATCTTTTGTTTAATCCATGCCTTTTAACATGATCACTTCAAATCTGAAATAAACCCAAAACATGATAACTTGTAATCGGTTGCTAAGATTTAATTATGAAGAGAGACGTACATGTCATTGTATTTGGTAAGAGCACTAACCCAACATCATTTCTCTTGTATATGAAAAACATAAACTATGTTTGATAAACTTTCGACAACCAACAGATTTATCTTTAGAATTTTCATTTGTAAATTCATTCATGTGTGAATTAGCACAAACACTACAAAAATTCATCTAATTAGGGACCGAAAAATTAAAACTGAAAATTTTCAGTTCCTACTTAGAGATTGATTAACGACTGAAAGTCGTAGTCTTTACTTTCCAGTATTTATGACTAAAAACCAGTCTTTGATCGGTTTTTATGATTCCATATTGTTCAATGACTGAAATTCAGATTTTAAACAGTGCCTACTGAAAAAAAATATTTTTTGGTCGAGATTCTTTTAGTATTTTAAATATGATGGATATGATTAGTGATCCGTGTCATAGGTTGAAGCAATAAGCTGCAAATTAAGAGGACGTGGCCACTTCCTTCTTTCACGTTACCCACGTATGAGAATTTCCACTCTCTCTTTAAACCTGAAACTTCCTCTCTTTCACACTACGGTTCGTGATCTTATAAACGCTAAAAGTTGATAAACATCAGACATAAAATAAGATCTGCGCGCAATGAAAATGGATAATAGAATTAGATTCTCATCACCTCAAACTGGTGTTCCAATCGGCTAAAAGAAGATCCACCGAGTAGACATAGTTATCAAGGGTTGCAAACAAATCTACGTGGAGGCTCTACATTTCTAAACTTGAAATCTGCAGTTATGATTTTATAATTATTTATGTCCAGGTTCTTTAATATCATCAAATGGCAATTTCTAATAGGGAGCAGTATGGATGGGTGGCCTTTACAATGAACATGCTCAAAACTGTGTACCAGACTGACTCTGACAACGCTGCAAATTCCTATATGGACAAGAAAGCCATGACCCAAAATTTTGGTTCCCTCAGATTTAGGTGCAGAAGGAGTCGGTTAAGAAGCTACCTTCGGTGAAAGTTTGAGGCAAATGAGGAGAGAGAGAGCCGTTGAAACATAGGTATTCGCTGATTTGAAACACAGATCTCTTCGACGCATGTTTTGAATTTCTCCAGCAGACCTTTATCAACCAGTATAGCCATTTGTAAATGTTTCCAAAGTTTTTTTTAGCAAACAGCATGCCTTGTCAGTTATGTAGTCTACTGTACTAGAGTTGAAAGAGAATGACTCAGATTGGTGTTATTGCAAGCTGTTGGCCTTTGCTAATTCGGAAAGCGTGGAGGTTGCAGAATGGTCTACTGTGCTAACTTGGAAAGCATGGCACATGCAATGACAAGAGCATCAATAATACTCAATAATGGCTTCTGTTAGTCTGTTCTAATCTGCAGATGTTGTCTGTTAGTGTGTGCTAATTTTAGCTTATTTTCGCTTGTAGGATGTACACTTTTGGTATATCATATAGTTTTCCTTTATTGGAATCTTGCTTGTATTGTTCAAAATGTACTATATCGGCTTTGTATCATGTACTGTTTGCTTTTGAAAAGTAATAGATTTACAAGTTTTCTAAATATCTGCACATGAATTAATTTAGATGTTATTGTATTTGTGAATATGTATGTATGATTATATACTTATATAGATACATATGCGCATATTAATTTTAAAAATTATATTTAATTTGAGACCGAATAGAAACTGTGTTTTAGTTTCTAAAACTTGGTCTCTGAAAATATTTAAGACTGATATTTTGGTCTTTAGAATTTAAGACCGATAGAGTTCGGTCTTAAATGCTTTTAAGACTTGATAAATAGTAACCGAAACTATAAGTCTTTAATCTATTTTTAACACTATTGTAGAGACTGATTTATTCAGTTAGAGACTGATAATTTCGGTCTTTAATTCAATATTTTTTTGTAGTGAAAGTTGATAGTCTCACCCTTTATATATCACTGCATGAACCCTTCTTTTAAGTAAAACATAATAAACACCGCATTAAAAAGATTAATGATTTTTTCCTCTTCTAAAAGTATTTTAATAACACTAAAATTAACTTAAAAAACAAAACATATGTCAGGGTTGTTAAGCAAAACCCATCTTGCTATTATAAACATATTGAAAATTTGGTGGATCGTTCCCAGATGATGATGCATAACTTGTAATATGGATAATGTGTCTGATTCAGATATAAAATATAGGTTAATAATAAGAAGTTATTAACCAACGTGTTCAATTTAAGACAAGTATAGTCTTTATGTAACTTGAATGCACAGTTGGTTTTATTCTTTTGTAAGAGATATTTGGCCTGTGGCACTTCCAGAACATTACAGCATGATCAATTCTTGTTGTTTCAACTTTCAACTGAGGCAGTTAGATTATGCCCTGACACTTCATCAAAATCACAATATGTTTAACTGTAAAACATTCAGCAATCGCATTCTATTTTGTTCAGATGCATAAAAGTTAGGTGGTACTCACTGAATAATTAACAGAATTAATGATAACATTTCTTTTCAAGTGCCAAATAGTTTTTGTATGGTATGTTTCTCGTTTTGTTCGTTTAGGATATGAAATTAAAGAGTTATTTTTGGCTACTTTCTTTTCTCCTACCCATACTTTCAAAGGGATGTATAGTTTCAGATGTTTCAAGTATGAATAATTTCACTTCTCCATCTTATTGCAATAATTTCGATTTATGAATGCCTCAGCCCATGTTTTAAAAAATGCTACTAGTCTTCAGTTGTCCGCCTTACTGCACTAAGAAGCTGAGACGTGCTTTCAATAAGTTACAATATAGAACTAAAACCGATGATGTGCGCTTTGGTCATATAAAAAATTGCAGTACACATGTTGCTGAATATGCGACTTTGCTTTTAAGCATGAATGGTTATTAGTATGTCAAGCTTAAGAGAACTGAAAAGAAAAGGATAGACTATTTAATACAGTTTGATTAAAAGATATATGAACTATTCTTCATTGCAATATCCATTGTTATTTGTAGGATCGTTGAGAAGAAATGGGCATGGCTATAACAAATCCAGTTGGGCTAAGTTGGGCAAAGAGAGCATAGAATTCATGAACGACGGATTATGCATTGTTCCAAAGGATGCCAGGTTAGCGAGGTTCCTTGGTAGCTTGGCCAGAAATTACAATCTGCTTCCTTTAACATTTACAGATTGGAGATCGCATGATGACGAAAAAATAAAGGAAATATGGAAAATCATATCGGTACGTTATTTTAAAATAAAGGTAGATGTTAAGACATATTGTCAGCCTTGACTTTTAGTCGATGTCATTGCATTTTGCTACTTACATGAGCTTATCTCTATATATTTTATTCGGTTCGTGGATTATATGGAATTTGGTGTGTTATATTGATGGAAGAGAACTGGTTGCTCAGGGGATTGACGGTGTTGATCCTAGACTGTGTAACGATGTTGACGCTCTTGTTTATGAGTCGGCAGCGATTGAGCGAAGCATTGCTCAGGTTAATGTTCAACATAGGATGGAGTTAAATGAATGTGATGTCGATTATTACAACACTTTAGACAGCTCAAATGAACTCTCCTCGGGTTCAGATTGTATTGTGGATGGATTAGCAAGGTTATTCAGTGATAGTCTGGTTTTTGTGTGTGTTGGTGCAGCGAAAATCAAGTCAAATAGTGGTAATATGAGTAAACTCAATTCGGTAGTAGTAGACCTATCAAAATATGGCTCTACCCATTTACCCAATCTATTTTACCCTAATTACAATCCTGTTGGGTCAACCCATTTATAATTTTTATATTAAATTGGTCGTAAAATGGTTGACCCATTTTTAAAAGAGTTACAAATAGGTAACCCACTTACCCGTTTAATTTTGCTTACATACGATGATACGAAGTCGCTATTTTTTTGTAATATTAAAATTAGGGGAAAATTCCATATTTTCCAACATTAAAAATTGGGGAAAATAAAAGAACTATTTCTAATAAAAGGCCAAAATTATGAAATTAAAAGTAATAAAATAATTATTTGAAAATAATAATTTTAAAATAAAAAAAGCCAAAATTACGAAAATACCCTTCATTTTGGAAAAAATGAAAAAATTTCAAAAACTCCAGAAATTTACGAAATGAAAAGTAAAAAAATAATTATTCGAAAATTACGATTTCTAAAGCTAAAAATGTAAAAATTACAAAAATACCTTTCATATCGAAAAATTGAAAAAAAAAATCAAAAAATTATGAAATGAAAAGTAATAAAAGAATTATTCGAAAATAATAATTTTTAAAGTTTAAAAGGCCAAAATTAGGAAAATCCCCTTCATTTTGAAAAAAGTTCAAAAAATCTAGAAAATTACGAAATGAAAAGTAAAAAAAATTATTTGAAAATTATTTGAAAATTACGAAAATACCCTTCAATTTGAAAAAAATTAAAAAATCCAGAAAACTACAAAATGAAAAGTTAAAAAATAATTATTCGAAAATTACGATTTCTAAAGCTAAAAATGTACAAATTACGAATATCGGAAAAATGAAAAAAATTCAAAAATTCAAAAAATTACGAAATGAAAAGTAATAAAAGAATTATTCGAAAATAATAAATTTTAAAGTTAAAAAGGCCAAAATTACGAAAATACCTTTCATTTTGAAAAAAGTGAAAAAAATCTAGAAAATTACAAAATGAAAAGCAAAAAAATAATTATTCGAAAATTATGATTTCTAAAGCTAAAAATGTAAAAATTACGAAAATACCCTTCATATCGGAAAAATGAAAAAAATTCAAAAAATTATGAAATGAAAAGTAATAACATAATTATTCAAAAATAATAATTTTAAAGTTAAAAAGGCCAAAATTACGAAAATGTCCTTAAGGTTGAAAAAAGTGAAAAAAATAATTAAATTTCAGAAAATCCAGAAAATTATGAAATGAAATGTGACACCGGACGTCCGTTAATATCAATCACAAAGGGAATGCATTAAGTTTCATGAAGCGTTAAAGGTAAACATAAACAGAAATATTACAAGATAGATAAAAAATGACAGTGGAACTAAAACTTTATTTATAATAAAGCATCGTGGTTTAAAAACATCACACGTCTGAAATACACAAAAACCATTACAACATAAAAACTACTGTCTTGTACTTTGAAACATCACAGTACATGAAAGAAGCAAAATTCCCCAAATCAAATATAGCCATAGCAACAAGGATAGGAGCTTGAGCTATACATCTAGCAGCTCCAGCAAAATGTAAGCAGAATCACGGTCAAGCCTGAGTGTTCCCGCACTGGAAACCTGGGTTTGGGGGGGACAGAAGAAAGAAGAGGAAACAAAAAGGGTCTGCATAAAGTCTGGCGAATCCAGTTACTTTTAGCAAGTAAATAAATAAAAGTAGCATGACAAATGCCGATGGTGGCTGGCTGGCCCTACTCTCAATAATTTGGTGTATCACACCTTGACTTTCCATGTAACAAGATCTTGCCCTAAATATTTTTCTTAATAAATGATGCCACAAAGACTCAAGATTTTTAGTTATGATGGTTCAGTCGATCAAATTGTGAATTTTCTATAAAAACTTTACACATTCGATAAAAACCAATATTCAAACATATTGAAAATATAGATGCTATGTAAACATGATGTAAATAACCTTTGAAGTCTGCAACTTAAAATATATATTGTTGTATTGCACAACCGAATTTGCTTGTATACATTGTAGCAAGGCAAATTAACAGAAATTAAGCAATAAAAAACTTGAAAAAAAATTCAATGGTCCTGGAGTAGCTAGCAACTATGGAAAATGTAATAGTATACTTTATTTTTAGATTTAGTTTGTAACACCCTACCTCTATACCCATATTATCCAAGAGTATTACTAAGTAATATTGTCAAATAATACAGAGAATGAGGCTGTAGAGGCACACACATGCAAATTCTCTTGGACTAACGCTAGTACGTATTAAAATTTCTGAATTATCACTTACTCTTACGTACTCAATTTCGGTGCAAAACAATTACACGCGTACCTCCAGAACAGAATAATACATAATATACATGAATACAGAGATCACAGAGTCAATCGCATCGATAAATAACAGTGAATTTTTTGATCTAATTTTATTTATTTTCTTTAAAACATAATACAAACGGGAATAAAATAGAATTACATAGGGAGAAGGATAAGGAAAATAAAAAATGCAGTTTAGCCAAGTAAAATCGATGGTTGGATGTTGATTAGAAGGTCCACCTGGGTTCACGCACAACTGAACTCTGATTGAATATTGAAATGTAGTGATCCATGGAAAGCAACTCGTGCAAAATGTGCTTTAGCTTATGTGAAGTGAACCAAAGTTTTGACATGATTAATCATCCCGATGTCTAACTCATGCTTGTTCATAAAACATGCAACGCTTAGCTGAAGTTTATTTTAGCTAGCACCACCTTTAGCAAGCAAATGATTGCACTTTCACACATTTTTGTTTGAATGCACGTTTGAGTGGTTAGATAAAAAGATTATTTTAGTTGGTTTTGATAACAATTCTTTCATCCTCAAATTGTGTGTGTCCATATGTATCTGGCTAATCATAATTATTGACTTGTTGTATAAAATACTAAATAGTGAAGACCACACTCAAAACAGACGGTTGAATTTCATTAGTACAGAGGTTACATGAATTTATCATAAAGAGGATTTGATCCCCTACCAACTCTATCAATTGTTGTAATAATTGGTTATAACAACATTGTGTTGCTGGCCATTAGTATTTTGTTTTGTAATTTACTTCGGAAAGAGGTTAAGTGAACTCAGTTATGTTGAAGAATGAAATTTTGATGACAACAACCTTGTTAACATTGATGATTATAAATACATACTAACATCTTTATTCAGAATATATATATATATATATATATATATGCATGATTCATATGTAGGAAATAAATACTGAAGACTGTACAGTTAAGAGTTTTTAAGAGATTCAAGATTTCAAAGGAGAATTAAGACACATGAGTATCAAGATTTCAAGAGTTCAAGATTATCAAAGTATTAGAGTCTAGTTAGTATGTAAAACTCTGATTAGTACTCTCAAAAATCTGTTTCTAAATTATCTTTATAAAATTGATTTCAAATTATTTCAAGCTCCTTTCAAAATGATTTTAAATCATCCAAAGATTTTTACTTACGATTACAAATATGTAAGTTACTTATATAGTTTATATATATTGTTAAGTTGTATAATTATATTATACATGTTTATAATTGTATTACATATCATTTTTATATATATTATCATATTTTTAAATAATATTTTATATGTTTTTATACTTTAGAAATTATATTTTAAACAACTAGTTTTGTTTCTAAAATTTCCAAAATATATATATTAGCTTAAAATACTTTGAAAATGGTTTAAAATTCAAAATACAATACATATGTTGACATACACTTTTACACATGTTGACGTATAATTGTCACAAATTTTAAATTCATATAGATGTGCCTTTTCATATTTAAAACGTTCCAGGAATAGTTGTGTCCCATGGAACATTATATAAAGGATCTGATTTCGAACTTTTTCATAAGATATCATCTCCTTCCTCCCTACTTTACTTACCACCATTATTCTTCTTAATTTTCTATATTTCTAAATTTATACTATGCCAATTACAATACAATGTTAGAGTTTATGCCCTAGAGGCAATCCATTTGATGAGGTTGATAACACTGCTGAAGTTATTATTTTATTTGAAATAAAATATTCTGTTTTGTTATATTTACTGTGTAATATAAATGTTAACAAAAAAGAAGTCTTTAGAATTATAATACGGAATTATATAGTTCAAGTAAGTGACTTGAATTTCAGATTATATAATATATTAATTACTATAATTCTTAAATGTCCCTAGTCAAGTTTTATTGTTTATATAGGACAACAATAAAACATTAATGTAAAAACCCGTAACTTCCCCGGTGAGGAAAGCGCGGATAGTTCGAGAACAAGCCACAAAAGAACGCAAACAGAAGAACATTTCATTGTTTATTACAACAATTCCATCAGAATACAAGAATATACAGAGTATGAATAAATGTTACATAGAAAATAATAGAGATTTAAATTACATTTAAATACATCGGATAGTTCGAGAACAAGCCACAAAAGAACGCAAACAGAAGCACATTTCATTGTTTATTACAACAATTCCATCAGAATACAAGAATATACAGAGTATGAATAAATGTTACACAGAAAATAACAGAGATTTAAATTACATTTAAATACATCGCAGCGTAAAATAATACAAAACACAACTAGAAGGAGATATATGGAAAATAATACAGCTGGAACGATATCCGGAAAGCTTTGTATCCGTATATCTCCTTCTAGTTGTGTTTTGTATTATTTTCCGCTGCGATGTATTTAAATGTAATTTAAATCTCTGTTATTTTCTGTGTAACATTTATTCATACTTTGTATATTCTTGTATTCTGATGGAATTGTTATAATAAACAATGAAATGTTCTTCTGTTTGCATTCTTTTGTGGCTTGTTCTCGAACTATCCGCGCTTTCCTCACCGGGGAAGTTACGGGTTTTTATAATTAAGAAAAGTATGTTGTTTGACTGATGATCACATCTCATTGATCATTAATATACTTGTCAAGACATAAATACGTATTGGAGAATAGCGTATTGGGCTGACCCAACATGAGAAAACTACATGAAATATAATTAATAGTTTCATAAGTTATTGTCATAGTGACAGTGATGTAATGGTCCTCAGACCTGAAATCATTATAATCTTATTCTAGGAAATTTGTGTTTTGATATCATCAAAAGTTACTCGTAATAGTGTAATGATAACGGTGATTATTGGATACATCTCGAATTAGATGAAAATTATGAGCGATCTAGATTGGATTTAACCCTACAATATATATTGTAGTTATATCCATGGGCCTCTTGATTGAGTGAGAATGTGAAATGCATGGTCATGCTCAAATATTGATTTGTTTTAAACAGTCTACTCATCGATCAAAATAAACGGATTAAATCATAAAGAGGATGATACGATCCATGCCTCGAGTTTAATCCTGGATATATTGGTTAAAAGGACTATATTACATTGATACACTGGTCATAGAAAGGTTGTATCTAATCATTGATCTTATTATAACTTGGGTAGCAGCGATGTATTGCTAGATGCCAATCATTGTTTATAATTTAAATACGATATAATTATTGCTAACGTCATAATAACCTATCGGGTCACACACTTAGAACGTTATAAAGAAATAACATATATTGGGTAAATAAAATATCAAATTTGTTGATATTTTATATTGCATTGAAATGGTATTAAGTGGTTCCCTTAATTGATGGAGCACACTTGGATTTATAAGGGTTTGACCATTCCCTTTTAAAGATAGATGGAACCATCATTTTATTGGATATATTAGATTAAAAATAAAAACCCATAATCAACCTTTCCCCACAAACCTAATTTATGGCGGCTAGCACCTAATTTTCTTTTTCTTCTTGAGTTGGTCGAGATGAAAAGTGTTCGTGTTGATAACCAATAAAGAGCTGGTGATTTGCTGTGCTTTTTGGATTCGATACTCCATCATCTTCATCTTGGTTCGAATACATCTGGATTTATCTCAAAAGGTATAAAATCTAATTTTTGATTCAGTTCTATTTTAATTTATTGTTATTGCATAGATCCATTCATTCTAAATGTTAAAATTTTGGTTTTGAATAGATCGATTTGACCTAAAATTCCTTCATTATTATCGGAGCATACGGTTGCAATTAATGATATTTTTAAATTAGACCTTGGTTAATACATGTTAGAAATCCCAAATAATTAATTGTGTTAAGATATCTACATTGGTTTTAATTCTGAAGCGATTTGTTTTGGGGTTAAAATTTAGATTTCTCTGCCATAAGCTGTTCCAGTATATTATGAAATAGTATTAGATACTAATTCCATTTACCAAGTGCATGATTCAAACACAGTTAAGCTTTAATTCTATATTCAGATCTGTCAAGTTAAATTAAAACTGTGTATTTTAGTTGTACATTGGATATTCTGTTATATATTTTAATGTGACTCAATTTCTATTTTGATTTAAATCAAAACAACTTTTCATCATTGAACAAAAGATGAGATCTTTTGATATCATGGCCTGAAATAAATCTAGGATAGGAATCTTAGTAATTACTAATTAAAAAAAAAAAAATTGGATCATTGCATAAAATAATATACTATGTTTTGAGAGTTTGAATTAGGCACAGGTAAACTTGATGAATTATAATGAATATATATACATATAAACATAAAAGGCTTTGGAAGCTATTTGTTACTTTATATTGATATGTATATTTCTAAACTGTTTTGTGTATATGTGTACATAGTCACAGACATATATATGCTATATCGAATATAATTCATACATCAGTTTTGATAAATGTTGTTTTATAATATCATTCATAATACCAAACCCATTATCAAAATGTTTGATAGAAATTACGGTTTTATTGAAAGAATGGTTTTGCTGATTGATGAATCAGTAAGATAGCTATATGATGAATTTTGATTCAATAAGATCATCATTGGTTAAATCTGAAAAATCAACCATGTTTTCAAATTGTTATTACTTTGTTAATTAACAAAGAAATTCTGCATATCAACCAAACCCAGCTTTGATTGATCAATATTGATGAGTCATCTTATAAACTGATTTCTTAAATCAGTTTATTACTAGTTAAATATTGAAATATGTTGATTAACCAGATGCGAGCATAAACACTAAAATGATATGATTAGGTGTCTTATAATGATTTGTTTTTGAAATAACTGCATCGTAAATACAGAGTATCACTCTGCTATAAATATAGATTTAGATCAAAAACCTATTTATGATTGACATTCCAGTAATAATTTGAATGATTTTGAATCGCTGCAGAATATTATATAATAAGTCAATTAAGTTTATAAATTTAGCTGGACAAACGATGATGCATGTCAAACTATTATGTGTGTGTGTGTGTATATATATATATATATATGTGTGTGTGTGTGTGTGTGTGTGTTAACACTTCTTATTCAATCCCATCTGGATTTTAATTGTTTTAACAATACAAGTGTGTTGATATTTGAAAGCAATTATAATTCTTCCTATTAACAAATGTTTGAATATGGATTATATATATTTATGTTGATAAATATGATGGAAATCGAATTTTTTTAAGGGTCACTGTAGATTTAGTTTGGTGTTTTGATTTAATGAATATTAGTCTTTTGTAAATGGGCTGAATTGCTATAAAAACAAAAACCTGTTTTGATTTTACCCCTTTGGATCATTCACAAATATATGGTTTTATTATGAATTTGGATATTTACAGTACGTATAATCTGTTATGCTAGATTCAGATTAATGTAAATATGTACTAATTTTATTAGCACATGGCTTTGACCTGATGCATTTTAAACCTTCAGCGAGTTTAACATGCCTTTTACATAATACTGATAATGTTTGTAAAGATAAATTTTGATGTAAGATCTGTTAAGAAATGATATATATATATATATATATATATTAAGGATAACATATTGTATCTTTAATATCTTTGCTTATACCAGAATGCAATGTTATATACTTTATTAAAATTAGGTTGTTTTTCATTTTAAATTCAAAATTTGAAAAAGATTTCAATGCTATATGATAGCTGAAGCATGTATAACTTGATTAAGTTAGGATATATTATTGTGTATAAGATCATTATAAGAAACTGTTATATACTGTAATAGCTTTTTCTTTGGGTTCAAATGCCCCAGTTTTGTTTGGCAATTTTGAACTGTGTATTTTGTTCCTTGATGCTAATATGATTTGAAGTTTTTAGAAAGTGTGACTTTTTCACTTTATTCAAATAAAATTTTAATCTAGGCTTTGAATTTGTAATTTCAAGACATGCTGCAATGTCTAGATCTCAAACCTGCATACCAGATTAAGTATGAAATCATTTCTGCATATATATATATATATATATATAATGACATCCATAACTTGAAATGTGTACATATTTCTAAATTTAGATATTAGATCATACATCAATATTCGTATATTTGATATGGTGTTGCTCATGCATGACATGTTGCTTTTATTCCACAAGCACACTGCAAATTTGATTTGGAAATGATACAAATAGAATATATATACATTGTATTAAGATACATGTATACAATATTCTAATTTTGGTTACACTTGCTAATATTTCATATTTATCATTATGCATTCACAATATAATTGTGAATCTGATAATTTAAATGTTCATTTATATATGTATATTGCCTGGGTTATATATTCGCCAACCACCAAGAACTGAACTAATAATATGGGCCATTGTTTTACTACATATAGGTGTTATATATATGTTGTGTGTGTGTGTCTATATATATATATATATATATATGCATAACTATTAAATACATTTGATGTATTTGAGTCATGATGACCCTGTAAATTAAAATAGTTTTGATCTTGCAGCGGTTTTATTGCTGAAACTGTTTCAGCGGGAACGACAACTCAACAACAGGTTGGGGAATGGTTGGAGGTGTAGTATAGATTAAGGGATGAACAAGTATGACTTATTGTCGTTCTTAAATGTATATGTGTGTATATAAATAATTTTATGTATATGTATCGATGTATATGTATTTGGATAGTGAATGGTAATAAGAAAATTTTGTTTAAGATGTGTACATAAATGTACTCACGATTCTGTAATAAACCCGTTATTATTAACTCTTATAACTGGGTACAATGTACTTATTTGGATATGGTTTTTACATGCTACAAGCAATATATATATATATATGTTGGTTTGCCTGTGTGAAAATATGTACAATTTTATGGTTAGGTTGATATTACTGGAACAAATGTTGTTATATGTATACATGCGATTATGTAAAATAAAGAGTTTTGTATATTGTTGGGTATGTGAAGTGCTATTAATTAAATGGACCTTATTTATGGGCTTTGACAATTAATTTTGGTTTTATACTTGAAACTAGAGATACTTTTATAATCATGAAATTGATAAGATCAATGTTTAGTAAAACACGGTAGCTATGAAGGCTATAGCAGACAAATACATACATACATACATACATACATACATACATATATATATATATATCTTTTAGATGACCTGTGAGATTTGTAAAATTTTCACAACCGAAATTTTGAAATGTTCAAGAAATATACAGGCATGCTTGCTATACCTGGCATTGAATTTAAATACACATATTTCATATATTTTATTTAAATCCAATTTATATTATGAATATAAAATACATATATTATGGTATATGTAAATAAAACTAATATCATTCTCCTACCACTAGTTATATAATCCCTTTAAAGCAAATTTTTGCTATATTAAGTCAAGGCGAGGTCTTCCAATAATACACTCATCAATGTCCAATCTCATTGGATGTAGGTAATGCCAAAGCATTGTGCATCCTTTTACTTTGGTTATATGCGACGGAGTAAAAGTGATACTTGAATTGTATTATTGGGTCTGACTTAACTAAACAGCATAATAAGATTATGGCTTAGAGACAACAGCATGAATTATTCTATATTTAAAGCAAATGAATAATACTGAACAAAATGTTCATCATGCAATCCAAGAATTATATACACGATATAATTGACATAAGATGTCTACCTAAAAGGTTGTCTTTTGGGGATTAGCCAAATTTAGGTCAAGGACAGACTAGATATGGATCTTGGAACATCATTGTATATATATATTGATATATATATATACTGATATATATATATACAGATATATATATATATATAAACAGAGGGATGTTAATTTGAGTGGGAGAGTATTTTAGTTTAAGTTATACATTTATGTTTATATAAATTTTGATTGTCAAAATTTTATATTAAATAAAAATTAAAGAATCAGTTAATATTTATTATCAACTGTAGATATTAAATAATAAATAACTCCAATAATTTAAATTAATCCTTAAGAAGGATAAATTGTATTAAATCAAATTTCTTGATTAATGTTGAAATTTGAGGATTGTCCTCAAACAAATTAAACATAATTGTTTTGCAAATATCGAAGATCTAAAAGAAAGCTGAAGTGTGACTTCAACTAAATAGGATATAAATGTTATAACAATCTACTTATACATCTCTGGTATTAGATACTAGATATGAATCACATATATGTATGTAAATTTACAGAAATTGCAAAATAAGTAGAAATCCGATAAAAGGACAAGTGTGTTGGATCCAGATTAACCCTAGAGGGGGGTGAATAGGGTTTATTAAATTTTAGCAGGATATTAAAAATTATCAGATCACAGAATGCAGCAGAAATAAAAATACAGAAAGTAAATAACACACAAAGATACCCAGCTTCGGCAAAATCCTGCCTACTCCTGCATTCCTAAGGTTTCTACTAGGTGTTATAAACAGATCCCGCTTACAATCCCATGTAAACTCGCAGCGCCTACTCCTGTCCTAACCCTACGCTCAAAACCCTAGACTGATCTAATCCCCTAGATCAGATTTCCCCTGAGTACAACTCCGTAACTAGTAACCCTAGTTTTTACAGACTCTAGTAAACTGCCAGTTAACACCTTAACTGATTTCCCTTAGATTTTACAGATTCTAGAACTGTTCATTTGTTTTACAAAAGAAATTAAAAAACAAAACAAATTAAAAATAACACAAGCTAAACCCTACGAGTTAAAAGGAAGGATCAATCCCTTTTCAATTAAAACACTTAAGCCCATTGATAACTTGGCCATCCCATTTGTAAATGTTGCACCCTTAAAAAAAATTGTCCCGGTTACTTTGAGAAACAGACATGGTGGCGACTAATAAACCTAGGGTTTTTCTCTGATGCTCTAACCCCAATTGCAACTGCTAAGGAAGATGTTGTGACTTCTCTGATTTCTTCGATGCTCTGTATTGCTTGCTCGATCGATTTGGAGCTGATCGAATCCCTAAAAATAGTGAGTTTCCCTGATTTTGTTTTATGCTTAAATTTGTTGCATGTGGATTCGATTATCAAAGGCCAATGATGAATGGTGATTTTATAGGGCAAAATAGAAACCCTAAGTTAACCCTCTGATTTCGAATATAATGGCTTGATTTGATCTTGTGTGATTTCCTCTTTTTGAATGCGAGATTGTTGTGACCATGATTATCGAGATTTGGATGAACCTAGCCATGTATTTTTTCCTTCAATGAATCTGCATGATTTACTTGATTGATAAATTGCCGAGAAATCACTATTGATTAATTTCTGGAACGAATACCAAATTGTTTTTCTTGCCATATATGTTCTTGCCAAACTAAAAAAGAATGACTTGATTTATCGGTCCTCCTTGATTTCATACTTGCCATTTTTGCCTTGCTGATTTAAATCTGATTTGAAACTTTGACTGTTTTCCCATTTATTACTATGCTCAAAACTGGAAACATCTTTAAAACTTGAATGCCAATTCATTTCATATTTGTATTTCTGGAAATAAAAAAACTTGTTGCTCTCTGGCTTGATTGCTTCGAGACCTTGTATGTACACATGCCTTTGACATTTGAAAACTGCACTTTAATGCTTGCCAAAAATTGTGGCCTTTGAATTTCAGTATATGCTGTTGCCACTTGTTTAATCACTTGAACCTTGTATCCTTGCACACTTGTATATGTGTCCATACTTAGTGGCTTGAGTTGATGTACCATGCAGCACTGATTTGTAGCAATAAATTGCTTGCTATTTTTAATCCATGCAAACTTCCAAAGAAATTCATTTATCTTGCATGTTCCATCCTCCATTGATGCATGTGTATGAGCATTCTTGTCTGCACCACTTGTATATCCATGCTTTTGAAAATTGGCTTGCTCTTGAAATTGCTGTTGCATCAAAGAATTCTGTTTGTTTGAGTTCCATGCACACCCTGTTTCACCATCTTGACCACAGTCATGTGTACATTGTGCTCCCTCGAACTTGCTTGTTACTACTGTTCTGCTTTGTGCACCTGACTTCTTTGAAAACTGTACATGTACTATGTTGGCTCGACACTTGCTATGTCAAAAAATTGCTCCATGTTGTATGCTACATTGACTTGCGCTCTTGAGTTCGACCACTTGCTGTTGAGTAGTGCCACTGTATACACAAATTTGTGTGAGTACTGCTGTGATGTTAAAATCTACTCCACCATGTCTGCTTATTCATGTAGTCCATTTTCACATGAAGGTTGATGCATCACCATGAATGTGTGTGTGTGTGTGTATATATATCATGAATACACTGTGTAGTTTCATCCACCATTGTTTACATGCACCTGAAACTTGGTCTGTTTTAACCAGTTTTGCACTTGAACTACCTGCACTTGTTTGCTGTTTCATGCTGTCTTATTGTTGACATTGTTATTCATATATGTACTTGTGGCTTGATGAACTGAAACTGACTCAATCATTTTGACTGTAGCATTTGAATTTTTGTTGCACCATCACTAGTTGCCTGCTTTGACATGCTTTGAGCTTCATCTTGAATTTAAGCTGCTTTGTTTATTCTTGACCATTCTGGTTTGACTTTGTTGACTTGTGCATGACCCACATATTTGCTTTGAGTAGGGCTTGACCATATTTACCTGTACATTTATATATTTGTATATATATACACAACAGTGTGTGTATACATATATCGTGCACGTATGAATTATTTATCAGCAGACTGCTGCACTGTGTTGTGGCTGTTCAAAATCAACTGAATCTGATCAGCAAACCAGTGTAATATGTTGAGGCTGATCAGTGCGTATATACATATCAGATCAAGTCATGAAAAATGATGAAAAACACACCAAAATTCTAAGGCAAATAAAATTTAAAAATAAATTTATATTTTCATATTATTTCTATTGCAGTGTAATGTGTGTGTTTCTGTATGTGACAGATAAGCAGATGGTGACTGGATTGACTGAGCTGTGCAGACAGAAGATTGACGATGATAGAGACTTGTATATAAGAATATTTGTATATGAGTGAGTGTGTATGTTTGTACAAACGAAACTATAAACAGAGTGTATGTAACAATCTATACTATACTATTAAAGCTGAGTATGCTTTCCTTAGCTCAGAGGCGTCCACCCATCTTTCAAGGAAATTCCCCCACGTGTACCTTCAGCTGAACCGTCTGAGCATGTAGGGGTAAACTGGGAAAATTAAACCGAAGGATCGGAGCATTTAGCATTCTTCCCGTATGCGCATAATTCTTCCTTCCCGTCGCATCCACACAGCCAAACCCTAGATATTCACGATTCCCACTTTTATCTTCTGTACACCGTCTGTCATTGCTAGCTCCAAGAATCTATCTTTCTAGCAAATCTGGAGGCATCCTTTTCCGGTGCGCTGTTTGGTTTATCCTTCCGTCGTCGCTGGGTCTTTCTCTTCTCTGCCCATCGGAGATAGTTAACTACGATACAGTATCGACAGTTTGGCGTTCCATTATCCCTCTTCTTCTACCGCGATAAGTATATTTACTTCCTCCTGTAACTGCACGTTAGTCTCTCTAGCTGCGGTTATTTCTACATCGTGCTTCTTGCGGGTTGTTTTGCTTTGATGTATTTGTTGTTATTTCATTCCTCCTGTGAATGGATTCACTTATTTTTGGTTGATTTCTATCGTTCTTTCAATGGTTTATGTTGTTCCCTAGACTTCTCGGTCAGACATTTGTGAAATTAACATTTTTTTCTGTTATCCACTTAGGTTATTAGCCAAGTTGCAAAATAGTCCCGTTGAAATGCATTTCCATCGATCATTACAAGATTTCAAGACTTTTGGCTTGATTTTTATGTACTGTTCTTCTCTAGCACAAATCGATACAATTTTCTGTTTATATTAATATATTTCTGGTGAAAGGTTTGACCTTTCAATGAGTAGGGTTTCAATTTTGCTTTTAGGAATACCAAAGTTAGTGATTTTATAAAACTGTGCAGAAGACTTATCTCCAATTTTCATTTGATTTCGGTCATGCTTTCGTGGAGAGATTAGCAATGTTAATCCTATAGAAAGGTGTAATGAAATATGCAGCTTTTGCCATACTGGATGAATGCCATTTTTTGCATATCAAAGGTTTCTTCCAACAAATATTAAATTTATATTATTTTTTCTGCAAAATCTTTTGTTCAATCTAACTTTAAAATTGGGTATTTTTTTCCAAGATTATACATCTTCCAAACTTTCCCTTCCCCTGCGAATAAAGACATTTTCTCTATCCACATTAGTTTGAACTGTCATTTTAATTTTCTATTTTGATTTTTTGCAAAAATAGTATCAACTTTTGTACTTACTGTACTTTAGCTATGTATTTTTGCTAATTTTAACTGAGAATCATAAAGTTCTGCCTATGGAATTTAATGGTATTGAGTTCCTATTGACCCAACATAGGTGAAATTTAGTTTTTATTGTCATTTATTTTCAAGCTCTAGAAGCATTTATTTACCTTTTCCAAGGTTATAGCCACGCAATTTTTTTAATGGTGTAATAAATTTACAACAATAGAGCATAGAACTTTTCGCTAATTTTCATTTTTCTATATCAAATATCATTTTCAAATTTCAAATTTACCATGTATTTTGTATTTTCATTCTAACACGTTAACTCTTTACCTCTTTATGAAAATAACTTCATGTTTTTTCAATTATCCTGTACTCCAACACACAATTTTTCACTAAAGTAGGTGAAATTGTGTTTTTAACTATCATGTATTCTCAACCCCTAGAAGCGTTTATTTACCTTCTTCAAACCTTTATTTATGAAAAAAAAAAAAATGATAACATTTTCGAGTAATAGAGCACAACTTTTTACTATTTTTCACCCATTTATATCAAATATCATCTTTAGATTTCAAATCTACCATTTATTTTGCTTTTTCATTTTAACATGTTAGCTCTTTGTTTATTTATGAACTTGTGTATTTCAAAGTGTACGATCATTATTCTTTCCAGCTACATTAATGCTTTTAGATGTAAACATAAGATTATTTTTGAAATGTTTTTGTCTAGATTTTACACTCTAAAATTAAAATTGTTAGTAATAAATTTGTAAAGTTTGATTAGTTGAACCTGTGTAATATGAAGCATATTAAAGGATTTGAATTTAATGACCATTTACAGAGGGCACTGAGTCACCTATGATATGCTCTTCCTTTTGTAAAAATATCGAACTTTTTGGCATCATATACTCCATATGCCTATTCATTTTCCCAAGTCAAAATTTTGTTTTTGACTTACTATTTATTTTGTGCAATCTGAAATATTAATTTTTTAGCCACATTTCTTTGCTTTCTTTTGGGTTCAAAGCGGCTTTTTCAAAATTGGAACTGTTAGGTTATTAATTCATTTTTTAATCGTCTTTTGATTTTCAAACTACATATTTCCAACCATTGCATGTACATTGCTTTTCAAGCATTCTGTGTACATTATTTTTCAAATATTATGTGTACATCGCGCTGGGTTCTATTCTTATATTCAAAATATCATTTTTTTGGCTTATACTTTGTTTTAGTCTGTCATTTGATTGTCAAAGTACCATCTTTTCAAGCGTTATGTGTACATCACTTTGGATTGTATTCTTACAGTTTTCCTTTTAGTTTATAAATAAACTTCAATAACTCTAAATATGACTTCTACTCTTTACTTTTCAAAATATACAGGAGCTATATCCGTAGTTTGAATTAGACAGCTTTTCAATTTAGAGTATTCATTTATTTGGCTGAACCTCAAATTGTCTTTTTTAATTTCTTGCTAAATATGAATCTTTTTCTTTTATCCAACAACGAAGACAATTTTTTTATTTTTATTTCAGCAAATCAGTATGCTTTCCTCTTTTTTGTTTTTCCTTCTGAAGCAACAATGAATCGAAAGTTAATATGATTTGTGTTTTTTGTTTTGCTCAGGCATTGATAGTTCATCGGCGCTATGGAAAAACATATAGGTCGTCAGTTGTTGCCTTGGTTTTTCTCTGCACCTTCTATTTTTCTCTCTCGAATTCCATTTTGTTTCAGGCATTTTTGGCACTGACTGCTACCAAATGTAATTTTCAGGCATTTCAGGCATTTCTTGAATTTGTTCACTTTGGTTTCTAAGATTACCTGGTTTATGTTAGCTTTCTAACAATTGATAGAAATTCAATTTACAAATTTACATTGATAAACAAAGGTTGAAGTTGATAAATCACTAAGTTTAAAGCTCAGTTTCTTTTACTGAGTTAATTAGTCAAGCTGAGTTAAAATTTCAAACTTAAACTCCATTAGAAACTCAATTTTAATCTCGATTAAAAAATCAAACTAAGTTTAGAACTCAGTTTTAGTAACTGGGTTTATAACTTAGTTCTAAACTGAGTTCAGGATTGGGTTTGACCTAAGTTTAAAACTTGGTTTCAAACTGAGATATGTAAATGTTGCATTCTCTTAAACAAACACATACAAATCTAGCAACAACAAACTTTTTTCATTGCATATTTACATATCTGAGAAATGAGAGAGCATGCTGCTTATTTTTTTGGGGTGTAGAGATTCAAATAGACTGAAAGTAGAAGTATCTTTTCAGATGATTTCCTTTAATCTTTCTTGGAATGTTCAGTGCTAAATAAAAAGGAACTTGTGAAATTTTATCATTTTAACACAAGCAAGTGGCTCATCAACTAATTTCGTTATCGTGTATTCGTGATGCTAAACTGGAATACAAGAAGGTGCCAAACTTAGTTTTCTAATTTTAAAGTGCATCAATCATTTGGTGCTACTTGCTACTACTTAACTTTCATGCTTTACAAGTTTAATAGAAATTATTTCCTAATTCTGTGATTTGGTTGGCTAAAAATAAAATAAAATTTTATCTTAGGTTTATTCCATTACTGTAGCCCACGAAATTTGTATAAGAAAGAATTCAAGTAATGGAGAGGAAGTAGCTTTCGAATTATTTATTGTCAGGGGGATTATCCTATATGAGACTAAAATTTACAAATTCAGCCTTAGGTTTGATGTAGACCTCAAACAAATTTATTTAACTAGGTTGACACATTTCTGGGTTGAACTCCCTTAAAATATATTTGAGTAATTTTTTTAAACTCATGATTTAAAATTGATTTACTTCAATTTCATTTTAGAATGATTGGGTTAGCTTAATGGTAATTTGTGAACGAACATGAAAATTAAACGATCGTCTTTGATTTGTTTTTCCTGGAAACTAGGTGCTTTATATATAAGTTAGGTAGTACATAACATACTACATGACAAGTGGGGGTTATGTTCCACGTGGTAGTATATACGATTGTCTTCTAAATACTTTATGCAGGTCTTCGTGCAAAATGTAATTAAGGGAGAGTGAAAGCAGCCATGATTCCCAACTTACATACTACTGGCAAGTGGGGGTTATGTTCCACGAGGTAGTATATAACGATTGTCTTCTATATATTTTATGCACGTCTTCGTGCAAAATGCAATTAAGGGAGACTGAAAGCAGCCATGGTTCTCAACATCCTAAGGTTGTGAGTTTTTCGAGAACTGATAATCTTAAAAATAAATCTTATTCATTAGCAGCTCATAATTCGTCTATAGTATTCATTGTTGTAAGATGGCACTAATTAATAAAAAAAGTTAGGTTGTGCATTTCTTTCACCAAAGAGTGTTCAACTATTAATTTAATTAAAATTCTTAAATATCTGCATGAATAACTACATAATCTTAGAATCCTATGATTTTTGCCTTCTTATTTTTATTGATCCATGTGTTATGAATATAAAAGTATGTTGATTATTTAAAAAACATACATCATAATATGATTATTTATATTATTTTTTAGCATCCTTTACCTTGATATCCAATTTCCCCCTTTAACAGTTAACCTGTTTTCTATCATATTTTTTTTGGTAGTGCCTACTTTCACAATTTTCTTAAATATGCTTAGGTAATAGAATTTTTTTTATTGGACTACAAAGCAAGTATGATGATTCAAATAGTGTAACTATTTTATTAGGAAAAAGAGGCACATCAAAGTTACAGTACTAGAAGCTGCTGAAGCAGCAAAAAATTCTTAAGAGAAAAAACAAGAGAGGGAGATGAAGACAAATGCAGCCAAACTGAAAATGATGAGACCGAAACAAGAAAAATATTAGACAGCTTGAGGTAAAGCTAAAGCAAAAGCAAAAGGAAAGAATTGAGAAAGAAAAAGTAAGTAGATACTGAAGCAAAGAAGTGGTTAAATTCAGCTGAAAAGGCTGGACAAGAAAGAAAAAGACGATGAACTGAAGAAACACGAAAACGTTAAAGTGCTAATGACAAAAATATGAGATAAAAACGTGGTACTATTTTATTTTGATGTCTGGTTTTCTTACTCAGTTTTTTTTATTACTGAATTTCGAGTGTTAAACATAATAAAACCTTACGATGTTAAGAAAAGAAAGAGAGATAAAAATTAGCGAAAGCGAAGAAACGAACAAACTTTCAGAATGGGAATACAACAGCATGCCTGTTATCTAGAGACACTGCGTTAATCTGTCAAAATTGACTATGACCGATTTAGCGGTTTCCAGGCAGTGCTCTGTTTCAAGATGATCACTTGCTCCTTTTTGTTGCATGTTTGTTCACATGTTTTCCGCTGATGGATGCGTCAACTACTGCACAAGGGAACCTTTGAGCAAAAACCATTCAAAATTACATTACCAATCATCGTATTAAATAAGCTGCACAGTGGAATTGGCAGTATATTAATGGTCCCAGTGTTGTACTTAAGTCTATAACTTTTTACTGAACTTCATTTTATATGGAGGCTTTGTTACGGTTTTATTTTGATGCACTTAAAACTGACTGCAAATTCTATACCAGTTTAGCAAATATGCATATGGAATGCATTTTGTATTGATGTAGTATTTTAATGATCCCTATGTTGATATGCACATTTTGATAGGATGGTTTGCAATTTTTTTTTCTTATAAATTAGTTTCTCAGGTTGTTATATCTACCCAATAATAGATATCTTATATGCTAATACTTGATGAGTTTTCCAGTTGGCCACAGAGTTAACCATAACTTTGCTTTGGTTTTGTTTTGTCGGAGCCTTATGCATTAAGGTTGACAAATGTTTTCCATTGTTTCGGCATGGTATCTAACATGAATCTTCTACATGCTTTCTTTGGTTAGCAATTTTTTTTAAGCACATGCGTACCTAACTGTAATGCTACTATCTGGTAGTATATATGTGAACTTTTTCTTCTTTGTCTCCATATGCATATTTTTCTTTTCTTTTAGCACCTTACATGTTGACACACATTTGATGAATATGTATACATGCCATTACCATCAACTCCTGTTTTTTGATGTGTTCTCCATATGAATTTAATATTTTTCTATGCTACTCCATTATACCAGTGGTATTTTGGAGGATTCTTATATAAACAGAATTTGTCCCCATGGGCATGCAGTGTTATATATTTTCCATTTCTCTTGGTTAACAATCTTAAGACTAATATATTAGTTTGCACGAATCATATATGGACCTTCTATGGGGAAATGAATTTTGATTTGAATTCAATACTAAATTGCAAGGAGGAAGAAAATGAAGATTGAACAATGATTGTACAAGCAAAGTATTACTACAACCCGTGTGCGAAGCACGGGTTCACACTAGTGTTGAGTAATATATCAATGAAATGTATAAATAGTGGAGTTTATAAATCTGTACTGTTGAATGTTGAAATAAAATATTATATTCAAACAAAATACTGTTTGAATATTTAAATTCTTGTCCAGTAGTATTTTATTTAAATATAAATATTATATTTTTGTCTATGATGTAGAAAATCAGTTCAATCAATAAATGTGTTTGGCAGTGAATATTGAACTCCTCCTATTCGTATGCTCCCCCTATAACTATGCATGTGTTAAAAGAACTGAATAAGAATGAATTTTCAAAATTTAAACTATTTTATAAAATATTCACTCATAAATCCAAATCCAAATCCATTCTGCCCTTTTTGTTATCATCAAAAGGATACTGAATTTAAAATATAAATGAAAAGTGACTAAGAATAAAATTTCAGCTTAAGAGGAAGAACGGTCATCATAAATCACAATCAGCCAAATAAAAATCATAATATTCTAAGAACTAGTGGCATATTTCACATTGTAGAGAATGACGGATTTACGATGAAATTCATATATAATGGAGAGAGTTATAAAAATATGAATTCCAATTATTTTCAAAAGAATTTTATAAAATTGAGCATAAAAACAGTGATGGATTTAGACTATAATTAATAATTCAACTTAAGTGACAAAATCGAATAATCTCATATCCCAATAACTATCAATCAATAAATCATAATACTTCACAAGATTTCCACACATTTCACAGATTAGGAAAAGGATTGATAAACTGGTGTTTATACACAAAGGAGAATTTCAGATTAATTTCAATTTTCACTACACCAAAACAGGGGATTCCCAACAAGTATAGATGTTACAAATAATTTCAATAACACTTTTGAGTGTCACCAACGGCCTGTGAGGAATTTCCTGTAATCATTATAAGTGTTACAAACAGAGTAACTGCTAACACTTATAAGTGTTACAAACATATTCATTGCTAACACTTATAAGTGTTACAGACATATTCATTGCAAACACTTATAAATGTTGGAACCATCAGATATGGTAACACTTATAAGAGTTACAAACATATTCATTGCTAACACTTATAAATGTTGGAACTATAAGATATGGTAGCATTTATAAATGTCAGTACCATAATCCTACTAACTCTTATAAATGTTGACGTACATAAATTGCTAACACTTATATGCATCACAGTACAAAATTAAGTTCTTTTCTATTTTTTGCACAATTAATATTAAAATTCTCAAAATAAATGAATATAACATATCTTTATGATTTTCATATCACATATACACTTCGATATCTCAAATTCAACAATGTCACATTTCCATAATACTCAAATATGAGCTACATGCTTTCGATTTCAAAATACCATAATATCATGTCCAAACTGTAAAATATAAATGCACTCGTCACATTCCAAAAACTTCAGAGATAAAGATCATTGTCAATGTCACACGTTTTTGCTTTCTCGTTGCCATTACATTCCAAATTATGTTTTATTCCTCCTCCATGAGTGCCTGCAAAATATAAATGCACTCATTTTTATAATAAAAAATATTAGAAACAACAAGTTGCAATGGAACATTTTTCATTAAGGTGATAGATACATACATCAACAATCAAAAACCAATCCTAACAACGGCATATCCACCAATCAAGTAAATAGCTTAAAGATCACTCATAAATAGATATGCTTTTGCTGAGTACAAAAATAAATAGGAAAACATACAGCCTTGGTCATACTAAGTCTATCAATAATGCTTTAAGTTTTCGAAACTGAGTTGCAAACTCAGCTTCGAAAACTGAGTTGCAACTCGATTTCGAAAACTGAGTTGCAAAACTTGGTTTCGAAAACTGAGTTGCATAACTCGGTTTCAGAAACTGAGTTGCATAACTGAGCTGTTTACTTAATTAGTGTTCCAGAAATTATTGGGGCGTGATAAGTTCAACATTCAACATCAATGTTCCAATACAGAAATATCATCGTCGCGAAACGAAGAGCGAGGCTCGATTGCGAAACAGAGCGCGAGGCTCGGTCGCGAAACTGAGCGCCTCAGGCACAGTTTTGAAACTGAGCCTCAGTTGGCTCAGTTTCGAAACTGAGGCTTAGTTTGCTCAGTTTCGAAACTGAGCGCCTAAGGCATAGTTTTGACACTGAGCATTAGTTGGCTCAGTTCCGACACTGAGCACCGCAGGCTCAGTTTCGAGACAGCCCCAGTTTTGCGACTGAGCCTGGCTCAGTTGTGAAACTGGGGCTCTGTCTCGAAACCGAGCCTGCGGCGCTCAGTTTCGGAACTGCTTGAAACTGAGCCGCCCAGTTTGGCTCAGTCGCATAACAGGTATAAATATGTTTCTATGACAGAAATAAAACTAACTGATATCTTCATATAAATAAATTTAATTAAATACAGCGTGTGCATTCCCGGGAGGACAGAAGTGCAGAAATAGTTGATAAACAGTAAAGATGGACTACAAAAGTACTAACCAAATCAGTTTTACACTGCATCGTTTCATGTCTTCTAATACTGAGAATGCCATCTTCAGGTTCTTATTTCCAACAAGTACCTGCCAACAAATATATTGATTTATGCATAATGAACGAAATAAAGATTATAGAGTTATCTCGCATAAATTGGAATTAGCTGCAAATAAATAAATAATGATATACAAAGAGTCAATACAATGCCAAAGGCATAATAAGGCAACAACACAGCTATTTAATCAAATTTCGAATGAATAAGAACTATGATCATTCTTCAAGTGTCAGAACTACTTTCTATTCAATTTCTCCACAAAAAATGTTAAACTAAAATGAAAGGTTTGTTAGAAGAAGCATAGAAAAAAAATTGTAATGAGAAATAACAACCCATTTATGTTGAAACAGCTATCTGTGCTCATTAGGTGCATGGCATTTTGGTCCAAACACAAGAACTTCAGTACTCAGACTTCCCCACTTATAAATTATTCTCATTTGTGTACATGACTTTGATTAGCCATAAAACAATGTTGTTAACTGCAAAATATTTAAGTACTGTAAAAGAAATTTATGAATGGAACAGTATCACTTTTCTGTGTGCCGTATATATATGAATCAATTAACAGCAAATTTGGCAGAGAATTAAACTGAAACGTCACATATGCTGAAGCTATTGAAACATTCACATATGGTATCTAACATGGTTTTTAATGACTTTCCATGATATATGACTGTAATGAACGAGTAACAATCAGATAACATACCTAATACTTAACCAAAATGCATCAATTTTCAGTAGTGAAAATCCTGAAAACGGAGCTACCTTTTGCATTGAAACTTTGCGAAGAAAATTGAAGTTACCTCCTGGATTTACTGTTTGAAGAAAATCAAACTTTATGGTTCGCTTGTAAATCATGTGATAATGATACTGACAGGAATATTGCTAAATTCTAAAGTCTTAGTGATATTTTTGATGAATTCAATTTTTTTTTAAAAAAATTCTTCTTAATCTGTTTCAAATAACTTATGTAGTAATCTATGTTATGTTTATTTGTATGTAAATCTGTCAAAATTTTCTACGTAAATGAACTCAAATGATTTATAATTAGATTTTTTTTTAATTATTCATATGCACGCTTGACTAAAAAATTAAAAAAATATGTATATACTATTCATAATTCTCATTACAGTGAGAAAGTAGAATAAAGCTGCCCAAGCAATGACAGTAACAGTAGGTTTAAAACAGAAAATTCATAAATGATAAATTGTCACATGCCATAAGCTTGGGGTAAATAGTTGAACTGCATCTTTCCTTAAGTGAATAGGTGGTGTATATTTAAATCATTAGTAATTGATCATTAAATTTTGTAATAACCAATTTCAGATAGAGAAAAACCGTTTCCCCATATTTTAAATGTTTAACATTTTTCTTAAAGATCAAACTTTATACTCATGCACAACTTAACATCGTCAATTATACATAGAATAAAGTTTGTATCCTTTTTTTAATCTAATCACTTCAATTCATATACTTCACCAGCTTTTAATTATGTATAGAGTACCGAGTATTGCAAGCTCAGCCATACAAACAGTTTTACATTCTCCCAATTATGTAGTTTATTTCCTATAATTTATAATTGATTGATAAACAGTGCGCAAAAATATGACAGTGCTCCATTGTCTATACACCCTATTGCAAGCTCATCCCCTATGTGTTATATATATATATATATACATATATATATATATATATATATATAATAAATAAACACCCTATTGTATATACATATACATACATACATACTTATACACATGCATACACACAAATACACACACATGTGCATACATACGTTCATGCATATTCATCTAATAATGATTTTTAAATTATTTGCCGCAACAATATGATAAAATATAAACTGCTATTTAGTAAATTTCAATGCAAACAAGACTGAGCAAGGAAAGGATAGAGGAGGAAGCTGCAAGACTTGCATATTAGAGATAGTGGAAAATAAAACATGTTAGTACAAAATTGATTAATTATCAACTTGGTTTTACTTTACTTCCAAATTCAAGCCTGTAATACAAATCTTCCTCCAAAAATTACTATAAAGTTGGGTACATTTGAATTCTTACGTACTTATTAATATATCCAAACAAGTTCCCTGGTTCACATTATCTTATTATTTGCACAGCTGAATTCTTTGCCATGATTATAAAACAAATGACTGCCAACTAGTGGCCAAATAAGTGTGAACAAATTTTTTATATTGATGATAAAGAAAGATATTAAGCCATAATAGCTACTGCATAATAGCTACTGCCATAAACAACAGAATAAGAACTTAAATATGAATTATTTTATTTGTAACCATGATTTCTTGACATAGTTTGTAACCAAATACAAATAAACCCATAAGCTAGTTTTTAGAAACTCTGTAAAATGGTATGAATATTAACTCTTCATCTTCCACCAGAAATACCCGGAAATCCTCACTTCGCTTTAGTCCTAGGTGAGAAGTTATCCAATTTATAAATATGTCCAGCGCTCGCCTTCTCATCTCGATAAATTCAGCACTGAACCTAAATTTTTCTGAGTCGCATAAGATACCGTGAGCATGACAACAAAAAGGTTAATGAAATTAATGATCAGAGCAAACACTTAATTTCTCACAGGCATAAAATATACAAAAATAGTTACCTATATCGTTCTTCTCTGGTACAGGAGGAATGAACACTCCTTTGTAGTTCTTGGCAAGCCTATCACGTAGCCGGATGAAGTCACTACAATGTCTGATTACAATCTTTTCTTGCCCTTGATATTCAGGGAAATTTGTCTGGTGAACAATTAACTTGTGAACATTACGCACACGTTAACAACTACCACTGAAAACCAAAGCTCAACAGAAAACAAAAAATTATTTGCTATATACTCAAAACCACATATGGTAATTTCCCATATACTCAAAACCACCTACGGTAATTTGTAATCCAAAGTACATTTATAAAAAACATCACTTACTGGAGCTCGTATTCGTATGTGCCAAAAAATCATGTCTTTAGTTCTAAAATCGAGAAGTCAAACCTATGTCTAACCGAGAAGCGATTTTTGTTCCCAAAATTATTCAGAAAAGGGGTTATTTGAGTAAAACAAAGAATTAAATAAGCATACTTTCGTGCAAGACAACAATGAACACCAAATTGGAAAGAAAAATCGCTTGGAGTAGAGGCTTGAAATCGAACGGCCTGAAGTGAGCTCGTAACCGAATCGCCTAAAGTGAAGGTCGATTTGCCAGATTTGGAAGAAGATTTGCCAGATTTGGAAGCCGATTCGCCTGACTTGGAAGCCAAAATCAAATCGCATGAAGTCCAAAATCTTTTTTTTTTCCAGCCGTAATTGTTGTGAAGGCAAAGGGATAAGGGTTACGGGCGAGAAACATGCCATTTTACTTCTTTGCCCCGATATTATTTCAGATCAGTTGATTGTCCAACGCTAATATACGTTGTAAATAAAATAAGTGTACTGGTCTATTTTTGGTGACACTTTTTTTCCTTACCAACGCTTATTAGAGTGATTAGTCTACAACGAAAATAAGTGTTGGCAATCAAAAAAATTAAGTGTTACGAAATGGCTGTTATGGTGTAGTGTTTATAGCACATTATTTCCTTTTATTTTATTTTTTATTTAAGTGCACACTGACCATGCATAACCAGAGCTTGGATTTTTAAATGAGGTCAGTCGCAGCTTACATTATAAGTTGTCTCTTAACCATGTGTGACCATAGCTTGGATTTTTAAATGAGGTTAGAGACACACTTATATATTAATTATATATATTTATCATTTCAGCTTTAAAAGGAAAAACTCCTCGGTATATAAAACCAATATATGGATGATAGAAAATGGGGTAGGTACATAAATGGACTGTGAAATAAATTTCTAAATTAATTATATTATGAAATATGCTCGACTGTACCGGGATCATTGAAAATTTTCAATTATCACTAATTCTGAAAAATAACATAGTCCCATTTCTATCACATATATTTCCACTGTTTATTCAAAAGATTAAAAAGATATTAAACTCTCCACATTAATATAAACTCATAATGGATGACAGAAAGATGATAGATAAAGGAAATGGTAGTGAAATAATTGCCAATTCAAAGATATTATAATAAATGTTCAACCATAATGAAAATATAAATAAAATCTCTTCTTGTTGTGAAATATACTACAGTCACAATTCATCACAATTTCAAAATCTAATAATAATTTTGATGAATTATAAATACAGTTCAATTTTGATATTGATTTCAATTACTGAATGAATAATCAATTAATAATTTTAAAATTGAAAATCAATTATAAGAGGAATTTAGAGAGATATATATACAAGACTAAAAAAATATACAGAACGAGAATAAGATCAATAAAAAATTTCAGCACTTCCTAATCTGATACCAATTGGTGTCTTTATTAACAAATTTTAATAAACAAAGCTCAACCAGACAAAATTAACAAATTTGGCGAATTTATTAGAGCTGCAGACAAGAACAAGCAGTTATTTGAAAAACAGTATCAGAGCAGCAAACAGATCATAAACAAGCAATTTCCAAAATATTTTCAAAACAATATCAGAGCTACACAAGAAGTTTCAAAGCGAACTTGTCAAGATGACGGTCACATAAGATGATTCATGATCCAAGATTAAAAATACCGTTTATTTTAAATCATTTGATGGAATATGAAGATATCATGATTCAATGAATCGATCAAACTAGATTATTAATTTTTGATTCGAGATATATGTGAGATTCAATAAATCAATAATTTCAAATGATTTTAAACAAATAGATATTAAAATCAAATAACCATGAAATACCAATAAATTTCAAGAACCAAATTTTCAATAAAAATTTCTGACACGCACATGAGTAATTTCAGATCATTTACATCAAGTTGAGAGGTATTCATGATCCAAAAAATTAAAAATAATTTATTTGAAATCTTGAATCAATGTTAAGTTTGAGATATAATGAATTATTCACACAAGATTGATAATTTCAAATTTAAGTGGTGTGTGATATTCAAAATATCAAGAATTTCAGATGATTTCAAACAAAACTAATTTCAACCATAATAATCATGAATAAAGATGAATTTCAAGATTTATCACTGATTCAAGACAATTTAAAACATTCAAGCCAATCTGAAAATTCCTGAAATTATCACATCTAATAAATAACAGAGTGCTGTAATGAGTATAAATTTTCAAAACTTTCCAAAATGAATTAGAAGAGACTCAAAACAGTAAAGGTGTGTGAAATTCCACAAAACTTTCAGATCTTCAAAAATTTAGAATTCGAATCAACAGTGTTCAAGATATGATTAGAATACGTCAACACTGGTATGTATTCAGAAATTAGAAAATAAACTTCAACACAATTGCAGATATCTACAAGTTTGAATTCAAGATCTGGAATTTATTAAACATTAGAGTTTTATAAAAATGAAGCAACTTTCCAGAAGATCATGGATTCTGCAATTGGAAGTTAAGGAAGCTCAGAGAAGAGAAAATATAGCAGAGACAACTCAAGAACAAACACAAAAATAGAAGGGATAAAAGGAGGAATAAATAAGAAAAATATTTACAAAGATGAGTTCAGAGGTCATACCTGAAATCGATGTAAACCAGAATCTCTAACTCATCAGATATGGCTAAGGAACTATGAATGATTCTGTGATATGTAACAGTTTGAATCCTGTTTTTCTTTAGCAATGCAGTTCCTTAGCCTCCTTCGTTACCTAACTGTTAAGAAGATTGAGTGGTCTAACAAAAGCAGTAAAACCACTCACAGTTGTGTTCACATCTTTCGGTACCCAAATCTGTTTGTATAACAATCCATTCGAATCTATTTTTGTACCTTTGGGAACCCAATCTGTTTGAATTTAACAAAGTCCATATTATTTTCTTTCGGGATCCAAGATTGTTCAAATGGTTTGTTATAAAACAAACTAACATCTCGTTTGTGATTCAAAAATCTTTAAGAGTTTAAATTTTCAGAATGACTCTTTCCAAATCAATTTGAGAGATTTTTAAAATCACACGAATTCAAATTTTCAAAAATATTTTTTTTCCAAAACCAAGATCATTTTTATTTTTCGAAGAAAATTGGTTTTCAACAACATATTCAAAGATTTTTCACTATTAGAAAATTTAGCCAATGTTGTTTCAAGTTGTTGAATTTTAAATTTAAGATCACCATTTTATTTCATTAGATCAGAACAATGGTTTTCAATGATCTTACTCTTTTGAAAATCAATTTTCAAACCAAATTTTCATCATTAAGTAATTTAATTTTGGATTGGGACTCAGTAATTTCAAATTCAAAATGTTTTCGACTTTCAGATTCAAATTTCTTGAGTTTTTCAATCTCAATTTCTAGCTCATTCAGAATAGACTCAATTTTCAACAAGCTTTGTTTATCAACAAAAATATATTTGGAATTTTCAGTCGTCTTAAAATTTTCAAATTCTTTTTGCAAACAATTGTTTGTGCTTTCAAGCTCTATCTTGTTCTCTTGTAAAATCAGAATTACATTCTCAAGTTTTTGAATATTTTTATTTTAACGAACAAGTTTATTTTTCAAATTTAAACAATTTTTGCAATTAGAATTTGAAGACTTCTTAACATTTTTAAGCATTGATTCCAAAAGATTATTTTTGCAAATCAACCTAAGTTTTTTAGAATTCAAAATTCTATTTTTAGATTTTAGATTCTCAACGGATTCAGTTAAACCATTTAAGCGAGAAATTAAATCTTTACAAGAAAGATCTCCTATTGAGTCTCCATCTGGATTTCCATATTTACAACCTGTTAGGAACAAATCTGAAACTGAGTTGACCTTCTGGGGTTTTGAGCTGTTGTCTTCTTTTCCATATAGCGTGCTGAGATTTGTCCAGATTTCCTGCGCGGTCAAACAATGGGAGATAAGGCTATATTGGACATCATAAATATAAGAATATAAAGTATGAATAGCATGAGAATTAAACCCAATATCATTTCTACTAACCATATCAAATCCATTAATAACAGTATCCCAACATTTAATATCAACAGATTTTAAATATAACTCCATTTCTAATTTCTAATATAAAAAATCTATACCATTAAAAATAGACGGAATATGACTAGACTAACTCTCAGAGGACTGACAATTAAGATGACCCATTACTCTAGAGTTAACAGAAAATACCTGCTCTGATACCACTTGTTGGATCTAGATTAACCCTAGAGGGGGGGTGAATAGGGTTTATTTAATTTTAGCAGGATATTAAAATTATTAGATCACAGAATGCAGCAAAAATAAAAATACAGAAAGTAAATAACACACAGAGATACCCAGCTTTGGCAAAATCCTGCCTACTGCTGCATTCCTAAGGTTTCTACTAGGTGTTATTAACAGATCCCGCTTACAATCCCATGTAAACTCGCAGCGCCTGCTCTTGTCCTAACCCTATGCTCAAAACCCTAGACTGATCTAATCCCCTAGACCAGATTTCCCCTGATTACAACTCCGTAACTAGTAACCCTAGTTTTTACAAACTCTAGTAAACTACCAGTTAACACCCTAACTGCTTTCCCCTAGATTTTACAGATTCTAGAACTGTTCGTTTGTTTTACAAAAGAAATTAAAAAACAAAACAAATTAAAAATAACACTAGCTAAACCCTAGGAGTTAAAAGGAAGGGTCATTCCCTTTTCAATTAAAACACTTAAGCCTATTGATAACTTGGTCGTCCCATTTGTAAATGTTGCACCCTTAAAAAAAATTGTCCCGATTACTTTGAGAAAAAGACATGGCGGCGGTTACTAAACCTAGGGTTGTTCTCTGATGCTCCAACCCCAATCACAATTGCTAAGGAAGATGCTGTGACTTATATGATTTCTTTGATGCTCTGTATTGCTTGCTCGATCGATTTGGAGCTGATCGAATCCCTAAAAATAGAGAGTTTCCCTGATTTTGTTTTATGCTTGAATTTGTTACATGTGGATTCGATTATCAAAGGCCAATGATGAATGGTGATTTTATAGGGAAAAATAGAAACCCTAAATTAACCCTCTGATTCAAAATATAATGGCTTGATTTGATCTTGTGCGATTTCCTCTTTTTGAATGCGAGATTGTTGTGACCATGATTATCGATATTTGGATGAACCTAGCCATGTATTTTTGCCTTCAATGAATCTACGTGATCTATTTGATTGATAAATTTTCGAGAAATCACTGTTGATTAATTTCTGGAAAGAATACCAATTTTTTTTCTTGCCATATATGTTCTTGCCAGTTTAAAAAAGAATGACTTGATTTAATGGTCCTCCTTGATTTCATACTTGCCAGTTTTGCCTTGCCGATTTAAATCTGATATGAAACTTTGATTGTTTTCCCATTTATTACTATGCTCAAAACTCGAAACATCTTTAAAACTTGAATGCCAATTGATTTCATATTTGTATTTCTGGAAATCAAAAAATTTGTTGCTCTCTGGCTTGATTGCTTCGAGACTTTGTATGTACACATGCCTTTGACATTTGAAAACTGCACTTTAATGCTTGCCAAAAATTGTGGCCTCTGAATTTCAGTATATGCTGTTGCCACTTGTTTAATCACTTGAACCTTGTATCCTTGCACACTTGTATATGTGTCCATACTTAATGGCTTGAGTTGATGTACCATACAACACTGATTTGTAGCAATAAATTGCTTGCTATTTTTAATCCATGCAAACTTCCAAAGAAATTCATTTATCTTGCATGTTCCATCCTCCATTGCTGCATGTGTATGAGCATTCTTGTCTGCACCACTTGTATATCCATGCTTTTGAAAGTTGGCTTGCTCTTGAATCTGATGTTGCATCAAAGAATTCTGTTTGTTTGAGTTCCATGCACACCCTGTTTCACCATCTTGACCATAGTCATGTGTACGTGTATCATTGTTCTCCCTGGAACTTGCTTGTTACTACTGTTCTGCTTTGTGCACCTGACTTCTTTGAATACTGTACATGTACAATATTGGCTCGACACTTGCTATGTTAAAGAATTGCTCCATGTTGTATGCTGCATTGATTTGCACTCTTGAGCTCGACCACTTGATGTTGAGTAGTGCCAGTGTATACACAAACTTGTATGAGTATTGCTTTGATGTTAAAATCTACTCCACCATGTCTGTTTATTCATGTAGTCCATTTGCACATGAAGGTTGATGCACACCATGAATGTGTGTGTGTGTGTGTGTATATATATATATATCTGTGTGTGTGTGTGTGTGTGTGTGTGTGTGTATCATGAATACACCGTGTAGTTGCACCCACCATTGTTTGCATGCACCTGAAACTTGGTCTGTTTTGACCAGTTTTGCAATTGAACTACCTGCACTTGTTTGCTGTTTCATGATGTCTTATTGTTGACATTGTTATTCATATATGTAATTATGGATTGAAGAACTGAAACCGACTCGATCATTTTGACTGTAGCATTTGAATTTTTGTTGCACCATCACTGGTTGCCTTGTTTGAATGCTTTGAGCTTCATCTTGAATTTAAGCTGCTTTGTTTATTCTTGACCATTCTGGTTTGACATTGTTGACTTGTGCATGACCCACATATTTCTTTGAGTAGGGAATGACCATATTTACCTGTACATTTATATATGTGTATATATACACAATAGTGTGTGTATACATATATCGTGCACGTGTGAATTATTTATCAGTAGACTGCTGCACTGTGTTGTGGCTGTTCAAAATCAACTGAATCTGATCAGCAAACCAGTGTAGTATGTTGAGGCTGATCAGTGCGTATATACATATCAGATCAAGTCATGAAAAATGATGAGAAACACACCCAAATTCTAAGGCAAATAAAATTTAAAAATAAATTTATATGTGCATATTATTTCTATTGCAGTGTACTGTGTGTGTTTCTGTATGTGACAGATAAGCAGATGGTGACTGGATTGACTGAGCTGTGCAGACAGAAGACTGAAGATGAAAGAGACATGTATATAAGAATATTTTTATATGAGTGAGTGTGTATGTTTGTACAAACGAAACTGTAAACAGAGTGTATGTAACAATGTTGAGTAGTATATCAGTGAAATGTATAAATAGTGGAGTTTATAAATCTGTACTGTTGAATATTGAAATAAAATATTGTATTCAAATAAAATACTGTTTGAATATTTAAATTCTTGTCTTGCAGTATTTTATTTAAATATAAATATTATATTTTTGTTTGTGATCTAGAAAATCAGTACAATAACAAACACATTCAAATAATATTTATTTGGTTGTTATCATCAAACAAAAATCATATAATTGTGTATACAACACCGTTATATACAACAAAGTGGACTTAGGATTGGAAATGAAGCAAATGTTGCTGGATTATCCATAGGAAGTTGATTCTTGTTGTATTTATTAGCTAATTTAATAAATAAAATAATTGTTATTATGAAATTCCATATAAAATGAATGTTATAATAGATCTTGTTTAGACAAGTCTGAATTTCATTTGTAATAAATGAACAATTGTTATTCATTTTATTTAAATGAAATATCTTATGGAATTTCACAAAATAGTTAATGAAATTTATAAATCCTTAACTAGAGTTCTGACTAAATCTTTATATGACCACAAAATTAAGGCAAGTAATAAGTTTAGTTAATGAATAAGTGAATAAAGAGAATATAGATATTTCAAATGAACAATTGTGTTTCGAAGCAAGAATGTAACACGGAGGTGTTTTATGGAAATTTGTGGAACCACTTTGATTCGAAACCCCATATACAAAAAGTTTTAAGAAACAAGAATTTTGAAGGACTAATGTATTTTGAAATGAAGTTTGTATTTTGGGAATTTCATAAAAGTAATTATACATATATATTTCAAAAAGAAATTTTGTAGCTGAAATTTTGTCCTCAATAAGGTTTTTCAAATAAGATTTTGTGAAAATTAAATATAGAAAGCGGAGTGGTAGATAATCCCTTATGGGGTTGGACAATATAAGTGGTGCTAACTAAGGGACACAAAATGGGTAAAGTCTGGAAATTGGAAGTTGGAGAGAGAAGAATTGTGACTTTATTTGTAAATTTAAGGTAAGCTTTTGGACTAATTCACTTGATATATTTCTTCCTAAAGTAACTAGGATGAATGAGATGGAAGAACTATACCGAGAGAATGGTTAAAATAACTCAACATTTTTTTAAGGAACTGTTCGGTTTAAAAGATTTGGAGAGAGTACGATTTAAGATATAATGCGGGATGATACTATCATACTCAGCTATAAAATCTTTTATCTCATAGCGAGAATCCTAGTTTCTTAACCATGTTCTTTTGACTAGTATTTCGTGCTCTTTTATATTCCATCATTAGCTTCTTCCTTTGGTTAGGGGCTTCCTTCTAAGATATTCTTGGGAAGGGTAGATATTAAGATTTGAGCTTATAGATGATAGGATATGGTCGAAACATGTATTTGAGACACGTTATGTTTGATGTTTGCAAGTGGTTGCAAGTGGATATCATGGATGCATACACATACACTAGGTACCAAGATCGGTTGAATATGACACTTACATATGCATATGGATGTGTGTGCGTTTTATTATTATTTCTATGGATGAAACATATGGACTTAATCATATGATTGTCGCATGTGGATGGTGTTTGATGCACACATATAGAATTATCTGTATCCTTAGAACTGATACATACCTTTGGAGGCATAACACAAACTTAATTGCATAAAAAGGGGGTCGACTGAATCAGTAGACCGCCTAATCTTTCACATTAGTTAGGGTCATACAAACTACACTATTGCATAAGTACATAAATTGCATTAGAAATAAATTAAGGACCATGGTTGCTAGTAGATGATGGATGAATGTAGAAAATAATTACATTACTCTTCCACCTTAGAGATTTCGGGGGCGAGATCCTTTAAGGAGGGGAGAATGTAACAATCCGAATTTTTGACAAACAATAATTAAGCAACAAATTAATTAATTTAAGAATCTCTCTAAGAAAATAAATATTAATCAGAAAATATTAAGAACTGGGCAACGAGGGTAGAGCCGTTGGGTCCGTTACAAAATTCTGGTTAAGATAGACACTTGGTTTGCTGAAATCGAACTTAAAACGAAGAAGTTATAGCTGTTTAAAAATTAAACAAAAATTGAAGAAAAAAATATGAAGGCGAGTCTACCTGCGGGTCAACCAACCACCCAAGTGGGTCGACCCATATTTCGACCCACCTGAGGGGGCGTGTCGACCCAGAACGTGTCCTCGCAATGTTGTTTGCCATGCACGATTTCGACCGTTTAGGCATTGGTTTGGATTTTTCTTCCAGAATCTTCTTCCAATCTAATGGCCTAAAATCTAAACCTAAAATCCAAATAATCTGGACACCCTAACTCTATTATAAATAACCTCCAAACCTAACATAATCCTCACTACTCCATTTCTCTACCTCTCTCAAATAACCCTCTTCTCAAATAAAATTCTATTGGAGTACTGGGGCTTGGTTCTATACATAATTTTGGAGGATATTCATAAATAGAAAGGATCTACCATTTCTTATTGGATTTGCTCAAATTTTAGGTGACTATTACTATGATTACAAGATTTCTTACAAGTTAGGGTTAGAATTGATATAATAGTTGTTATAGTGTTTCAAATTTAAATCTTTTTGTAATTATACATAGATATAGTTCATTTCTGGTTTATTTACAGATCCAGCTATCCCTAATTCTTTTCTCTGTAAGTATTTCTTTTAGACCGATTTATGATCATGTTCTTCCTTTTTTGTCTATTTCAGTAAATCCATTACTGTAGTTTATTTCAGTTACCTACAACTTTGTTCTTCATATGAAATTTTATTGGTGTTCTGTAATTAGCCCCATTTTTATTTCAGATCTACTTATATCCATCTGAGCTTAAGCCATTTCCTTTTTATCTCTAACGTTGAGTTTAAGCCTTTTGAGCCTAAACCTTTCATCCTTTCTTATTTTGTGCAAATTTTGTTAAAACATGAGATGGGACAATAATAGCGCAGTTAGACAATAATAAGAAAATGTATAAAAAGGAATAATCGGAGCTTAGTGAAATTTTATACAATAGTGAAAATCGGTACGAAAGAGACATGTTGAAATTTGATTAAAAGATATAATCAACAAACGAACTATATTGTTGGGAAAATGGTGAAGTTGGGCAAGTATTGCAATATACAGATGAACTATAATTTGGAAGATAATGAATTGAATAAAAGGGGATTCTGGACATGTTGGAAATCAAAGAATGGTTTATTCAAATAATGGGTTGTAAATTGGGATAAATCTTAATAGAAGAATATTCAAATTTATGAATTGGAATAAACTGTACTTAATCGAACATTAAGTAACATGCAATTAGAAAACATGTGAATTGGAATAAAATGCACTTAGTGGGATATTAAGTAACATGTAATTGAAAAATATGTAAATAGTAGTAAATTGGACTTAATTGGACATTAAGTGACACGGGGAAGGGTTGTATAAAAAGATTACATTTATTTATAAATGTTAATTACAACCTAGGAATATAACGCATGGTTATATTGGGCATATTAATGAACTTAAATGTGTTAAGTTAAAATAGAGCTCGTCAAAATCCTTGTTATAAATTGGGAATCTAAGATAGAGGGGGTCCGTTCCAGTGGAATATATAGAGCTCGTCAAAATCCTTGTTATAAATTGGGACCAAGTCTAGGGGTGACTTGTGTCAAGTGCATTTTTGTTTTGGAACCCGTTTCAGTCAGTATCCCTTGTTATCGCCGAGTCTCGCACTAGGTAAATGCTAGGGCACACTTTACTGCACTGGATAATAAGTGGTTCAAACGAGGTGGGTACGGGTGTGTTCTGGCAGAGTAACGAGCGTGCACTATTCCGAATGAGGAAGATAAGACGCTGTAATGCCCGTGATTAATGTTGTGTCCTTTTAGTTGATGGGTTTGGGAATTGATAACCCTAAATTCTATAGCTAGCACTAATTATTCACATTTGGGCAACGAAGTCGACCGATGGGTAGTATTAGGCAATTCCTTCCTAATTATTTATTTCGGTTCGAAGTTGTAGAAGTGCAAAACAGTTAATCAACGTTAGTATCATCATTATTGTCTTTTGGATAAGAACAGCCAATCCTTTATGCCAAATCATATCAGTTATTTTTCACTTTTAAGTATGCACAGACACTTACCCTTTTATGACACTAGAACTACTATTTATTTATTTTTCCTTAACTTAGTAGTCGTGCTAGTAATCACAGCAGCTCACCAAACTTTATGTTTGACCCATTTTCTTTCTTCCTTTCTCTTTTCTTCCCCCTAGGCTTACGGGGAGGAAGTTTATAGTTCAGATTTCTTTGTTGATTCTATCGTGAAGGATGTCTACAAAAGATGGGTTACTTCTTGTTTTCTTTTCAACGTTAGGTTGTATCCTCTTGACTTTTTGGGGAATAACATTATTTTGTACTCTGATGTTATTTTGACTGAGATTTTGAGACATGACATTTTGTAACTATTTGGTTAATTAAAATAAAGATGGCTTTGTCTTTTAAATAAAAGTTTCTTCTTCTGCTGTAAATTTACTATTTTTATGTCTTGTGAAATCTTAGTCTTTGAGATGTTTTATGTCTTTATACCTACAAGCTCCATATTTTCTTTATGAAATCCTTATACGGTTAACATTAAGGAATGTGGGGTGTTACAGTCGCTTCCCGATAAATCGAAGTTTGAATCTCATGGTTGTCACATGACATCTTATAACACACACCAAATACTCGACATATAAAGAGTAATCTAAAAGGGCGGTGATCTGGTCCTAATAGGCACGATCCACATAGCCTGACGACGTACTCGGTTTTTATCATTACCGGGTGGTAAAGCTAAAGGAACATGATTACCTTTTTATCAAGCACAATATTCACTTTGAATGCCACATTCCCATTTCCAACACACACGAATAATTCACATGAACATACAACTCCATGCTCGTACATCTCAGAGAAGGATGTTAGATGTAAGAGAGTACTGATGTTCGTTTGTCCAAATCAGCATTCGTGTATTTATAATTGCAATGTCAAACATTCGCTCATACAAGTTATCGTAGTTCATGATAAACCAAAGGAATTTCGCCTACTACATCCTTGATTAACTTAGTGATTACTGGCGAAGAGCCCTTGCATCAAGGATTCGAATGAAGAACCACTGCCTTTGCAATTTGGGAATATATCCCAGAAGGTCAATGACAAATAAACCTACATTATATCTTTTGAATCTTTGTTACTCCAAGTCTTTCACTTTCAAACATAAATTGATTCGAGGTGGTTTTCATGTTGGAATCGCACAGATCTAATCAATATCTCCCAACCAATCAATGAGAAAATGCTATTTATGTATTTTAGGTATTTCTTCTTGTTTAGTTCATTTCTCTTTTCAAAATGCCTTTCAGACATGTGTACCGCTAAAGCATGTCTTTCAATATATATGGAATCCTTAAATTTCATTTATTAATATATTTTTTTGTCAAAGTCAACCGGTGTTTAAAGCGACTGCTACAATTATTATTATAACAAATAATAATTATGATATTACAGGAGATTGACAGATTGTCAATCTACTAGTTCGGTTTTTAAGGTAGATCATCCACCACTATAGGAGTTTAAAGTGGTCCGTCCACCATATTTATACTTGGTTACAGGACCGGAGTCAGACACTCTTTTTAGACTACGAATTACAACCTCAAACTCCACACAAGGAGAATTACATAGGTCATTACATACTACAAAAGTAGTGAAAATTACATAGCAATACAGTTAAATACTAACACAGACATAAACATACAAATAATAACATTCATTATTCATGAAATAGTATCACTATAGTCCAACATGGAATGGACATCCGCACAGTGTATCATTAAGAATAAAGTAACCTAATGGTTTTGACAAGGTGTGGTTACAAGCTTCAGACGATGACATACATTTCTAACCTCCTGAAATATCACAACATAGCTCGGCGTAGCAACTTCCAGGCTAGAAAGCAAGATGTCAAAATTAGCTAGTCCATTGAGTAAGATAGATCCATAGAAATAATACTCATTTTACTCGGCATCAGGTTACGCGTTCCACCTTTACTATGCCTCTAATAACGATGAAATGACCTTTAAATTTCTTATTGATAGTACAAATTCCCTCCTCCAAAACATTAAGCCGAAGAAGATTATCTCATTGCAATCTAGGTTATTTAGATTTGGTATTTTAATCTTCTGTATTTTGTTTATTTTTGACATATGGACCTTGTTTATAGCTCACATGGGGATGAGGTGAGGTGAGCTTTGCTCCTGAACATCTCCTTAGTTGAGTCTCACATTCTGATTTGACAGACAGAGAAGTCAGTCCAACTCATCGGCATTTAGAGCAAAGATGAAAAAAAATTCTTATAACAACTTTGGTTCAGATAATTTACATAAAATCTTCTAAATAAATTGGTAAGCCTTTTAAATAATCTTTTAAACTGATAATTTATCGTTTGGAAACATTTACTAGAGGTTTGAAGAAAAGTTGCTAAACTAAAACTCATGATTCTATTGTTATTAAAAGGTCTTGCACACTATTAATTGACTAGTTATAAATACGATAATGCACATGCGGAGAAAACTGTTTTTCCCTAAAAGATATTCAAATTCGTATCGAGATATATATAATGGATTTGCAGATAATCTTTAACTAAATTGAAGAAATGAAAAAAGATTCAAATTGTTTACTAAATATTAGAGAGTTAGGGGCACAAAGATTTGCCCTTAAAAAAGAAAATAACGACAGAAAACACGGCATAACAGCCCTTAAAAGAAAGAGTGGCAGTAAAAGAAATGCCTCTGAAAAAGGCGTTGTTAATACAGATAGGAAGGTAATAATAGTAGAGGCACTCACACGAGCAAAATATTTAAAAACAATAGGGGCTGATATTTATGTCACTGTGCATGCCTGTGAAAACTAATTAAATAAAAACTTAAGGTATTATATACGTGCCCCTGTTAGCTAAACGTCCCAGCTCATGAACATCGCATGTGCTTGCTGCATATAAATAATGTAATAGATATGTTACTTGTTGCTGCATATATAAATATAAACAAGAATTGAACGCACAATGCAAAAGAGGACCGCAGCCACCAATATATCAAGATCAGAGAACACGCTTTTCATTAATACTATTGCAGGAAAATCAACATTGTTCAAGTAAACAGTGTGAAAACAGAACTATATATGAACAAGTACACAGTGTGAAAACATACAACTATATATCAACATTAGAACATATGTACTGAAGGCCAACTAACAAATTAAAGACTCTAGCATCAAAAACATGCTAACTCTCTTGCATAAAGATGTAAAATGAAACTGCATCAAGTTTGCATGATCCACCAGCAACTGCTCATTCCAATGTTGCATTCCTTGCTGAGAAATTTGACACACCATTTTCTGCAAAAAGTCAAATTGATTTTTGATAAACGTTTGTCGTTCCTAAAATAACCACCATTAATTGTAACGTTTTGATAACATAATTCATGACATGGTACAAGCATACAGGGTATGTGAAGTAAAATGCTTCAAAATAACATCAAGCACAGAATTTATACCACAACATGTTACCCCAAATAATATTCATGTCTGATTTCTGAGTGAGTCTTCAAAGAAGACCGACGATCAACATTAGAAACCACTATATTTTGCAACAAGTAGAAAATTACTAAACTGAAAGCTCATTACACGGTTGTGAAAATGATGAATTACCAAATGAGAGTCCAATCCAAATGAAAAATATGTTTGAATGCAAAATTAACTTATTTTTAAATTAGGGTGCTGGAGCAAGATATCCACAAAGGCTGCTTAACTAATTGTTTTTTGATACTCATTTGTTTCGAAAGACTCGTTTGTCTTGAAAGTGACATCTAATACGTATATATCAAATAAGTTGTTAAGGGATCAGATCTAATTCCCTTTAAAAAGAAATTAAAATCAGGCTGTACCAAAAAGAGTTCCACCAAACTCTCTTTCTGCTTATATGATATGATTATCACGCATTGCAAATCATATATAAGTGTATGAAATGGAAATCATCCCCACTGGAGGCCGAAAACCTCATCTGCTGCACGTGTGCCACTCCGTGGCAGGTGCTGTGCCTCGTAACCTTACTGATGCTCAACTGGATGTGTCCCGATTGCGCCAGCTTCGAATCCGGCGAAATCGTCTCCATCGGTGATCGGAACGGGCTGGTCGAGAAAATCAGGGAAATTCAGAAAGATGATACAAGCGATGACAGGGAGAAGGCCAGGAGGATGCAGGCGCTGCATAGTGGAGAGGGGCTGGACAAAGACGTGGAGACGCAGGATATGAGAAAGAAGAGTTGTAGTGGTGGGGTTCTCGATTTGTTGGATAAGTGTTTTGTCTGCTCAATTTGCCAGCAGCTGCCAGATCGTCCTGTTACGACTCCTTGTGCTCATAATTTTTGCCTCAAATGCTTTGAGAAATCGGTTAGTGCAGCAACTGCTACTGGGATGAAACCGCGCTGTGTAAACTGTCGCGAGTTATTTTCGCCCAAGTTTTATTGTCTTCAAAAAATCAATTTGAAAATAGTTTCAGCTATCCGAATAGCCAAATCCGCTAGAGCTGCTTTATCGGGATCAAGTCAAATATATTATTACGTTCATGATGACATGTGGCCTATAAAAGCATATACAACAGAAAGAGCAAAAAAGCCCGGAAAAGCTAATGCTTGTAGGCGTCAAATTGTTGTTACAGTTGCACCTGATCATTTTGGTCCAATTCCTGCTGAAAACGATCATATAACTAATAGAGGTGTTCTGGTTGGAGATAGTTGGGATGATAGATTGGATTGTAGACAGTGGGGTGCTCATTTATCACACGTTGCAGGCATAGCAGGGCAAAGTGAGTACGGAGCCCAGTCAGTTTGCCCTTTCTGGAGGGTATGTGGATGATGAGGATCATGGAGAGTAGTTCCTGTATACTGGCAGCGGAGGAAGAGATCTCAGTGGTAACAAGCGAACAAATAAAGATCAGTCTTTTTTGTTCACAAAATTGAGAAGATGAATCAAGCTCTACGGCTTAGCTGCATCAAGGGTTATCCTGTGAGAGTAGTAAGATCGTTTAAAGAGGAACGCTCTTCCTATGCTCCAGAATCAGGTGTTTGTTATGATGGTGTTTACAGAATGGAGAAATGCTGTGGAGAAAAGATGGTATTCAGGGTTTCAAGGTATGCCGTTATTTGTTTGTGAGGTGCGACAATGAACCTGCACCATGGACAAGTGACGACCGTGGTGATCTCCCAAGGCCGTTACCTAACATTCCAGAACTCAATGGTGCTATAGATGTGACAGAGAGAACAGAGAGTCCTTCTTGGCATTATGATGGGGATAAGGGATGGATGTGGAAAAAGCCACCACCTGCGAGTAGAAAACCATTAAGGACTATAGATCCCAATGAGCAGCAGGAGGTAAGGAAAGTAACAAAACGTGCACAAAACAACTCTATCATGGATAAACTTCTCAAAGAATTTTGCTGCCTTGTCTGCGGTGAAGTGATGACACTGTCATTGACAACTCCATGTGGCCATAATTTCTGCAAGCTGTGCCTTCTTGATTCATTCGTAGACAAATCATTTCTGAGGGAGAGAATTAGCTCTGCAGGACGTGCACTTCGTGCCCAAAAGATTGTGAAAAAGTGCCCTTCTTGCCCAACTGATATCTCCGGCTTTTTGCAGAATCCTCAGGTCAACAGAGAGCTCAACGAGCTGATCGAGACGCTAAAACGTAAATCTGAGGAAGAGAAAGAACGTATCAAACAACAATTGGTTGAGGAAGAAATGAACATGAATTCAGTTGAAGATGCAACAGAGGCATGACTTTCTGCAGACGAAACGAAGCTCGATACCATTCAAGAAGAAAAAGATACGAAAGCTGAAGCTACGCTTGGTGAAGATGAGACGAAGATCTAGACCGTCAGAGAAGAACCAGGTGATAAAGCTCAGAAGAGAGGGATACCGCACATTCTAATGATCATTATTTGGTAAGAATTAATACCGCACACTCTAATGTTTTTTTTCCCTTTCTTGGCAGATCATTCCAAAGTTCAAGGAAGTTGTTTTTAGTGACTATGATTGACAAAATGACAAGGGATATGGAATACGTACTCTGTTGCCATTTTATTAGCATCAATATTCAAGTTGTTCTTGAGCTGTTTACTGTGCGGCGACCAAACCTTTTTAGCATCAAGATTCAACATGAAAAGTACCAAGAAACTGACTAGTAAAATATGGTCTAAAATGCGAGAGTTTGTTAAGAACACACTTCACTGAACTTTTTTAGCATTTAAATTTGATTATCCTATAGAGAAATGATAGTCAATAGAAAGGTTGTACAAACAGGAAATTTTATTATTGCTCATTTAACACATATGGTTTTCAAGCACAAATGCAACATCTTAAATATGTCTCCCAAGTAAAAATAAACATATGTAAGAAGGGGTTTGATGTCTAACCACAAAAGGAAAATGATTTATTATTGGAAAATTTTAGACAAAATTTACTAAAATTATTTTACTACTTTGAGATTTGATAAATAACAAGAAATATGCATACCAACTCCCTCATCAATCTGATTATCTCTTGGAGGCACAGCTTGTTGCGTAGAGTCCATCCCATTGAGCATTGATGTAAACTCTCCAAGCGGATAAGATATTGGCGGGTAGAAAGGACCACATGGTGGAGGGTGGAAGAATGAACCAGCTGAGTTTGAAAATTGATAAGGTTCAAACTGTGGATGTGACATATATTGTTGAGAGGTTCCACTATGCTGAGCAGCGAAATGTTGTTGTGGGGGTGTGTAACGACCCGGATTTTCAGCCGTTGAATTTTGAATATTTAAATTTGTTTTAAATATTTTATTTGAATTATATATAGGAATTTAATTAATAAAACGATATTTAAATGTATAATTTATAATATAATTAAAACAAGTTCAAAATGACGCGGTAGTTTGAATATTCGATTTCAAATTTCAAATGAATGTACAGGATTCAAAATAAATCGGATTTTGGCAAAATAAGAAATATTTGAATCTGTTTGAAAATATCTTTCCAACAAATGTGAAAAATCCAGATTTCATAGTGGGAATAAAAAGTTATACTCAAATCAAATTTAGAAATAGTCGTTATAGAATCGTATATAAGCTATAACGGTTATTTAAATATATTTAAATATCGGTCTTGAATTTGGACAAGATTCTTTTGAGACGTAGTGATAATTTAATTTTTAGAATTTTACTGTAATTTTTAATTAATTAAATAAGCAACTTTTTATTTAGAGTATTTTGCACTCTATATCAATATTTTGGGGTTTCATAATATAAGTTAAACTACCGATGTTATTATATTTTTAGAATCATGACACACCCCTTAACACGATGGTATTTTTATTTTTGTCAGGAGCGGTTCATATGTTAATGGAAGTTTACATTACGGGGTACACGAAACTTTGCAATCTAAAAACAGTTTTAATATACAAGTCTGTCTCCACCCATATGCGCATAATATTTAATTTCTTTCTGAAACTTGGCTATCACGTACTCGTGACTGCCAAGTTTACTTGGCTATCACGTACCCATGGCCACCAAGTTTACGTGATTGCAAAGGAAATTTCGCTTATATAAAGGTAGCGTTTGATTTCTGAACTGGCCAGTTAATGTTCGCATCTGCGTCCGACGCGTCCGACGCGTTGGACGCGTCTACGATGAGTCCCACACTTTTGCCCCTTCAAGCTCAACGGTTGAAAATATAGCTTTTGCGTTAGACGCGTCGGACGCGTCGGACGCGGATTCGGACGCCAACAGAAAATTTACAAAACGGCTATATTTTGCCAAGTTACAAATCCAACCTCTTCACTTCACCAATTCAAACCATTTCCTTCAACAATTCAAATCGCAAACTCATCAATTTTTCAACGACAATGGCTGAAGTAAATCTTCCGAAAACAACATTTCGACGTCCTCCGAAAGTATGGTCTTCGTTTGCAACTTCAGAGTTTCTTCGTATAGCTGTTGAACATTACCAAGTTGCTGGAAAGAACAAAAAAGGGATACACAAAAAAATTTACAACTTAAACGTATATTTAGGAGTACGGCCCTATGGTGTTAAAGTACAAGACGTCCCCAATAGAAAATTTGACCGAACTGGAGCAAATATTCACCAACAGCATTGCAACAGGATCTGGCGCTTACACTCCAGGTTGTACAAGTCAAAACGTGCAACCACAGCCACATTCTCCTCCACCCGAGTTCGTACATCCTACGTTCTTCTTCGATGAAACTCAAGTGCCATTAGAAGACATCCAAACTCAACAACTCGAGGTCCGCAAGCAAGCACTACGATACAGACAGTTTAAGATGACTACCCCTCCGTATCCACCTCAGTACGCACCCCAGTATCCACCCTAGTATCCACCCCAGTATCCACCACAGTAGCTTGTTTTCTATATTTAATAATTATGTAATTTGTATTCCGTAATTTGTATTCTGCAATTTGTATTCTGCAATTATGTATTTTTATTTTTGCAATTTGTATTCTGCAATTTGAATTCTGCAATTTGTATTCTGCGGTCTATTATTCTGTTTAACAATAAACACATACAAACACAAACAATTAAAAATAATATATACAAAAACAATAAAATAATAACTCTGCCCCTTCCAAAATGCCCATTTCGTAAAAAGAACACATTCCCCGTTCCCAACAATTCCCCTTCCAATGCCCCTTCCGAATGCCCCTTCCCGTTCAAAATCAAACAGACCCAAAGATCTCTGTATGCTGTTCTTTCCACTTTTTCCTTTGGCATCTTCAAAACGAAAACTCTTCCTCAACTACAAATCATTCCTTCTAAATCAATTAAAAATCAAAAATCCAAATGGAAACGCTGAACCCAAATAAAAATCAAATGGTGTCAATCCTCTCACCCCTCTCAGTTACTGTTTCTTCCTCCACTAACGCACATGCTCGCTGCTACTTGGAACGTTCGAGCGAATCCTTTTTCCTTTTGAGAGACAAAAAAAACTCGGACCTCGCGTTGCGAATTGGGTTGGTTGCGTGGATTTTCTGGGATAACCGCGGATCGTTTGAGGTCGTCGTGACTGGAGGTGGCGCGCATCGGAGAGGTTGAAGTGGTGGGGAAGTCGGCTGGTCTCAGGCGTACTAGAGGGAGGCTCGGTGGACGATGAACGGGAGGGTTCTTTTCTAGTCCGGTTTTTTATTTTTAGGGCGTGGGTGAGATTCAGGATGTGTGGTTGGATGGCAGACCAATGGGAGATGGAAGTTTGGTCAACAGCGTGGGTTCTAATCATTTGGTGGCGGTTGGTGATGAATTGAATGAGGGAGAGGCCAGCCTGTTTAAGAGGATTGTCGGTATAAAACGAGATGAAGGAATTTTTAAAGGACAAATATATACACTACTGTGAGGATAAGGGAAAGACATCATCAAGCTTTGTACATTAAAGAGAGGATCGATGGGGATATGCTGTGAAGTTTTGGTGTGAGCGTTGATAGGGTGCGGCCATCGCCTGTAGCGGTTTCAAGAAAATGGGAAGCATGGTTGCGGATTGTTCAGTAGGAAGTGAGGGGAGTTCGTAAGTGAAGTAATTAGACTAAGGATTAATTTTTATTAAATTATATTTAATATTGCTTAAATTTATTTAACCTTATAAGTATTATTATAAGTGTAACTAATGCATACATCAACAGGAAAAATCCGATTTGTCTGGGAATAGGAAATTGGAAGCCAAGATTTATTTTGATGATGGACCCTAACTGGATTTATGTCAGGTTGAAGAACACCGGTTTTAATCGTGTGAGGAGTGAAGGTTCGTGGCCTTAAACATAATATGTTGATAATTACAAGTTAATGATGTCATTTAAAATATAAAACCATTTTCATTATATAAAAACTTGTAATGGTCGTGTACTGTTCAATCATAAACAGAATTAAACCAAACAAACCACGTTGGTATCATAACGACAGGAGCTATGTCATGGAACTAATGTAGCCAGAAATTGAACTGCTGAAATTTCAAGGAAAAACCGAACGCTGATTGATTTTAAATGAAACCAAAAGCAGAACCATCAACGGCAAACCCAGGTGAGTAAACTCACTAAAACTCGAGTTTTAAATTTATTTATAATAATTTTATATTGTGCGATGGTTGCTTGGTCGAATTGTTGATAAAATTGATTGATAGGGTTACATCGTTTATCGATTATTAATTCTGATATTTCATATTGATGTGAAATAATCTCATTGATGTTATTAACATATGTGGATTCAGGGAAACAGGTTGGAGGGGCCCAACTGGGTTCCTCAACATTTATATTATTGTTTTCATATATTTGCGTTATATGATGTGATTTGTATTCTATGATTGATTTTGTTGTCACTGGCCCTAGAATTATGGTATTTAAATACCGTAAGACATTCTCAAATAGAAAATAAAATTTGAGATTTAAAAATGGAGTCTATTTCCAAAATAGAAATTTTTAAACGTTTTATATGTCCAATTCTTATGTCATTGATAAATTTAATGAGTAGAGAAGCAGGAATTAACCTGTTGGCTAGTAAATTAGAATAATTGTTTTAATTAAACAAGTAAGCAATATTTTTAAGTTGTTAATTAACTTAAGAATGTGGATTAGTATAAAATCAGTTGTCCGGTTAACTAGTTGACAAAGTCAAATGTTCAACGAAAATTAGATATTAGATTAATTTGATCTAATAGGAGTAGCCTTACAAATAGTCGTTAAACTTAGCAATGTTCTTAGAAGTAAATAAATTCTTAAGTAAAAGTGTTTATTTAAATTGCTTATTAGTAATGAAGTTAATTATCATAATCCTTTTGAAATGATTAATTATTCTATAAGCTACTTTTATTTGGATAACATTGAAGTTAATGGTTACTTTAATTAAAAATAATCAAAGCGATTACTTTTAAATGGAAATCGTTAAAGAAGTAACCATAGCTAAGGAAGTAATCGAACCTGAAATGGAATTTTAGTTGAAATCAGAAAAGAGTTTAAAAAGGGATTTTATAATCCAAGTTGTTATAAAAGTCTGAAAAGAAATTTCAAAACTAATGCGTTGGTTTAATTAATATTTATATCAAGTAAAAATGGGTTTTTAATGGGAAAAAAAGACGTAAAGTTTTGTAAAGAAAGGAATGTTTGTCGGGTTTGGTAAAAGAATTGGTAAAGGGATTTATAGATAAATCCAAATCATACAAATGAACTTGTGAAGGGGTTTCAAAAACTAAAATTATGATTTTAAAGAAAAACTTATACTTGAGAATTGAATTAAGTTAACAATTGAAATTGAAAGGAAATTTCAGAATGCGAAGGAGAATGTTTAAGTTATATAAATCCAAGTTATAGAAGAATTGTGAATCTAAACAACGATTGTAACGCTGTTGCTAAAATATGTGTTTTGTAAATCTAAACAGCGATTATAACACTGTTGTTATGATATATACTTTGTAAATCTAAACAGCGATTATAGCGTTGTTGTTATAATTTATGTTTTTTTTGTAAATCTAAACAACGACTACAATGCTACCGTTATCACAAATGTTTTTAACAGCGATTTTAATGTTGCTACACTACAACAGATTTACCTTTTAATAGCACGTGAAAAACGCTATAAAAACTTATCATAGCATTAGTGACGACGCTATATGTCAACATGTTAGAATAGCCTAATCACATCTCATAGCTCAATTTTAAACGCTATTTTATTAAACATTTTATAGCACATATACACCAGCATGGAAAGTTTTACATAGCGTTTAGAACCTTTCATTTTATATCTTACTAAAATCTCACCTTATTTTATTATAGCATTGTCAGTATTTTAATAGCACATAATATAGCACATAATCACCGCTATTCCATACTGGTTTAATTTATTTTTTTCTGCTATTATTAATCTTTCCCTTTGATAGCATTCATATCTTCCCTTGTTTTTTTAATAGCATTACTAATTGTTTTCATAGCTCATATTCAATGATATTGAAAATGTTTTCCAAAATTTCACCACTAATTTTCCGCTATTAATACTTTATATAGCGGTTATCAATGCATTTTATATAGCACATATTCAATGATATGAAAAATATTTCCCTTTTGTTTCCATATTTCCCCCTATTAATTTTGCAGCATTTTTAGTTATGATCTTAAAGCCTCTTATTTAATTTGTGCCCAATTCAAATAATTCAGTAGTAAATTCATAATACCAAACTACCAACAGAAAAAATCCTAATATCAGCATTTTTCAATTGCAAAGTCTTACATGGCTTCAAAAAAAAATTACAAAATCAGTCTTTAGATACTTCAAAACAAAATTACAAAGTCAATCTTCAGGTTCATAGATACATAGCTTCAAAACAAAATTAAAAAAATTAGTCTTCAAGTTGTTTGCTTTCCAGAACCTGCAATTAGAAAGTTCAGAGGTTAACTTTGTTAAAACCTACAATTAGAAAGTTCAGAACCTGCAATTAGAAAGTTCAGAGGTTAACTTTGTTAAAACCTACAATTAGAAAGTTCAGAACCTGCAATTCCAAAATTAGTCTTCAGGTTGTTAAAAACCTGCAATTTGATACATAGTTACAACGACCTGATGTACAAAGGGCAAAAAGTACACAAAATTCGGTATCATAATCTCCACTTCCAACCATAACTTTATCTCCAACTGATTAAGCTTGCATGAACTTACCTCGGTCCATAATCCATATAATCAGTTGCTGGAAAGGAATTATTCAAAGATATCAAAAACAATTAGAATTTCCGGCAATTAGAGTTTCCTGCAGTTGCCTCCTGTTGGAGATTAAAAACCCAAATTGTTAAAATTGGTATACATGTACATTATAGTGGATCAATAAAAGATTTAAATATACATTTTTTAATAAAAGGAAAAAGTTGGTAACGTCCCTGAAATATTTTTAATTTTGTGCGTCATCCTCAACAGGATTGGTGGAATGTACAACAAAATTTCTCATTTGTCATCATATTGATTTAAGAATCAACTTCAGCATGAAGCATAAAATATGCTTACATACATTTGACTAAGATATATAATAACTTGTTGTGTATTGAAATAAGGTACATATTAAACACAGATATTTTGTATCAGCGAATAACTTGGAAACAACTTTGAACTGACATGCCCATACATACAATAGAATTCAGAGAATTCAAATCCAACAGAATTTATGGTAATTTTTGTATCATGACATTAAGTTCTTTAGTGACATGTAGTCATAGAATAAATTATAAGTAATAGAAAACTATAAATTTTCTTTCTTTGTACTCACTTCCAGCAATATATCAAGCAGGATAAAGTATAAGCGAAAAGGTGTCAAATTATTGTTGAAAAATTATACGCCAACCATAACTAAACATCTAAGGAAAGCTCCAATTAACCACCTCATGATGTCAATTCTGAATAGTATTACCAAAACTATTTGGTACTCTTCATAATATTATGACATTTCCATGTTTGAAGCAAATGGCATTTACCAATTAAATCACTTATTCATGAGATATGACATTAGCAAGTATGTTCTTGTCTCTTAAGATGCTTTTAGCAAATAATATAGACATGAAATTGTGTGTTCTTGAAATTATGGTAGAGACCCAACCACCTATACTTGATTGGGTTATCTTTAATATGACTGAATAAATGAATATGATTGAGATTTGTATATCATTATAAAATTTGAACAAATGGTTTAACGATAACCAGTAACAATAGAGAAAATATTTGGTATTTTAAATGAAAAAAATGTTGACAAATAACAATTAGCAGTAATCAGCTATAATTGCTCAATTTAACTTCTTATCACCCAAGTATTAGATGATTTTAGACCAAGGATAATATATGTAATTATTAAAGCTAAATCCAATTGGTTAGCAGTAAAATATATGAGTACCTTAAACTTGAAATGTACGACTGTTAATTAATATATGTTATAAAATGTGTATTTTCCATCACTATAAAAAAAAAATCGGAAACAGTAACCGAACAGAAAATGTATCAAGATGGTAGCCAAATAAACCATTATCATTTAACTAATAAACCATCAACTAAATACAGATGGTTAACCACAGAACTGAAAGATGTATTTTACCTTTATGTAAAAAAGTGTAGCTTGCTTATGCACAATTTAGGGCCATAATTCACAGTTATTTGTTTTTAAACTTAAGGCTTGAAAAGTTCATCGCTTAAAAACTATCTACAGTTTTAAAATTAAAGTTGTGAAATAAATTGAGTTGTTGGACGACATATTTTTTATCGTAAATAGTAATCTCGCCACGAGTATATAACAACGAATGGTACAATTTACCCTATTAATATAAACACCACCAATGAAAGGCTAGATTCTCCTTTTGTTAAATTATTGTATTTTGGTCAGAAAAAAAAAAGAGAATTGCTATCCTCACTCGCTAGGAAAGCGACTGAAACGCAACTCGCTGACACGTGTTTGTTTAATTTAATAATCAACATTGCGGTTAACATAAAATGGATTCAGTTGTAATTTTGTATGCATAATTATCTGTACTACTCGACATTTATTACATGCGTACTTCACACAAAAAGAGCTACAGCTCACATTATAGAACATGTGTCAGCGAGTAATGTTTCAGTCGCTTCCAAGCGAGTGACGATAGCAATTCTCAAAAAAAAAAACATCGCTAGCAGTGTGAGAAAGAGCATTAAATATTTAAGCTATTTCCAATGGTGGCAATGGATATTAATTTCACCATTAAAGAAAAACCGGACTTATTCAAAGTCATAATTTATTAGAACAAAGCATGCGCAGCAGTACGCAATTGTATTTATGTTATTGCCTTGTTAACTAAGTTGAAAAACGATGATTTAAACCTAGGGCCACATGCAAAATCTGATAACTACAGAAAAACTTCATTTTCAGAAACCCAAAAAAAGAAATGAGTAAATAATGGTACCTAGATCAAAACAGCACCATGTATAATGAAACAGCGAGAATTTCATTTTTCAGAAACTTCATTTTTCACATCTTCATAAACAGCGAGAAGCTCCTTCAAATGATTCCAATCTCTTAACAACACCTCTGTTAACTTTTCAACAACGATTACTTTCTGCAAATAATTGAGTGTGTTAGTCGGTTAGACCTCCAAAAAAAAGATTCTTTATATTTGGGGGTCATCACGAAACCTAAGTGGAGTGTTATCTATGGTGAGGAGATCTCTTAGTACATCATTGTAAATTTCTAGCGCCAAGAATTTTAAAATATACTCCTTTTCAACGTGCTAAAATAAGGAAATAATGAACAAACAAAAAGGTAAGGAGCTTGATGAATTAATTGAGATTTTAATTTAACATTTTGTAAGAGATTTGGTTCACAAGCTTGATGAATTAATTGAGAGGTATACTGCAGCATTTACTTCTCAGACGATTTATACAAGTCAATATCAACAGCAAAATGATCACACTGTTCAAATTTTATTTGCTGATTCATAGCAGTAAATTGCAATTTATACAACAATCGTACTCATGTTCCCATGGATATAAATTTATGCTCACGAAGAAGATAAGGGGAAAAACAAAATCAATCATTTATTTCTTGATTTATTAATCTACCTAAGGATTGAATTAAAAACATTTGGTGGATTAACTTAGATGTAGGTTAATCGATAAAAATGGAGGATAAATATACAAGTTACCTTATTATTTATTAATCCACCTACGGATTTATTAATCAATCATTTATTTCTTGATTTATCAATCCACCTACGGATTTGTCTACTCAACTTTAAATATGATGAATTTTTTTTTGAAATTGTAGCAGTGGATCTTCAACTGTGAGAAAAATCACTTTTCTAATATTTTTTCCTGATTGGTACCAAGCAGAGAAGGAGTATCTAAAAGCACAACGGCTTAGCATATGCTCTTAATTTTCTATACATCATTGCAAGATATATAGAAGTGATATTGAAGTGAACAATATGCATGATAAGGATGATGAGGGCTTTTCTGTTAGAATTGAAGCTATCGGACTCGTAAAAAGTCACAAGAAGTATCTAACAAAGAAAAGGAAATACCTAAGCATGTTAAGAACCCTGTTGATTTAGTCTCTGGTTTGGTAGTGCTGATGGTGATGGTCGACCACCGGAGATTTGTGATGGAAGTTTGGAGCTTGTCAGTGCTACAATGCTTGGTTTCCGGAACTAGTCTTTCTGGTTAGCACCAGTTTGTTGTCTTGGTGAGGCTTTTGCTTTCTTGATAGCTTTAGGATTTTAATTCATTTGTTGATGTTCTTGTGGTTTGGAGCTGTTGCTCGAGCACTCTACTTGTTTGCTGCTAATTTGGTGTAAGGTGTCTGCCTAGGTTGCTGGTATTTTTTTGGCATGCTGGTTTTCCTGTTGTTTTATTTTCAGTTAGTCTTGCTGACTATTCTCAGAATAAGCTGGCTTTGTGTTGTGTTTGTATAGTATTTTTTTTGTCTGCAATTTGTCATTTGGAACCTGCTCTCTCTTTCTTATGTATTTTTTTTCTTGTCATATAAGTACCCTTTTTATTTCAAAAAATAACTTTAAATATGATGAACAATCTCAAGCTAAAACAACGAAATGGAGCAGGTTGGTCTGCTTATCGTACAAAACAACTCACAATTAATATATAAAATATTTAAAAAACAAGGAGAAAAAACTTAATCAAAATTGACATAAATGTGATTTTCTAGTAAAAAATTGGTATCAAACTGAAAGTATAGGTAGGTAGGCAGGGCTTGACATATTAGACCACTAAGAATATTTTAAATGCAGTCAGGAAACAACAAATTAAATGAACCTTTTCGACTGACAAGTAATTTCAACGAAGAGAACAAAAAATATGAAGAAGAAAAATGGGTTATGTAAACTTTATATATTGTTTGTACCTAAAAAATACAGAAACTTATGAGAAAAAAAATCTCTTTATTCTCCTGCTATCTCTTCCTCTTATTACTGTTGAAATACAGTCGCTTATATACCGAATTTAGACAAATAGATAAATTGGAAAACAGAACATAAAATGAACTATTGAGAGTGTATTTGCTTAGAAAATAAGCAAATCTTTGGATGTTCATCTGCAACTTTGGTGGATGTCATACTTAAGTGCATGAACTTGAATGAAATTACACTTTTCTTGTAGCTAATAAATAGATGCATGTACCATTATGTAAGAAATATGGAATAAATATTGTACAGATTTCAGTCTCTCCGATATCTTATATTTTGGCAATATCATAATTAACCTATTTATTATTTCTTGGACATGCAGTAAAATTCAGTTAATCTAATATCTAATATAATATAAATCTAGTAATAGATACCTGATGAGAAGGAGCACAAAATGGCGTGCATGCATTCATCATCATATAACCTTAGGCTTAACCAACTTCTCTTTAGTTAGTATTGCATGTGGTGAAGAATTGAATTGGTATATCCAAAAGTCCCCAAGCGTCTTAACATCAACTTTAAGAGTATCCTCATTCATTTCATGTCATCACCCATCATTCATTTGTACTCCTTTTGGGCTAAATAAACAAACAAATAAATATGCCTTTCATTTGTGCTGTTTATGGGAAGAATATACTGATATTTGTACTGCATTGAGTAATTACCTCGTCTTATGAAGATAAAATAATTAATCTTTTCCCCCTTGCATCCTTTAAGGTAAACATCAAACAATCAGACTTTGCTAAGTATTTGAACAGTAAACTGAATTTAACTAAGCCAAGGAAAACTAATGACAATACCTTGTTTGGAATCAAAACAAGCTCTATACTCCATCGATTGTAAAAAATCACATAACAAACCATATTGTAAATAAACAAACCATAAACTTACCAACCACTCTCTATGTCTTTGCAAATCTCCATTATCCAGCAACCGATTGAGCCTACATCTTCTCATTGACATAGCCTTTATGCACAGATCCAAACCCTTCGTGCTCTAAAAAATAATTACATGAGAAATCATGAGTTATAGCTCTCAACTCAGTCACCAGGATGTAACCAATCCAACATCAAAAGCATTTGAGAAATCACCTACAACGGACCTAATAGAAGAAATGAAAATAGAACTGCTTTTGTCTAAAAAAGACAGCTTGTTCAATTAGAAAACACAACTATGCTTGATATAAGGTGGTAGATTTTGACTGCCTATTAGTACTTTTGGTTGCCTTAGCATCAAATTATTAAATGTACCAATGTGAAAAAGTACTAGCTGCCATTAGCTTCTATACAACATATACATATACAACTCCAACCTTCCTAATGTTATATAAAAATATACTCGTGTATATTATAAGTACAGGTGAGTGAATTTAGAACCTGCCATGTTGATCAATTATCCAAAATATAGAAGATGCTATGTGGGTTCTAGGATGTCCACAGTTGCATTACACCCACAATACATCATAATAATAGCAAAATGATGCTAAAATGGATGATGACATATGCACAAACAATTAAAGTGGGATGTAGAAATGAACAATTGATATTTCTTTGTTAAAAAACTATCATAATACAAATAAAAACTATCATACTACACATAACGAGATAAACTGATATACTAATAAGCTAACGCATTTTAAACTAACAAGAAATAAAGCAAAAAAATTCATGCAATTCTTATTTTCTATCCGAAAAAATAAAAAACCTGCACATACTGATGTTGCACTATTTTCAAACTTTTTTGGTCAAAAGCAACAAAGAGAGTACCTTATAAACATAGTTTTATTGCGAAAATAAAGGAAATGGATCAATTGATTAAATTTATTCGTTGAAAGCAGTAGATGAAGTGGGCGCAATGCTATATGCAATAATATGTTGTCTAGGTGGATGTTTTATCAGGCAAGATGAGGCATGCATATTTCTTGGAAGACATCCCATGTGCGGACTGCCTGATCCACATCTGTTGCGACACTTGCACTCCATGTCAAGAGTACATGGAACTGAAAATTCTTAGATTTGATGTTGATTTAGGTCAATATTATAAATTGTTCATACATGTATGTGAAATAAACCACTATCAATATTCTTTTCAACTTTATTTGAAAGCAAATAAAATATAAATCTTAAGTTATATATAAAAACATGAATATGAATCTAGTTTGTCAATAAATTCATTAATACTAAAAAGCTTAGTAGTAGTGTATAGGTCTTTAATGACACCACAACACACGGTGCACTGAAACATAGCCACCATAATTTCACACAATTTGAGATAGCATGCAGCTAGTTAAATTATAAACCAATCAACTATATTTCTGTACTTCAAGTTTTTTTAAACCTTGGTTCCACACAATATACTCTGCAGATGTGCAATCTCATAATATCATCATAATTATGATTTACTCCTTAGACATGTATGGGACAACAAAACAAAAGGAATAAATCTATCAACTTACCTTTAAGTTATTTTAGAAGCGGGCATTCCAATAGAAGTTTACTGTAAAAATCTATTTTAAGCAAGTATTTTCTCACTCATTCAAGTTTATCTTTATAGCAGTTTGTTCACAAATCTAAATAAAACAATTAAAACACCTATTTCTTATGGTGCAAGCAAATTCTCTAAACAGTCATCAAATATCTCCATGATTCACCGTATGTGCACATGCAGTAATTATCATGGGCGCATACAATAAAGTACCAATGCTTTCGTGGCCATAATATAGAATGAAAAGTGATTGGTCAAAATTTAAATATCTATGTGAATATGAAGAAACATGCACAGACAAATGTAAAACAGGATGCAAACAAATTATGCAAAGAATGAAACACTTATGTATTTGCAAATAGTCTAAACAGGAAAATATGTTTTACTTATTATATGCACTGCTAACTAGCAGAGGCACTTATTATGAGAACATGTCAATGATCTCACAAACATTAAAAGTATCAAAAGTATCCACTTGAACAATAAAGTTTTACAACAAGTGCAGTTTCTGTAATCTAATAAGTTTATTATTAAAGGTCAAATCACATTTGTAATTTACACTATTGTAAATGATTCTAAAACATCGAGAAATACATTAAATGAAATTAAAAAAAAAACAATGCAATGATTTTTTTTTTATTATTCAAGGATAAATATTTTGTGCACTGTTAGGTATGACTTTAGGTACTACGTAGCGCATTTATTTTCAAATAAAAGATAAATCAATCAACAAAAAGCCAATAATCTGGACCCACATTCTTTTCTAAAGTTAAAACAATTCAAACTTTAAACCTCACTATATAGTGTAAACAATTCAAAATTAGTCCATTTAACCATCTAAATTCAATTCAAACTAAGCACATAAACTACATCCCAAAAAAACCAGACTTCAGAAATTGACGCACTAACATTTTTGGAAACACATAGTTGATTAAAAGAGTCAGATTCTTATACAATAACAATGGATGAAAAGAGACTGTAAACTGCAGTGGAATTGAACCTTGCATCCCTTACTTCACATTGGTAAATTTATGGTAATCATGAACTCAACTCCTCTTTAAAAAAATTAGAGTCCAGCGATCAATGTAATCCAACAAAAATTAATGCAATCTAAACTGATAATTAGATACAACTATACCTCAGATTAAACAAGCACAGATAGACATTACAGTTAAATTCTAAGCATTATAATTTATATGCATAGTGAATTGCAGTATGTACAATAAGGGTTTTGTCTTATCTTCAAAAGTAATTTGTGAGTTGAAAATAGCCAAATTAAAAATAGTAATATTCAAAATAAAAGGTAAGAAGTTCAAAATTGTTTACAAATCTGATAACGACATTTTCGGATAGAGCATGATAAACTAATTGCCATCATAGTGGATTGATCGTTAGTGATTTAGTTGGAAAAAAAGAAGATAAATAGCGAGTGAAGTCTATTTACAAAAGGAAGAAAGTAATAAAAAATTACCAATTTCAAACAACCCTATTGTTGACTTCGACGAATCTAGTGAATCAGGGATTGTTTAGATTTACGGCTAACTGAATCACAGATGATCCACTTAAGGGATGTTGGAGTGAATCTGAGACGGCTGACCTGCTAGAGGTCCTGGAGTTTATGGAGTGAATCGAATTTTTTTAGGTATTTGAGGATAAGACCTTCTAGAGGTCCTGAAGTCTATGGAGTGAATCGAAAATTTTAGGGTTTCGAGGATAAATTTGGTACAAATGAAAGTGATAAGAGGGAGCTGTTTTTACTTTCGTGGCCTTTATGTCCCGCGTTGTTTTCGCTCCCGCTTTCTCAATTGGCAAGTTAATATAGCGGAATATATTTATATATAGCATAAATTGTATCTTATTTTTTTTTGTTTCTTTTATATAGCACAGTTTAAGCATTATTTTCTTTTCTTTAATTATTTTATAATAGCACTTTAATGTAAGGCTGTGATATAATGCTATGTATATTATGTTTTCTAGTACTGCTATTAAAATAAAAGCAAAACAACGATTGTAAGGCTGTCATTGAAAGGAATGTTTTATAAATCAAATATTTGGAAACAACGATTGTAAAGCTACCGTTATAATCAATATTTTTCTGTAAAAGAAGGGTGTTCTTAGATTGAATCCAAAAGTCGCGTAAGCGATGAAGCTGTGAGTTTTTGACTATTTCGAAGTTAAGAATGTTGTTCAATTAAGGTCTGAGAGGTAATTATACCCCAACTTGATTGACTTCATGATTGATGGAGAAATGGTTAAGGTTCGATAGTGAAGATTGGTTAACATTCTGGTTAGTTAATAATTGGTTAATGTTTTAAGTTATAATAACGATGTTTATAACATCGCGTTAAGTTAAAAGAATTTGAAATGTTTTTTCCAAATAAAATGAGTGATATTTTCTATGTACAGAAAATGGAGTGGATTGGTCAATGAGGAATTAGGAAAGAAAATTTGGAAATATTTTCCAATATTAATGCGACATATTTTCTGAATATAGAAAATAAGGATTCGCTAATATATATATATATATATATATATATAGAAATGTTTTCTAAATGGGGGAAAGAGATATTTTCTCGAATAAAGAAATTACTTATTGGAAATGTTTTTCAAAAAATCGAGAGGGGAAATCGAGCTTCAAAAGGATACGAAAGATAGGGAAATAGGAATTTGAAATAATAATATAATCAGGAATTGATTTAAAGGGGCCCAGTGTTGTTTGAAGCTTGATCGGTAGAATTTCCAATTGGAAATAGGACCGTTGATTGTATAGATGTTTCTTTGATAGTTAAATCGCCGAGTATCAAGGTTTTGATTTATTTTATACCTCCGTTGTCAATATGGAGAGACCGGGATCAGATTTAATATCTGGAAACCACTCCATATTGGCATAAGCGTTACGAATCAACTTATGTTGAAGAGATTATGAAGACGGAGAAAAATGCAAGGGTTGTTCTGTTAATTCAAACCTCAAGCCTCACAACCGGGGATTGACAAAAATCGGGCAGGCAGCATAGCTATGTGGGTCGCTCCCATTAGGATGTATAATCACCTATCTAGAGAAATTCTATTTGCTTCTTTAATCTATCGATGCTGTCCTTTTCAGGGAAACGGTTGCTGATCCTAACCGTTGGTGATATACATTCGATACACTCAAGCGAAATGAGTGGTCGGTCATGTGAGGGCCGGGTTGCAAGACGTTCTTGTTGAACCCAGTGTATTCGCCTCTAGAGATACACTATCGGCAGGTGGTCCCATACCTTGTCATGTTGGAAATCCAATCTCCAATAAGCGCCCTGCGGGTTTTGATTTTATATTATATATATGGAGCGTGAGATGCAAGCGTTCTGCTAGATTCTATTTATTTGATGTAGACACTATTATAATATCACTAGATTTTGATATCAAAATGGTTTGGGTTATCGTAAGGTAAAAACCATCCGTGTTTATGTGTGGATCGGTCTTACGATTATCATTCTTTTGAAAGGATTTTGAAAGTTAAACAAATGGTTGGAGTTTACTCACACCAGTCCCATGACTGACCCATAGTTTATTTTGTTTGCTTTCCCTAAACTCTTGGGTGCCCAAATTTGTACGGGCAGTCAAGTAGTCGGGATTTTTCAGATTCACTTGGAGGAGCTCGAAGCTGGAGGCTTCACCAGTTAGCTATAGATTATCATTTTTCCGCTGTGTACTATGTTGTATCTGGAAACAGGTGTTTATAACTGTTCCAAGGATAACCGTTGTACTTTGATAATGGTATGTATATAAAGTTACTGATTTGTATTTCAAAGTTTATGTTATCTAATATATTTTATTCGTTTCCGCTGTGAGTTTGTGACCTTCGTTTTCTTCTATTCCAATATTTCTTTCATTCTATTTCTTATCCTCTAACTTCCTTCTAATAATGATTCGTATTTCTGTGCAATATGGGTTGGACGTGTGGTGAAATTAGTCGACTCAAAGTGTATGGATTTGCGGGTCGTTTCAGGGTGCTTGATGCGGAACGCTACATGTTTGATGAATGTTTGGTTGATTTTGGACATGAGATTGTTGTAGCTGATGTCTTGAAACATGATGATTTTGAGATATTACTTGTTCTAGCGTGAAATTTGACGATTGTATTTATGAGGATAAAACCATGCGTTTTAACTCTTCAATCTCCTTACTTTGTTTTCCACACAATTCTTTCAAATCTAAACATGCAGACTCCAAAGTTGCATACTCTCGTCCTTTGCGTGATTTACGAACCGACGATATAGGTTGAGTTTGTTGTACCCACGACACCATGCTTGGAGTCATCAAGTCTCCATAACAACGAACTCTATTACGAGTCTCAACCCCCATAGCTGCTACATATGCTTGCAGCCTTAGTTCATGTGTCTCTTCACCACGGATAGCTACTAGTTGGTTTAATTCGCGAGATATTTTGCTCTGTAATTTATTCATCTCCAAATAAATATCATTCATATAATGTAGTTTTGGTATAATCTAGGTTTTAAGAAATACATGAATATCAATAAAAATCATTTAATATCAATTAAGTTTCAACACTAAAAACTAATATAAAAATTTCATTTAGTATACATTGTTTCAATAAAAAAAATCATTAGAAAGTTTTATGCAATGCATCATTAGAAAATTCACAACAACATAACCTTATAGTAAGCTATTGTATACAGTAAGTTATAAAAAATAATTAAAGTAAAATAAGGTTCAAATTTTTTTAACCATCTTTCACTATATAGTTTTTATAGAATAAGAAAATATAATTGCTTTTTATATGAATATCATTTGATATATTTTAAGTTCCAATTAGAAATGAATTTATTGTCATTTGTTCTGATGCAACATCTACCCAACTTCTATTTCGGTCCTTTCTTCTATGCACCAACTCATATGCTTCGATAGGATTTGGGTCGCGACCATGCTTTTTTTTCTAGTAGGAAAAAAATTACATTAACCAAGATGAATATGTCCAACCCAAGGAAAAATGTGTATTAATTATCCATTTAAAACCAACTTAATCAATGAAGACATGTCAAAAAAATTACAAATGTGATATCCCTCGTCCAAATTATCTGTTGTTGGATTAAAATGTGCACCTTTGAACTTATGTATTATTTAGTTTCACAAAAAATGATCATTTACACAACTGATCCAATTAGAAATATAGCCTGATAAGCAAACACATAAATTCCCTAACAAAAATTTATAACAACTTGAAGCCTTTTTAATATTTTCATGCAAAACAAAATTAACAATAATATAGATACAAAATGGATTCAATACATATTTTTAGCTGTACATAATTATGTCGTTATTACTTTGATTATTATAATTACTCTAGTAAAGGTGCACAACATAATATAAATGAATAATACGAGGAAAGTGAAAGCAATAAAAAAGAATGAAAGTATGAGAACTTACAAAATTAGCTATGTGTCTCACAAAGCTCATTGATCCACCCGTGTGACCCATCTTCAACTTCTTGCGATTCACAATATCTTTTTTAGCTTTAACCTATTAATAGTAAAATATTAAAATGTTGATTAATAAAACAAAAAATTAATGGACAAATAACAATATGCACAAGACTATAATGAAAGAGTGAGAAACATATAAAGACTTACTTTACTTTTAGGATCATCCAAGTAGTTAACCATTTTTCTCCAGTGTTCGTTATCAACACGATCATTTCCACATACAAAACGTGCTGAAGAGTACACATGTGGATTACAATTTTTTTAAGGTTGGATCTGTTCTTTCTTACCTTTTTGGACAATGTTTTCAGCAGCGTATATTTAATTGTATGGATGTGAGGGATATCTTCGACACGCCAATCAATAGAAGCCTTAAAATGAAAAACAATTGTATGACTTATAAATAGAAGTTCAAAGAAAAGATACACAAATTTGCCAGTTAGAAACAATGTGGGGAAATTCTACATCGTTGGTTAACATGTGTAAGCCAATTTGGCAATAAATCAACTAAATAGGACTTCGATGACCATAATGCATTAACTCATCCACAGTCAGTGCATAAAAATATAAGTTGACAGTATGTTATTGTTAGTATAACGCTTTAATGATTTATTTTATTTCTTCACGAAAATAAAATGTATTGATCATATCAGAAAAAAAAAAAAATAATGATCACATTACTTTTCCCAGAACCCACAGAATCGATCACCTAATTAAACTAAAACTAGTAATTAATCAGATCGATACATATATACACGCACACACTGAATTCAAAATAAAGCTACTACCTTGGGTGACAGAATCATAAGTGAGCATGCAAAGCCGTTAAAGAAACAACATAATTACTCCATAATTAATAATGCAGAGGAGGGGGGTTGATTCTAGTTAAAAGGGCAATTGATTAAAGCCAAAGAGCATGATCCTGTTTAAGCAAAGGAACAAGCGAGGCGTTGATGTGGCAAGCCGTAAATGCATCAAGCCAAAGAGCTCGATACGCCGCGGGAAGGAGGATATGATCATAGCAGTGACAGTTTTGTTTGTCTAAATTCTTCCGTTTGTTTTTTGCCGGGCTAGAAGCATTGTATTGAGGTGATTTGGACACGAAAGAAGTCATCTTGACTGCCTTATCATAGAGTGCTGTTGGAGATGGTAGTTGGGCGATGTAAAAGTTTTCAGCTATTTCTAATGATTCTGAATCCTTCCATTGTTTCCGATAGAGCACATCTGTGTTTTCGAAGCTTAAAACTCTTGATCTGTGCAACTTTTGCATGGAGCGGAAGATATACTATTTGCATCACGCACAGGTGCAACAATGTCCATGGTACTGTCGCTTTCTTGCATACAACCAGACAAGTTGGCATTGACATCAGTGACTTTGCTCTAAATATTATTAGCATGCACTGCTACCTACGGGTGTCAAATGGGTCATTTAGGATCATATAAGAGTCAAGCAAAATTTGACCCAACCCTTTTGCAATTCATTTATTTTGACCCTTCTAACAAAACGTTTTACCTGACCCAACTCACATATTATGTGGTTAACCCATTTAACCCACACATTAAAAAGTATTACTTTAAACTGATGATATTTAAAGCTAAAAATGTCAAAACTACGAAAATACCCTTTATTTTGGAAAAGTAAAAAAAATTCAAAAAATCCAGAAAATTATGAAATGAAAAGTTATAAAAGAATTATTCGAAAATAATGATTTTTAAAGCTAATAGGACCAAAATTACGAAAATGGTCTCCATATTGGAAAAAGTGAAAAAAAAGAAAAAATTTCATAAAATCCAGAAAATTACAAAATGAAAAGTAAAAAAAGAATTATTTTAAAATAACAAATTTTAAAGTTAAAAATGCTAAAATTACGAAAATGCCCTTCATATTGGAAAAATGAAAAAGATGAAAAAATTTCAGAGCATCCAGAAAATTACGAAAAGAAAAGTAAAAAAAATATAAAAAAAACGATTTTAAAAGCTGAAAATGCTAAAATTACGAAAATGCCCTTCATATTGCAAAACGTGAAAAAAAATGAAAAAAATTCAGAAAATTACGAAATGAAAAGTAAAAAAAGAATTATTTTGAAATAACGATTTTTAAAGCTAAAAATGCTAAAATTACGAAAATGCCCTTCATATTGGAAAAAGTGAAAAAAATGAAAAAATTTCAGAAAATCCAGAGAATTACGAAATGAAAAGTAAAAAAAGAATTATTTTAAAATAATGATTTTTAAAGCTAAAAATGCTAAAATTAGAAAATACCCTTTGTTTTGGAAAAAGCGGAAAAATTGAAAAAAATTTAGAAAATCCAGAAAATTACGAAATGAAAGTATAAAAAATTATTATTATTTCATAATTTTCTGGATTTTTTTAAATTTATTATTGTTTTCACTTTTTTCAACATGAAAGACATTTTCGTAATTTTAACATATTTAGCTTTAAAAATCGTAATTTTTGAATAATTCTTTTTTTACTTTTCATGTAACTCCTCGTAATTTCAACAACATTAAAAAGGATATATTAAATAATAATTAATTTAATATTCAGAATTTAGGGAAACGGACTGTGTCATTGCGTCCGTCTCAAAATTCAAGTCAAGATAGACATTTGGTTTATGTAAAAAGGACGCCATATGAAGAAGTTATGAGGGTTTGAAGTTTGTATACGCATAGAAGAATTATATATATATATATATATATATTAAATCAAAAAAATCAGAAAACAATTTGAAATCCGAAAATAAAGAGGCGGCAATTATCCCGCGCCAAGGGAGTCGACCCCGGGATCGACCCCTCAAGGGGGGAGTCGACCCATGGGTCGACCCCCTAAGGGGGGTCAACCCCCCTAGGGCTGAGGTGGCAGGTCGGATTTTGGAGGCTAACAGCTATATATAGAGGTCCGTTTCTCTTGTTTTCTTCACTGAAAATCAGTGGAGGCCAAACCCTGCCGGTGCCTGAACTGAACCAAATCCTTTTCTTCTGCCACTATCAACTAAAGCTAATCGGTTACGGATTCGAGTTTAGATCCGAGATTCAACACCAATAATTTTTCTTCTATCTTCTAAAATCCAAATATTGTGCGTTTAGTTATTTTTAGATTTAAATGACTAAAAGTAAACGTGATATGACTGTGATTTGGATCTGTTATAAATTATGAATCTATGATATTCTTGGATCTTAACCTTTCTCATGCTAGATCTATTTTTATAGATCTAATTCTCTTATGGTTAATTTATCATGTCACATATGTGGATCTTAACCTTTATCTATGTTTATGGTTAATTTGGATCTGTTATTATTTGGACAGTTAAAATCTTGTTTAGATCTAATTCTCCCTCTAAATCATCTTGTACCTATAATGTGGTGGTTAATTTAGATCTATCATCGATTGGACATATGAATCCTTATTTAGATCTATTCATGCCTATTAGAACATCCTTATTATGATAGATCTAGTTTTACCATCACCTGTTCACTAGATTTTCTTTTATGTCCACCTTATTATTATGCCAATTACATGTCTATGCCGGTAGATATATATATATATATATATATATATATATATATATGCTAGTTATGTTAGATTAATCACTATTGTCATCTTCCTATCACCTTTCCCTTTTTATTGTTTATGGCCAGGCTACTCTATAGCCTAGGCATGCCGCCAAATATATGCGAATGCGTTAGTTAGGGAACGGGGAAAATATTAGAATTGGCATAATTTGTATAATGAATATGAATTTGGACATATAATTCACTATGAATATAATTGGGTAAACGGGCATGAACACCTATAAGACATAGGTAATTAATTGGTTAAAATGCTTAGGATTACAGTAATTAGAAACTGTAGCTGCACTTATGACACGAGGTTAGATTGCAATTGTGGTGGAAGTATGCGCGGACCCGACCAGCATATCCAGAAACCGCAAATGTTGAATCTAATGTGAGGGGTCTAAGTGCACAAATATGAGACGAGCTAAGTGCACAAATACGAGACGAGCTAAGTGCACAACCGAAAAGATTAGGGTTATATAATTAAAGACACCTTTAGGGTAAATATAACCTATGGAAAACCTAGTGGGGCATACATGACAAAGGGGAGAGCTTGTATCATATTGTGTAGGACCCATTTCAGTCAGTAAGCTGGAGTAGGTATCAAACAAAGTACTCTGAACTAGGTCGGAGAAGTGGCACGCTTATTGAACTAATTGTAAGAGATCCAAAAGTGGAGGGCGGTGTAGGCGGCGTAAACCGACCGGGTCATGTGCGTGTATGAGCCGGGCAGTGGGGGATAAGACGACCGTGACACCTGTAGATATGGGGCTGTGCATATTAATGAAGGGTTGCTACTTTAGGACGTGATACGTCCTGCGGTGGGTCTGGCACAGAGTATCTACGCGGATTAGGGAGCCAATCGATTAGGGTAGTAGTTAGGGTACATTCAGACGTATGCCTAAGTCTACCACCTTATAGTGGAAGGGATCATCTCATTCTGGTTATACACTCTATCCTGCTTAACTTGTCATACCTGCCTTTTATGTAGTTACCTCTCTCTTATCCACTTTATATGCCTGTCATGCTACTTTTATTTATTTACTTGCTAAAAGTAACTAACTGCACTCACCAGACCTTATGTCTGACCCTTTTTGTTTCCTCTTCTTTCTTCCGTTCCCCCAGGTTCTCAGGGCGGGAACACTCAGGCTTGACCGTGATTCTGCTTACATTTTGTTGGAGCTGCTAGATGTATGGCTGAAGCTCCTATCCTTGTTGCCATGGTTATATTTTGTTTGGTGAATTTTGCTTCTTTCATGTACTCTGATGTTTTAAAGTACAAGATAGTAGTTTTATGTTGTAATGGTTTTTGTGTATTCCAAACATGGGATGTTTTTGAACCACGTTGCTTTATCATAAATAAAGTTTTAATTCCGCTGTCATTTTATATCTGTCTTGTAATATTTCTATTTACCTTTAAAGCTTTACGAAACTTAATGCATTCCCTTTGTGAGTGACATTAACGGACGTGGGGTGTCACACTTGGTATCAGAGCTGAAGGTTACCAGATTAGATAAAAGTTTTGAAAATTATTTTCAAAAAGGTTTTAAAAGAAAGCATTTAAGAAAAAAAACTTTTTTGAAAAACATTCCCCAAAAAGCCATAAGTAATATCTTTTGATCCTTTGTTTGAATCTCTTTCCTTTTCTTTTTCAGCATGTAGGGGGAACCTAATATTCTAGAAGGAGTTACGTTACCAGGCTGGTTTCGTAGGTATCTGGAGGCCACGACGTTTGCCGAAGGCCAAGGAAACGTTCCTCCCCCAGCTACACCCGTTGTTACTCCTCCTCCTCCTCCTCCGCGTGTAGACAACTTCTCTAAGATCTGCAAAGATTTCTGTGCTATGGGAGGAAAGTAATTCCATGGAACCGATACATTCGTAGAGGCAAGTAATTGGCTCAAGGAGACCGAGGACTTGTTTGTAATCTTTGAAGTGGAAGATCGAAGGAAGATTCAGTTAGCTGTCTGGCTACTGAAGGATGAAGCTTCGTTTTGGTGGGAGATAACCCAAGCAGGCCGTCCAGTAGAAACTTGTGATGATTTTAGATAGAGGTTTGAAATGAAATTTCTTTCCCAAGCTGAGAAAATCGTGCAAATGGAGAGGTTCTTGACGCTCAATGTAATGACCCGCATTGTTAGCCGTGGAATAATTAATTAATTTAATTATTTAAATAAGGATTTAGAGATTTAAATAGTGGTTAATTAAATTATAGTGGTTATTTAATTAAATTAAATAATAGAATAATATATTTAATTCAGAAATAATCAAAAATATTGGAAATCACAATATTCTGTTAACTGGGTCATCCCTAAGATTTAATTCAGCTTAGAGTTGAATTATATTGACGAATATATTCAATCGACGTCAGTTTGAACGTAGAGTTATAATATAATTATAATCGAGCTTGAAACGATGCGGCAGTTCGCTATTTGGCAATTCAAACTTCAACTAGATGTACAGGATTAGTTTTAAGTCGGATTTCTGTGAAACAAGAAACGTATGGAGCTGGGGGAGTATATCTTTCTAGTGGAAGAGAAAAATCGGGATTTCTTTGTGTAGATTTTGATTTATGTCCAAATCAAATATTCAGAAAAACAGCGGTATATTCATTCGGGGCCATAACGGTTATTTAAAAATATTTGAATATCGGGTTTGAATTTAGACAAGGTTCTTTTGAGGCATAACGATAATTTAATTTTTAGAATTTTACTGCAATTTTTAATTAATTAAATAAGCAACTTTTTATTTGGAGTATTTTGCACCCTTAATCAGCGATTTTGGGGTTTCACAATATGGGTTAACCTACCGATGTTATTATATTTTTGGGATCGTGGGACATTGCTCGTCTCAATGGTATTTTTGTTTCTGGCGATGGTAGCCCTAATTGATAAAATTGTGTAGAGCACAAGGTACCCTAAATTACCCTATATAATATACTTAATTCTAAACCTAACTTTCAATCCTCATTTCCAGATAAAAATATCCGCCGCTTTCCTTCGTTCCAAAGGGGAAAAAGCGGATCTTAAAAAAATCAAAACAAATGGGAATAAATTTCCATAAATCTCGTGATAAATATATTTGTAATCCTCCTCAATTCCTCTCCAAACTGATGTACATATCATTCCATTCGAACACCTCTTGTTCGAAGCGTTTTGGTAACTGATGGTTAGGGATTCAGATGCTGGGAGTTTGAAGCATCGATTTGGGTAAAAAGGAGTTGAGTGGTGGGTTTTTTGTTGGATTCGATCAAATGGGTGACAACAGGGAACTGTCGGATCTGGAAATGGGCGTGAGTAGTCGGAAGCTCGGTTGTGGTTTTCAATGGAGTTTTGAGGTGAAGCAGGGGATGGGTTGGCGCATGAAGGGTGGTTCGTATCAATCTGGAGCTGGAGCTGATGTATGAACAAGGGAGGAGTTTGTTTCGTTCTTTTTTTGAAGTGAGGAGGTTGAAGTCTGCAGTGAAAACATTGGAAGGAGTAGGCAATGTAAAGGTCAAGTGCTGTTAAAAACAAATGAGCGGTTGGGTTTTCTCTTAAAGAACGGGGTGATGTAATGAGGATGTTTTTACTGGAGCTGGGTAGTTGGAGTTTTGGGAAAGGATCAGAAGTTTGGTTTTAGAACAGGCGGCCAATTTTGATGAAGCTGTGTATACGAAGGTGATGGTGGCGGGTTGATGTACAGTTTGGGTTAAGTATTGAAGGAGACAGTGCATTATAAAAGTTTGGCCATGAGTTTGTTAACTGAAGCTGGCGGGTTAGATGAGAAAGAGAGAAGCAGACTTTAGGAGGGAAAACATTCTTTTAGCTGGAGGTTGGTGAAGAGAAAAGGGAGTCAGATGTTCAACGAGAAGAGGACTGGGTTCCATTTCCTGGAGTCGCCAGATAAATTGAGGAAGAAGGTCATAAGCGGATAACAGGTGGGCCTGATTTATGGGTAAAGCCCATTAAATTTATAAATATAGTTAGTATTTAACCAATAATGTGTACCCGTTTAATATCGAAATATCTTATGTACCCGGACACAGTTTGACGAACGATCAGTCTGCTACATTGAAATCGTATGGACGAGAACAACAACCTGGAATTAGTTCAGAATGTATTGGAGCTAGATACGATTTATAGCAGAATAAATTGCCTAATCAGAATCAACGACCGTAAATTGTTAGTTAATGATTACGGACAATGTGAGTAAATCTCACTAACTCTGAACAGTTTATAATTTCATGTTGTATTTTTAGAACTGTTAGATATTGGCCGATTGACTGTGTGTTGACTGTTTGATTGAACTGCTAGTCAGTTAGTTGAATTTCTATATTGATTCTGTTTAACAGAATATATCATATGGAACTGAAAGTGATGTTATCTATATTGTTTAACATCTATGATGCAGGGAAACAGGTTGGAGGAATCCAACTGGATTCCTCAACATTTATTTTACTGTGATTCATATATTGTGATATATGATGTGATATATAATCTGTTGTTGATTTGTGTGTTTGGACGATATTTATCGTTGTTATATGGTATGTTCAATACCATAAGAAATACTGGATGTGGGAAAGGGGATTTTCAAAGTGTATTTTGGAAATGAATTATTTATATAAAATCGATGGATTTTATATAGAAAAGGAAAAGGATTTTTATAATAGAAAAGATAAAGGGAAATATTATTGGTTAGAATAAATAGAATAGAATAAAGGAATATTATTAGAAAATAAATAGAATAGAATAAAGGAGAATATTTAGAAAACAAATAGAGTTATAAAAAAGGGAATAGAGTTAATCAAATAGTAGTTAATCGAATATAGTTTATATTAGAAGTAGTTAGTCGAATATAGTTTATATTCGAAGGAGTTAAATTGAATATAGTTATTCGAAAATAAAGTTAAAACATAATAGAGTTATTCAATTAGAATTATTCAATTAGAGTTAATCAAATAGAGTTAATCGAATAGAGTTAAAGAAATAGAGTTAAGTAAAATTAGAAACTGAATAGATATTAGTAAGTTGAATGGTTTCCTGAGTATCAATCTGATGTTGGTTTCGGCCTTCGGGGTTTATACTTAGGGAATCGTTCTCATACTAGTTTTATAGTTAAGGACTGATAGTTGTGGAAGGGTGGTGATACGTGAATAAATTATGGAAATGTTTTCCAGCGTTAACGTATATTTTCTAAACATAGAAAATAAGGAAAATATGAATATATATAGATATATATGATTGATGATTGATTTGATAGAATTTCCATCTGGAAATAATATCGTTGTTTGCACACCTGTTTTTCTTTGATTGTTAACTCACCGACTATCGAAGTTTTCTGACCATTTTAACGTTGTTAATATGGAGAGACCGGTTAGATTATTATCCAAAGAACCACTCTGTATTGGCATAAGCGTTGCGAATCATATATGCCAAAGATAATTGAAGACGGAGTAAAGTGCAAGGGCTGTTGTATAAGTCTTAGATAACAGTGCCTAAGATGGATATACTGAATAGTACCTTCGGTTCATCCTATTTCTGGATGACTTGTATGGATGAATGTCTGACAGAGTATTTCCAGAAAGGTCACATACATTGATTTCTTCAACCGTACCAAGAGTGGAAGCGGAGAAGGAAACTTCTTTAGCTAACACGTAATGTACTGTTGTAGACGTCAATCGGTGATTTGATGGATTTGACGATGTGACATTCGAAGTGAATCTGATGTGGTGATGAAGCGTAACCTCAAGCCTCATCAACCGGTAAATGACAGAAATCGGGCAGGCAGCATGGCTAAGTCGGTCGCTCCGAAGTAGGGTGTATAATCACCTGATCTAGAGTTTCATTTATTTATAAAAATCTATTGTCGATACTGTCCCATTCGGGAAACGGTTGCTGATCCCAACCGTTGGTGAATACATTCGATACACTCAAGCGAAATGAGTGGTCGGTCATGTGTGGTCGGGTTGCAAGATGTTCTTGTTGAATCCAGTGTATTCCTCTCTTGAGGTACACTAGCGAAAGGTGGTTCCATACCTTGTCATAGTTGGAAATTCATTACCCAATACGTGCTTGCGGTTTTGATTGTATACTATATATGTAGAACGTGAGATGAAAGCGTTTCTGCTAGATGATTATTATATTGTGGTTGATAGACATTATTATAATATCAAAAGGTTTTTGATATAAAGATAATTTGGAATCTCATAAGGGAAAAACCCGTTCCGTTATACGGCGTGGTCTTATGAGATATCGTTTACTTGTTCAACTGTTTTAAACTGTTTTACTCATACCAGTCCCATGACTGATCCGGAGTTTATTTGTTTGTTTCCCTAAACTCTTGGGTGCCTAAATTTGTATGGGCAGTCAAGTAGTCGGGATTTTACAGATACACTTGAAGAGCTGGAGCAGGAGGCTTCAGGATCATATAGCTATAGTTTATTTCCGCTGTGTTGTAAGTGTTGTACTTTGATAATGATGTATATTCAAGTACAGATGTATATTTCAAGTTATATTATATATATTATATGTTATTCGTTCCGCTGTGGGGTTCGTGTTACTCTGATGTTGTGTTCTTCTTCTTTTCTATAAGTTTCTATCTTATCTTTCCTCACCCTCTAATTTCTTTCATTAATCATCCGGTATTTTTCGATGTTTGGTTAGTCATCATTGAGTTTATAGCGATAACCAAAGTCGACAAAAACCCGGGTCATTACACTCAAACAAGGAAACTTGACTGTTAAAGAATATGTGAACATATTCAACCAGCTAGCGAGGTTTGGATTAGAATTGGTGGACACTCCGCATAAGAAGGCTTTGCGGTTTGTCAAAGGACTTAATGAGCCCCTTCATGGGTTGGCTATGTCTCACATTCCAATGGGAGCTACTTTTGAAAGGCTTGTTGATATGGCCTTGATGCATGAGGAACAACAAGGGAGGAAAGAAGGAAGTAAGGGCTGAGGAAACAACGCAAAACAAGAAGATTTGTCCAAAGAAGGGACGACAACAACAAAAACAACAGAAGAAGGGAGAAAAGAATGACAAGGGAAAGGATAAGAGGAAGTGTCACAGTTGTGGGCGTGAGGGTCAATGGTGAAGGATCGCAAAAGGAAGAATTCCTGCTTCAATTGCGGAGAGGTTGGACACTTTGCGAGGGAGTGCTCGAAGAAACAGGGACAAGGTCAAAGGACAGAAACTTCTGGAGGGAAGGTGCATGCTCTCACGATCAGTGCTCCTGATAGACATAGAAAAATTTCTGTGGAAGGTTTAATTTCTCTTTCAAATCATCCTATTAGAACATTTTTTGATTCTGGCGCTTCACATTCATTTATATTTAGTTCTATGGCTGAACCTCTGCACTTAAAATACTAGTATGGTAGTGGATCTCGTTGTTGTCTCAAACCCCATTGGTGGTTCGGCTCATTTGTCTATGATTTTTTGGGGTTTGAGGATATCTATCTTAGGCGTCAAGTTTGAATGCGACGCGTATGTGCTCGGGTTTATGGGCTATGGGTTGATTCTAGGGATAGAGTGGCTAACCATGTATGGTGTCATTCTAGATTGCGAGAGGAGGGTCGTTAGGCTTTTGTTTTATCATGGGAAGACCCTCGAGATTTGTTGTGACCCGCAAGGGTCGGTTATGCTTAGTTTCCAAGAGTCTATTAATGCATCTATAGATGATCTACAATCTGTTCCAGTAGTCCGAGAATATTCTGATGTTTTCGATGAGGTATAGGGTTTACCTCCGTGGTGCGAGATCGATTTACGTATCTTTCTAGTGGACAATGCAAAGCCAGTTGCATTACCAGTGCGCCATACGGCTCCAAGGGAAAGGAGGGAGCTTAGCAAACAAGTAGGTGAGCTACTTGAAAAAGGATTCATTAGGCAAAGCATATCTGAATGGGGTGCTCCAGTAGTTTTCATGACTAAGGCGGATGGTTCGCTTTGTTTGTGTGTGGACTATAAAGAGTTGAATATACTCACCAAGAAGAACAGACACCCGCTCCCAGGGATTGATGATTTATTTGATCGGCTTGTTGGTGCCTCGGGATTTTCTCAGTTAGACTTGGCCACGGGGTTTTATCAGTTGAGGGTGGCTGAAGACAGTATAGATAAGACTGCTTTTAGGACTCCAGATGGTTTCTTTGAATGGCTAGTTATGCCTTTTGGGTTGAAGAATGCACCATCCTATTTTGTTGATCTAATGAGTAGGGTGTTTCTGGAGTTTTTAAATAAATTTGTCGTGGTCTTTGTTGATGATATGTTGATCTTCTCCAAGAGCGAAGAAGAGCATGCCCAACATTCGAGAGAAGTTTTGAAAACTCCCCGTGTGCATCAGCTTAAGGCAAAGTTCTCCAAATGCCATTTTTGGAGAAGAGAGGTGAGATTCTTAGGGCATGTAGTCTCCAAAGAAGGGATAGCGATAGATCCCGCAAAGGTAGTTGCAGTGCAAGATTGGAAAATTCTGAAAAATGCAATAGAGCTGAGAAGCTTTCTTGGATTGGCAGGTTATTATAGGAAGTTCATTAAGGACTTCACAAAGATATTAGTCCCACTCACCAGGCTGACAAAGAAGAACTTGGCATTTTCATGGGATATAGATTGTAATGTTGCTTTCCAACGGCTGAAGGGAGCTCTGATAACAGCCCCAGTCTTGACCTTGCCTGATGGGAGAAAAGTATTTACGGTTTACACTGATGCATGTGGTACAGGGCTTGGTGCGGTTCTGATGCAAGAAGGAAAGGTAATGTGTTATGGGGGTAGGCAGTTGAGAGTTCATGAGAAGAACTATCCTACTCATGATTTAGAGCTAGCTGCCATAGTATTCGCGCTTAAGACGTGGCATCATTATTTACTTGGAGAGAAGTTTGAGTTATATACCGATCACAAATCTCTCAAGTATATGTTCTTGTAGAAGGACCTTAATTTAAGGCAACAAAGGTGGATGGAGTTCCGAGGTTCTTATGATTTTGAAATTGCTTATATCCCTGGCAAGTGTAATGTGGTGGCCGACGCACTAAGTAGGAAGAGGGTGACCTTAATTCCCCTGTTTGTTGAAAGGAAGAGATTCGAGTTCATATTAACTTTCGACTTTAGACCCTCCATTGAGATTTTTCATGATTTATTTGCATCGCTAGAAATACGACCAACTCTTATGGATCAGATAGGAGCTTCACAGCGAGAAGATCCACAGATTTTAGACATCATGGATAAGCTCAGAAAAGGGGATACTTCTAGTCACCTCAGTAGATATTCCATAGACAAAAGGGGGTGGTTGCGACGAGATGGAAGGCTTTGTGTTCCTCAAACTGGAACCTTGATAAAGGCAGTCCTAGAAGAAGCCCACTGTTCTAATATGACTATTCATCCAGGCGGTGATAAGATGTACAGAGACATGAAGATGGTTTTCCTTAGGCTAGGATGAAGAAAGATGTTGCAGAGTTTGTTTCTCAATGTTTGGTTTGTCAACAAGTCAAAGCTGAGAAAAAGAAGCCCGGTGGTTTACTTCATCCTTTGGAAGTTCCTCAATGGAAATGGGAGAGGATCTCTATGGATTTCATAGATGGTTTGCCTAGATCGAAGAAAGGCAACACCAATATCTAGGTTGTGGTGGATAGACTCACTAAGAGCGCTCATTTCATTCCAGTTAGGAGTAAGAGGACGACATCATGGTTGGCAGCAATTTGGGTTTGTGAAATAGTCCGTCTTTATGGTGTACCTTCCAGCATTGTAAGCGATCGTGACCCCATCTTTACTAGTGAATTTTGGAGGAGCTTGCAAGAAGAATTAGGTACACAGTTGTGTTTGAGCACCGGTTATCATCCTCAGACCGATGGGCAGATGAAGAGGGTGAACAGAATTCTTGAGGATCTTTTAAGGCTGTGTATCCTAAACTTCGGAGGGACTTGGGAAGAACATCTTCCTTTAGTAGAGTTTGCCTACAATAACAATTATCAAGCTAGCATCGGCATGGCACCCTTCGAAGCACTGTACAGACGACCCTGTAGATCACCAACTTGTTGGTGGTAATCTACCGAAAGATTATTACTTGGACCAGATATGGTTAGAGAAATGTCCGAGAAGATTGACCTTATTCGACGACGAATGAAGACAGTTCAAGATAGGCAGAAATCCTATGCGAACAAGAGAAGGACTGACATCGAATTTGAAGTAGGAGATTTAGTTTTTATTATAGTATCACCTCTGAGGAATGTGGTTCGCTTCGGATCTGTAGGGAAGTTGGCACCCAGATTTGTGGGACCATTTCCCATAACCGAAAGGATCGGCCAAATGGCCTATAGAGTAAAGCTACCAGAAAACCTGACCGGCGTTCATAATGTTTTCCACGTTTCTCATCTGCGAAAGTGCTTTCATGACACTGCAGAAGTTGTTGAGCCAAGTATATTAGAGGAAGTAGAAGTGGAATGGGAGGCAACAGTTAGACGAGTTCCTACCTGTATTCTTGGATCAGAAGTTAAGAAGCTACACAATAAAGAAATCAAGCTGATAAAGGTTCAATGGGGAGATAACCCAGAGGATGCGACTTGGAAGACCGAAGACAAAATTCGTGCTTTGTACCCTTTCCTTTTCGAGAGTATGTTCTTAACTCCTTTTCCAAAGTTTTATCAATGCTTGTTTCTATCATTTGAGTATGTCCTATCTATAGTGTTTCCGACCTTTAGATAAGAATCTTATGGATGTAAACATGTGTTTGAGACATGTTATGTTTGATGGATGCAAGTGTCTGCTAGTGGTTGCCTGTGGATGCATATACACACACATAGGAACTAGATCGGCTCAATCACTCGCATACTGCATATGGATGTGTGTGCATTTTTATTTTCTTTAGCGGATGAAAATGGATGTATTAGCATATGGATGTGCATTTGGATGAATAAGTGTGCACACATATAGAACTTACATGTTATAATAGGATTATTTGCATACATATTCGATTCATGGCACTAACATACACTATACCAGAAAAGGCCTTTAGTAGCGTTTAAAAAACGCTACCAAAGCTTTTGGTAACGTTTTAAAGAACGCCACTACAGGTCACACAACTAAAAGTTTGTATTTTTTGGTCGCGTTTTAATAAACGCTACCAAATGTTTGATATACATGCTTTTCAAAACCTACCAAATGTTTGTGCTTGGACTTTTCTTTGATTTTCTGTGCGTTTATTTAAAGCAATTAAAAAAATTTAGTTGCATTTATTGCATGCCACTATAAATTTAGGTGGTATCTTTACATCTATTTCTGTAGCACTCCAAAAGCTGCTAAAAGGTGTTATTTGTTTGGTAGCATTCTAAATGCTACTATATATTGTTAATGACATATTATTTCCATCAACCAATTATGTAATAGTCATTAAAATCTACAATAATCGTATAATTACCATATTCAAACCAACAATCAATCAATCATATAATCATTGTATTCAAATAATTGAGAACACGTTAGTCACATAAGTATAATATTCATAACCATTTATATAATAGTTATTTGACAAAATGAGCAAATTCACATACCATAAGCATTTTACAAACAAGTTTACACAACCAATACTACCAAATACCATAATACATATAACAATTGAAGTCATGTCCATTATTCTTTGTTGCACGCACATGTGAAAGCTAGCACCATAAAAGTCAGACTTTGTTCTCTTCGTAAGTCCAAAGCCTGCAGAAGTATAAGCATACCATATAGTCAAATAATCTTACACTTATATATAAAACCTTGTTAAATTAGTTATATTATAATCATTCATAAAATATAGTTAATTTAACCTAAGTTAATTCTATAAACTTGTTTAATTTTTTAAAAACTTAATTTTTATTAACTTGGTTAATTTATTATTATTAAAACTCGGTTAACTTAATTATATTATTAATAATAATAGTATTAGTATTAGTATTAGTATTATTATTATAAACTTAGTTACTTTTTACAAATTTTGTTAATTCATCATCCATATTATTGTTTATGAAAGTTTGTCAAATTAGTTATATTATTATTATTTAAATTTAGTTAACTTAAACTTAGCTAATTTTTATTAATTTGGTTAACTATATTAATTTTAGTATTACTATTATTATTAAAACTCGTTTACCTTAATTATATTATTATTGCTATTATTATTATAAACTTATTTAAATTTTATAGATTAATTAATTTATCATAATCATCAACATCGTTATTTATAAAATTTGTTAAATAGTTATATTGTTATTATTTATAAATTTTAATTAGCTTAAACTTAGTTAATTTTATATAACTTGTTTAATTTTAACAAAACATATTTAGTTTATTATTAATATTATTCTTAAAACTTGGTTAATTCAATTACATTATTATTATAAACTTAGTTAAGTTTTATTAACTTAGTTAATTCATCATCATCATCATTTAAAAAAATTAGTTAACTTAAACCTAGTTAATGTTAGGAACAATGCTTCAAGAACCGAAATAGTTTTTTGTCAAAAAATGCGAAATAGAGAGAAGGTGATAGGTTCCACCTCCTACTTTTAAGGTGCAATTCATGGGGGGTCCTACCCATTAATCTCACATTTGCACAATTTGACAAAATTTCTTTCGGGTAAAGTAGCATTGTTGTAATGTTATAAATTTGTTTAAGTTTAAACATCGTTATTTATAAAATTTGTTAAATAATAGTTAGCTTAAACTTTAGTTAATTTTATATAACTTGTTTAACTTTAACAGAACATATTTAGTTTATTATTAATATTATTCTTAAAACTTGGTTAATTTAATTATATTCTTATTATAAACTTAGTTAAGTTTTATTAACTTAGTTAATTCATCATCGTCATCATGTAAAAAAATTAGTTAACTTAAACCTAGTTAATTTTATAAATTTGTTTAAGTTTAACAAAGCATAGCTAATTTTTATTAACCTAGTTAACTTAATTAATTTATTATAATAGCCGCTAATAAGAATAGGTACTATAATTATTATTAAAGCTCAGTTAACGTAATTATATTATTATTACTATTATTATTATTATTATTATAAATTTAGTTAAATTTTATAAACTTTGTTAATTCATCATCATCTTTATTATCATTTATAGAATTTTTTTAAATTATATATTATTGTTATTTATAAAATTTAATTAACTTAAACTTAGTTAATTTTATAAAACTTGTTTATATTTAACCAAACTTAGTTGCTTTCAGAAAACTAGTTAAACTTGGTTACTTTATAAAACTAGTATGGGCTACAAAATAATGCAAAGAATTCAATCATGGGGATGGTTAACACTTTATGTCAAAAATATTAAACGCATGATACATGCAAGTACTTAGTATGTGGCAAAAGGTAATAAATCAAAGGTTGACGGTTTAAAAGGTGTGTTACCTGATCAATTCCAGCTATCACGAGTCCAAGGTTGCCAGCTTCTTGAGGTGTATATGCAAAGTACATGGATTCCCATATAGTGCTGCTGAGTATTAGAACATTTGATAAACAACAGTTTTCATCTTCATGGCCTCACCTGCAATATATATAGATTAAAAAGTATAAAATCCAGCCATCTGGCTAAGCCATAAAACTGAACGAATGATCCTCTACAAATTTTATTTTATTTCTTTAGCAATAAAACAGATTGACTCTCTTGCCCAATTCATCTATAAAATTAAACTACTATGACAAATGTACTATCACAATTATTTTTAATAAAGCACGACACTTATTGCATAGTTAGGGAAATAAAGTATCATTGACTGTCCGAAGGATACTGAATTCACTTTCCTTTTATAGTAAAATCATTTGGTATGTAACGCAACTGGGTTTAAATGCATTTCCAACCTCAAGTTCTTTGTTTGTTTTATTGATATGCAAGTAAACAGTTAGGAAAGGCAAAAGGTTTATGCCTTGAAAATTCATTATTATTCAGTGGCATCAAATATTATTACTGGACTTGAAGATGCTTCACTCTATTGCCCAGATTAGCTGTACATGAAAGGACGGAGAAAAATGTTGGCCAATTTTATAATCAATTATCTGACCTTGAATTTCAGCAATGATATTTACTTTATTTTCTAACCTGAGCAAGTTTTTTATCCATTCGGGCTTGCATCGTTATGCTTTTCATCAACTCAACCGGGACTCCCTCATCTAATCGCATATGTATGCAGTATACCATATGTCAGCCAATGTTGAACACACATTAACGAATCTACTAAATGCAAATGTAGCTTTGTATCTCCAAGCATTTGTTGTATTTTAGAATGCAAATAGTTTCCGGCCCAGTGAGCATGCTAGATAAGATGAGGATAGCTAATAATATCCCACTACAAACACTGAACCTAATACCTGAATAACTTCATCATCGTTCTGCCATTCCACCACCGAATTCACTTCCTCGAATCTGCCTCACAATTCAGAAAACAATTATGATCTAAATTTATTGCTCTCCACAGTTAACAAACTGATAGCTAACAGTGAGATATCCCCTTGCATATCCATTGCCATTAGTACAGAGCCACTGAAACATGCCTTGGTCCAAATCCTGCCCTCCTTGGAGCGCTGGTCTATGATCCTCACTGTCGTTCGGGCTCCCATTTCATTATTCGTCACCTGCTCCAAAAAAAAAACGAAAAGAAAAGAAAGAAAAAGAAAAAAAATCATGTTCAGATCATTATATTAAACAGAGTGTTGCTATCAACTACAACATCTACTGAAAATTAACCAAAAAGAATCATTGTCATAGACAATTTGCTATTCGACTATAATGGGAAAAAAAGAAAAACAATGGAAAACTGCACTTACAGACAAACACTGGCCATAGGAGGCATGACCAATGGGGCCCACAGGGCTGCAGAAGGTGGTCTAGCCTTACCTCTGGCACCATGCGACGGGCTTGCCTGCGTCCCAAGTGGTGCAGTACATGCCCACGGCATTGAGGTCCCGGTTGTGCTGGACCGGGTTGTATATGTTGTATGTGGCCCGTACACCCGAGGCCGACTGTGAGTTTACCGTCGTGGTAACGCACAGCAGGATTAAGACAACAAGGGAGCTGGTTGAATATTTGGTAACGTTGTTCATGGTTGAACTGATTTGTTCTAGGAAGGGAATCGTTTCAATATATAGGATATAGCTAGGGTCATTTTTGTTTTGGTCTTCTTGGAAATTCTGGTCTTATGTAAGTGTATTATACTTTTCCTAGTTGCGTGTTACTGCATGCAAGTGATCACTTCTGATTTTTTTTTTTTTTTTTTTTTTTTTTTTTTTTTTTTTTTTACTGCATGCAAGTGATCACTTCTGATTGTGTGTGGAAATTCTGGTCCTGGGTTAATTGCATGCTTCTGAATTGTGAGGAAAAACAGTGTTATCCGCTTTAGAGTTCTCAGTTTAATAAAACGCAGTATTGGGCCTCAACCTCTTCAAGCACACAGTATCATTCCACACACAATCAGGTCAGCAATTATGACATCATTTAAATCATCTCCACAATCTCCATTCAACTTCATTGCTACAAAGACATCAATAAAACCCATACACCTGCCTCTCCACTCTATAAAAACATTTCAATTCATCATCTAAACTTCCTTCTCTTTATACCTCCAACATCAATAACACCGAGACCAACCTGCTTGACTTCAACCTACAATCCTGCCGCCTATAACCAAATCACCAAATCACCCAAAACTCTGCAACTTACTGCACATTGCTTCAGGGCTAACCACTTACCTTCAAATCCGAACCCAGTCGTAAACCTGAATTTAACTAAATTACCTGATAACATGAGTTAATTACGTATTATATGTTCAAAACCAATTTAACCAATGTTGATAACTTAATAAGTTTATATAGCTACGGGTTGCATAGAACTGATGTAATGGCAACAAGATTTAGTGGTACTTGTTGACTGGCCTGCATGCGATAATAAAAATGCAATGATATAGGCAATTAGCACGTTAACAAAAAATGTTAATGTTGCACAATTGAGTAAGACCATGATAATGCAATCAATATTGCAATTGTTACTATATAACTTATCTCCTTTCTAATATCAAGTATGCAACAAATATGAAATCACGGAAAGATTGAAGCCGACAAAACTATAGTTATATTACTCAAGAACTGTATAACATGGGGGTTTTCAGATCCTTCAGTACAAATGCATTTGTGAACATGATAATTCCTCTGAATAGACGAACATAAAAACCTAACATTAATTTATTGTTCCCCCACCAATATAAGCATGACTTTATCTCATACATTTTTGTGTGAATGAAATGATAACTATAAATGCTCACTGTCTATGTGCATTGAAGTTGTAGAGATCAAAACTGCGAAGATTAAAAGCCTTAAAAATTAGATTCATGAATTTTTGAAGAAGTTCGCCCTGACTTACTTTTCTATCTTCACCAGCTCTTGAGTATTTCTTGCAAAATATAGTATACAAGAGTTAGCTAATGGTGTGATGTAATCACTAAAACTTAATTTTTTAAAATAGATCAATATAAAGTTGTCCAACCGGATATAGATTATTATTTAATTAGACATTAGGCCTTCTATTTTTCAGCAATTAATCAAATATACCATGTTTCCGACTTCACTGTCACTTAAATTAGAACAAATTTATTTCTACTTAAGTTTGGCATCTAAACAAGTCATGGAACCATGTTGACTAAATTTACTAAGGAACACCTGGATAACTTATAGGGCTTCACAAAGTATGGGTTGGGTCGGGTTAGACCAAATACTTCATCCGACCCGCATAGGTATGTGTTTAAGGTAGCTCAACCCGTACCCGACCCTATATGAGGTTGGATATGGGTTGGGTTGAAGTATGGGTTGGTTGGGTCACTTGAATACAATAAAAAAAAAAATGAGAATATGAGGGATTTTTCTAAAAGTAATATCAAAATATTCAGCATAATATATCAGATTTTAGCTAGCATAATGCATTTAAAATAACCGATTCATTATAAGACATATTTCATTGTAAAACACATCATATGAAATTAATTTACTACATAGTTGAGCAAGTGTTTCATTTTAAAATGCATTAAAATGCTCTTTAAAATATATTTATCAAATTCTATCTAGTTTGCATTGACATGAAATATTTTTTTGTACATTTATTATAGAATACATAAACATTATTCTAGGATTATACTATTCTAATTTTAGTTGGATGGATATTAAATTAGTTTTATTTGAAATATGTTTGGGTTGGGTTAAAATGAGGTTGGGTTGAACAAAATGTCAAACCCGACCCGCATATAGTATGGGTTACAAATTCTAATTCATATCCGACCCGAACAAGGATGGGTTGGGTTGGGTTTATGTGGGTTGGGTCGGGTTGGATATGGGTTGTGTGCAGCCCTAATAACTTAGATTAAGTTGAGTTTTTCTTTTAGAAAGAAAAGATCAAAAACAAAATAAAAACAAGAAACCAAAAAAGAGGATAAACATAAATAAATGGTTTCTAGCCAATACTATTTCACTTAACTTGGAATAAACCATTTACTATTTTTCACTACTAAAAGTAAATTTAATTTGTATTGATTGCTTTTTTAATATATCAATTAATAGTTTCTGAAATTATCAATTTACATTTTCATAACAAAAAAACACTTTTAAGATAGCCAATGGACCTCCCTCTATTAATATCGAGTAATTAACTAAACATACAGCACCATTTAAAACAGATTCTTCAATTTAAAACTACATATACTCTATTAGTATTGTAAACATTCAGGTTAGACATAACTATTTATTTTCCTTAAACAATGAACGCAAGGGAACATAAACACAGATGTACCATTGAAAAGAAAAATATTACTTCACTTTTATAGCACGCATAATCTAACTCTGAATCCTAAAACAACATCAAATAACAATTAATCTTCTCACACACATAGAGAGATATACATACACACATACATATAATACTGATGCAGATACTTTAAGATATCAAAACCTAATTAGATCAACATTAGTCGGTTATCACAAATCGCAACCCTAACGAAAAAAGGATAACAAAATAACCATATTACAAATATCTTCATAAATAGTTAAAAATGCTAATAGAAAATTATTCTAAAAAATCATCCATCATCGTATCAAGCCTACCGAAATTTACTTGCTGAATTGAGAAATCCTAGGTGTTTGTTGCACAAAATTTCTTGCAAGATGGTTGATTTTGAAAATAAAAAGGTTAATGTGAACACAAAATTCCGAGGGGACAGAGATAACAAACGAATTGTACTTGAGATTTCAGTGTCAGGAGAAAGAAGGGATCAGAACTTGATGACAGCAGAAAGCGTGAAATACTTGTTCTGATGTACTTAGTTTAAGGGATCCACAACATTAACTAGATGCTGAGGTATAACGACTTTGATATCAACTATTCCTATAGTGGCGATTTTGGATAGGAAGATGATTTTAGGGATTTGGGTGAGGAAGAAGAGGGATTTCAGGGATAAAGATGGGGATTTTGAGATATTGGAACGGTATAAAAAAATAGGCAGTTTCGGATTAGAAGATTATTTTGGAGATTTTAGTGGAGGAAGAAGAGGGATTTTGGGAATGAAGATGAGGACTATTTTCTCCCATCGTAATTTTCAGAGGAGGGAAAGAAGCGAAGTCTCAACAAAAGGTTGTTGTTATTGGCAGTCCAAATATTGTTAAGGGAAGGTCAAATTTTAAAAATACTCCAATCATAAAAAAATTGTTAGGAGGGTCACATACTTAATTTTTTAGGTTACCTTTTTACCTTGCTAATAACATCAATTACCATCCCAAATTCCAATCAATTTCAAATGCAAGAAAAAAAATATACTTAAATTATTTACAAACAAAAAAAGAGCGATCGTTTGGGAAGAAATAATGACGCAAACGAAGAACGTGAAACAAATGAGATTATTGATAATTTAACATAAGAGAAATGGAATTATTTATAAAAAGGATCGACAAATAAAAATGAAATTATTTAAAAAAAGGATCGACAATTGGAAAATGAAATTATCTAAATAAAAGATCGACAAATGAAAAATGAAATTATTTTAAAAACGACCGACAAATGAGATTATTGATAATTTGCTATAAAAATATGATGCAGTTCGACTAACATACCGTATAATTTTTTTTAACTAACAACTAAAAAAGGATTATTGTAAAGAAGGCTAATTTGGTAAAATAAACTTTATTTGTTAAGGGGGTGCTCTCTGCATTGATACTTCCTTTAATAAATTCCTTTTTCTTTTTAAATTGGTCCTCCCCTTAACAATACTTGGAGTGTCAATAACAATCCCCTAATAAAAATTGAGCGGCCACGGAAAATTTATTAAAAATCTGGGAAAATCAATTAGCCGCGTTTCTTAGTTTAGTTTTCTACTTAAAAATGAACAACGGTTGCTTGTGACTTTGAAACGCAGCCAACTACTGTACCAATGACAAGTTTTGTTGTAGTGTCTACTGATTCAGTCGACCTCCTCAATGCAATGTATGTTAGTGTCATGAATCGAATATGTAAACAAATAATCCTATTATAACATGTAAGCTCTATATGTGTGCACACTCATTCGTCCAAATGCACATCCATATGCTAATACATCCATTTTCACCTGCTAAAGAAAATAAAAATGCACACACATCCATATGCAGTATGCGAGTGATTGAGCCGATCTAGTGCCTATGTGTGTGTATATGCATCCACAGGCAACCACTAGCAAACACTTGCATCCATCAAATATAACATGTCTCAAACACATGTTTACATCCATAGGATTCTTATCTAAAGGTCGGAAATACTATAGATAGGACATACTCAAATGATAGAAACAAGCATTGATAAAACTTTGAAAAAGGAGTTAAGAACATACCTTCGAAAAGGAAAAGGTACAAAGCACAAATTTTGTCTTCGGTCTTCCAAGTCGCATCCTATGGGTTATCTCCCCATTGAACCTTTATCAGCTTGATTTCTTTATTGTGTAACTTCTTAACTTCTGATCCAAGAATACGGGTAGGAACTCGTCTAACTGTTGCCTCCCATTCCACTTCTACTTCCTCTAATATACTTGGCTCAACAACTTCTGCGGTGTCATGAAAGCACTTTCGTAGATGAGAAACGTGGAAAACATCATGAACGCCGGACAAATTTTCTGGTAGCTTTACTCTATAGGCCATTTGGCCGATCCTTTCGGTTATGGGAAATGGTCCCACAAATCTGGGTGCCAACTTCCCTACTGATCCGAAGCGAACCACATTCCTCATAGGTGATATTATAATAAAAACTAAATCTCCTACTTCAAATTCGATGTCAGTCCTTCTCTTGTTCGCATATGATTTCTGCCCATCTTGAGCTGTCTTCATTCGTCGTCGAATAAAGTCAATCTTCTCGGATGTTTCTCTAACCATATCTGGTCCAAGTAATAATCTTTCGGTAGATTACCACCAACAAGTTGGTGATCTATAGGGTCGTATGTACAATGCTTCGAACGGTGTCATGCCGATGCTAGCTTGATAACTGTTATTGTAGGCAAACTCTACTAAAGGAAGATGTTCTTCCCAAGTCCATCTGAAGTCTAGGATACACAGTCTTAAAAGATCCTCAAGAACTTTGTTCACCCTCTTCATCTTCCCATCGGTCTGAGGATGATAACCGGTGCTCAAACACAACTGTGTACCTAATTCTACTTGCAAGCTCCTCCAAAATTCACTGGTGAAGATGGGGTCACGATCGCTTACAATGCTGGAAGGTACACCATAAAGACGAACTATTTCACGAACGTATACACACACATTTGCATATGTTCATATAAGCATTAGAAGTCTTTAGGATAATGGATGTCTGTGATGGTTGGATGAGTAGATGGGTGATGGATGGTAGGATATACACTCTTCTTAACTTGAAGATTTCGGGGACGAAATCCTTTGAGTGGGGGAGAATGTAACACCCCGTAATTTCAACAACATTAAAAAGGATAAATTAAATAATAATTAATTTAATATTTAGAATTAAGGGAAAAGGAATGTGCCATTGCATCTGTCTTGAAATTATGGTCAAGATAGACATTTGGTTTGCTTAAAACGAACATCGTATGAAGAAGTTGTGAGGGTTTGAAGTTTGCGTACAAGCAGAAGAATTATACATATACAAATATATATATATATATATATATATCAAATCAGAAAACACTTTAAAATCCAAAAAAAAGAGGCAGCAATTTTCCCGTCCTAGGGGAGTCGACCCCTTAGGGTGGTGTCGACCCCCTAAAGGGGGGGGGGGTCGACTCCCTAGGGCTGAGGTGGCAGGTCGGATTTTGGAAGCTGGCAACTATATATAGAGGTCCATTTCTCTTGTTTTCTTCACTGAAAATCAATGAAGGCCAAACGCTACCGGTGCCTAAAATGAACTGAATCCTTTCCTTCTGCAACTATCAACTAGAGCTAATCAGTTAGAGATTCGAGTTTGGATCTGAGATTCAACACCAACAATTTCTCTTCTATCTTCTAAAATCAGACACTGTGAGTTTAGTTATTTTTAGATTTAAATGACTAAAAGTAAATGTGATATGACTGTGATTTGGATCTGTTATAAATTATGAATCTATGATATTCTTGGATCTTAATCTTTCTCATGCTAGATCTATTTTTATAGATCTAATTCTCTTGTGGTTAATTTATCATGTCGCATATGTGGATCTTAACCTTTATCTATGTTTTTGGTTAATTTGGATCTGTTATTAACTTATTATTTGGATGGTTAAAATCTTGTTTAGATCTAATTCTCCCTCTAAATCATCTTGTACCTATCATGTGGTGGCTAATTTATATCTGTCATCAGTTGGACATATGAATCCTTATTTAGATCTATTCATGCCTATCAGAACGCCCTTATTATGTTAGATCTAGTTTTACCATCACCTGTTCACTAGATCTGCTTTTATGTCCACCTTATTATTATGCCAGTTACTTGTCTACGCCAATATATATATATATATATATATATATATATATATATGCCAGTTATGTTAGAATAATCACTATTGTCATCTTCCTATCACCTTTCCTTTTTTATTGTTTATGGTCAGGCTATTCTCTAGCCTTGGCATGCCGCCAATTATATGTGAATGCGTTATTTAGGGAACAGAGGAAAATATTAGAATTGACATAATTTGTATAATGAATATGAATTTGGACATATAATTCACTATGAATATAATTGAGTAATTGGGCATGAACACCTATAAGACATAGGTAATTAATTGGTTAAAATGCTTAGGATTACAGTAATTAGAAACTGTAGCTGCACTTATGACATGAGGTTAGATTGCAATTGTGGTGGAAGTCTTCCCGGACCTGACCGACATATCTAGCAACCGCAAATGTTGAATCTAATGTGAGGGGTCTAAGTGCACAAATCCGAGACGGGCTAAGACACGAGGTTAGGCCCAACTTGTGGAAGAAGTCTGCCCGGACCCGACCGGCATATCCAGCATCCACAAGCTGTAAGCCTAATGTGGGAGGTCTAGCCCATTATAAACCATAAATGGACATGGTAACGAATTGGAATACTTAACCTAGTTTAATTCATATGGAGATTGTGTGAACATGAATATGAATAGGGGTTAAGTAAACTTAGTTGAACAATGGGAGGGTTAAGATAAGTATATCTGGGTTGGGTAGGTAATATTTAAATATAGGCCCACAAAACTTAACCAATTGGAGGTTATGTATTAAAGACACCTATGGGTAAGCATAAACGGTAGAAAGATTGGGTTTATATAATTAAAGACACCTTTAGGGTAAATATAACCTGTGCAAAACCTAGTAGGGGATACAAGACAAAGGTGAGGGCTTGTATCATATTGTATGGGACCCGTTTTAGTTAGTAACCCGGAGTAGGTGTCAAACAAAGTAATTTGAACTAGGTCGGAGAAGGGGCACGCTTACTGAACTGATTGTAAGAGATCCAAACGTGAAGGACGGTGTGGGTGGCGCAAACCGATCGGGTCATGTGCGTGTATGGGCCAAACAGAGGGGGATAAGATGACCGTGACACATATAAATATGAGGCTGTGCATATCCGCGAAGGGTTGCCACTTTAGGACGTGATACATCCTGCGGTGGGGTCGACACAGAGTATCTACGCGGATTAAGGAACCGATCGATTGGGGTAGTAGTTAGGGTACATTCGAACGTATGCCTAAGTCTACCACCTTATAGTGGAACGGATCATCTCATTCTGGTTATACTAGTAATAGTGCAGAGTAATCACTAGAGTAGCGTATACACCCAATCCTGCTTACCTTGTCATACCTACCTTTTATGTAGTTATCTCTCTCTTATCAACTTTATATGTCTAAGGTTAATGCAAAATATAGTTATCGTGGGATGCTAAAAGCATCTAGATTTATGTTAATGACTGCTATATTATCGATGGTAGCATGTCGAATACATTGAAAGAAAAAAAGATTTTTTTTTTTAGTGGTAGTACATACAGGGTCGGTGCGGGGACCAAGCTGACCAGGCGACCGCCTGGGGCAACCTCCGGCTGGCGGGCAATGTTATGAGTGGAGTATGATAGTTATGAACAACTTTTGAAATAAATAAAAGTTAACATATAAAGGATATTTTTCGTTTGTGGCCTTATTTTTTTTATTTCACTTTTAGCCTCCTTTGGCAAAATATAGCCCCCTTTTCACCACGTAAGCTTTGACTGGGCTGGGACATGAATACTGGCGCAATCACAGATTGCGCCAGAATTTTAAAACAAAAATTTCTTTCGGGGGGGGGGGGATTCTGGATTACTCCCTGAAAGAATATACTTGCTTTTCCTGGATTTTCTCATTCTTCACTCTTCAATAAAAGAACCCAAAAACTAAATTTAAAAACTTCAGATTCTTCATTGATTGCGGATCTAAGTGAGGAGTAACGAATTTGGCTATTGTTAGATTATCGGAAGGTATGGCTTTGTTTTTCTAGTTTTTTTTTGGATCTGTCCAATCTAAGTTTTTTTGAACTTGTGTTTAGCATAGAATGGTTTCAAACTATATTGCTACCATATGCCATTATGACGGAGAATTGGTTGTTGATGAATATAAATGTGGAACATATAACGGTGGATCTAGTAAACCGGCAAAAGTTTTGAAAGGTTCAAACTTTACAATTGAAGGAGGTTGTCTATAAAGCTAGTAAAATTAAATCGTATGAGTTTGACATTGAGTTAGTTTGCAATTGGCCGACTGATTCTGTAACAACCCGTATTTTTGAATAACATGTTATAATGTAAATCAAGGCAGAATTAAATTGTAAAATCTGAATCAAGGGAAACGGGCTGTGTCATTGCGTTCGTCTCGGAAAAATACGCGAAATAGAGTCCGAGTTTTCGAAAAACGGAGTCCGCATGACCAAGTTATGGCCCAATGAAGTTTTCAGAAAATTCCAAGCCCGAAAACAATTCAAATTCGAATTCAGATTCGAATTACAACCAAAACAGGATAGGCGGGGATTTTCCCGCCCCAGGAAGGGTCGACACAGGGGTCGACACCCATGTCGACCCATGGGTCGTCACCCATGTCGACCCAGGGGTCGACCCCCCCCCCCCCCGGTCGAACCAGTTTTTCTGTTGCACCATTTTGGCATGTTGGGTCCTCTTTTGTTGGTTTCTGACGGGAGTTAATGGCTCAAATTCGTTTTAGGGTTAATCCTATGGTCTAAACTACCCCTAATCTCTATAAAAAGACCCCTAGACCTAGCCTAAACCCTCATTAATCATTCCTACAACTAAATGCTGCCCAAATGTTCACTAATCATGGCCTCCACCTTCTTCATGAGAGCATGAGTGTCTCAAATCAATCTATGTCATAAAGGAGCCATCTTTCTTAAGTAAAAGAGTTATCTTTCTTTGTCTTTGGGGTTATTCCTTCTTATTCTCAAGTCTTGAAGTGGAGTTTATCGTCTTTTGGTTGCGGATTTGCTAGTGTGGCTTCGTCTCAATCTTATTTTACATTAATTCTAGTCTTCATAGCATTGTAAGCCCTATACTACTCTTAGATTCTAACTATGAAGTTAAATATGACATGTTGCAAGTTGAGTTTGGGCCTAAGTATGATATGTGCTTTGATCCTATCATGTTATGCATAAATATATTCTATGCATGTTGGTAAAGCTATCACCTTGACCTTGTGGGCTAAAAGCTATAAGCTTTATGTTGAAATGTTGCATTATGCAACATGAGAACTCCCATAACCTTTATGATAACTTGTATATAATGTTATATGCGAACTTCTAGTCATCATTCTATGTCATCTAGGACCATGTATCACCTATTCGCTAAGTTTGAATGTTATGCATGTTTTGAGGCTTATGATGCAACATGCAAGTTTAAATGAACATATTTATGCCCCATATGCCACCATGTTTAACTTGTGGCCAACCTTATTACCTTATGCCCTTTTTGTCATGTTTTGCTAAGTTCCCTCTTTTGATCTATGTTATGTTATGCGAAGCGTACATGCGAGGGGAATACGTTGGGTTTGGGTAATATGAATGACATGAAACATGATTTTAAAATATGACATGAACATTGATTTGTGATTATGTTTGTAAACATGAATTTGGACATGACTTCTAGAAAATATGAGAGTGGCCAACTCGAGGTTGGGTTGAGTTTGTAGCATAAATCTACCCGGAACCGACCGGCTTAACTAGTGGCTACAAGCAATAGGACCAAATGTGAGTAGTTGGTCATGTCGCACTTGAAACCCGAGGTTAGACCAAGTTAAGGTGTAAAGCTACCCGAACCCGCCCGGCTTAACTAGTAACCACAACAAGGTCTAATGTGAGAGGTTGGGTGCATTAAATTAATTAATGCCACATGGTAGGGTTAAGTCATCGACCACTTGAATACTTAACCAATTAAACATGATGGGTTTACGCGGTTAAGTCATGAACCTTGGGTACACTTAACCAACTTGATACTTGATTGGATAGGGTTAACCACATTTAACCCGCTAGAAACCCTAGTTATGTGGTCCTTTTCACCAGTAACCCTCTTGATTGTACCATGATACCCTAGGGACTAGGCTAGGGTGGGGCACGATTACTGGGCTGACATGTAAGCGACCAAAACGACGGCTGAGTAGGTGCGCCGGTGTAGGTCCAGGTGGACTATGGTCGTGCACATGGTCTGGAGTTGAAAAAGCAGACACTGGCACCCGTAGGTTTAGACTGTGTGTGCTTGATTTGTGTCCGTGGTTGGCACCCTAGGGCTTGATACACCCTAGGGTGGACCTAGCACAGTTTGACTACACTTCATGATTGGGCCGTATGACACCGACACTTGACGAGTTAGGCTTATAGGGAGCCGATCGACTAGACCGATTAGTTGGACCTTGATTTAGGTCATCTCATGATGTGGGCCAGCTTTGGGCCAAGGGATCATTTCTTGTTTATACTTGACATGGATTGGAATACTAGTACACACCTGGTGCAACTTAACCTTGTATATGCGATGCTACACTTGATCTATCTTGTTAACTTTTCACCACGCCAGTTATCACCCTACATCTCATCTCTGTTTTACATGTTCAGTTAACTTTATTAGTTTTTATACTAATAGTAGATAGGACTTACCAGTCTTTTTGACTGACCCGTTTTCTTTCGCCTCTTTTCTTCCGTCCCCCCCCCCCCCCAGGTTTGCAGGGTGCGAACACTGTTACCTAGCTGGATCTTTAGCTGCTTTTCTGGATAGCTCACGTATGGTTTGAGCATGCTATGGCCTTATGCTACTTTGGGGATAGTTACTTTATGTTTCTTTTTCAGTTTTCAGTTTATGTTCTAGACTTTGTTTTATGGGAAAATAATGACCAAGTACTTTGATGTAACTTGACTATGGTTTTGAAATGCTAGTTTTATCCGCTGCTTTACTACTCTGTTTTACTTATATATTCTGTCTTGTGATATCTGCATGCATGTTTACCTTGTTTAACGCCCCTCCAAAGCTAGTGTGCTTGCAAGAGTGGCATTGGCGGAGGTGGGGTGTTACATTTGGTATCAGAGCATAAGGTTTACAAGATTTGAGCAAAAGTGTTTTTAAAATTTACCTTTTTGGAAAACTATTTTCAAAACCAATTAAGTATTTTCGAAAGAAAAGTCTAGTTATTTTAAAAGGCTATTCCCCAAAAGCCATTAGCACTATCCTTCGTTTCCTCGTTCTAAATCTATCTTTTCCTTTTTCAGCATGGCCGATCTTAACCTTCCCGAGGGAGTAACCATGCGGGCCCACGATGCGGGCCCAGCAAATACCCCCACCGTAACTGAGGTTCCTCCTCCTCCTCCCCCTCCTCAGCATCCACAAGCAGATTTCGCAAAGGTTTGCAAGGACTTTAAGGCGATGGGTGGCAAGAATTTTATTGGGACGGAGACGTTTGTGGAGGCGAGAAATTGGTTGAAAGAAACTGAAGATCTTTTCGCTATCTTTGATGTGGAAGACCATAGAAAGGTTTTATTGGTAGCATGGTTATTAAAAGAAGAAGCTGCTTATTGGTGGGAGGTCACCAATGCAACTAGACCCATAGAGACTTGGGCCGACTTTAGGACGAGGTTTTGGCTTAAGTTTCTATCATCAGCTGAGGCGAATCTGCAATTGGAGAAGTTTATATCTTTGAAGCAAGGGGACATGACAGTGAGGGAGTATGTGAATAAGTTTAACCAACTCGCTCGATTCGGTTTGGACATGGTTAATACTCCCCCGAAGAAGGCTTTACGCTTTGCACGAGGGTTGAATGAGCCATTACAAGGTTTAGCCCTATCTCATATACCCATGGGGGCCACTTTCGAAGGCCTAGTAGACATGGCATTGCTTCAAGGAGACGATAAGAATGGCAAGAAGGAAGTCAAGACGAATAAGACTCAAACCAAGAAGACGGACTCCAAGTGGGGAGGAAATCAGAGCAATCAGAACAACAAGAACAACAAGGGCAACAAGGCCAAGGCAAAGGACCCAAGAAAATGCAACTTCTGTGGGATTGTTGGGCACATAGCCAAGGATTGCAGAAAGAAGAAGAGGAAGCGGGGCGAATGCTTTCATTGTGGAGAGACTGGACACTTTAGCAAGGATTGCCCCAAGAAGCAAGGACAAGGACAAGGGCAGAATCAGCGTGTAGGACCTTCTGGAGGGCAAGTGCATGCTCTCAACACTGCTCCAGTCCAGGACCGAGGTAGTATTTCTGTAGAAAGTCTTGTTTATATTTCTGATTATCCTATTCGCACCTTATTTGATTCTGGCGCATCGCATAGTTTTATTTCTTCTGACATTGTTGAAAGTTTGCACCTAAGTACTAGTCTAGTTGAGGATCCCGTCAGTGTTTCAAATCCAATTGGGGGTTCCGCCCATTTATCTATGATTTGTGTGGATTTGAAGATTTCTATCTTGACCGTAGAATTCACGTGTAATGCTTATGTTCTCGGGTTCACGGGATACGGGTTGATCTTGGGCATGGATTGGTTGTCCAGTTATGGAGCCATTCTCGATTGTGAGCATAGGGTGGTGAGGCTCATGACTCGCCTCGGTAATACCCTAGAGATTTCTTGCAACCCGCTGGATCCCGTCATGCTATGTTATCTTGAATCTCTTGACTCGTCCATCAATGATCTGCAATCTGTAAGGGTGGTTCGGGAATATCCTGATGTCTTTGAAGAGGTTAGGGGTTACCCACTAAACGAGAGATAGATTTTCGCATTTATCTTGTTGATAATGCCAAGCCAGTATCATTGCCCGTTAGGCACATGGCCCCACGAGAAAGAAGAGAGCTCAGTAAGCAAATCAAGGAGCTGCTTGAGAAAATTTTTATTAGGCGAAGCATTTCTGAATGGGGTGCTCCGGTGCTATTCGCTACTAAGGCGGATGGTTCGCTTCGTCTATGTGTTGATTATCGAGAGTTGAACAAGCTGACAAAGAAGAATAGGCACCCGTTACCGAGGATTGATGATCTCTTTGACCAGCTTGTTGGTGCTTCTGTTTTCTCTCAGCTCGATCTAGCCACCGGATTCCATCAGCTTAGAGTAGCTGAGGATAGTATTGATAAGACTGCGTTTAGAACTCCAGATGGATTCTTTGAATGGCTTGTCATGCCATTCGGTTTGACTAATGCACCCGCCTACTTCGTAGATTTGATGAGTAGGGTGTTCAGAGAGTTCCTTAACAAGTTCGTGGTTGTCTTCGTGGATGATATTCTGATCTTCTCAAAAGATGAGGAAGAACATGCCAGACATCTCAAGGAAGTGATGGATACGCTTAGAGCTCATCAGTTGAAAGCCAAGTTCTCCAAATGCCATTTCTGGAGAAGGGAAGTTCGGTTTCTTGGACATATAGTTTCTAAGCAAGGCATAGCGGTGGATCCCGCGAAAGTGGTTGTGGTTCAAGACTGGAAGACTATTAGGAATGCAACCGAAGTAAGAAGCTTTCTCGGTCTGGCGGGCTACTATAGGAAGTTCATCAGGGACTTCGCTAAGATTTCGGCCCCTCTTACTAAGTTGACGAAGAAGAACTTAGTCTTTGCATGGGACTTAGAGTGTGAGCTTGCTTTTCAAAGGCTCAAGAGGGCTCTTACCACAGCTCCAGTTTTGGCATTACCCGATGGCGGTAAGATGTTTACCATGTACACAGATGCATGTGGCACGGGGTTAGGTGCTGTTCTGATGCAAGAGGGAAGGGTGATATGTTATGGGGGTAGGCAACTTAAAGTTCATGAGAAGAACTATCCCACTCATGATTTGGAGTTGGCGGCGATCGTCTTTGCACTCAAATCCTGGCGCCACTATCTTCTAGGCGAAAGGTTTGAGTTGTATACTGATCACAAGTCACTCAAGTACCTCTTCTCGCAGAAAGATCTGAATCTGAGGCAGCAAAGGTGGATGGAATTCTTGGCATCATATGACTTCGAGATAGCTTATACCCCTGGCAAGGGTAATGTTGTGGCAGATGCACTAAGCAGAAGGAGGTTGACTTTGAGTCCCTTATTTATTGAGATGAAGAACTTAGAGTTCTTGGCAACCTTTGATTTCACGACGACTGTTGAGTCGGTGACGGGTTCATTAGCATCCCTTGAGCTTAGACCCACACTTCTTGATCAAGTTGGGGCTTCCCAGAAAGGAGACCCGCAGATAGTCGAGGTCATGGACAAGTTGATTCGTGGTGAGACGTCTAGTCGCCTTGCTAGATATACTATTGATGACAAGGGTTGGCTAAGGCGTGATGGAAGGCTATGCGTTCCACAAGTAGGAGACTCGGTGCATAAAGTTCTCGAAGAAGCACATCACTCGAAGATGACTATACATCCTGGAGGAGATAAGATGTATAGAGATATGAAGCGAATTTTCTTTTGGGCCGGAATGAAAAAAGATGTGGCAGAGTATGTTTCAAAGTGCATGGTGTGCCAACAAGTGAAAGCCGAGTCAAAGAAACCCGGTGGGCTAATACATCCATTGGAGGTCCCGCAATGGAAGTGGGAGAGTATTTCTATGGATTTTGTGGACGGACTGCCTAGGTCAAGGAAAGGGAATACGAGCATATGGGTCATAGTCGATAGACTTACGAAGAGTGCTCATTTCATTCCAGTAAAGAGCAAGAGGACCGCATCATGGCTAGCATCTATTTATATTCGAGAGATAGTGCGGTTGCATGGAGTTCCTTCTAGCATAGTTAGCGATCGTGACCCACTTTTCACTAGCCAGTTCTGGAATAGTTTGCAAGAAGCGATGGGTACGCGATTGAATCTGAGTACAGCATATCACCCTCAGACGGATGACCAAACCGAAAGGGTGAATAGAGTGCTAGAAGATCTTTTGAGGCTTTGTGTTCTTGACTTTGGTGGTACTTGGGAAGACCACCTTCCTCTTGTAGAGTTTGCTTATAATAATAGCTATCAAGCTAGCATAGGGATGGCACCATTTGAAGCTTTGTATGGGAGGCCGTGTAGGTCACCATCTTGTTGGTGGGAGACAACAGATAGGCTTATACTTGGGCCCGATATGATATGGGACACATCCGAGAAAGTTGAATTGGTGAGAAGACGGATGAAAGCGGCCCAAGACAGACAGAAATCCTATGCTGACAAACAAAGGGTAGGTTTGGCATTCGAAGTGGGAGACATGGTTTTCGTGAAGGTTTCCCCTTTGCGTAAAGTGGTACGTTTTGGAGCAGTTGGGAAGCTGGCACCAAGGTTTATAGGACCCTTCCCTATCATAGAGAGAATTGGAAAGATGGCTTATAAGGAGGAATTGCCCGAGAAGCTAGTCGGAGTTCATAATGTCTTTCATGTCTCGCATCTCCGAAAGTGCCTACATGAGTCCGCTGAGGTGGTTGAACCAAGCATTCTTGAAGACGTGGAGGTGGAAAAAGAGGCAACCTTGAGGAGAGCTCCGATTCGTATCTTGGGAACAGAGATCAAGAAGCTAAGGAATCGAGAAGTCAAATTGGTGAAAGTTCAGTGGAGTGAAACCGATGAAGATGCAACTTGGGAAACCGAGGAGAAGATGCGTGGGCTTTATCCATTCCTTTTTGAGGGTACATTCTCAATCTCCTTTCCTAATTAGCATATCTTTCTTTTTGCTATCCATGTTCATCCTGTTTATCTTGTTATCTCGTTAACCTTGTCATGGGAACCTTAGGTAGAAACCCTTTGGATGAAACATGTATTTGAAACATGTTATGCTTGATGTTTGCAAGTGGTTGCAAGTGTTTGCAAGTGGATACTCGTGGATGCATGACACACATTAGGCACTAAGATCGGCTCACACACTTTCATATTGCATATGCATGAGTGCTGATACTTATTCATGGATGAAACTTGTTGTGCTATCACGTGGATGTTGCATATGAATGAATGTTATGTTCACTCATGTAGAGATTATAAATTATGTTAGGAATTTGCATACATATGGACTCATTTCACTAACATACTTTGCATTAAGGAGGTTTACTGAATCAGTAACCGCCTGATTTTTGCATTAGATAAGTACATATACACACACCTTTTGCATATGTTCATACAGCATTTAGAATCTTTTCAAGGACAATGGTTACTTGTGGATGATGTTTTGAGTAGATGGATGATGGATGGTAGGATACGTTCTTCCTAACTTGGAGATTTCGGGGACGAAATCCTTTAAGGAGGGGAGAATGTAACAACACGTATTTTTGAATAACATGTTATAATGTAAATCAAGGCAGAATTAAATTGTAAAATCTGAATCAAGGGAAACGGGCTGTGCCATTGCGTTCGTCTCGGAAAAATACGCGAAATAGAGTCCGAGTTTTCGAAAAACGGAGTCCGCATAACCAAGTTATGGCCCAATGAAGTTTTCAGAAAATTCCAAGCCTGAAAACAGTTCAAATTCGAATTCAGATTCGAATTACAACCAAAACAGGATAGGCGGGGATTTTCCCGCCCCAGGCAGGGTCGACATAGGGGTCGACACCAGTGTCGACCCCCCAATGGGTCGACACCCATGTCGACCCAGGGGTCGACACCCATGTCGACCCAGGGGTCGACACCCATGTCGACCCAGGGGTCGACCCCCCCTGGTCGAACCAGTTTTACTGGTGCACCATTTTGGCATGTTGGGTCCTCTTTTGTTGGTTTCTGACGGGAGTTAATGGCTCAGATTCGTTTTAGGGTTAATCCTATGGTCTAAACTACCCCTAATCTCTATAAAAAGACCCCTAGACCTAGCCTAAACCCTCATTAATCATTCCTACAACTAAATGCTGCCCAAATGTTCACTAATCATGGCCTCCACCTTCTTCATGAGAGCATGAGTGTCTCAAATCAATCTATGTCATAAAGGAGCCATCTTTCTTAAGTAAAAGAGCCATCTTTCTTTGTCTTTGGGGTTATTCCTTCTTGTTCTCAAGTCTTGAAGTGGAGTTTATCGTCTTTTGGTTGCGGATTTGCTAGTGTGGCTTCGTCTCAATCTTATTTTACATTAATTCTAGTCTTCATAGCATTGTAAGCCCTATACCACTCTTAGATTCTAACTATGAAGTTAAATATGACATGTTGCAAGTTGAGTTTGGGCCTAAGTATGATATGTGCTTTGATCCTATCATGTTATGCATAAATATATTCTATGCATGTTGGTAAAGCTATCACCTTGACCTTGTGGGCTAAAAGCTATAAGCTTTATGTTGAAATGTTGCATTATGCAACATGAGAACTCCCATAACCTTTATGATAACTTGCATATAATGTTATATGCGAACTTCTAGTCATCATTCTATGTCATCTAGGACCATGTATCACCTATTCGCTAAGTTTGAATGTTATGCATGTTTTGAGGCTTATGATGCAACATGCAAGTTTAAATGAACATATTTATGCCTCATATGCCACCATGTTTAACTTGTGGCCAACCTTATTACCTTATGCCCTTTTTGTCATGTTTTGCTAAGTTCCCTCTTTCGATCTATGTTATGTTATGCGAAGCGTACATGCGAGGGGAATACGTTGGGTTTGGGTAATATGAATGACATGAAACATGATTTTAAAATATGACATGAACATTGATTTGTGATTATGTTTGTAAACATGAATTTGGACATGACTTCTAGAAAATATGAGAGTGGCCAACTCGAGGTTGGGTTGAGTTCGTAGCATAAATCTACCCGGAACCGACCGGCTTAACTAGTGGCTACAAGCAATAGGACCCAATGTGAGTAGTTGGTCATGTCGCACTTGAAACCCGAGGTTAGACCAAGTTGTGGTGTAAAGCTACCCGGACCCGCCCGGCTTAACTAGTAACCACAACAAGGTCTAATGTGAGAGGTTGGGTGCATTAAATTAATTAATGCCACATGGTAGGGTTAAGTCATGGACCACTTGAATACTTAACCAATTAAACATGATGGGTTGACGCGGTTAAGTCATGAACCTTGGGTACACTTAACCAACTTGATACTTGATTAGATAGGGTTAACCACATTTAACCCGCTAGAAACCCTAGTTACGTGGTCTTTTTCACCAGTAACCCTCTTGATTGTACCATGATACCCTAGGGACTAGGCTAGGGTGGGGCACGATTACTGGGCTGACATGTAAGCGACCAAAACGACGGCTGAGTAGGTGCGCCGGTGTAGGTTCAGGCGGACTATGGTCGTGCACATGGTCCGGAGTTGAAAAAGCAGACACTGGCACCCGTAGGTTTAGACTGTGCGTGCTTGATTTGTGTCCGTGGTTGGCACCCTAGGGCTTGATACACCCTAGGGTGGACCAAGCACAGTTTGAGTACACTTCATGATTGGGCCGTATGACACCGACACTTGATGAGTTAGGCTTATAGGGAGCCGATCGACTAGACCGAGTAGTTGGACCTCGATTTAGGCCATCTCATGATGTGGGCCAGCTTTGGGCCAAGGGATCATTTCTTGTTTATACTTGAAATGGATTGGAATACTAGTACACACCTGGTGCAAATTAACCTTGTATATGCGATGCCACACTTGATATATCTTGTTAACTTTTCACCATGCCAGTTATCACCCTACATCTCATCTCTGTTTTACATGTTCAGTTAACTTTATTAGTTTTTATACTAATAGTAGATAGGACTTACCAGTCTTTTTGACTGACCCGTTTTCTTTCGCCTCTTTTCTTCCGTTTCCCCTCCCCCCCCAGGTTTGCAGGGTGGGAGCACTGTTACCTAGCTGGATCTTTAGCTGCTTTTCTGGATAGCTCACGTATGGTTTGAGCATGCTATGGCCTTATGCTACTTTGGGGGTAGTTACTTTATGTTTCTTTTTCAGTTTTCAGTTTATGTTCTAGACTTTGTTTTATGGGAAAATAATGACCAAGTACTTTGATGTAACTTGACTATGGTTTTGAAATGCTAGTTTTATCCGCTGCTTTACTACTCTGTTTTACTTATATATTCTGTCTTGTGATATCTGCATGCATGTTTACCTTGTTTAACGCCCCTCCAAAGCTAGTGTGCTTGCAAGAGTGGCATTGGCGGAGGTGGGGTGTTACAGATTCTAGATCTAAGATAATTAAAATTGGAGACGATGCCGATGTTGAAATTATGTTGTCCGCCGTGTCAAAATCTATTGAATTATTTGTAATGATAGAGAGGAGATTGTCGGCAAAGCCACATGTAACTCCAGTCGTTGCGGCTCCTGCAGCATACTATCTGTATCCAGCTATGTGCCTACCCACTTATGAGCAACAACAAATGTGTTTTAGGTATAATCCGTTCGTGAATTTTCAGCAGGCATCACAACCCGGCTATCCGTATCCGACCCAGGATACTGTCCCAAATATGACTCAAGGGTAATTCGAACTGTAGAATTCTCCTATTGGAAAATATAACCATTGTCTTGTGTATGATAATAATTTTTTTTGTATATTTCGGGTTCGTTTCGAATTACTTTCCGCCACAAACTACAGCTGAACCATCTATAAGTTACCGTTGTGCTCCTATGCAGCCAATGCCCTCCGATGTTTATCACATGAGCCAAAAGTAAGTTACTTGTGTTATTGATATAGAATTATGTTGCGTATAAAAATGTACTGAAAAATATGCCGCTTGCATAATCAGGTATCCGACACAAGCTACCGAAGCAGAATCCAACTTAGAACCAAGTATTCCTAACGTCGATATGGAAATAGATGAACTAGACTTGGGAGAGTTAAATCCAGATCCTTCACTTGATAGCATGACCGTTGTTAGCATTCCTGACAATGATACGACATGGGTTGATGTAATGCAAGTAAATAATGCTTCACTAAATTTTGATTTTGGAGGCGAATACAACGCTCCCAAAGATAGTGATGAGCAGGAGCCAGAGTTCGAGATACCATTGGATGATGATTTGTGCAATGCACAAATGTTGGCTAGATTCGTGGTTGCTAATATGCAATTAAACAACGAAATTTTCTCATCGACTTGTGTTTAGAATGGTTTCAAAGTTGGTATGATGTTTGAGAGTAAAAGAAAATTTCTTTAACAACTAAGTGAATGGTCAATTTTACATGCGGTTTCGTTTAAGCTGATCCGGTCGAACAAAAATAAATACACTGCTATTTGCAACATGGATCCCAACTGCTCCTGGAGAATACATGCCATAGATTCTAAAAAATCATAGAAAGGTTGGTGGATTATTAAAAAATACGCAGCTGAACATAGTTGCGTAAATCCAACTATTAACTCCAATCACAAGCAAGCAACGTCCGCGTTTTTGGTTTCGAAGATCATGTCATTTGTTAAAGTGGATTTGAGTAATACTTCTGGGACAGTGCAAGTGTTAATAGAGGAACAACTATTTATAAAAATTGGTTATACTAAGGCATGGAGAGCATTAAGCAAAGCAATTGAAGGCATATATAGTGACTAGGCGGAGTCATACTCCACCCTACGTCAGTATTTCGACGAATTGATCAAAGCTAATCCCGGAAGTATTGCCCATGTAGTAGCCGAACCACGCAGTGTATTTGAAAGAGCATTTTGGGCATTTAGGCCTTGCACTGAAGGATTTGTACATTGTCGACCTTTGATTTCCATAGACGGTACACATTTTTATGGTAAATACAAAGGTACGTTACTGGTTGTGACTGCTGTAGATGCGAATGATTCACTGTACCCGTTGGCCTATGGAATTGCTGAGGCCGAATTAGCCGATACTTGGGGTTGGTTTTTTGCGTGTATTTGAATATTCATTCATAGTGTTAACACTTGACGCATCACTTTCCACTACAACAAAAACACCATATTACAACTTTAATTTTACAACTGTCACAAAATACCAGTTGTAATAAACTTTTTTAACAACTATCATTTCCTGGTAGTTGTAATAAATATATTTTCAACAACTTTTTTATTTTGTCAGTTGTAAAATACATCTATTACAACCTTTCTATATTGCCATTTGTAACATATATGTATTACAAGCTTTCTTTTTCAATAATTATTATATAATACTTGTTTATAATAAATAATAGTTGAAATTTAAAAATTAGTATTGAATAATAGTAATAATAATTCATAATTAATTAATTGAAATAATAATTAAAATTAATGATAATTTTACATATATATATATATATGTCAAATAAGTAATACGTAAAAGATTATAATTGAATAGTAATATATAATTAATTTGCATAACGAAAAATTCATCGTAATAATTATTAACAAATAATTAGTAATTAACAATTAACAGTTAATAAATTAATATTCAATAATCAATAGGTAAATATTAAATACTAAATATTTGATTAAAGTCAATAATTTATAAATGAATCACTATTAAATACCAGTCATTAATAGTTAATAATAAATTTTTATGATATATATAATATTTAATTTAATGATAATAAAATATTAATTAAGCTGTAATAGTTAAAGTTAGCATTAAAATTTAAATAATAATAGTAATAAATCCAACAAACAAGTAGAAAGTTTTGATTCATACCAATTTTAGTACTACAAATACAAAAATATGCTAAGAAAATAATTTTATATAGCAATTTTTTTACTTACAATAGTAAGCGACAATAGTTTTATCTACAAAAATACACGAAAATTTACATATAACCTTGATTAAAATTGAATGGCAATATCCATAATTCTCATTCAAATATTAGATAAATTTTTATGTTTCATACCCAGATATTAGTGGACTACGAATTTTTAAGTATTCATACATTGTTTTACAATTACATAGTTAGTTATACGTTGAAGACATACAATTTTTCTAGACTCCAAAATCAAATTTCCCTTCTGCTTCAAAACCAAGCTTATGGCTCCAATGGCAAAATTTTGGCTCCAATGCCAAATTTTTGTATATAATCACCGCTTTTTGTCGTCTATCAGTAACTTCAATCACCTCTCCACCCATGGTTCCTCTAAACCCTCTTCATGGTTCCTCCAAACCCTCAAAAACTCAATAAGAAACCTGCTAGCATCCTCCAAAACTGAACCGATAGCGTAGATCTATCTCCTATCATGGACATTTCCAAAGCAGAGGTATTGCGCTTTCTATTCAGATTCGGATGTGAACCCTTATCGGATTTGTAGTCTAACTTCAATTCGATGTAGTCAGATCTCGGCTTTTTGATTGGCTTTGGATGACGACCTCAGCATCTTTCATGGACTACAATTAAACCTAAAGCTAAATCACTTCGTCTGCCCTTTTCGAAAACTATTATCAGCTCCAAATCGCAATCTAGTCATTCTTCTTCGTTGCAAATCACGTGAGGTATGGCATTTATGCATTAACATGTGTAATTACTACATTATTTTTATGAGATTTCTTGCAATCCTAATTTATAATTGGTGGCTAAGCAAAAAGTTTTAGCGTTTCATGGCTGAACTGTGGGTTAGTTAATACTTAGGTTAGCAAAAATGCTTTAAACGTTAGACTGAAACACGTTTGGGCCAGCCTTTCAAATTTGGGATATAGTGATTCAGATGTGGATTAACTAATGTGAGCTAAACCATTGAAAGAATTTAGTTATTACCTAAAAGTTATTGCTGGTAAATCCAGTAAGCAATACTTAGGTGTTGCCAATTTTCCATCAATGAATTTAAACCAAAATTATTCTGCCTGTTTGCTTTGTTTACTGTCTGAATAATATTATGGAAGTTTATGACTTCATGTTTGAATATAAGTTCTTTTGGTATTACAACCATGGTAAATCTTCCCATCATCAGTTGTACATGAGTTTGGGAAGCTATTTAATATGGATTTTTTTATTTCATTTCCAGTTCTTTTGGATAACTTGTTTAATAATCATAAAAACTTTACCAGCATTAGTTAAAAAAATAAGCCATTTTCTTCTAAAGTGATGAAGAATGACTTGGGCGTAGACATTGAACTTGTATAGAATGTAGTTTAAGTTTTTCAATGTCAGTTCATTTTAAGTTGAGTCTGAACTATTTTTTGACAGGTAGCAAAAGCTTTCTGGAGCAGCAACGGCCAAACTTTGAGAAACTATGATGGATATACTGATTATGATAGATTTGGCCATACTAATGTTTTAGATCTTTAGGTAACAAGTGTGTTAATGTTTTGACAATTTGTGTGAATTATTTTCTATTGTAAATATGTGTTGCATGTGCAAAGAAATAACTTTTGTTGTTTAAATGAGCTATAATATGGAATTTTTTGTAGCAGCTTCAAAATAGGACTTCACAGACATAGTCTATTAGATCCATTTGTCATGGTCCCTAGACGATATCCGCTTTCACAAGTAAATTTAGTTATAATTCAATGGTTGGTGCTCACCATGGTTCCATTTATCAGTGATCGAGACAAAACACAAGTAATATTCATTAACATTTATAAGATGTTATTTTCGTTCAGTTTATCTATGCTTGTTGGTAACATTCCCTTGAATGCAAACAATCAAACATGCAAGTTTGGAAATTTTTGTTGGATATTATACTCTTATTACTAGTGTTGCATAGTCTCTGACCTATTTTATTTTGAAAAAAATACGGCTGCTGCGACCGAGAAGCTACACATGAAAAAAGAAAGAAGTATTTGTGTCAAGTTGCTGCAATATGCACAGCACGGTAAGGCCCAAAAGTAAATAATCATCTCACTTCCGACGTTTGGTTTTTATTGTTAAACTGTTTGTTTGAGTGCAATTCAGTTTTCAATTTGCTATTTCCACCATTACATATTAGGACCATTAGCGTGAATTAAGTGCCAGTCATTGCTAGTGCCGATGCATGTAGAACTAAAGTATCTTTTTATTCTTGTAGCTATGGTAATGGGGTTGGTTTGCATCAGGTTTCTTTTTATCCTTGTAGCTATGGTAATGGGGCTGGTTTGCGTCAGGTTAACGATGATCGTTGTTTGAATATTGTTAATAGAACTTGTTGCTATCCTTGTAGCATTAATATTTTTATAGGCAGCTTCTTAAATAGTATTCCTTTGTTTATCAAATATCAGTATCATTAACTTTTAAATGAACTTGTTGCTTTCTGTGACAACAATTGTCATTCCCTCTTTACCTTTCCCTGACATATTTACCCGTACTAGATTCAAAATCGAGAAACTAAAGCTTCAGCTGCGAAACTTCATGCATAGAGGGGCGAAGCAACCCAAAGGTACACCAATATTAATCATCTTCATGTTTAGTAAGCAGAAGATGAATATGAAAACGAATCGCTTGTTCATGTTTATCAAGTTGGTTGTACTGGTGATGTAGAGGTATTGATTATTTATGGACCTTCAGAACCTAATATACACTAATATTTATGGCAACAACTAGGCACATTCAGAATTTCTTTCTTGTAAATAAATAATACCATGCTGGCTTTAGACAAGATTAAAGTGACAAAGCATGCTGTGTATAGAGCTCAAACGTGCCAAAACATCAATTTAAATGTTTATTAACTTTTTATACTAATAATTAATAACTATGTATAATTATAGGTAACTACTGTCCTTTAAGTTTAGTCCATTTTACAAGGATGCATGGCCATTCCTAAATCTCCAGCTGAATATTCAAATTTCACTGTTTTAGAAACATTTCTTTCCTTGAGAATTAACTTCATTTTTGCTTTTATAAAGGTATACTAGCTGAATTTGGATATTAATTTTTGACGAGTCTGGGAAAACTAGGCTGGTTTTGAATATAATTAGAAAAAGGTGTATGAGCCTTAGTTATTGTAGATTGTAACGTGATAGGATGACTGGAAAAGTTGTTGCACTTCTATTGTTAAGGTGCCACAATTCACAACATAGTCGGAGCCTTTATTTTGGTCTAATCGACGTTGATTTTCTATAATAATTCATGTGTAAATTGTTTTGCTTGTTTTTTCACTTACAGATTGACTGTTTTACCATCTACTTTGTGATGCTTTACTTCTCTTACAGATCTTAATATATAATCTAATGAGCTTTCAAGTTTGCCTGATGAGTTGGGATTACTGAAGCATCTTCAGATTTTAAAGGTTGACAAAAACTGGTATTATATTGCAATGACTTAAATTTTTTCCAACATTTTAGAAGTAATTCAATTTTATTTTATGATTCTGAATTCAGTTATTATTTATCTATTATGAAAGAAATTTTGTTCTCTTATTTCATTTGTGGAGGGTCTAGCGTAATTGGGTACACTTTGTATTTTCCTGTAGTAGCAAAATCTAAATTGAGTTTTGTAATTACATGAGTAATCATCGTTTCAAATTTATACTGCCACTACCTGTTTGTGTCGTTGACATGAAATAAACAATCCTTTAGAGTATCTCATGTATTGTGTATACTGGCTTCTGTAGGAGGAGGAAAGTGCTTGAAAAGTGTCAATTTCTGTATAGAATCAGTCGGTTCCTAGCAAACTAAGCATAATCTTTACTATCAGACCACCTTCCATTTCTAGTACATTTGGAACATTTCATTTGATATCATATGTTCTGCACATAGATCCACATTTCCACAGTTTTGCGAATGTTTAATTTGAAAATATAGGGAGTTGGGAAAGAATTGTATTGCTTGTTAAGTTGGCAGACAACTTGTCCTATCACAATGCTAGTTGAATAATTGCTATCTGTATGCTCAAATCATAGTGCCTCTGGCCTGTTTGCATTCAACTATAGAAGAAATTGACTGCTATCTGCAGACTGTAGTTATTTCCCAAATCTAGTGTGATAAAATAACAGTAAAATGCATGGATTTTCAGCTTATTTACTATGATATCATTTCAGCGTGTTGTAACTCATTAGTAGCATCAATGATTACTCCAACATTCTGAGTTTTTACGTTTTTGTGAGTGATGCTAATTGGCTTGATTGATGTGGCGGTGGATCCAGAAGCTTTCTCGTGGAAGCCGAATTCCGAAATGACTACCATTGGAGAAGCTGTTGGATCAACTGTGGCTTGGAATAAAAATTACGTTGCCTTCAACTAGAATGCTTTCGTAGGGTATGCTTATATATCTTTTGTGGACAAAACTTCTATCTGTCTTATGTATCTTTTGTGTTAGATCGATGTATGTATTTTGAAATGGTTATGTTTTTTGTGATGGGTTTAGTTTGCGATGTACTATGTGTATGTTGATCGAATATTATGTTAATTAATATATATGAATAATTATGTATAGTTATATTTGTTGCATTGAAATATGAATCATATTATTATTAATATATATGAATTCTTTATATTAGTAAGGTGCATATAAGTTACAACAACAAAAAAAGTTGTAATAAATCATTTTACAACAGTGTGAAAGAGTTGTAACATTATGGAAATCACAACGGTAATCACCAGTTGTCATACCTATGATCTTACGATATTTAAATGTTTACAACAACGAGGAATAAAAGTTATAATAAAATTTATTACAACTGTGAGTAAAAGTTGTTAAATATCCTATTTCACAATGGTGTTGCAACGGTGCAGAAATGTTGTACAAGATATAAGTATATTACCACTTCTTAATACAAGATGGTGGCTCCACTGTTGTAAAAACTTTTTACAACGTTTTTGCACCGTTGTAATATGGTATATTTGTTGAAGTGTTCATTTCTGTTAGGGTGAAGGGAATGCCGATAGCCTTGGAGATACCCTCACAAACATAAATATTGCGCAAGGCATCTAAAAGTCAATTTTCAAGTTGCTGGACATAAAGATAAAAGGTGGACGGGTTTATTTTATGCAGCAGCATGTGCTTTGGAGGTGGTTGAATATCAAAAGATTCGTGATGAACTTAAACTAACCAGTGTTGACGCACATAATTGGATTGAGCGTTGTTTGCGTGGTAAGGAAGAGAACTAGCTTTGTGTTTCGATGATGGTGGAAGATTTCATGTCATGACAACAAATGCCTCTGAAAGCTTTAATGGTGTACTTAGAGATGCACGATCATTGCCCGTCAAAGCTTTAGTTGCTCGCACGTTTTTCTGGTCGGTAGATTATTTTTGTAAACGAATAGAGTTTGGTATGTCACCGACAGCTAAGTTAACCTCAAAATGGGAGTTAAAGATATGTGAAAGGGCAAATGAAGCAAGATGTTGCCGCATTGTCCGATATAATGCAGGCGAGTGGGGAGTGATTACACATTTTTGGCAAGGAGTACAAAGTAATAATCGATGGAAACACATGTTCTTGTATATGTATAATTCCTTTACTTCAACATCTTCCATGTGAACATGTAATGGCGGCTTGTTCAAATGTAACCAACGGTGCTAATCGATTTCACCATGACTTTGCTTCAAAGTGATATTCGGTGAAGAAGTACTATGCATCTTACAAACTGGAATTTCATCTTATTCCAGATAAACGGTACTGGACTGAATTCGAGGGACAGGTCCTTTTGCCGCCAACGGTGCACAGAGCACCTGGGAGACCTAAATCAACAAGAATTAAAGGAACCATGGATGAAATGCAGGCTCCTAAAACAAATAGATGCAGTAAATGCAGAGTGATTGGTCATAAAATAAGTCAATGTAAATCAGTAATTAGGCTTTTGTTTTGTAGTTTATGTTTAACCTATTTGTATTAATGTTTGATTGTAGAAGAACTTCTTTCTTATGTGCATTGACGACAATTTGCAATGAGCTTATATTCATCACCTTCATTCATACATTCAAGCAATGCATACATTGACTAATACATTGCCGCAAACTACTTTAGCATTTGGATACATTGGTACATGTCACAAGTCCAAACTACTCCTTGGGATATCGTGGGAGCTAGGACTCTTAGTCCGAGTTAAATAATTTCAAAAGGAAAATCTCCTTTTTAAGTCGTTCATTCTCATCTTGCATCTCCAATGCATACTCATGTCCTCTTCGGCACATCGGAGGATCAACCGACTCTCTATAGTTACAAACTCAAAAGGTGTTCGGATAAAGGAGGCTCATATCATAGCGACTACATTTGTAGATCCTATGCCCTGTACTAACACTTCTGTTTTTGTTCACAACCACGCAACAATCTGACCTGCAATAACAAATTTTTCTTGGTACTGGCTCGCCGATTGCTAGTGCTCGACCTCGATTAACATATTTACCTCCATCCACTGCAACGAAATACTTTTGTGGTGCACTAGGGTTCAACCATTTTGGACATTTCTGGATCGGGGCAAATTTTCTTACCCAGTCGACGAACAGTTGGTGACAATGGAGCTTGTGGTGTAGCATCAACATGATGAATGTTATCATACGCTCCTGACTCCAAACTTTCCCAATACTACGATAAAGTCTCGTCATCAATTTCCCATTGATCCATCCTATTAATGATGAAATTTAACTTGAGGAGACCCAATTGTATAACATTCAATGTATGTGAATAAGGGAAATCTTGTTAATACCTTTCAGTTTGAGCTAAGTCCTGCTAAATAGAACAAATGCTCTAATATTTGATGTCCAATTTTCTATAAAGTAGAAGTAAAAATTGATTATAAGGTTAGTTTTTGTGAAGGATTTTGGTAAAGTTTTGAGGAAGAAAAGGTAAGTGAGTGAGATGTAGTAGGTAGAGTGGAATTTAAGAGAGCTAGGAGCTCTCTGTAAATCTTTCGGGGCGTAATCCTGGATTGCGCCCTAGGGATACAGAGGGAGATATGGTAGGTAAAATGGACTTTAAGAGATCAACTAGCTCTCTGTAAATATTTCGGGGCGCAATCCATTTAATGTATGAGAATAAGGGAAATCTAGTTAGTAACTTTCAATTTGAGCTAAATCCTGCTAAATAGAACAAATGCTCCAATCTTTGATGTCCAATTTTCTATAAAGTAGAAGTAGAAATTGATTATAAGGTTAGTTTTTGTGAAGGATTTTGGTAAAGTTTTGAGGAAGAAAAGGTAAGTGAGTGGGATGTAGTAGGTAGAGTGGAATTTAAGAGAACTAGTAGCTCTCTGTAAATCTTTCGGGGCGCAATCCTGGATTACGCCCTAGGGATACGGAGGGAGATGTGGTTGGTAAAGTGGAATTTAAGAGACCAACTAGCTCTCCGTAAATATTTCGAGGCACAATCCTGGATTGCGCCCAATGGATACAAAGACATTCTGAGTGAAAAATACCTGACACGCGATCCAGGATTGCACCCCGATTTTTTTTTTAAATACTGGCACAACCTATGATTGCACCAATATTCATATCCCAGCCCAATCAAAACTTACGTGGGAAAAGGAGGCTATATTTGCAATATTTTGCAAAAAGAGGTTAAAAGTAAGGCAAAAAAAATATGGCCACAAAAGAAAATTGCTCATGTATAAAAGTTTACAAGCTGTTAGTGGCTTAGTGGTTGTTTGTTTGCTTCTTGACTGCGGGGTCTATTGTTCAATTCTCATTACTGATGTACAGGTCTATAATTTATATTTTACACCTTGGGGCAACCCGTGTGACTCATTTTTGAATCTGTTTACCTAAGGGTGCGTTCTTGACGAACGAGAACGGGGTATTTGAGCAGGGTATTTGAGCGTGGTACTGTAGCGAAAGGGGAAAGTTTTTTAGCTTTGAACGGAGTATTTGAGCGTGGTATTTGAGCGGGGTATTTGAACGTGGTATTTTTAAAATAAGATATTAATAGATAAGATTTGGCATGCTAAAACCCTCTTACATATACAAATACAGTTACAGATACAAATACAAATATAGTTACAACTACATATACAAATAAAAGTACAGTTATGGATACAAATAAAATTAGTGTAGCCCAGCAGCAACCAACTCATCTCTAATGGTATCTCGAAGTAATGACATTTCCGGTACCTATTTCGGTGTACCCGTTTAGTGCCTCTGTTCATCGTATTTCTCATACCATAATATTCCTCCACGTACTGACCGGGGATTCGTTCAGGATCATCATCAAAAGCCATAAAATCTGGGTCACCACTATTATATTTGCGTATGAAGTTGTGTAAGGTCATTGTAGATACGACAACTTTGACTTGAGTTTTAAATCGATTGTAGGCATACTGTTCATAATGGTGATTTTTTTTTCAAATGCCAAAAGTTCTTTCTACGGCCATCCGTAAACTCGAATGGTAGAAATTAAACACTTCATTGGCTGATTTTGGTTGATCCACAGTATCACGGAAATGCAGAACATGATACCTTATATTTCGATATGGTGGTAAATATTGAGTCTGAAGTGGATAGCCGGAATCAACCAAATAATACTGTCCAGCTGGAGGTTTAGGGAAGTTAGAGTTTTTATCATTTGTAACATCATTAAAAAAATTACTATAGTGTGCAGTCCCTTTCCAACCAGCCACAACATACGTAAACTGTAAATCGAAATCACAAACCGCTAATATATTTTGAGTTGCAAACCCCTTCCTTTCGATATAAGGGATAATTTGATCAACGGGTAAATGTGCAGATACATGTGTACCATCTATAGCACCAATACACTTTTTGAAATAAGGATAATATCGGGTTGAACTTCTGATGTGATGTGGAACGGTATGAAATTGTTGATCCCTTGGCTTTATTACATCAGCAGCGAGTAATTGAAAAGCGTTTAGAACAACATGAAAACAAACGGAAATTGTGCTACCTGACCGTTGAAACCTTTCGCTAAGTTGTCTAGTTGAAATCCCAGTAGCCATTGTGTAAACGAAAATTCCAACCATTTTGAGGACACAAATTTCTGACGGTTTTTCGCATAATGAGTAAAAACAAAGTCTTTTCATTCGAAAATTAACTTGACAACGTTATTGGTGATCATTCAGAATGTCGTTGATCCAAGCTAACCCAGTTAATTCTGAAGTATTAATTCGAGTCATATGGTTTCTCCTGTCATTCAGACACAATGATATCCCGTAAAGATCAATAATATCGTCGTACTTGGAGGATGAATCGGAGGAAGACATTATTTATGTTGAAGAAGAAGAAGTAGTTGAAGAATGTAAGGATGTGAAGAAGGTAAGAATTTGTGGTTGTTTTATATGCAAAGAAGTGGAACGTTGGAAATCAAGTCGTTGGCGTCGGACGTCAACGGCTTGGTTCCCAACGTTTCCAAAACGGTTTATTTGAACGTGGAAAGTTCGGTTTGCGTCCGACGCGTCGGACGCGAATGCTAAAAAATATCACTGAGTACCAAGCAGAAATGGGGGTGCTTTTGGTACCGCAGTACGCTATAAATTGTACTCTGCAAACCTTCCTCTCCTCTACAAACAGAAACATATAATGGAACCGTGTCCTCCACTACCACACATAGCAGTGTTTCCATTCCTGTCAAAAGGTCACACCATCCCTCTCCTTCGTCTCGCCCATGCCATCCACGCCCACCATCACGCGACCCTCACCATCTTCACGGCTCCTCCTAATTTCCCTTTCATTTCTCATTCTCTGACCAACACCACTGCCAACATTATCCAACTTCCCTTCCCTGGCAACGTCCCCGGCCTCCCTCTGACATTGAAAGCACTGAACAACTCCCTTCCATATCCCTCTTCCTGCCCTTCATCTCCGCCAACAAACTCCTTCAACCCCATTTTGAACTGTCGCTCTCCAACCTTCGTACCAAAACCTCTTTCTTGATATCCGATGGGTTCCTCGGTTGGGCCGCCGAATCCGCCTCCAAGTTCGCCATTCCGACCATCATCTGCTACGGTATGGGAAACTTCGCCATAACCATATCCTCCCTCGCCACTTCCTTCCTCCCTCCCTCAGATCGTAAATTCAAGATTCCATCTTTCGAGCATCTGGAGTTCACCAAGGCCGACTTCAGCCATCCATTCCATTATCCTACTCCATCCAATCCACTGAATGAATTAGTTACAGAACAGATAAAAGCTACCAGAAGATAAGGTGGCTTCATAGTAAATAGCTTCCACAAGATGGAGCAAAAATATTTAAACTACTGGAACAAAAACAGAGGTCTAAACGTCTGGTGTGTTGGTCCGTTATGTTTAGCTGAAAGAAAAAGAACGGATAAAAGCACTGAACTGAGAGAATGGCTCGATGCGAGTGTTATGTAACGAATAAAGCCCCCATTCCTTGCACGTATATGAGCTGACACATAACTCTCATATAACAAAAGGAACCTCTGATGTTACGTGTCTGTCAGCTCATATTTGTACACAATTCCTTCAATATACTCCGTGATTTGGGACTATTGTATCCAGCTCATCATTCCTTCTTAAGGACATGCGAGACAATCCTAACAGGATCCCCTTGCACGCATATGAGCTAGTACACAACTCTCATATAACAAAAAGAATCCCTGATGTTACGTTCCTACCAGCTCATATTTGTACACAATTCCTTCAATATACTTCGTGATGTGGGACTATTGTATCCAAACCATCATTCCTCCTTAAGAACATGCGAGACAATCCTAACAGTCTCCCCCCTGACTCGCATCCTACGAGTATCTTTTGAGAGCACTGCCTTGCCCCCCATGACCCAGTCCGAACCTTCGGCTTTGATACCACTGTTATGTAACGACGATCGGAACAAAGCCCCCTTCCTTGCATGCATATGAGCTAGCACAGAATCCCTGATGTTATGTGCCTACCAACTCATATTTACACACGATTCCTTCAATACTCCGTGATGTAGGACTATTGTATCCAAACTATCATTCCTCTTTAAGAACATGTGAGACAACTCTAACAGCGAGAACGTCGGTGGTATACATATCGTTTGGACATGGGTAACGTCGGTGGTATACATATCGTTTGGACTGGAACGTTCAAAAATGGAATATTTATGGGTAGTAAAAAATGACCTAAAATTAGAATCGAAGAGAGGGGGGATAGAGAGAGGGGTGGGTGGGCCTGGTGGGGATACTGAGACATGAGAGTGTGAAGGTGTTTGTGAGTCATTACGGATGGAACTCGGTGTTGGAAAGCATATGTGCTGGAGTTCCAATAGTGGCATGGCCGACGATGGCTGATCAGAATCTGAACGCGAAGTTGGTCGCGGATGAACTGGGTATTGGAGTAAGGGTTTGGTCGGACGCTGGGACTAAGTTCGGGTTGGTGAAGGCGGATACTGTGGAGAAGGCCGTAAAGGAGATGGTGAGTGGTGAAGTTGGGAAGACGGCAAAGGAGAAGGTGGAGAAGCTGGCGGCAGAGGCAGAGATGGCGATGGACGAGGGTGGGTCGTCAATGATGGAGTTGAAAGATTTGATAGGTCAGATCATGTCGGCACCACATATTAGGATTAGGGCCTAATGGTTATGTGGCTGTGGTGTTTGAAGCGTGGACTACAGTAGTAAACTTTGTTGATTGAGGTATTCAGGCTCAAAATTAAAATGCTTATTTTTTATTTAATTTTAATAATAAACTGCTTATGTTCGTTTTCTTCAATTTATACGAAATTCAAAATTAGTGTTTTACAGAACTATTCAAATACAGTATATCACCGAGACCAAATCCTCTGTCCCTAAATTCCCCTGTCACATCCAATCAAAATCTCTGATTTCCACAATTTTGCAATTAAGTCTGAAATAAAAAAGGGCTTAACTGCAAAAAGTGAAAATCAGGGGTGTTCGTTGGTTGGATACAAAGAGGCAGAGGGATTTGGGTACGGGGATTATTTTCGTATATCACCCACCATGCATGCATGATGCATGCAGCATAAGTCAGTCTATTTTGGTTCGAATTGAAGAAAATTCAAAATTCACTTGCTATTGAGTACCGCATTTTGTACGTTGCTTGACTTAATATTAAGGTATCGTCCTGAATTATCAGCACTATATTTGTAGTCCATGTAAAATACCGTGGTTAGGCAGTGCTTGTACACTTGTTAATACCATTAAGTCATTAACAAATAAAGTTCTGTTCATATTAAAATTTAATATTATACACTGGGCAGAACTAATAGTCTGACTCCCTTTTCTATTCATATATTCTCTGTTGAGAAAACCCAAACATATGCCTAAAAAACATGGTATAGTATAAGAATATTATGGGTAAATAAAAAATATATATCTTTTATTAAAACTGGTAAGAACGGAAGAGTTCAAATCGAGAGCAAATCCCCTATATCCAAATCCTCTATCCCTCTGTATCCAACCAATCAGGATATCTGATTCCCACCTTTTTGCAATTAAGTCCGAAGGCTTAAGTACAACAAGGTCAAATTCAAGAGGTCCTGATTGGTTAGGTATAGGGGGACATAAAATATTAGGTATAGGGGATTTCATGCTGTTCAGATCCTCTATACTCAAAATACCTTATCCCTCTATATCTAACCAATCAGAATCCTTGATTTTCACCTTTTTATAATTAAGTTTTTTTTTCTCTGATTTAATTGTAAAAAGTGAAAATCATGGTATCTTGATTGGTTGGATACAGAGAGACATAGAAATTTCGGTATAGAGGATTTGCTCTCAAGTGATATAATACAACAGATCATTCAAGTCATGGAGATGCAAAATGTTAAATACATGCATTGAAAGCTACAGCTGAAAGCAAAGTTTCTGAATTGAGCTGTGCTACTGCTACGTACAGTCGTTTTCTATATTTAGAAAATGACTAATAATATTGGCTCCCATTTTCTCTGAATTATATATTGGATCCCATTTTTAGGAAATGGTTACTTTAGGCTGATGGAGAAATGCATGATGAAGTCTCAGACATAAAACAGTAAGAACAAATAGGATCAGTAACATGAGAAATAATGTTGCTAAGAAAGCAAATGAAAAGGCATTTAACTAAATGGTCCAATACATGAATTTTAAGGATTAGACCATTCCAGTGGGAGTTCGAGCCATAAATTGCTTTCAAGCGGCAACTCCTCCTACTGTTCCAGCAGTGGGTGAGTGACCGCTCTAATTTTTTTTTTTCAATTTAAAACTTTAAACGGTTTTCTGAAAACCGTTTAAGGTTTAGACGGTTTTCAAAAAACCATTTAAAGTCAAAGTTAACTAAAAAAAGTTACAATGGGACTTTGCATTTGTAAACGGCGATCCTCTCCATTTGAATTTGCTCCACACGCTCGTTTTGCCATTGCTGTAGCGCGAATCCATCTTTCTCTCCCCATTTCTCTCGTTCCCCACACCGTTGGTAAATGTTAATGATTACCATATCGATTTCATGTAAAAGAATTTTCAAGATTCTCCGGTTTCCCCCGCTACAAATGCCAATATATAAAAGGTAAGTTTTATTTTCATCCATGTCTTTTGTTAGTTAATCCACCATTTTATTTTAATAAGTTGATCCACAACTTTTTTGTAAGTTAATCCACATGTGGATTAACTTAAAGATTTCATATTTATCCACAAATCTATCTTCCATGCTGTAGAAATTCTTGAGCTTCAATTGATCCCTGCATTAGCGTACATGGAATGCATCATAAAATGTCTTACATAAGATGAGATTTTCTACTGGTTGAAAATCAACTTTCTTTGCTTCTACTAAAGGCACTGATTTCTTTTCAACATGTGCCCTAGAAAGTTCAATACAAATACAAGGGGATACAGTGGATTAATGAAGTTGAATTTATTTGCTTTGCAGCCTTTAGACTTTATGTTATGTCATGCACAATTCAAGTGAATGTTTTTTTCTTTGCGTCATCATCCTCTTATCTATAAAAATACAAACGCATGGAAAAAAGAGACTTTCATTTTATTTTTAAAGGCTACAGTTCTACAGCAATATAAAAAAATACACAGAGACATGCATTTCACTCTCTAAACAAAATTTTCTTTTCAAACACAGACACGACTATACTTCACCAAGACTTGGATTTAGATGTAGGATTGTACAAAGAAGAACTTGAATTTAGATGTAGGATTGTAAGAAGAAGAATTATACAAGCAGAACAGGGAAGAAAAACAGATATTTTTAGGTGGATAAACTAATTAAATTTTAAATGTTATTAAAAGTCAAAGATCATATTTTATAGGGTGGATTAACTGATTAAATCTGTGGATTAGAATAAAATTTACCTATATAAAACTATGTATGATGTAGACAACACGTGAATGATTTTATTGCCATGATTATGCAAATAAAATCACCTGTCCCTAAAATTCTCTGACCACTACAACAAATGTTAATTTTCTTAGCATGAGTGTACGGCGTTTTAAAGTCACTTGCCGTAAATGCACCACGTTTCATGAAAAATAAATCAAATTCCCTTCTCCAACGCTATCAGTAATTAGAGCACTAAACTTTTTTCATTTCCCTCCATTTCTAGACCCACTGACAAAACAACGTCCCCTAATTTCTTCGTTTAGGTCAAAATTTCCCCCCAAATTTTCTTCATCTACCTTCGCCACATCCATCGCGTCTGTCACACTTGTCCTCATATGTGCTACGATCGTCTTCGTTGTCGTCGTCCGTGCTACTAGGATTGTCATCGCTCAAAAGATCGTCAACAGACCTCGTCCTCCACCGCCTTACAGGACTGCCAGTGAAAGCTGCTTTCGCCCTAGACTCTATTGAAAGCTCCAGGTACAATCGCAATTTGTAGTTTATTTTAAAGTTGATTTCATGATTTTAGTTGAGTATGATAAGACATATTTGTCAAATACCTGTAAGTGGATAGCTTTTGGTCTTCAACTTACAATCACAATTTGTAGTTTGATTTGTACTATCAGGCTGGTTATTGAGAATCATGAACTTAAAGGTTGATTTCAAACTTTTTAATGGTATACTAAGTGAGGATGGATTAAATTTGTAAATTTGGGGAAATAAACAATTTTGATCGATTCTTGCAATTGTTGAAGGAATGGTGAGGAGTGAAGCTTTGTTGGGTACAGGTTGAGCTATGGTGAGGGGTGATTCTTGCAATTGCAGTTTGCTATTGTTAGGAAATAATTAATAGATCTAATACAAAACGATTATGACTATGGTGTATAAAATTGTTTCAAATAGATATTAAGCCTATATTATCATGGAGGAAACGATGTGTGATGCTTCTGCAATGGTGGTGCAGCAGACTGGTGATCCTTCGAGTGGATTCGTAGTAGTGACAAGTAGAAAGGATACTGTGGTGGTTGGCGTTACTAAGTTAATGGGTGATTGCATATGCAAGGGTTTGACGTATCTTCTAGAGACGGTGACACAGCTTATAATTCAAAGTCGGTTCTGGGGTCTTCTTCCAATCCACTGAATTATTCTCGACATAATTACATCAACTAGAAATCATTAAATAGTGTGAATTTTCTATCGCTGGCTGAAGCTTTACTTCTATTACTTTTTTTGTAATGAGACAAATATAATTATTGAAATTAAAATGCATTTGCACATTTTTGAATGTGCAAATATAATTTTTGAAAACATTTCTTGTACCGGGCATTTGCGGGTTGTGCAAGAATAAAATGCATCAACAAAAGGAAAAGATATGTATTTTTGTAACAAGTTTTGATTTATGTCTAAAGTTGAAATAACTTATTTTTCCAAACCTACTTTGGAAGTTTGTCTTGTATGATTTGAACAAATTGTTCAGAAATAATGATACTACATACGAACGTTGCTGGAAGCGTATTTAGCATGAAAGGAACACTTTCAAAGGGTAAAAAAAAATCACTTTACAAATTAATGAAGAAACATCCGTCGTATGCGAATAAGAAAAAAAAAAAGAAGAAGCAAGGCTTGCCTCTTAATTTTCATCTAATCCATTAATAAAATGAGCTGTGGCTTAAATATGAGCCAGAAGCAATAACATATTTACTGTGCCCCCTCCAACTATTTTGTGGTTCCTAAAAGAGAAAAAGAATAAATATATATTACTTGCAAGGTGAATAAATAAAGGATTTTTTTTATTTATATCCACATTAACTATTAGTTAATCCACTCTAATTATTTGGATTAGTTTCAATTTTTATGGACTCTATTAATTTTTAAAAAATGATTAGTTCATCCACATATTGGATAGTTTCATCTTCTTTTCTCAGTTCTTTTCATTTTGTTGCCAAATTAAGCCACAAGCAAACATCCACCAGTCCTGTTCAATGGAAATGCTGACTTGCATTGAAGTGCATGCCTAAACCATTAGGAATTGGTTCTCACAGTGAGGTAGAGGATAAGCACTGACATAAGCTGGCCACAATTAATTAGCACGAATATGCATGCTTGTTGATGCATGATGGCAGCACTAATATGCTGGGATCCATGGTGATTTGCTGTACGAAAAGAGTGGAAGTTGCATGGCGAGTTATAGGAAGGCAGCACTGCAGTATCATATTTAAAAAAACATTGTTCTATGTGGAATGCCTGAAAAAAAAAGAACAAAAAAAAACATACAAAAGAAAAGAAAAGAAAACAAGAAAAGCAAAAAATATTGTTCTGTGCATGCCTTTAGCTGTACACTTTATATAACGTTCTGTTACAGTTTTTAGTAAAGAGATAGTAAGGCCTAAGTGTATATTGTTGCATCTACAAATATCTATTTGCCTACTTACATATAATTTATTTATTTATAAGTATCCTTAAGTGTATTTATTTGTGTATGTATGTCTATATATGAATATGGGAAGAGGAGGAATTTATAAGTTATAATCTCTTAGTGATACTACCTATTAAAGATGCGTAGGATAATAGAAATAAACAATTAAGCAAGACTTGCTATTTAAGATGCTGACATATGCAAGGAGTGGGAAACAAATGTGGTATCATATGCAAGAAGAAGTGACTCAGGTGGGGAACTAGTTTTGGCTTTTATAACCAAATCTCATGGACACAATTTTAACATAAGAGCATACGTTTTATTCATAAAATGTCTCAGCCTCCTTCTTTAAGAAAGTCACTTTCCAAACATTACATATGTACCTTTTGGAAGCCTAATTTTATCATAATTAAGTTGTTGCTCCGGTTCATAATACAGTTTTCGAGTTTTAATGTGTTTACATTGAATTTGTGAAATTTTAGTTAGTCTTTTTTTGTTCTTTTCTTTTTGATGTTTAATTTCTCTCGATTTGCCTGCCTCAGTCAAAAGTATCGATTACATTCTGAATTTAAAATATTCATTATATTTAAATTATTTAGGTTACAGATACATTAGTTTTGTTAGGTAACCTGATTATGCTTGACTGGCTTTTCAGTTTTTATATTGCTTGATTCTTCTATAGACATTTGTAATTTTGATTTAATATAAGTTTTCAAGACTATATTGCATCAGAAGATAACATAGGTAAATTCACCGTATTATTTTTCATTTGAATTCTTTATCTGAAAAGAGCATGGTCCATGCAATCAAAATTTCGTACTATCATGATAAATGAATTCAAGTGAATTAACCTTAGCTAAAATTCTAATTTGTTAATCCTATGTCAGTATGGGTTTAAATTTGTAAAGTTTCATTTCATGCTTGCATATGACATTCTATTTGGTTAGATATCCACCCATTAATATTTAATACCGTTACCAAAAATATTCATGGTCCATGCAATCAAAATTTCATATTATCATGATAAATGAATTCATGTGAATTAACCTTAGCCAAAATTCTGATTTGTTAATCCTATGTCAGTACGGGTTTAAATTTGTAAAGTTGCATTTCATGCTTGCATATAACATTCTATTTGGTAAGACATCCACACATCAATATTTAATACCGATACCAAAAATATTCAGTGAGGATAAACAAATAATTAAGCAAATTTAGTTTATGTCACACAAGATAGGAAATAGACCAATCACCAAATGTAATCCAAGCGAGAATAAATTGAAATTATCTTCATCTCCGTATAGATTGCTTAAAAATGTGTCATACTATTTACAATGAAGAGATGCTTAGAGGCAGGCAAAAAATGTTTACAGGCTGATGCCCTGTTTTTAGCTTTGCAAAAAATAGAAAGCTTGATACAACCGTTTCTTTATGTTGTTTTTATACATTGTTAGTACTATTTTTCATTATGAAATTGGCACTTACTATGACAAGAAAACAAGCCTTTTATCATGTAAAACATTAAATAATATGAATTAATTCTAGGATGAACTTCTCAAGATAGGCATGCATGTTACCATTTTCCATTTAATTTCAATTTTTTTTAATGGGAACTGAAATGGATTTGCAGTGAAATTATTATGGTTCCAGAACCTAATAACACACTTCGTACATAATGTCAGAAAAGGGAAAAATGTCTATATTATTTTCTTATGTTTTACAGTGTAGTGATGGAGAAAGTTCTGAATTCATGTTTGCATGCAGTGACTGATCAAAGTATGGCAGTTGTAACGACCCGCAAATCTGTACTATTTGAGTCGACTAATAACACCACACGTCCAACTCAAATTGCACAGAAATACGAATCATTATTAGAAAGAAGTTAGAGGATGAGAAGTAGAAAGAAAGAAATATTAGAATAGAAGAAAACAAAGAAAACAGATCTCACAGCGGAATGAATAAAATATATTATATAACATAACTTTGAAATACAAATCAGTAACTGTATATATACATACCATTATCAGAGCATAACAGTTATTCCTGGAACAATTATAAACACCTGTTTCCAGATACAAACATGGTTCACAGCGGAAAATAGGATAGTCTATAGCTAACTGGTGAAGCCTCCTGCTTCCAGCTCCTCCAAATGAATCTGAAAAATCCCGACTACTTGACTGCCCGTACAAATTTGGGCACCCAAGAGTTTAGGGAAAACAAACAAAATAAACTCTGGGTCAGTCATGGGACTGGTGTGAGTAAACTCCAACCATTTGTTTAACTTTCAAAATCCTTTCGAAAGAAAAGATAATAGTAAGACCAGTCCACACATAAACATGGACGGTTTTTACCTTACTATAACCCAAAACACTTTGATACAAAAATCCAATGATATTATAATAGTGTCTAAATCAAATAAATAAAATCTAGCGGAAACGCTTGCATCTCACGCTCCACATACATAGTATAAAATCAAAAACCGCAGGGCGCTTATTGGAGACTGGATTTCCAACTATGACAAGGTATGGAACCACCTTCCGCTAGTGTATCTCTAGAGAGGAATACACTGGGTTCAACAAGAACATCTTGCAACCCGGCCCACACATGATCGACCACTCATTTCGCTTGAGTGTATCGAATGTATATCACCAACGGTTGGGATCAACAACCGTCTCCCGAATGGGACAACATCAAATAGAATAAGAAATTAAATGAATCTCTAGATAGGTGATTATACATCCTAATGGGAGCGACCCACATAGCCATGCTGCCTGCCCGATTTTTGTCATTTCCCGGTTGTTGAGGCCTGAGGCTACGATTTCTTGCAATTCATTGATAGCACAATCACTTTGAATGCCACATTGTCAGATCCGTTAATCACTAATTGATTTGCACAAATATTCTGGATGTTATGCTAAGGGAATAAATCCGTTGCAACCATATATATTTATACAGACCAACATATTTGATCATTGGAAATACTTTGTCAGACATTCGTCAATTTACGTTCGTTCTGGGATTGAATGAAACCGAAGGCACAATTTCTATTAATAGAAAAAGCCCTTGCACTTTACTCCGTCTTCGATTATCTTCATATAATCTGATTCACTACGCTACTGCCAACACAGAGTGGTTCACGGATAAAAATCCAACCGGTCTCTCCATATTGACAACGCTATTGGCAAACACTTCGATAGTCGGTTATTTAACTATCGAAGAAAAACAAACAAACATCCATTCAAACATCAAACAAATCACTGGGCCCTTTGATTACCATTCATTAATTTAATCACCCTTTCCATTTCCTTATCAATATTTGTTCAACAAATATTTTCAACTATCATCACGGTCTCTTACATTCTTTGGAAAAACATTTCTATATCTCGCCTTCTTTTATTTTCTACACTTAGAAAATATATTCTATTTGAAATTGAAAACAGTTTCAATCACATCTCTTTCCCAACTATTTTAATTATACTCAGGAAATATTACTTTTATATTTCCAAATTTCCATTACTTGGGTTAAAACGAATGTTGTGTAAAACATCATTACAACAACCCAAAATATTTTATTCAACTAATTCTTTTTCAAACACTTCTCTTCGAGACTGGATCCTGCTATTTATCTATTAAAAATGAAATCAATCAAGTTGGGGTATTATTACCTCTCAGACCTTGACTGAAAACATCCCCAACTTCAAAACGGCAAAACCACTTACCTCGAATAAACACACTATAAAACCCAATTATTCATTTTTAAAACATGTATAAAGTTCTCTTTCTATTTCTATTTTATAGATTTCCCTTTTTGTTTATAATATTCTATTTTAAAATTCGTTTCCTTATCGAATTCAATATATATCGATATATTGATTTCTAACTATCAAAATTTCTTAAAAATATTCTAACTCCTTAAATTCCCGGAAAAATTCACCATAACCTCCCTTGTACCGGGAGCATCGGGATATTTCAAATAGCCTCCCATGGCCCTCACCGATCCAAAAGAAAAAGGAAAAGCCAAGCGGCTTGCCGATCCGGCACATAAAATCTCATATATGAATTTAAACGTGTACCTTTTGTCGGGCACATAAATTAAAATCTTCATATACTTCATCCCATACCTGTCTAATACATGCCCACCTGTTTTCAATTCAATTCAGCACTATCCAATCGTTTGAATTCAGTTTTCGCCCATTTATTCTTTAATTAGTTATTTGCCTATTCCACTTCTTTGTTTGAACATACATGTTCAAACAAAATATTTAACTTGCTCATAACCAAATTGAATTTCAATTTCAATTCTAGTTTCCTTTTCGATTTCAAATATAAATTTTCAAATCTCTTTCACTTATTCAACGCCCCTTTTCAATTCAAATCTCATTAACTAATTACTATTCAAATTAGTTAATTCTATTCAAAAATCAAAAATCTGATTTCTGTTTCAAAAATCATATTCATTACTCCACTTGAGTTCACATAAAATTTACAACTCAACATCTGAAATTTTCTAAATAGAAATTCGGGTTTTTCCTCTTAAAATCCTTTTATAAAAACAGATAAACCGTTATGGTTTTGAAATGGTTATGGCGCTGTTTTTCTGAAAATTTGATTTTGATGTAACTCAAAATCTATACGACGAAATTCAGATTTTTCTCTTCCATTAGAAAACTATTATCAAATCGGTCCTGACGTTTCTTGTTTCAAAGAATTCCGACTTCAATCGAGTTCTGTATACTCAATTGAAGTTCGAATCGCCAATTTACGAACTGCAGCGCTGCGGCGAGTTCGTTTTTAATTATATTTATAAATATAAACGTTTAAACTTCGTTTATATAAATTCAACTCTATTCTGATATATTTTAACATATCAAATCAATTTTTCCCAATTCAACATAGTATTTCCGATCTATTTCACTTCCATTTGAAATTCTATATTCAAATTTCAATTCACTTCTATATTTTTCCAAATTTTATTTGGATTTCCATATTCGAATTTCCTTTATTCAAATCCCATTTGAATTTCTACGTTCAAATTCTATATTTGAATTTCTCTTGAATTTCATATATTCAAACTCCATTTGAATTTTCTATTTGAATCCTATATTCAAATTCCATATTTTAAATTCCATTTGAATTCTCTATTCAAATTCCATAGTTCAAATTCCATTATTTTCAAATCTCTATATTTGAATTTCATTTGAACTCCCTTTCTTCAAATCTATTTGAATCCCTTTGAATTCAAATTCTATTTGAATTTCTTTGAATTCAAATTTCTGTATATTCAAATTCTATTCAAATTCAATATATTCAAATTCTCTTCAAATTCTATATACAAATTCTATTTAAATTTTCTATATACAAATTCTATTTAAATTTTCTATGTACAAATTCTATTTTCAACTCCATTTGAATTATATATTCCTATTCCCATTTCAACTCTATGCTATATTCAAATTCCCATTTCAAATTCTATTTTGAAATTCTATTTTCAAATTCCACATTTAAAATTACTTTATTCAAATTCCATTTCACTTTCGATATTCAAATTCTATACTTGAATTCCTTTATATTTTCTATATTCAATTTCTATTTGAAATTTCTTTATATTCAATTTCTATTTGAATTTTTTTTATTCATTCTTTAAACAAGTCTCGATTTCAATTCCTTTTGAAGTCGATATTTCTATTTTTTTTAAAATAGATTTCCCTTTTTAATTTCACACTTGTATTTTTATTTCTGAATTATCAAATGATAATTCTTTTCACTTCATTTATAACTTCGTTATAAAAGAACTATTTATAAACTTCGTTTATAAAGGAACTACTTGTTTTATTTTTCAAAACAAGTTTATATTTTTATTCCATTCAAATTTCGAATTCTATTTAAAAAATAGATTTTTTTCCCTTTTAATCTCAAATATCCTTTCCACGATATTTTAAATAAATTAACACTTAGCCCAGTGATATTTAAAACAATCAAATCACCCGTCAATCATTTTATTTTTAACACATCATATATGAATATATGAAATCAAGTAAACAAACAAACAAACAAACAGATAATATATTTTTGAGGAATCCAGTTGGATTCCTCCAACCTGTTTTCCTGCATCCACAGATGTTAGTCAACATAGTAATATCCATCCTGCTTCGTGGCAGAATATCGCGGTATAAAAGGGCATCCACTTATATACGTGGGCGTAGGGTCATCCGCTAATGATACCGCGGGCATCCGCTAATGATACTGCGGGAATCAATCCAATAACCACAAAAAATCAATAATTCAATCATGCAACCAAGCAACCAACAAATTTATTTTACGATAAAAATAAATTTAAATATAAAACTGTGAGTGAGATTTACTCACCTCGATATTCAATTTGCAGTACCAACTCTAATTTCTTTAATCGTTTTCCCCAGGCTTCGAACTCTACACGAATGACTCCATTCAATTTATCCGTGCCTAAGAAAAACCCGAATTTTATAAATAAGCTAATGAATTTCATTAACAAGGTTTTGTGTTAAAAGTACATTAAAATTTAATTTTCAAAACTTCCTGGTCTTGAATGGCTAATGATTCCGAGTTTAGATTTCCGCTTATCTAATCTACAATTTAAAAAAAATGATTTACTGAATATGTATTATATTTCATTCTCCCTTTTCAGTTTCCACATTTTATATTAACAGTTAATAGTCTTTCCTTTTAACAGTGTACTAAATTTTAGTTTCAAATAAATAAATTCCAATAAGGATTTCACCTTATGTTGCTCAAGCCCCTGCCCTTAATCCACTGTCATGACTTTCGATCTCCAGGTAATCACAACGCACTCCTCCCCTTTACCCAGATCGAGCTCCACTAGATTATTAGACCATCGAACTCCATATTTTCCCAAACTCCATGACTCCTTCCATCAATACATCGCACCGCAAAAACTGAACACCCTTGTAATCGCACTGACTATAATTGCAGTGTCCTTCATGCATCGAAATCCTTACTGAAGTGAGAACCCCCTTTCCGCGATTTCCAGATAGACCCACGACACCCCTTCGAAACCTTCCTTCCCCAAATTCGCGGTCGCTCCACTATTGCTAACGAGCTTTAGGAAATCGAGCAGGCAACCATCGCGATTCCGATTTTGTTTTTGATTTATTCTCTTTCTTTTTTTCCAATCGATTGATTTCCGCAACAGTAATGAAAAGAACGAAGGCGAAGAGGAAATGAATTCCTGGTTTGAGATTTTGGGGAGAACTGAAGGCTATTGGTTATTAAATAGGTGCGAAGGGAACCAATATTGCAGCTCGAGGAATCAACCATTAAATTACGGTCTCCTTGATACTGAAGGGGAAAGACAATTCGTACGCTAATTAAAGTAAAGGCAGCATAGATAGGTTGGCGCGATATTCAGTTTAGGGTGGCTAATATAAATTTTTGGTCGGCTTATGTAAAGGATTGAAAAGATTTAGATTTGAATTTTTATTTAATTAAATAACCTAAAATATCATGTGATCCCTTAATTCAACCACGAACCCATATTTGACCGATGTTACTGGATTTTAAATGTTATTCTAACTCGATGAAATCGATTCTAACATTTAATCCGACTGTATACAAGAGATAACAAATTTAATTAACGATTTAAATTAAATTCGATTTAAAATATAAATCGATTCCAAACCATTAAATTCATCAATTTATTATTATTCTAATTCAGATAGAATTTATATTAACTGGATGAATTGTTTCAATTCAGCTTTTACTGCAAATTCAATTATTTCCTTTTTCGTATACGATTATTTAATCTATAACCAAATAAAATACCATTTATATTATAAATTCACTATTTAAACCCATATTAAATATTTAAAATAAATCGACCAAAAATCCGGGTCGTTACAGCAGTAGAGCTTTTGAGTAAGTTTTATTCTATCCATACATGTTTAATTTGCAATTTATGCCCATTTCCTGTAAATTTGTGAAATTGATTTTGTTTCCAATATAACTATCTTGCTTTCAGTTCCATGATAAACATCCATTATATAGACGGATATAGATTGTTTGATTGCTGAAGAATGTTTATTAGGTTATGGTATTAATTGCTTATTGTTTCCCAGAAGAACTCTAATTAGGCTAATTATGGTGCTGAATGCATTGACCAGCATTTGAAATATTTATCTTACTACCTTGAAAATTTAATTTGTTGAAGGTTGATCTACATGTAACATTTAGTATCGGCCTAAGTCTACACTAATTTTAGTCTTCATACTTTTAGTTTTTAACAATTTTATTTGTATCACAGTACTAACTAAAAATAGCAGTTGTGAGACCTATGAGAGGAAGAACAGTAGAAGCTCTTGCAACAGAGCCGGTAAAAATTCTCAATTCCTTTTTTTGAAAAAGCTTTTAACTGCATACAACATTGCATTACAACATATGCTGCAACTCAGACTATTTGGTTATACCTTATAACCTTTATATGTAATAAGTACGCTAACATTAAATGATTTTAAGCTGACAACACTTTCAACTCAACTGGGACGCTAACATCTTAGCATATTTGATATGAGGTTAAGTGAAAATAATACAAGTACTTACTGCTGCAAAATCATTAGGTTTGAAAATAAACTATCCAATTAACTTCTTCCCTCTTTTACCGTTCTTTTTTTTCCTTCCATTCCCATGCCGTTCATCAATTCTCTCCTCGCTACATAAAATTTTCATTTTTTTCCTACAGATTTTGAACATAAAACATCAGCCTTTGGTTTAATTACTTCTTTGTAAAACATGAGCTCATTGGGTATCAAGTATACGGGTATAATTTGCATCATTTTGGAAATTTTAAGTGACTGATACATGCTTTATTTCATCGGATATAATATCATAAAGCTTCCATTGAATTAAGTACATTTTTAATTTAAAGGTGGAAACATATAAGAAGCTGCTGTATTTGGTTTTTCTTGGAACAAATAGAATATTAGATATAAAATCATAAAATTTCCATCGAGTTACGTACATTGTTAATTTAAAATAAGAAATGTATTAGAAAAAGTCATTTTTAATTAAAACATGCTGCAACTTCTAATTTAATTTCAAAAAAAATTGTTTATTACAATTCTTCAAATATATTTGCTTTGATATCTTATTTTTTTTACAGACTGATTGTTATTGATAATATATTTTGTTTATGAATAAAACATCCATACTCCTGTTGAGTTACTTATATAGAATTATACAAACCATTTTCCTTTTTATTATTAATTTTTCATTTTTGGTTTGAAATATAGTGGGAATATATCTTTAAAATATTTAAAATTCACTCTTATATGCATTATAATCATTACAAGCTACATTTTGAAGTTGGTACCAATGATGATTCATATAATGGTGCAACAAGTAACCAAGGAGTTGGATTGATAGGTTGTAATCTAAAAACTAGAGAGTCTTTAGTTACATGCTTTTGTGATAATAGTTATTACTTAATTTGGCAATCAATTACCACTGAAAGAGTCTTTAATATGCTATCTGAGAAATATTGTAGGAGGCATATATGATTGGATAAAGCGCTGACTTCTAAAATATCTAAATTAATTGCAAGAGCGGATTATTGAAAAAACTGATAGCTTATAGTTATGTTGATTGCTAAAGCATTTAACGGTATATTTAATTACATTTATGCTTTTATCATTATTCTTCCTTTACAATTAATGTACAGTACCGTCAAGAATAGTTTATGACTACAACAACGACTGAGATTTCAGAGTTCCTAAAACATAAGCAATATGCACTTTCGGTCCAGTACTGAGATATGTTCTGATGGTGGAGAATTTTCTCATTTTTGCAGTGTATGTTAATAACTAGCAGCTTGGTTCATATGAAATGAGGATTTTGGTTAAGCTCGGTTTATGGTTCTTTATAATAATGGAGCTATTTACGTTGTGGTGAGTTTTCCCTTTATTTTTTAGTTGCTGTTGTTTGGTGTCATGTTCATTTAAAATGAGAATGCATTCATCCCATTTAACTTAGACTTCCAAGAAAATTAACTTCTAAAAAACAATCGTAGTTAGGTTAAAATAAAAATAAAAAATCAAACTACGATAGTTTGATTTTAAGATTCTTAGCTTAAATGAAAATGTATGCATTTAATAATGGATGAGAAGCTTTGTGACAAAATTTTGGTAAAATGATGGTCATAAATTCATGTTTTTGAAAAAAAAAAATGGTTTAGCTTTTTTGTTAACCAGTATTTAACTCACATTTTTTAAAGAGGGACAAATTAAAACTTAAATATAAATAACTATTACTATATAGTTAATATATTCTCAAATTGCTTAGATCTATAAAAAAACATTTTTGCAAGGGTGCTTACTAATGTGGATAGTGAAAAGACTGCACATTACACCATTACTTTGTGGTAAAAAGAAAGTTAGTCGATTAACGACCATGTCCCTGATTTATACAGTGGAACCCAAGCTGGTGCATTAGTTTCATTGGCGATTGCTGCATATTTGGCGTTCAAACATTTCACAAAGGCGGAAGACCTGCAAAGAGCATTCGATCCAGTATCAGTTGTTCCCACTCCAGCCATCATTTGCATCTTCATTGTGTCTTGTATATTTCTGTTCTGATCCTTTATTTCCATATATGCCTTCCTTTTAGGATTGTAAACAAGATGGAAATCCTTGCGAAAACATGCAGCTTCCCGCAAAATAGATATTGCTCGACCCAGTCATGCACCTGTATAAGTGTTTTATCAATTTACGTTATTTAAAAATTACAGGTTCAATGTGTATGTGAGTGTGTTTTCTTTAATTTTTTATAAACTACTATATCACGAACTATTCAAGTTTTGGAAGCTGTCTATTAATAATTTACTAGCTCGGTTTGCTTTACTGTATACACCAATCAATAAAAAAATTCAATGTCCAACTCAGTTATTAGCCTAACTGCCCAGACCATTAGTTCTTTTCCACTCCACGCTTGGTTAGACTATCATCCATGCACATTAACATGGTTTTCTCATAACATATATATCTGCCATCCTAACTGTGCCTAAATTAGCTTATCAGCAATCATGTTCATGTACAGTGTAAACTAGTATGGATTTGGTGTAAAAAGTTCCAACTGCCTACCCAACTATATGAAGGAACCCATGATTTGTTAGCTTCAACCAAATTATTTATTTACCTTTCCATCACTTTTGGGTTGATGGAATTTGGGTTTGCAGTTTTTCATTGATTGCCCTTTTTTTAGGCTTAATTCCCTGTGCATGTCATTTTAGACAAAAATATTGTCTCCCTGTTTTTGTACATGCTCCATTTTCTTTATTCTTCTAGTTCAATTTTACATGTTTATGTACAATTTTATCTTCGTTATGCCATAGTCACTCATGGGTGCTCATCACAGTCCATACTGACTTCTTCGGACTTTGCGTTCATAGCCATCACAATCCATGCTGACTTAACTGTTATTTATAATATGCGCAAATGTATAACTTCACTCTTTTTACATAACTTTTTAAATTTGCAGGCGAGATTTAAATTAGACGAAGAATGGCAAAAAGTGCCTATATTTAAGCAAGTGGGATGTATTTTTTGATCTTCAAAAAGCATATTAGTTCGCAAAATAGTTAATGCAAAAAACGAAGAAGAGAGACTTCAGCTGAAACCAAATAACATCAAAACCACGACGGAGTGGAAGAAGTTTATTAAGCTGAAAACCAATCCGGAATTTAAGGTGAACCATTCATAATATATTTTTCTCTCTATGATCTTTTGTGTGTATGTGATCCACTTTCAATTAAGTTTTAGCTATTAATGAAATGCAAACGTTCACAGTTACAAAATATATGCTTACACTAGTCTATGAATAGTGATGTTAATTTTCTGTTTAATCTTTTATGTGTTTTTGAATATTTCAGATGGTAAGTGATAAATTCAAAGTCATCCGACAAAATCAGATGCCACATACATCCAGCCGTAGAGGGATGGCTCGATTGCCTGAAGATTTGGTAACAAGAATTAATTAATTTACTATAATATTTATTAAGTAGCTAATATGATTTGTTTTTTTAATGATCGTTTGAATGTAGAAAGAGGAGTGTAACGATTCTCCGGTCTCTAGGGTTGATGTTTGGGTCAAATCTCACATTAGACAAGATGGCAAACCAGTGAATGTCGTTGTTGCTGATAAAATTGTAAGAACTTTTTTTAATAATAATGTGATAGTTTGATGTTAGTGTATAATATCAATGTTAATCTCTACAGGAAAAAAATTAAAAGCATTGTCGATGAATCACATTCGGGCTCAATAATCGGTTACAAAGGAGATGCGCTATCGCAAGTGCTTGGACCCGATAGACCTGGACGATTAAGAGGAATGGGAAGAGGCATGATCGCCACCAAGGAAACTTTGGTCACATGCTAGGGATAAACAGACAATCCAAATGCAAAACCAAATTTCAGAATTAAAGGCGATGGTTCAAGCGTTAATGAAAAATCAGGTAAATGCATTGGTTCTTTTTTTTCACTACTATGCATTGATTCTTTTTTTTTCACTACTGTGCATTGGTCTGTGCATTGCCCTGAAAAAGAAATCAACTATTTCATTATCAACCCCATTAGGAACTCCGGAACATGATATTTTCTTTTTGTTCCTGTTCAAATTTTCGCATCCCCATTTTGTTTGTTTGTATGGTACATTTATGATGTAGTCCATGCCTGTTTTCCAATTATTGTAAGAGCACACGGGGATGTCCATACTCCTGTCCTTCTCATTATAAACTCACTCATCTCAGCCTGTACCTATTTGCACCCACGTGCACTTGATTCATAATTCCGGTCCCTGAGATCATTCTAAATCCATGCACTGGTAGCATATTTCAGAAGAATATTTGAGCCATCACCTGCCCACTCATAGAATGTATATGTCATTAATCTTCAACTCCTGTCACTATGCCAGTAAAAGATGATTCTTGACCATCATTGTTAGTTCACATGTCATTGGATTTTTTATGTAGTACATCAGCATAACTGATCAGAACTACTGTGAAACTGTTATGATTTACACAAACATTCAATTCTGCTGCTAACACAATTGCCGATTGGTTGCAATAAAATGTTGGTTAAAATATAATGTTAAAAGTTAACTGCATCAAGTCTCAAGGAGGTGCTGCCAATATTTTTGTTTACGTTAGGAAGAAGAAAGTGATTTTAATGGATAAGCAAGAATGGTTTATTTTTTTTCTTTTATTTTTTTTGTGTATCTTTTTTCCTTCTTTTGTCTAGCGTGAGTCACAAGGTATGCTGGGTTGATATTTGTAATTATTGTATTTGTTAAGTTGTAATATTTTATGGCACAATCTGAATTTTTCATGTGAACTGATGTTTGTTAATAGTTATCATCTTTTTTCTAAAAGAACAGAGAGGTAATTAGGAAGTGTGCATACACTAGTAAAAAGTAACAAAGTGTATGTTTTTATGTACTGAAATGAGAATAGAAAGAAAATGGTATATGTATTTTGTTCAGTTTGAATTTAAAATAATGTAACTATAATGTTGGATTTTTCTTTTAAGTTTCTAAAAATTTACGTTAAAGAAATTATTTCAAATAGTATTCAGCTTTATGAAAATTGAACATGGCAAACTGATGCCAACAGTATGTGATTCAACCACCACTAGACAAATATGTTAGGAACATGGTTAATACATTTTTTATTCATGGTCAGTTGAGAATTACTAAAGTTATTTTTATAGTAAAAGCGGCAGCTTTTTCAAGCAAAGCATTCATTTTGATGTCTAAGAGGTTCGAACCCATGGTCTCTAGAGCGTATGTTAGACTCTAGAGTGTTTGATAGCGAGTTCTCCCTAAAGAAAAATAGAAATATTATTATTAATCTTTTTGTAGAATATGTAAGTAATACTTTATTCAAGCTGTTCATTTTGATGTCTTGAGAGTTTGAACTTATAACCTCTTCAACCTCAGTCTAAAGCATTGTAACACTAGTCAATCGAAAAGCAGATCTGCTCTTTAACTAAATAAATTCTGCATCCAGTACAAAAGAATCGATTAATTTGTTAGGGCAATTGGGTTTTTGTTGATACAATTTGCACATTTCTACTTTGTTCTGTTTGCAAAGCTTCATTTGTAATATACTCCAGAAATAATGTTAGCTTAAAATTTTGAACAAGATGGACAGATAATTTTGCACTAGCAATTTTTACAGGAACTTTTACTTTTATAGGAACTTTTGTGCCATCTGCAGAGTATATATTATCTGATGCTTTCACTTTCAAAGGAACTTTTGCAATTTTTGATAAAAAAATTCTTTGGAGTTTCAATATAACTAGCAATTTTTGACATGTTCTCGTGCATTTTGGAAGCTACCTATTGTTTTTATGATTAACTTTGCTTTTGAATGTACTAACAATATTGAAGATTTTTGCTTTACAGGTACATAGACGACGACGTTGATGGAAAACTATATGGGTCGAAGTTAATCATGCTGCGAAGACTATATGTTGGTTTGTAAGAATGTATGTAGTACTATATCTTGGTCGCTACTGCTTGTGTATATTTAGTATAACACCACTATTTTATGAACTATTATGGACCTATTGTGTATTATCGATCTAAGAATATTGCATGTTTTAGTTATAAAATTTTACTTGTTGGTTATGAATTATGTGATCAAAATAAAATATGTTATCAGTATGACATGGTAATTTTGAATTGAGGCATCTATATAATATGCAGATTTTAGATTGGTATAAGCAGGTAGATTGATTTAATGACTTTCTACGGCGTTTTTCTAACGTCATTGAAAATTTTCATGGCCTTTTTTCAATGGCGTTTTTAAAACACCGTAAAAAGTTTTTTTTTTTAATTTGACTTGAAAACAGTTATAGCAAATCGTAAATGCTGTAAAAAAAAAATATCACAACAAAAGCCAAACGCTATAGATTCTTATAATAGCATGTAAAAAACGCTGAGACATTTTTTTTAGCATCATAAAACCGCTGAGAAATGTTTTTTTTGGCATTCAAAAACTGCTAAGAAAAAGTTATACAAAACTAGCATAAACGCCATGAAATGTATTAACAGCACAGATTAAACGCTATTGAATTATACTTTTCATGGCGTTTCCTTACAGCCATGGTTTGATACTGACTTTTAACTGCATGTCGATACACAGCGTCATTAAAAACGATATGGATTCTTTTTATGGCGTTTTTAAACGCCATCAAAAGTCTTTTTTGTTGTAGTGGACCCCCTGTATCCAACCAATCAGCACCCCCTGAATTCCACCATTTTGCAATTAAACCCTATTTTATTTGTGGACTTAATTGCAGAAAGATAAAAATTAGGGATTCTTATTGGTTGGGTATAGGGGGACAGAGAACTTTGGGAATAGAGGATTAGCTCTCATGATTATGAGACCACTAGAAAATAATGTTATTATAAATGACAAATCAAAGGATCAGAGGCAGTTTCTTTCTTAGTAAAATTTCTAACACAAACAGTTATAACCAACGATTCGTTCTGTTCACTGTATTCTCTCTCGTCATCGTTAGCAACTGAACAAACGGACGAAACAATCAGGTAAAAGAACCAACCACAGATATTGTGTCATAACGGCAAAGCTTTTTCCGTTACAAATTTACAACATCAAAGGCCTAGCCGTTGTAAATTTATAAAGGCAAAAGTTTTGTCATCGTAAACACAAACTCTACACAAACCAGTCGTCACCATTTCCTCCTCCTCCTCCTCCATCTCCATTTTTCATCCCAAACACTACAACAAAAACACCGTATTACAACTTTAATTTTACAACTGTGCAAAAAGTACAGTTGTATACTTCTTTACAACTGTGCAGAACGCACTGCTGTAATAAATGTTTTTTATAACTGTGAAAAAATCATTGTTGTATAAACATATATATATACATATATCACAACTTTTCATTTTATTCGTTGTAATAGAGATGCCTAGTACAAACTTCACGTTTATAATATCTATATTTAATAACTAATTATATTGATATTTAATAATAATAATTAATAATGTACTTGGGAATCAATAATATTTGTCGATATTATTAAATAGCTAATAGTTAATAAGTAGTAATTTATTTTTAATAGTTAATGTATGTTAACTACTTATTAATTAATAGTTAGTAATATTCTTATTTTTTCGGATAGAAAAAGAAAAGCGTTTTTATGCAGAACGGTGGAAAAGTGGTAGTCTATCAAAACGATGAAACTCAAGGTGGTAAAACTGAAATTTGGGCTCTGAAACAATTCGTGTTATGTTGTATTTCTGGAGCCTTATGTGGGCTGACCTCTCGTGTTCTCTTCAAAAAACTTGAGCCTCCTCAAAAAATCGATCCCCAATTCCTTTTCCTAAAAAAAACTCATGCCTTCTCAAAAAATCGATGATCCCCAATTCCTTCTCCTAAAAAAAAACTTACGCCTCAACAAATCTCAATTTCTACTGCCGATTCACTGATTTAGTGATTTGATGGCGATGGAGAGGATCCTTGATTTGATTTGCTTTCGCCTGATGCCTTTTAAGTACAACTCGATGCGATTGAGGTCCATGTGGAAGGCGCAGCTAATGCTGCCTCCGCGGGCCTGGATGCTTTCTCTAAGCAAGATGAAGATGCGCATACCTGTTTTGTACGTGGAGACCAGTCGCAGGTTCCTGCCCTTCACTCCGTAAAGTCATTAACCCTATTGTTTCTTATAATGACCGTAAAGTTATTGCCAAATCTGATGATTTGAACGAGACTGAGAGTTCCAATTTTGTAATGAGTATGAGTCACGTACTACTTGTAGTGAATGAGGAGAGAATTTCTGTGTTTAACAGGCTATGTATAAGGATATTCCTTTGTTAGGTGTTACTTGTGAACAACCTGTTGCGATTCCTCTGATATCCATTATTTAATGCTTTAGGTACTTTAATTTTTATTCTTATTACGGACATGGATTTTTGAAAATATATTTGTGTCTCATGTTTATTGTTAGGATCTATGCATTTTACATGGAAATGTTGATGTTTTTAATAGGTAACTATAGATATTATATTTCAGTTTAATTTGATTGATATATTCAGTGCTATTTTTTTGATAAAAAGCCTAAGTTAAAGTTATTATATGACTTGGAAAATGAGAGTGATTTACTTGAAGTTAAATAAAATCATCATATTAAAATGGTATTTTAAAGAATGCGTAACTTTGGTAAAAGTATACAAGTCATAATGTTTTTTTCATATTTAATTTATTAATAATTATCAATTGAACCTGACTTAATTAGACCTGGAAAATTTAACATATGATGGAAATTTTTGTAACCTTACTAATAAGTCAAACCTCATATATATGAATGAGTTATGTCTCATTTTGAAATTCAAACTGGTCTTTTGCATTTTATACAATTTGAGATTAAAAAAGAAAAGAAATTAATTTGATATTATTGCCATAATTATAGTTGAACATGATTATATACAAGTTTTTAGGATCTTTCATCTCCATTCAAGTTGAAATGATAATATAGTAACTATTAATTGAATTTGCAAACCAAAATTTGTCAATGCTTTTATTATTTAATGTTGTCGGTCACTGTTAAAATGTTTGTATAAGCATAAAATAACTTTATTGTCACTGTTTTGAACTCAGTGGTAGAATGCTGCCTTTAATGCCATAAATGGTTATTGAATACTGTGAAATCAACATATATCGCGCATGTATGACTGATAATTTAATTTCTTTTGGGTGAAGTCATTAGTTTAGATCAACATGTTCGCTGATCTGTTTCAGATTCGTCTGAATCAGCAAATTGTACATAATTGGCCATCACTTTACACATGTTGATAAATATGGTATTATGCGTGAACTTATCAAAATTATGGAACGGCCTATGACACTAAATTATAGAGACTATAGTTTGTTCGTAGGAAACATGAACACTTTGGAGCTTCAAGGAAGACACTTTCCATGAATTTTTTCACAAAAGAAGCAGTAGGATTTTTGGAAAAGTTACTCTTTATTTTCAAGTAGCTATAACTTGAGTTCATTTCTTTGTTTACGTTTTAATTCTTTGAAATCGATATTTATTGCTAAATACACGATGCTTGAGCTTATTGTGCTACGACCTCTTTAAAAACAATTGATTGTCAGTCATTTAATAGTTCAATTGATCAATTACCATGTAGGGTCCTCTAATTGCATTTGTTGTAAATATTTAATCACATTACTTGCGTTTTTCAAATTCAACTTGTTCACTAATTTGGAGCGTAAATAATTACCACGTTTTTTTTGTATTTTTGTTTTCTATTTTTTTTATAATGCTATTTTATTTGTGTGCTACTACTTACATTCCCATTTAGACTACTGGTCACCTATACTAAAGGCCACCTTTTTTTTGTGCCTCTTTACTTCTTTACACCACCTAAATTATTCAATTTCTAATCGGCTACCACCTCTGACTTTAATTATTCATCGTTTCAACAAAAAAAATGTCTTGTTTCTGAAATTTTCTCCATCGCTCTACAAGCTTGAAGATTTTCCTAAATTATCAACGCAATTTCAAGCGTCCAATCAGCTGATTAACACCATCGAATCTCTCTACAACAACATTCAACTTTTTCCCTGTTGTTTTACACCATCGAATCAGCGCGTTCTGCGAATTAAATACCTGAAATCACATCGTTTAACAAAAAAATTAACATACTTCTAGTTTTACATGAATAATAGTGATTGTAAATTAAGTACAAACTACATACTTCATCAGTTGTAAAATGATCTATCAAATCAACTTTTTGTATTCAACGACATTTGACCGATCATCTTGTGGCCTATTGCTATCGTCCACATAGTTATCAAGTTTATTGTAAATCACATTATCTTCCTACAAAAATCAAATAAAAATAATTAAAATGAATTTTTTTGTAAATTTTGACATATAAATTGTTGTTGTGTGAAGAAAACCCTAAAATTCAATAACTTACAATGTCATTCTCTATTACAACGACATCGAAATTAATGTCTTCCAAACTTGAAGTAGAGAGAAGGGTGAAAGAAAACTTCTACAAAAATTAATACAAAACCCTTAAAAAAAATTCTATAACAACAGAATACATTATGCAGCATGATATACAAAACTAACCTTTTTTGTCTTTATCTTTCATCCTCTACTCACCAAAAAAATTATTTTTTTCTTATGGTCTAGGGTTTGATATCTGAGAATTTACATTGTTTGAGAAGAGAAGAGAAGAGACAGTACGGCTATTATTGACTGAGTGAAAATAAATAAAGTGGTGGTAGAAAGTAGGTCAAAAATAATACAATCTATTAATTTTTTAAAGGTGGTCAGTAGTCTAAATGGGGGTGTGAATAGCAGCACACTTTTTTTTTTGATGTATTTTTATAAAGCATTTCACATATTATGGAACTGGTAGCAAAATGCTCATTTCTAATTGATACAACCATTTTGCAACCAGGTACAAGCGGAAAAATCACTTCATATTACGGTCAATGAGGTATGTCAGTACATATTTGAATTTTATCCATATGTATTAGTTAGAAATTTCAAATTATATACGTTTATATACGTTTTTTAATTCGAGCAAGGTTGAAACAAAAGATCAGGCCTTTACCAGCATCATTCGAGAGAGGTATGCTTATTTTATATGTTTTTGTAGTACTACTTGTTGTTCTTTATTTTCCATAATAATTCCTTTCAATTATGTCTGGGCTTGGTATTTCATTGCGAGATATAGTGCAATACTTAGAGAATTTTCTCCTGTTTTAACCTAATTGTCTGACTGTACATCATCTGTAGTGTCATGCGTTAAATTGTGATCATTTATTTCTTTAATGGCTCTAAAACTTATCATATGTAGTGATACGAATCACCGTTTGTTTGGCATAAAAGACACAAGAACCTATGAAAGCATTGAGTCTTTGGCTGTAAACTAATTCATTGTTTTGTATATATAGAAACCATTAAAATATTTTTGCAGAAGCTTGTGCAAAGACCTTAGAATGCCAGTTTAAGGTTATGTTTATATATATCCATGTTTTGTGATTGTGTAGGTGGTGTCTTGTGGTGGTGGGGATGTTGAGGAAGTGCAAGGATGAAGCAGGCTGATTGTTGAAGCAGAGTTTTTGGAGTCGTCGTCGATGCAGTAGGGAATAGGAGGACAAAGGAAGTGGAAAAACACTTATTCTTTTTTCTAACAACAGACGTATTCTTATGCAACAGGTTTGAACTTGCACCAAAAAGATAAATGGCCTAAAGTTTTCGTTGTCTTCGACTAGTGTACTCTTGTAGGATATGCGATTTTTTGTAGATAACTTGTGCTTGTACTAACTTGCTTTGTAACGGTCAAGTATGTAATAATACTCGAAATGTTTTCTAAAACGTATTGTTTGTAATATTGAAAATTTGAATATTTTAATAAATTAATTTGCAAATAACTGAAATATCTGTTTTGCTTATGGACTATTGCTATATTTTGTGTAATGTTCATTTCAGTTGCAAAAGATGTCTATTTTTTTAAAATGCAACTGTCAATTACAACGGTGCATAAAAGTTGTAGTTGATATTATTACAACCGTGCATAACTGTTGTAATAAAGTTTATTACAACTGTGGAAAACAGTTGTAAAATATACATATCACAACGGTGTCACAACGGTGCAGAAATGTTGTAGAAGATATAAGTATATTATAACTTCTTAATACACGACGGTGGCTCCAAGGTTGTAAAAACTTTTTATAACATTTTTGCACCGTTGTAATCTGGTATATTTTTTGTAGCTAAAGTAACCAAAATTTTCACCGTTTCCCCTTTTAAACACCCAATCTGTGAGCATCTAACCAAACTGAAGGCATTTTTGAGATATACATTAGCGGAGAAATCTAAAATGCTAATTTTTTTGGTCAAAATGTTCATGCATGGAGAAGGCACAATTGCAGCGGCGCTTGCAACGTAGGCGGTAGCGATGAAGAACATAGGGGTTGCACTGTATGTCTACAAGCATGCAATATAAGATCTCCTAGAAGCCGCTGAAAATCCAGAGAACCTAGTCGGGGGTGAAGAAACGGACATGATGCATAGGGATGTAGGACAGATTTCCACTAAAGTCGCTGAGCTTGATGAATTTCTGCATCCGATCCTTGGTGCAACGAAATTCATATGCTATCCAATTTTCATGCGCTTCCAAAAGACGAAAAACATGTCAGCACACACATGAGTTTGGCTATAAGTATTTGTTTATATGATTAAAACAGGTGCAATAGTTTATCAAATGAAATATATAGTACGATTTCACATTTACGTTTAATAGTCGTGTAGTATCCGTAAACGTGGTTCGTTAGCAAACATGCTTAGTTTTTTTAATGCACATTTGCCGAATAAGGATATAGTCGTAGCACTAGTATATGGCCTCAGATTCTACTATTTCTTAAGTAGTCTAACGACCATTTTACTAAAAATACTAGTTAGTTTATCACTTCATAGTTTACCTTATTATGAGCTCTGTAATTTTAGAACTCAACCATGTTATATACGGTGATGTATAATTGTGTTATTGCTTTACGGTTGTATGAAACCACCTACATGTTTCACTTTTCTTGCGGTGAACTAGGAATTACACCGTTTGATTTCTCTATGTTTACTGGCATTATCGTTGGAGTAGCCAGATATCCATTGTTCTCGTCGAATGATGCTCGACGGCGTGACTGTGCACCTTTTCATGATCTTCTGCCTCATTTGGGAACTTCTGATGTGTCATATTAGGATTGAGGCGATATTAAAGTTAGCACTATACATGCTGCCATGGACAACATACTCAGCAAGTACTTTCCTGTTGATAATTTCGAGCTTGTACAATTACATGTTCTATACCTCATGAGTAACCTATTTTCAACACATTAAGCAGTAGTTTGGCCGTTGGGTTTGTTAAGGTCGTATCTTAGTTGGATTTCAGTGTTGTTATTCTACATAACTGAAGCACGCCTATTCTTGCATACCTGTATATATGCCTTGACATATAGTGCACCATTTCAGATGCATAGGCTTCGTTATTTTGGTTTTTGTGTGAATTATTAAAGCACTGGTATTTTGAGTATTCCACGAATTTTCATTCTGTCACTTTGACTTATGATGCATCTGCATTTTATTCCTTGTTTATAATTTTGGACCGCGGACAATAGAGGGCCCAAGGATAATGAATCACATCATGTGTATTCGGTTGCCTACAACTAGGTCGACTTGAGGACGTACAGATACCAGGTCATATGGCATCCACTTCATGATAGTATTTCTTTCGGGTTGATTTTATAGAGATTGCTAGGATACTTGCAGAGAGGAGATTTTCACACATATTTCATCCCTCGCGTTCGATGCTTATTGATATCTTGGTGAGAGGTGTTGGACACAGTCGTACAACATTGATGCTATTCTCGATAATCCACACCCTCATACTTATTGCTGTATGATTTACCTATCAAAGCAACTAGATTTTGCGAAGGTAGGAGGTTGATGGTCGGCCGAGAGCTATGTAATTACTTGTTAGTCATACGTTGAATTCTAACATAGACTTTTCAGTGGTTTCACTGATACCATTACCCATGCAACAACGATAAATTTAGTTCGTCTATCTACTATATGACATGTCGTACATTCCTCTATTATTAAGGATGATCTTACCCAACCCAGCTAGGGTTATCCTGCACCAGATCACGTAGCGGTTGCTTCTCAATTCGGATGGACCATGGAGGTTCTTACTATTAGACCAGATCGTTATATGATGTGTTTCATTCTCTAATGCACGATTAATACCTGGATCCGACCCATATATCCTAAGCCGATCTTTATGATATGCAAATGGAGATTAGACATACAAGATACGTAGAGCATTACAATAGCCTAGACTACTAGATGGTGAGCTACGTTAGTAGGCAGAGGCAGCAACATGACTTCAGGAACAGATGGAGGAAGATCGTAATAGATTTGCTTACATGCAAATGTACTATGAGCATTTAGCTGATTCCAACGGTGGTCAGGATGATGATGATGAAGATGATGAGAGACATCGTCGATATCAGACACCTTCACATACAGATGGACGATCTTATGTATTGTAGTTCATTTGGTTTGATGTATTTATTCATTTTCTTTGATGTATTACTGACCTAATGTATTTGGCTTGTGTACTAATGTTATTATTATTCATGTGTTATGCTATATGTTGTTATTATTCATATCATGTAATTTATGTGTAGATGCTAATATTATTCATGTGCTATACTGTATGTCATTATTGTTCATGTCATGCCATTTTTGTGTATATGTCATTCTTGATCATGTTGTTATCCAACTAAAATGCTTAAATCAATAATTGATCATGTAAAACGATAAATTGAATTACTTTTCTATCGTGCATATATTAGAAACTGATCAGCAGGATAAAACATATGTTAATGAGAGAAAAAATATAAACAAACCACACGTTAAATTCAATATGGAGCGCTTCTAAAGCAGTTTAAAGATGCTTTATCTCTTGTTCCAACTCGTTAGCATATGAAATGCCCTTGGACATAAACGGTCGTCAACCCATTCAAAGTAGTTGCAACTATTTGGCCATAATGTTCATAATTAAATTGATCTATAGCCTATATTTTCTCCCTTACCCTTGCAATTACCTCCACCGTATACCTGCAGTGGCAAAACCTCGTGCTCATAAGGAGGCCGAGCAACTAAAATTTGCTTCATATCTTGTTCTACTTGAGGTTGACCAAATAAAGTTTGGTATATCGCTTACCCATATGAAAGCTCAACAGCCTTCGGGAGTCATAACTGATAGAGATCTGGGAACTCATAGTGAACGTCCTCATAGTGTTTCCCTTTGTACTTGATAAGCCAATCCTCGTAGGTGTGTAATTTATCCAACGATGTAACTACCTATACATTTCTAAGCCTGAATTTCAACAAAATCGAAACTCAAACCCATCCAAGCATCGATTGTGTAAATATGGTACTTGCAAATTATGAAAATGAGCATAATCAGAGCATAATAAAATAAACTCACAACCAAAACTATATAGGATAACAAATATCGACTAAGTAAACTACCATAACCGTGAATCGCCACACCAATACAGAGCGTGACAGAATAATAACAGAAAACCAAACTTGAATCATTTCCAAAAACCTGTCTTCGCCAAGAAAAACCTGAGAATTGTCATGAGGAGGGTTTCAGAACAACAAGTCTTGGTGAGTAGATATGTATAACACAGTACACAAATGCATTCCATTTGGCTTCACCAAAATTATATGTCTAACAAGGTTAGAGATTCTTACCTAACCTTGCAAAGATTATGCACAATAACTGACTACAATATTTCAACACCTGAATTCAACCTTTGGGAACATTTTTCATTACACTAATAATTATTATCACGGGTTCTTATGGTTAATGATATCTCATATCAGTTGGACATATATCCAACGGTTGGAAAGTGAAGACTTCTATCGAATAACACATCTTTAACAACCCGTATTTTTGCAACATGTTAAAACCTTAAATCAAGGCAGAATTAAATTTTAAAATAAAAATCAAGGGAAACGGGTTGCACCATTGCGTTCGTCTCGAAATTATGCTTGGAAACGAGTCTGATTTTTCGAGAAACGGAGTCCGTATGAGGGAGATATGACCCTCCGAAGTTTCAGAAATTTTCAGAATAAAAAACAGCTCGAAATTCAAATTCGAAATTCGAATTCAAACCCCAACGCGGACTGGGCAGGAATTTTCCCGCCGAGGACCAGGTCGACCTAGAAGTCGACACTATGGTCGACCTCCCAGGGACCAGGTCGACCTGGGGGTCGACCTGGTGCCAGAACCCAGTTTTGAGCCTGGGTTCATTCTGATGTATCTGGCCTCGTTTTCAGTCTAGATTCGCCCGCCTAATCCTATATAAACAACCCCCTAGCCCCATTCTCTTTACACCATTCTTCTCCCCTTATGCTGCCTCTGAGATAATAGAAATAAATAAATAAAATAATGGCGTCGCCACTCTGCTAGAATCAAAACTAGAACTAGTGCATCTTCTTCCAAATCTGAATAAGATTAAAACAGAACTACTGCAACTCTTCTTCTATAATACAATCAAGGCAAGTGTAGTTATTTCCGATATGAAATTTAGTCATGATCTTGACATAATTATAAAACTGAATCTGAGATTAGGACCTTTTTCTATTTATCAGATCTGTTCCTCTGTTTTATTATTATGTTTGTTCTTCTTCCTCCTTTCTTTCTTTTTGTTTGATAGCCAGGCTACCACGAGCCTTAGCCAAATCTCATGAGAGATGAACGCATAAACGCTAAATTTGGAAAGAATATTGAATGAGGCATATTTGGGCAAAATCAATTTGTAACTAATTTGAGGACACAACGCATGTTGTAATTCTGGACATAAATTTGTGGCATATTGCATAAGATGATCTATGACTTGGAAGAAGAGGATTATAGTGACTTAGAACATAAAGAACATATTTCATAATTTAAGATCTGGATCTGGGCATATTAATTCTGATAGTTTGTCATTTGGAAGTAGGAGAATTAATTTGCATATGACTTAGGTGTAAAAATCTATATTAAGATTTGATGACTATTAAGTGTGAATACACCTAAGAAAAGTTTTTTTTTTGGATATGTGACATGCATTGTAATCCATGGCTATATTTGGCATAATTTATATGTAAGGTTTTTGGAGAATATTCTGAACTATGCAAGTTTAACTAAAATTTGGGACATATGTTATATGGTGGATTATGAACATAATTTGGGCATATAAGTTTAGGCTTACTTTATGAATTAGGCAAGATATGTGAATAGGACTTTAAGGAATGTTTAAATCGGTTGAAACTGTTATCTGCTTAATATGTTAAATTTGCCTAATCTGCTAAATCTGTTACCTGTTTAATCTGTTGAATTGCCTAAACTGTTAAATATGTTGAATCGCCTAATTATGCCTAATCTACTAAATCTGTTGAGTTGCCTAATCTGCTAAATCTGTTGAACCGCCTGAGCTGCTAAATCTGTTGAAAAGCTGAATGATTGTCATTTGTGTATGAAAATCCGTAGGTTCGATCTAAGATTGAGTAAAACATGTTAATTCGATAAATTTGCTGCGACTTGAAAAGAAGTCAAATATGTTAAATTGACATTATTAGTATGATATTTGTATAATTTGTAATGGAATAAACTAGTTATAATAAAAATGCTGAGACACGAGGTTAGGCTCATGTTTGCGGTAGAAGCCTGCCCGGACCCAACCGGCTTAACCAGCAACCGCAAACTGCTAGTCTAATGTGAGAGGTCATAGGCACAACTAAAATATGCTTAGACACGAGGTTAGGTCTGGCTTGTGGCAGAAGTCTGCCCGGAACAGCCCGGCTTATCCAGCGGCCACAAGCTACCGACCTAATGTGAGAGGTCTGCGCATTAATATTTAATTAATGCAAATCTAAGATAAATATGATGTCTAAAACGTGTTGGGTGGATAGGGCTAAACCAACTGGACTGATGAATTAATAAACCTGTTTCGTGAATCTGTAGGCCCAATACAAAGTTAGACAATTTGTAAGTCTGTTAGAATTGTACATCTGATCCGTTAGTCTGAAAACCTGTTGACTTGATTTTTTGATATGTGAACTAGTTGATCTGAACTCTGTAAGTTTAAAAATTTGTAAACAAGTTAATCTGAAATCCATTAGTCTGGGGACACAAGGTGAGGAGGGAAAATACTTGTGTCATTTGTTGTTTGGGACCCATATTAGTCAGTTACCCTTTCTGGTATCAAAACTATGACCCAACAGTAGGTAGGGTCCGGGCATGCTTACTGAACTAATTATAAGCGGTTCATTCTGATAATGGCGAGGGGTGTTGATGGTGCGTTCCAATAGGGTCATGTGCGTGCATGGATCCCGGTCTGTCTCTGAGGATGTAAGACGTCGTGACATCTGTAAATAGGTCTGTGTCATTCAAAGGTTGCCACTTTAGGGAGTGATACACCCTCTGTGGGGCTGGCATAGGGTATTTATGTATTAGGGAGCCTATCGCTTGGGGTAGATTTAGGGTACACTTAGTTCTGTCTGTTTCCGTTGGGGTACCGTCTGTTTCTGTTGGGTGGTAACACCTGTCTGTTTCTTCGTGGTACCGTCTATTGGGGTGGTAAAGGCCCATTTACTAGTGTACACCTAATTCTAACATTCTGTTTATGTAGGGATTATTCTGATTCCATTTACGTACCTTCTGTCTATTGGGGTGGTAAAGGCCCATTACTGGCATTTTGTTTCTGTATAGATTATTCTGTTCCGTTTCTGTTTCTGTTTTGACATTAGGGTAACACCTAATCCTGTTATACTAGTATTAGTGCAGAGAAGTAAGATCTAAGTAAGAAGCATAACTTGGGCTATATCATTCTGTTTCTTCTGTTTAGCTTAAGTATACCATTTACTCCTGTTGCTGTTGTCTCTTATCCAGCTTTATTTTCATGTCATGATATTATTATCTGTTCATATGCTGAAAGTCACTGGACTTGCCAGACTTTATGTCTGACCTTGCTTGTTTTCGCCCCTTTTCTTTCGTCCCCCCTCCCCCCATGTTTTTAGGGTGGAAGTATAGGAGCTTGATTAGGATTTTCTCTGCTTGAAGTATCGCTTGGCCTTGGCTCTATCTTTCCTTGGCAGTTTATGTTGGGATTATGATTTTAAAAACTATGCATTCTGAAGGCTTTTGTACAAGACTGATATTTTGTACTTGAATTCTGATATTGTGATTTGAAAAGATGTAACCAAACTTACTTCGGTTTTTGTTATAATAAAGTTATTAATTTTTCAAGTACTGTTTTATCTGTCTTGTAAATTTCTGTTCTGTCTACTAAAACGCTCCATCAAAGTTAAGGCATTCCCTTTGTGAGTGACCTTAACGGAGGTGGGGTGTTACACTTGGTATCAGAGCTGAAGGTTACCAGATTTGATAAAAAGTTTTGGAAAACTATTTTCAAAAAGGTTTTTAAAAAGGAAGTATTTTCAAAAGTCGAGTTTATTTTGAAAAACATAATCCCCAAAGCCATAGCCTATCTTTCTTTCCTTTGTTTTGAATCTTTTCTTTTTCTTTCGCTTCAGCATGTCTAGGGCTCTTAACCTTCCGGAGGGCGTACCGATACCTGGCTGGTTCAGGAGGTACCTAGAAGTTAGGGCTAATGATGCGGGCCCAACAAACGTCCCTCCTCCCCCAGCTGCAGCGGTTCCTCCTCCTCCTCCGCGCGTGAATACTTTCCCGAAGATATGTAGAGACTTTCGAGCCATGGGTGGGAAGAACTTTAATGGAACTGAATCCTTCGTGGAAGCATGGAATTGGCTCAAAGAAACTGAAGATTTGTTCGTTATCTTCGAGGTGGACGATTGGCAGAAGATACAGTTGGCGGTATGGTTGCTTAAGGATGAAGCTTCTTTTTGGTGGGAGGTCACAAATGGAGAGCGTCCGGTAGAGAGATGGATGGATTTCAGGCATAGGTTCGAGATGAAATTTCTCTCACGAGCGGAAGAGAGTCTATACGTAGAAAGGTTCTTAGCGTTGAAGCAGGGGAATTTATCAGTAAGAGAGTACATCAACAAGTTTAATCAACTGGCAAGATTCGGCATAGAATTGGTAAATACACCACATAAGAAGGCACTAAGGTTTGCTAAAGGTTTGAATGAGCCGCTACACGGATTGGCGATGTCCCACATTCCTATGGGGGCAACCTTCGAAAAATTGGTGGACATGGCGTTAATGCATGAAGAGGAAGCCGAAAGTAAAAAGAAAGAGGAAAAGCTTGAAGGACCACAGAACAAGAAGGCGGGGCCCAAAAAGGAAACACAAAAGAAGGATGAGGAGACTGAAGATAAGAAGGAGAAGAAGTGCTTTACTTGTGGAAGCTCGACACATCTGAACAAGGATTGCAGAAAAAAGAAGGGCACTTGCTTCAACTGTGGAGAAATGGGGCACTTCACAAGGGACTGCCCAAAGAAACGAGGGCAAGGGCAGAGGGCAGAACCCACTTCTGGAGGACAGGCGAATGCTCAAGTGACTGGTAGATAGGGTAGAAATAAAAAAATTATGTAGAAGGTTTAATTTCCTTATCCGATTGAGGAGTTAAAAACTCTTTCTGATTCTGGCATTTTGATTCTGTAATTGAAACTCTGCACTTTAATACTAGTCTTGTTTCTGGTTTTGTTATAGTCTCAAACCCCATGAGGATTATGACTCATCTGTTTATGATAAGTTGGGGTTTGAAGGCATCTGTGTTGGGCGTTGAGTTGACCATGACGCATACATTCTGAGTTTTTATCATGCTTAGTTTCCTAAGAATCATTTGGTAATCTGATCTGTATCAGTAGTCTGTAGGTTTCTGAAAAGGATAGGAGTTTTTACTCAAAGTGTGAAATAGATTTCCAGTTGGGCATTTGTTTAATGGGAGTGATTCTCTGAGTATTAATCTGATGTTGATTTCAGTCTTCGGGGTTGATACTTAAGGATTTATTCTCTTAAACCGATGTCTAATGGGAACCTAGCTTTAGTTTTAATTATACTTGCTTCTATCACTCGACTTTATCCTTCGACCTTTAGGTAGAAACTAATGGGTGTAAACATATGTTTGAGACATGTTATGTTTGATGGTTGCAAGTTGATGCAAGTAGTTGCTAGTGATTGTTCGTGGATGCATATACACACACTAGGCACTAGATCGGCTCAAAAACACTCTCATACTGCATATGGATGTGTGTGCATTTTTTTTAAAATTTTTATAGATGCAAAATGGTTGACTCAGCACATGGATGTTGCATATGAATGAACGGTTATGCACTCATATAGAAATGATATGTACCAAATAGGAAAATTGCATACATGTTGGACTCATGGCACTGACATAATTCACATTAAGGAGGTCAACTGAATCAGTGGACCGCCTGATCTTTGCATCAGATAAGTACATATACACACACTCTTGCATAAGTACATACAACATTAGGAATCTTTTAAGGACAATGGTTGCTTGTGGATGATGGTTGAGTAGATGGATGATTGGATGATAGGATGCATTCTTCTTAACTTGAAGATTTCGGGGACGAAATCCTTTAAGGAGGGGAGAATGTAACAACCCGTATTTTTGTAACATGTTAAAACCTTAAATCAAGGCAGAATTAAATTTTAAAATAAGAATCAAGGGAAACGGGTTGTGCCATTGCGTTCGTCTCGAAATTCTGCTTGGAAACGAGTCCGAGTTTTCGAGAAACGGAGTCCGTATGAGGGAGATATGACCCTCCAAAGTTTCATGAATTTTCAGAATAAAAAACAGCTCGAAATTCGAATTCGAAATTCGAATTCGAACCCCAGCGCGGACTGGGCAGGAATTTTCCCGCCCAGGACCAGGTAGACCTGGGGGTCGACACTATGGTCGACCTGCCAGGGACTAGGTCGTCGACCCTATGGTCGACCTGGGGGTCGACCTGGTGCCAGAACCCAGTTTTGAGCCTGGGTTCATTCTGATGTATCTGGCCTCGTTTTCAGTCTAGATTCGCCCGCCTAATCCTATATAAACAGCCCCTAGCCCCATTCTCTTTACACCATTCTTCTCCCCTTATGCTGCCTCTGAGATAATAGAAATAAATAAATAAAATAATGGCGTCGCTACTCTGCTGCAATCAAAACTAGAACTAGTGCATCTTCTTCCAAATCTGAATAAGATTAAAAGAGAACTACTACAACTCTTCTTCTATAATCCAATCAAGGCAAGTGCAGTTATTTTCCAATATGAAATTTAATCATGATCTTGACATAATTATAAAACTGAATCTGAGACTAGGCCCTTTTTCTATTTATCAGATCTGTTCCTCTGTTTTATTATTCTGTTTGTTCTTCTTCCTCCTTTCTTTCTTTTTGTTTGATAGCCAGGCTACCATGAGCCTGAGCCAAATCTCATAAGAGATGAACGCATAAACGCTAAATTTGGAAAGAATATTGAATGAGGCATATTTGGGCAAAATAAATTTGTAACTAATTTGAGGACACAACGCATGTTGTAATTCTAGACATAAATTTGTGGCATATTGCATAAGATGATCTATGACTTGGAAGAAGAGGATTATAGTGACTTAGAACATAAAGAACATATTTCATAATTTAAGATCTGGATCTGGGCATATTAAATCTGATAGTTTGTCATTTGGAAGTAGGAGAATTAATTTGCATATGACTTAGGTGTAAAAACCTATATTAAGATTTGATGACTATTAAGTGTGAATACACCTAAGAAAAGGTTTTTTTTGGATATGTGACATGCATTGTAATCCATGGCTATATTTGGCATAATTTATATGTAAGGTTTTTGGAGAATATTCTGAACTATGCAAGTTTAACTAAAATTTGGGACATATGTTATATGGTGGATTATGACCATAATTTGGGCATATAAGTTTAGGCTTACTTTATGAATTAGGCAAGATATGTGAATAGGACTTTAAGGAATGTTTAAATCGGCTGAAACTGTTATCTGTTTAATATGTTAAATTTGCCTAATCTGCTAAATCTGTTACCTGTTTAATCTGTTGAATTGCCTAAACTGTTAAATATGTTGAATCGCCTAACTATGCCTAATCTGCTAAATCTGTTGAGTTGCCTAATCTGCTAAATCTGTTGAACTGCCTGAGCTGCTAAATCTGTTAAATCTGTTGAAAAGCTGAATGATTGTCATTTGTGTATGAAAATCCGTAGGCTCGATCTAAGATTGAGTAAAACATGTGAATTCGAATAATCTGCTGCGACTTGAAATGAAGTCAAATCTGTTAAATTGAAATTATTAGTCTGATATTTGAATAATTTGTAATGGAATAAACTAGTTATAATAAAAATGCTAAGACATGAGGTTAGACTCATGTTTGCGGTAGAAGCCTGCCCGGACCCAACCAGCTTAACCAGCAATCGCAAACTGCTAGTCTAATGTGAGAGGTCGTATGCACAACTAAAATATGCTTAGACACGGGGTTAGGTCTGGCTTGTGGCAGAAGTCTGCCCGGAACCGCCCGGCTTATCCAGCGGCCACATGCTACCGACCTAATGTGAGAGGTCTGCGCATTAATATTTAATTAATGCAAATCTGAGATAAATATGATGTCTAAAACGTGTTGGGTGGATAGGGCTAAACCAACTGGACGGATGAATTAATAAACCTATTTCGTGAATCTGTAGGCACAATACAAAGTTAGACAATCTGTAAGTCTGTTAAAACTGTACATCTGATCCGTTAGTCTGAAAACCTGTTGACTTGATTTTCTGATCTGTGAACTAGTTGATCTGAACTCTGTAAGTCTAAAAATTTGTAAACAAGTTAATCTGAAATCCATTAGTCTGAGGACACAAGGTTAGGAGGGAAAATACTTGTGTCATCTGTTGTTTGGGACCCATATTAGTCAATAACCCTTTCTGGTATCAAAACTATGACCCAACAGTAGGTAGGGTCCGGGCACGCTTACTGAACTAATTATAAGCGGTTCATTCTGATAATGGTGAGGGGTGTTGATGGTGCGTTCCAACTGGGTCATGTGCGTGCATGGATCCCGGTCTGCCTCTGAGGATGTAAGACGCCGTGACATCTGTAAATAGGTCTGTGTCATTCAAAGGTTGCCACTTTAGGGAGTGATACACCCTTCTGTGGGGCTGGCACAGGGTATTTATGTATTAGGGAGCCGATCGCTTGGGGTAGATTTAGGGTACACTTAGTTCTGTCTATTTTCGTTGGGGTACCGTCTGTTTCTGTTGGGTGGTAACACCTGTCTGTTTCTGCGTGGTACCGTCTGTTGGGGTGGTAAAGGCCCATTTACTAGTGTACATCTAATTCTAACATTCTGTTTACGTAGGGATTATTCTGATTCCGTTTACGTACCTTCTGTCTTTTGGGGTGGTAAAGGCCCATTACTGGCATTCTGTTTTTGTATAGATTATTCTGTTCTTTAGTTTAGATATTAGGGTAACACCTAATCCTGTTATACTAGTATTAGTGTAGAGAAGTAAGATCTAAGTAAGAAGCATAACTTTTGCTATATCATTCTGTTTCTTCTGTTTAGCTTAAGTATACCAGTTACTCCTGTTGCTGTTGTCCCTTATCCAGCTTTATTTTCATGTCATGATATTATTATCTGTTCATATGCTGAAAGTCACTGGACTTGCCAGACTTTATGTCTGACCTTGCTTGTTTTCGCCCCTTTTCTTTTGTCCCCCCCCAGGTTTTTAGGGTGGAAGTATAGGAACTTGATTAGGATTTTCTCTGCTTCAAGTATCGCTTGGCCTTGGCTCTATCTTTCCATGGCAGTTTATGTTGGGATTATGATTTTAAAAACTATGCATTCTGAAGGCTTTTGTACAAGACTGATATTTTGTACTTGAATTCGGATATTGTGATTTGAAAAGATGTAACCAAACTTACTTCGGTTTCTGTTATAATAAAGTTATTAATTTTTCAAGTACTGTTTTATCTGTCTTGTAAATTTCTGTTCTGTCTACTAAAACGCTCCATCAAAGTTAAGGCATTCCCTTTGTGAGTGACCTTAACAGAGGTGGGGTGTTACAACATCAGACTTTGCATAATTAACTTACTAGACCAATCCTTATTTTAATCAGAGATATTATTTCTAGAATTAAAGTAGAGATAAGATTAAATTGATTTTCCCTAGTATAAGATTCTTATCTATAAGATTATTTATTTAATTATTGGACTTAGTATTAATTACGGTATTTACTGCCCAAATCCCCATTTAATTAATTAATTAGATAACAGTCACCTTCCATTAATGACCATAACAGTTGCTTTCCTTAAGGCAGGGCACCAAATAAATGTCATCAATATTAGTCTCAATTAATTTCATTAATTCTTTTTAATATAACTCCCATTTATTACATTATCGTTATTTATTTTATTAGTTCTTATGTATTTACATATAACATATGCATATTTATTATATTAATTTTCTTAATTGGAGTTACAACATTTATTTCCTATTCCTTTTAATTGTAACCTTTTGACATTAATTAGATTACTTATTTCTCTAAAAAATTCATGGTTACTATCTTAATTCTTATTTAAGTTAATTGTAATCTTTCAATTATAACAATTAACTTCACATTTATTGTTTATCAATTTAATGATTACCAATATTTATTCTCATTCATTAATGGAAATTTTATCATATGCCCATCATAAATGGAAAACATTAAAATTAAAACACATAATTTGCTTTACCAAATTTATAATAAATCTAAGATTACTTACCTATATTTTTGGGTGGATAGATTATTATATAATTATATATTTTAGCATGATGTTTACATGGTTACTAATTCTTCAAATTTTAATTATTTTACATTCTAGTCCAAACTAATGACTAGAAAAATCTTTATGTGTTCTGTCTTGTTGAGATACAAAATATCGTAAAATGTTTGTTTGCTATAATTGTTGTCAGTTTTTACCAAATAATTAAAAAGATGAAATACTGACATATTCGAAATCATAAAAAATAAGTATTATTATTTTTTGAAATAGATGGTATAAATTACATACAATAATACATGAATTCACAATCCTGTTACTATAATTTAGGTTTACACTCCTTGTTATTTCAAACAACGTCTTTAATAGAAAGAGGGCAAAAAGGAAAATTTACAAAAATCAAACAAAGCCCTAAACAGAAATAGATTTACAAAACAAAAAATGGTAATTTAAACAAATCTTACAATTAAACCCAATTCCACAAAATTGGAATGAACAACTACGCAAATCTCAATAATGTTTATGGACTAATTTCCAAATTTAGAGTGCGAACAAATACCACAAGATACAAAAAAGAATTATAGGCAAGATAATAATATTACAATTGAAAGCCTCTAAAATGATTTTAGATTTAAGCATATGAATTCAAATTACACCAACGAAATAGATCTGATATTCACTACCAGAAAAACTACCCACGACATAGGCTTTTGGCCGATGTCTGAAAGAATTTCGACCGATGTCTTCGCATGTGTAGAGAAAGGTCAGGGTCTTTCACATGCTTTTTGGTCGATGTCTAAGATGGCTTTATACAATGTTTTTATTAGGATATCCGATGATTTACGATCAATGTCTTCATGTGAATTCTAAATCGATTATTTATAAAGAACCCCTGTTAAAAAAGATGATTGCATTAGTCACTTTAAAAGAACCGATGTTACTTGTTGTTATATACATCGGTTTTCTACAGCAAGCGATGTAAAAGATGGTTTATTACATCACTTTTTTTGAACGTCTGATGCTAGAGACTCCTTATTACATCATTTTGTTTAAACATAACTGATATTGAATAATAATGCTATTGCAAATAATTTAAATATTAAAATAGTATTTTTATTCAATAAAATATTTTATACACTACTGTACATTACACTGTTATTCATAAGTTCTATTTCATATACATTACATCTCTCACTACAATACACTCATTGTCACTCAGTTTATACACAAATTCATATACACCGAGTTTTCATTTTCTTTCAGTTCAGTCCACTCACCTGTATAACTGTCATAGAAAAGAACAAACAATACAGGTTCTTAACTCATGGCAAAATAAATAGACGAAACATGCACATAAGATCAAAATTGTGCGCACAACACAACTGTTATTGTTGTATTTTTATTCCTTGTGCACAAAGCAAAATTGTGCATATAGCAAAACTAAATGGCCCAGATCACAAAAATGGATAGGGCAGTTGCTGGCGGCTTTCTGAGGTGCCGGTTCCTTCCTCCAGGAGGAGGATTCAGGTCTGCGAAACTCCTTTTTGATTGCTTGTCCATCCCCTTTGTATTGATTCTGAGTTTTCCAGTGCTAATGGCTTCCGGATATAGGCTTCCGGATGTAGACTCTTGGTCTCGTTATTAACACTTTATGGAGCTTGCCTTTGTGATCCAAGTGAAAGGTGGCCGAGTCCTCCACCCCTATCGGTATCTACACTAAGCAGATTAGTGTGGATAATTTGTCTCTCTTCGGGGTCCCGACATGCCTTTTGGTAGATTTTTTTAAATGTGTCTCGACTTTTCAGAGGACTACTCCCGGTACTCTATTTGTTGCTTATTAAAGTGACCTCTCGGTGTCCATCTGATTGAGGTTCTGGTATGTGGCTCCGGGTCCTTGTCGTATTGGTATTAAGTAAGTTAATACCCATAGCCCTTCCATCCTTCTAGGTCTCGGGTTGTGATGTCCTTTATTTTCCACTCTATTAGCTCCCGATTTTCATATGATTTCTTGTCGGTTATCCTGCTTGCTGGAGCTACCCTGTCGGAATTACCCTGCCAGTAATCTTTCTTTGTATTGGATTTTAAAGTTCTTTCTTTATTGAGGGTGCCAGTTGCTTGCCCTCCTGGATGTCTCTCCCAGGCTCTCGATTTTACCCTGTGCTTGTCTCATGCTTGTGTTGAACCTTTGCCAATGGAAGATGTCTTTATGCTTGTGTCGGTCTGCTACCCCTTCACCGTCTGCATGTTTCGTAGTTAATTTTGGTAGTAACATTCCACCCTATTGAAGGGGTGTTTTCGACCTTTCAAGTCAAACTTCTTTTCAAAATTTCCCTTGCATTTTTCCTGTATGAACATCAATCAACTAGTATTCCATGTTACTTTTTACATAGTTTCTATAGTTGTTTGCACATGTATCGAGTAAGTGTTGTTTGGAACCCTAACAACATATTAAACCTGCATCTACTGTTCAATGCTCAATTATGCTTCATATATTATCAGAAAATAAAGGAGATAGTTTTGATAACTTCCTAATTGTTAACTGTGAACAGATATTATTATTATTATCGGATTCCACAATGAAATGTCAATATCATCGTCTCCGTAGTAGGCTGCGGGATATAAGATGGAAGTCTACAGAATTCTTTCTTAGGTCTCCATGGTATAAGGTTATAACTTTGCTTTTTGGTAAGAAAGAAAAGTCTTGTCATGAACGTTGCTTAGGATTGAAAATTAGAAACTCCTTTTTGGTGTTGGCCATTAGCCCTCATTTGGGCATTTAAAGATTGAAGATCAATAGTCCAGTTCTGATAATAATAGAAGTCCCAAACCAATCCCTGTTCAGGCATTAAGATTTGAAGGTTAGAAGTCCACTCTTGGAAATAATAGAAGTCCCGAATCAACCCTTGTTCTGGTATTAAGAATTGAAGACCAAAAATCCTCTTCTTGAAAATAATGGAAGTCCCAAACCAACCCTTGTTCGGGTATTAAGAATTAAAGACTAGAAATCCTCTTCTGGTATTACTAGAAGTCCCGAACCAACCCTTGTTCGGGTATTAAGAATTGAAGACCAAAAATCCTCTTCTGGTATTACTAGAAGTCCCGAACCAACCCTTGTTCGGGTATTAAGAAATGAAGTCAAGAAATCCTCTTTTGGTAATGTGTTTCGTTACCCCTTTTCAGTTTGATTTATGAAGCAGTGGTTGTATTGCTTCTTGAGGTACCTTTGGGGCTTTTATCGTGAAAGCAGAGGATGTACATGATTTGTTGGCCACTCTATGGGCCTATGCGTCCGGTGCGCTTGGCTTGCTTATCCAAAAGCACGACCCAAGGACTTACTCGACCTCCCTCCATGAGGCGCCTTATCCAGACCATTGTAGGCGATGATAAGGTCTTAAATACTTAAACCGGCCCATCGTTGACACGGAATTAAGGCTTACTCTTTTGATGCTCAATCCTGACCATGGTAGGCAATAATAGAGGCTTACACTCCACCCCCTCCAAGAGATGCCCTATCCTGACCATCGTAGGTGATGATTGGGGTTTGCGTTCCGTTCTGTGGGTAATGCAGAACATAAGCAGAAGTAGGACGTGCTCTTCTACGAGAAGAGGTAGGATGTGCTTAGTTCATAGCCGTGGCAGGGAATACTCGTCCACGAGCAGAGGCAGGACGTGCTAATTAAATGCTCTGTCACGACTGCTTCCCGTGTGGGTCGAAGGCTTACGCTTTTGATGCTTCAACATGGACCTTTCTAACTTAGGCGCGGAGGAAGGCTTACTCACCACCCCCCTCCGGGGAGTGCCTTGCCCTGACCAACTTGGCGATGACAAGGGTTTTTATCCATTTGCATTCAAACCCATCTTGGGCAACTTGAGCTTTTGAGAGGGTTTCCATTCCCTTAGTTGTGTGAACATGTTTTGGAGAAGGCCTTCTTCCACTCATTTATCATTAAGAAGTATGTCCTTAAATGTTCTAAGTTCCATGTTCTAGGAAAGAGATCACCATTTGGCTTGCACAATCGATACGTCCCAGGTATGACTTCTTAATGAATGACTAAGGGTCCCTCCAAATTTAGGCTAAGCGGACCATCCGATGGGTTCTTTGTTTTGGCCATTACCATTCGTAAGACAAAAATCTCCTTTCATGAAGGTTCTAGTTTTGACCTTTGAGTTGTAGTACTTTGTGATACTCCTTTGGTATTTGGCTGTTCTGATCGTAGCCTCGTCCCTTAATCCTTGTATTAGGTCTAAGGATTCCTTCTTTAACTCTTGATTTAGACCAAATGCGTAGGCTATCCTTCTGTGTGAAGGGATTTCAACCTCAATCGGAAGCATGGCTTCGCATCCATATGTCAAAGAAAATGGAGAGTGCCCTGTCGCTGTTTGGCGGAAGTTCTATATGCCCAAAGCACCAAGGGTAATTCCTCATCCCAATTTCCTTTGGCTTGATTTAGTCATTTCTTGAGGATTGTCTTTATGGTTTTTTTTCCAGCTTCAATGGCTTTGTTTTCCCTTGGATGGCCACTGAGGAAAAGCTTTTGATAATTCCATTCTTTTCACAAAATCGAGTGAACTCCTCACTCTCGAATTATGTTCCATTGTTTGATATTATTTTGTAAGGAATTCCAAAGCGAGTAACAATATTCTTTATCACAAATCTCAACACCTTCTTGGATGTAATTGTTAGAAGGGGTTCTGCTTTTACCCATTTGGTGAAGTAATCAATGGCTACTACAGCATATTTGGCTCCACCTTTGGTGATTGGCGGAGGCCCGACCAAATCTTTTCCCCAAACATCGAATGGCAAGGGCTTGAGATGGTGGTTAGCTCTCTAGGAGGAATCCGGAGTATTTTAGAGTACCTTTGACAATTCTCACCTTTCTTGACATACACAATTGCTTGATTAACCATTTATGGCCAATAATGACCTTGTCGCATGAGCCTCCTTCCCACTGGAGTGGTCTCCACTCAATCCTTCATGTGCTTCTTTCAACAAATTATGCTCATTCTCGAGGCTTGTGCATCTTAGGTAGGGAAGTGAATGCCCTTTCTTCTAGAGTACCCCCTCTATAATCGCAAACGTAGGGGCTTGGTGTTTTATCTTCCTTGCATCTTTTCTACTATGAGGTAAAGTCTCGTTCACAAGGTAATCTATCATAAGAGTCATCCAAGTACTCTCATGATGATAATTTATTTCTGTTGAAGGAGGTTCCTCACTTGAAACTACCTCCCTATCAATTTCATCCCCTCTTTTCGAAGCTTGGGATCTAGTTAGGACTAATAATTCTTTTCTTGTTTCGGGTTCCTTATGCTCGATACTGGGCCTTTCTTGGTATCACACAGGGATTACTCGAGTTTCGGGTGCTCCCCGGGAATTGGCCAATTTGGCTAGTGAATCACCTTTGGTATTCTCCGCTCTGGGAATTTGGTGTATTGAGAAATCCTCAAAATTGGGAAAGCATCTTTAATATCCTTTTTACATATAGGGCCAACCATGTGTCCTTGGTTTGATAGGTTTGCTTTATCTGATTTACCATTAGTTGTGAATCACTAAAGAACTCTATTCGAGTTATCTTTAACTACAGTGCTAGATTCAATTCTGCCATCATTGACTCATATTCAGCTACATTGTTAGCAGCTGAGAACTTTAACTTCATTGCATAGTGAAAGCGATGCCCATAAGGGGTAATGATGATGTAACATGCCCCTTCTCCTTGTTCATTTGAAGCCCCATCTACAAATAGTTGTCACTTATCCTTTAAGTCGTTTTCTTTAGTTGACTATTCTGTAATAAAGCTTTTGCACTCATTTACGAAGTCTGCAAGAGCTTGTCCTTTGATTGCTATTTGAGGTTGAAATTCAGTCTCATATTGGCTAAGTTCGATTCCCCATTTATTAACCTTCCTAAGGTTTCTGGCTTGCTGAAAACTTGCTTAAGCGGAAATCTAGTCAAGATTTTAATTGGATGTGCTTGGAAGTATCCTATGAGCTTCCATGCTGTAAGTATTAGGCAATATGCTAATTTTCCACCATGGAGTATCAGGTTTCTGCATCCGTTAACCTCCTGTTGACGTAGTAAATTGGATATTGAGTTCCGTCACTCTCACTTATAAGGACTGAGCTTACCGCATACTCTGAAACGTCCATACAGAGGAATAAATCTTCTCCCTTCTCGGTACTAGCAAGAATCAGGGGCTTTCCCGTGTAGTTTTTCAATTCTTGGAAGGCCTTTATACATTCTTCGTTCCATTCGAAGTTCTTATTTTTCTTTATAACATCAAAGAAGTGGATGCATTTGTCAATGGTTTTGGAAATGAACCTACTGAGGGCTGCTACCTTTCCATTTAATCTCATGACTTCTTTTCTTTTTTTAGGCTCTTCCATGTATTTTATGACTTGAATTTGGTCAGGAATAGTGTAATGACCCGCATTTTTAGAGATATATAATTAATTTATTTAATTATATAATTGGTGATTTAGAGAAGTTAATGATCGTTTAATTAAATAATATTGAATATTTAATTAATAATTATAATATAATAATATATTATAATGTCGAAATAGTCGGAAATAGTAAAATTCACAATATCATGTGAATTGAATAGCATATGTGATTTGGTGGAGTTTCGATTCGAAATATAATAACGAATATATTCAATCGACGACGGTTTGAACGTATAATTATAATATAATTAAAATAGAGTTTGAAATGGCGCTGCAGTTCGCTATTTGGCGATTCGAACTTCAACTGCATGTACATGATTCGTTTTAAGCCGGATTTCTATGAAACAAGAAACGTGTGGAGCTGGTGGAGTATATCTTTCTAGTGTAAGAGAAAAATCGGGATTTCGTCTGGTAGATTTTGATGTACGTCCAAATCAAATTTCAGAAAAGTCGCTGTAAAATTCCTTTATAATTCGTAACGCTTTATATACGTTATAAAAGGGTTTTTCAATGTAAAACTGAATATCGAGGTAATCGGGAATCTGAAATATCAAACTGTATATTCTGATATGATATTCTGGAGCTGTACGATATCATATGTGAAGATATACGATAATAATTAATTTTAAATAATTAATTCAATTATATTTAAATATATTTATATATTTAAATAGGCTATTTAGAGCGCTAAAAATAGCCACTTTTGCAAACGAAGTCGGAATTCAACGAAACCAGTTTTGTTGGATCCGCAATGTCAAATAGTTGTTAGATTTCCAGTTTCGTGATTTTTAGAGTCACTGTGTGGCCGTACGGATTTTTAGAGTGAATAACAGTCAGTATTTCGACAGTTAAAAATACGCTGTGTGAGCATACGAAGTCGGAATTCGACGAAACCAGTTTCGTTGGGATCGTAATGTCGAGCTGTAGCTACATGTCCAGTTTAGTGATTTTTGTGTATCGTTTGTGATCACACGGATTTTTAGAAAGCAAGAACGGATATAAAATGATTAAAATAAAATATCCTATAATATCTAAATTCCCTATAAATAACCCCAACATTTCACTAAACCCTAATTTCATTTTTATCTGATCAAACTAGGCGCCGCAACCCAAATGAAATTATACAGTAAACCATCACTTTGAAAAATCTCAAACAAATACAAAGAAAATTCTATAAATCCCAAAGCCATTTTATTTGCAATCCTCATTGTATTCTCTTCGATCTGGTACCGGTTTAGTGAGGTGCGACGCCATCTCCAGGTGCTCCAAAGTATCGCAGTGGATCTAGGGTTAGTGAAATCCGCGGTTAGAAGCTTCGATGTAAAAATCTAATGATGGATTTGGGTTCGGGAGATGAAGGAGCAGCCTTGGTGGAAGTCGGGATGGATACGGTGGACTTTCTGGTCGAGGCAGTACTGTTGCGACGCGACAGAAAAGGGTGATCGAGTTTGGCTTGAAGGTGATGGGGAGGACGGTCTCCAGGAGAGCAAGAAGATGGTGGCTTCCTGGTAGCCGTCGACGTAAGAATGTAGGTGGGTTGTCGTGGGAATCAACGGAGTGGTGAGGTCTGGAGCCACGACAGTCAATTTGGGAAGAAGAGTGAGGACGGGTTGGGTATTAGCAGGAGATGATGGGCCAATTTTGTACAAAGGGGTAAGGCCCGCGAGGAGTTTTAATTAGTTTTGTTTTAAAATAAATGTTTATAAACTTCGAAGTATTTTAACTCGGTCATACGTAAACAGAATTTCACAAAACAGGATCCGTTGGGATCGTATGGACGGGAGCAACACAATGAGACTGACCAGGAGTGAATCCGAGCTCGTTACAATTTAGGGTGAAATAAATTGTCCAACTGAGTCAAATAATGCAAACTGTTATTCAACGGTTAACGCGCAAAAGTGAGTAAAACTCACCAACTCTGAACAGTTTATAATTTCATGTTGTATTTTTAGAACTGTTAGATATTGGTTGATTGACTGTATGTTGACTGTTTGATTGAACTGCTAGTCAGTTAGTTGAATTTCTATATTGATTCTGTTTAACAGAATATATCATATGGAACTGAAAGTGATGTTATCTATATTGTCTAACATCTGTGATGCAGGGAAACAGGTTGGAGGAATCCGACTGGATTCCTCAACAGTTATTTTATTGTTTTTCATATATTTTGATATATGATGTGAATTATAACCTGTTGTTGATTGTGTGTGTATGGACGATATTGAACATCGTGATTTGATATGATTGGATACCATAACATACCGGAATGTAGATAAAGGAGATTTTTTAAAGTGATATTGAAAAAGAGATATTTATAAAGTGGAATATTTATAAATAAGAAATGTTTATAAATTGGAATATTTATAAATAGGAGATATTCAAAAAGGAAATAACTGCAAATCATTTTCTTTTTGAATGGAAAGGCTTGTGTAGCGGTTTGGGGATTTTCCCGATGCTCCCGATACAAAGGAGGTTATGGCGAATTTTCCCGGGAATTTAAGGAGTTAGAATATTTCAAGAATAAATTTGAAAAGGGAATATTTGTAAACCATTTACAAATAGAATTGAAAAGGAAACGTTATAAAAGGAAAATCATTTTTAAAGTGTAGAACCGTTATTTAAAAAGTAAATCTTTTCAAATGAATAAAACGTTGTTAAAAAGGAAATCTTTATAAAGTGAATAAAGTAAATCGAATATGGTAATCGAAAGGAGTTAATCGATGTTAGTTTCATCGAAAGGAGTTAATCGATGTTAGTTACATCGAAAGGAGTTAATCGATGTTAGTTTCATCGAAAGGAGTATAGATGTTAGTTTCAATCGAAGGGAGTTAATCGATTAGAGTAGAGGAGTTAATCGAATATAGTTTATTCGAATAGAGTAAAGGAGTTAATCGAATATAGTTTATTCGAATAGAGTTAGAGGAGTTATCGAATATAGTTTATTCGACAGGAGTTAAGTGAATAGTTAGGTTAAACTAAGTGAATTAGTTAAGTGAATTGGTTAAGTTAACCAAAGTGAATTAGTCGAGTTAATCAAAGTGATTAGTTCAGTTAATCGAGATAAGTAAATCAAGTTAGGGTAATCGAGTTGAATTAGTCAGTCGAGTAAATAAATTGAGTTAGTCAAACCAAGTAAAACCAGTTAGAGTTAAACAGTTAGAGTTAAACAGTTAGAGTTAAAACAAACATAGTTATTCAGGATGAGTCGCCATTTAGCACGACTGCTAGCGTAATTCGCAGGGCTGTAAATAGCCTACGGCGGTCGGATGTTTCCTGAGGGAATCAGGCGTAACCATTGTGATCGCTGCGATCTAGAGTTGAGCGAATGGAGTTAAAGGATATAGAGTTAAGCAAAATTAGAATCTGACTAGAGATTAATAAGTTGAATGGTTTTCTGAGTATCGATCTGATGTTGGTTTCGGCCTTCGGGGTTTATACTTAGGAAGTTGTTCTCTTGTTAGTTTATAGTTAGAGTCTGATAGTTGTGGAAGGATAGTGATACGTAAATAAACAATGGAAATGTTTTCCAACGTTGATAACAAATATTTTCTAAATATAGAAAATAAGGAAATATGTATAGATATACATGATGATTGATCGATTGACATTCCATTTGGAATTTAGATCGTTGTTTGTACACGGACATGTTTTCATTTGATAGTTAAATCACAGACTATCGAAGTTTTGACCATTTTAACGTTGTTAATATGGAGAGACCGGTTGGATTATTATCCATAGAACCACTCTGTATTGGCATAAGCGTCGCGAATCATATATGCCAAAGATAACTGAAGACGGAGTAAAATGCAAGGGCTATCCTGTTTACAGAATAGTGCCTTCGGTTTGTCCAGTCCCAGGACAACTTGTATGGACGAAGGTCTGACAGAGTATATCCAATGAATCGCGTAAGTTGATCTGTTCAAACGTATTCACGTTTGGTGGCGGAGGAATTCGTTTCTCTTAGCTGTATACCCGTGTTATTTTTGGATAAGTCAATTTGTGATTTGGCGGGTATGACGATGTGATGTTCTAAGTGAATGAAGATGGATGTCTGACAGAGTATTTCCAGAAAGGTCACGTACATTGATTTCTTCAACTATACCAAGAGTGGAAGCGGAGAAGGAAACTTCTTTTAGCTGACACGTAATGTATGGTTGTAGACGTCAAATTAGTGATTTCGATGGATTTGACAATGTAGCATTCGAAGTGAATCTGAGGTGATGATAAAGCGTAGCTTCTAGCCTCATCAACCGGTAAATGACAGAAATCGGGCAGGCAGCATGGCTAAGTCGGTCGCACCGAAGTAGGGTGTATAATCACCTATCTAGAGAATATTCATTTGTTTTCTTTTAATCTATCAATGCTGTCCCACATATATATACGGGAACGGTTGCTGATCCCAACCGTTGGTGATGTACATTCGATACACTCAAGCGAAATGAGTGGTCGGTCATGTGTGGCTGAGTTGCAAGATGTTCTTGTTGAACTCCAGTGTATCGTTCCTAGAGTACACTGATCGGAAGGTGGTTCCATACCTTGTCATAGTTGGAAATCCAATCATCCAATACGTGCTTGCGATTTTGATTGTATACTATATATGTAGTAACGTGAGATGCAAGCGTTTCTGCTAGATTGATATTTATTTGTACTTAGACATTATTATAATATCAGAATGATATTGTTTTGAAAAGTTATTTGGATTCTCATAAGGGAAAAACCCGTTCCGTATTCACGGCGTGGTCTTATGAGATATCATATACCTGTTTAAATGATTTGAGTTTATTCACACCAGTCCCATGACTGACCCGGAGTTTACTTTGTTGTTTTCCCTAAACTCTTGGGTGCCTAAATTTGTATGGGCAGTCAAGTAGTCGGGTTTTACAGATATACTGGAAGAGCGTGGAGCAGGAGGCTTCAAGATCATATAGCTATAGTTATTTCCGCTGTGTTGTAAGTGCTGTACTCTGATAAGTGCTATTGTATACATAACTGTTATATTTCAAAGTTATGTTCTCTATTATATGTTATTCGTTCCGCTGTGAGGTTCGTGTTACTCTGATGTTGTGTTCTTCTTCTTCTTCTATTCTATTAGTTCTACCTTATCTATTCTCACCTTCTAATTTCTTTCACTAATTACCAGGATTTTTCGATGTTTTGGTTATCGACGTCGTGCTTACGTCGATAACCAAAGTCTTCTCAAAATCCGGGTCGTTACAGTTGGTATCAGAGCTTAAGGTTAAGTATTACCTTGGCTCTGTGGCGTGACTCGGTAGAGATAGGATTAGTAATATCCTAGATTGAGTTTGAGTGTATATATATACGAGTGCGTATTTGTTATTCGATATAAAAATGGTTTTATATTGTGGGGATTCATTGGCTGAGTTGTTTATGAGTTCTGGTTGATCAGTTTGATCCACTGTATCGGTAGGAGTAAATAAATACTTGAATACGATGGACTGACACAATATGGATATGTGATATATTATCATATATAGGTTGTGATTATAATCGAGTAAGATTATAACATGTGAAATGGTTATAAATAACTAATCAGAATTCATATAAGTAAAGTATCTGAAATAAGATGAATTAAATATGAATTTAAATCAGATTTGGAATTAAAAATAAGGAAATTTTAAGTTCCTGGGAGATTTTGAAATGTTTTCAAAATGGAAGTATTCAGTAATGGTTTTGAAATGATATAGTATTGAAATCACTTGGGTCGCTGGAAAATAATTCCGATGATGACTGCGCAGTATCATCGGTGTGATTTTCGAGTTCTAAGTGGTGGATTACTACCAGAGATTTTGATTAGAATTGTTTTGAGAAAACAAGTTGTTTAGAAAATTCAAAGGTTATGAATTGGCAGTATGATTTCAAATTGATTTGAAATGAGCCCAGGAATTTAAATTCTGAAATTTAAATTTAACCTATGAAGTTAAATGGAATGAAATGGTAAAAATAAATTAAAATTTATCTTGAACTAAGTTAAATAAAACCGGATTTGATGATAGGATAATCTGGAATGGAATTGAGTTGGGGAGTTAACAGTTTGAATTTGAAATTGGAGTTTGAATTAAATTTGACTTAGGTATAAGCGAATGATTTGGTTTTGAGAATGAACTGATTGGAGATCAGGTTGGTAGTGCATTGTTATATGCAGAAGTGGTAATGAATGGCAGGGATAGAATGATATGCCCAACAAAAAGGTACAAGTTTATATTTTATATGAGTTTGGAATTTATGAGCCGAATTGGCAAGCCGTTTGGCGTTTGATTTTCTTTTGGGTTGAAGAAGGCCCAGAGAGGCGAGTTGGAGTTTGAGCTATTGACCAGTACGAAGGAGGTGCTGGCGAAATTTTTCGAAAGTTTAAAGTGTTAGAAAATTTTCAGAATTTTTGAAAATTTTAGTTAGTCGGAATAAATTAATGTTTTAGTCAATATTAATTGGTTCAGTTAAAATCAAAAATAAGGGGTAAACAAATCTTAGGAATTCCAATCGATAGGGTCGTCCTCTAACTTAGCAATTTCGAGGACGAAATTATTTTAAGTGGGGAAGAATGTAATGACCCGCATTTTTAGAGATATATAATTAATTTATTTAATTATATAATTGGTGATTTAGAGAAGTTAATGATCGTTTAATTAAATAATATTGAATATTTAATTAATAATTATAATATAATAATATATTATAATGTCGAAATAGTCGGAAATAGTAAAATTCACAATATCATGTGAATTGAATAGCATATGTGATTTGGTGGAGTTTCGATTCGAAATATAATAACGAATATATTCAATCGACGACGGTTTGAACGTATAATTATAATATAATTAAAATAGAGTTTGAAATGGCGCTGCAGTTCGCTATTTGGCGATTCGAACTTCAACTGCATGTACATGATTCGTTTTAAGCCGGATTTCTATGAAACAAGAAACGTGTGGAGCTGGTGGAGTATATCTTTCTAGTGGAAGAGAAAAATCGGGATTTCGTCTGGTAGATTTTGATGTACGTCCAAATCAAATTTCAGAAAAGTCGCTGTAAAATTCCTTTATAATTCGTAACGCTTTATATACGTTATAAAAGGGGTTTTCAATGTAAAACTGAATATCGAGGTAATCGGGAATCTGAAATATCAAACTGTATATTCTGATATGATATTCTGGAGCTGTACGATATCATATGTGAAGATATACGATAATAATTAATTTTAAATAATTAATTCAATTATATTTAAATATATTTATATATTTAAATAGGCTATTTAGAGCGCTAAAAATAGCCACTTTTGCAAACGAAGTCGGAATTCAACGAAACCAGTTTTGTTGGATCCGCAATGTCAAATAGTTGTTAGATTTCCAGTTTCGTGATTTTTAGAGTCACTGTGTGGCCGTACGGATTTTTAGAGTGAATAACAGTCAGTATTTCGGCAGTTAAAAATACGCTGTGTGAGCATACGAAGTCGGAATTCGACGAAACCAGTTTCGTTGGGATCGTAATGTCGAGCTGTAGCTACATGTCCAGTTTAGTGATTTTTGTGTATCGTGTGTGATCACACGGATTTTTAGAAAGCAAGAACGGATATAAAATGATTAAAATAAAATATCCTATAATATCTAAATTCCCTATAAATAACCCCAACATTTCACTAAACCCTAATTTCATTTTTATCTGATCAAACTAGGCGCCGCAACCCAAATGAAATTATACAGTAAACCATCACTTTGAAAAATCTCAAACAAATACAAAGAAAATTCTATAAATCCCAAAGCCATTTTATTTGCAATCCTCATTGTATTCTCTTCGATCTGGTACCGGTTTAGTGAGGTGCGACGCCATCTCCAGGTGCTCCAAAGTATCGCAGTGGATCTAGGGTTAGTGAAATCCGCGGTTAGAAGCTTCGATGTAAAAATCTAATGATGGATTTGGGTTCGGGAGATGAAGGAGCAGCCTTGGTGGAAGTCGGGATGGATACGGTGGACTTTCTGGTCGAGGCAGTACTGTTGCGACGCGACAGAAAAGGGTGATCGAGTTTGGCTTGAAGGTGATGGGGAGGACGGTCTCCAGGAGAGCAAGAAGATGGTGGCTTCCTGGTAGCCGTCGACGTAAGAATGTAGGTGGGTTGTCGTGGGAATCAACGGAGTGGTGAGGTCTGGAGCCACGACAGTCAATTTGGGAAGAAGAGTGAGGACGGGTTGGGTATTAGCAGGAGATGATGGGCCAATTTTGTACAAAGGGGTAAGGCCCGCGAGGAGTTTTAATTAGTTTTGTTTTAAAATAAATGTTTATAAACTTCGAAGTATTTTAACTCGGTCATACGTAAACAGAATTTCACAAAACAGGATCCGTTGGGATCGTATGGACGGGAGCAACACAATGAGACTGACCAGGAGTGAATCCGAGCTCGTTACAATTTAGGGTGAAATAAATTGTCCAACTGAGTCAAATAATGCAAACTGTTATTCAACGGTTAACGCGCAAAAGTGAGTAAAACTCACCAACTCTGAACAGTTTATAATTTCATGTTGTATTTTTAGAACTGTTAGATATTGGTTGATTGACTGTATGTTGACTGTTTGATTGAACTGCTAGTCAGTTAGTTGAATTTCTATATTGATTCTGTTTAACAGAATATATCATATGGAACTGAAAGTGATGTTATCTATATTGTCTAACATCTGTGATGCAGGGAAACAGGTTGGAGGAATCCGACTGGATTCCTCAACAGTTATTTTATTGTTTTTCATATATTTTGATATATGATGTGAATTATAACCTGTTGTTGATTGTGTGTGTATGGACGATATTGAACATCGTGATTTGATATGATTGGATACCATAACATACCGGAATGTAGATAAAGGAGATTTTTCAAAGTGATATTGAAAAAGAGATATTTATAAAGTGGAATATTTATAAATAAGAAATGTTTATAAATTGGAATATTTATAAATAGGAGATATTCAAAAAGGAAATAACTGCAAATCATTTTCTTTTTGAATGGAAAGGCTTGTGTAGCGGTTTGGGGATTTTCCCGATGCTCCCGATACAAAGGAGGTTATGGCGAATTTTCCCGGGAATTTAAGGAGTTAGAATATTTCAAGAATAAATTTGAAAAGGGAATATTTGTAAACCATTTACAAATAGAATTGAAAAGGAAACGTTATAAAAGGAAAATCATTTTTAAAGTGTAGAACCGTTATTTAAAAAGTAAATCTTTTCAAATGAATAAAACGTTGTTAAAAAGGAAATCTTTATAAAGTGAATAAAGTAAATCGAATATGGTAATCGAAAGGAGTTAATCGATGTTAGTTTCATCGAAAGGAGTTAATCGATGTTAGTTACATCGAAAGGAGTTAATCGATGTTAGTTTCATCGAAAGGAGTATAGATGTTAGTTTCAATCGAAGGGAGTTAATCGATTAGAGTAGAGGAGTTAATCGAATATAGTTTATTCGAATAGAGTAAAGGAGTTAATCGAATATAGTTTATTCGAATAGAGTTAGAGGAGTTATCGAATATAGTTTATTCGACAGGAGTTAAGTGAATAGTTAGGTTAAACTAAGTGAATTAGTTAAGTGAATTGGTTAAGTTAACCAAAGTGAATTAGTCGAGTTAATCAAAGTGATTAGTTCAGTTAATCGAGATAAGTAAATCAAGTTAGGGTAATCGAGTTGAATTAGTCAGTCGAGTAAATAAATTGAGTTAGTCAAACCAAGTAAAACCAGTTAGAGTTAAACAGTTAGAGTTAAACAGTTAGAGTTAAAACAAACATAGTTATTCAGGATGAGTCGCCATTTAGCACGACTGCTAGCGTAATTCGCAGGGCTGTAAATAGCCTACGGCGGTCGGATGTTTCCTGAGGGAATCAGGCGTAACCATTGTGATCGCTGCGATCTAGAGTTGAGCGAATGGAGTTAAAGGATATAGAGTTAAGCAAAATTAGAATCTGACTAGAGATTAATAAGTTGAATGGTTTTCTGAGTATCGATCTGATGTTGGTTTCGGTCTTCGGGGTTTATACTTAGGAAGTTGTTCTCTTGTTAGTTTATAGTTAGAGTCTGATAGTTGTGGAAGGATAGTGATACGTAAATAAACAATGGAAATGTTTTCCAACGTTGATAACAAATATTTTCTAAATATAGAAAATAAGGAAATATGTATAGATATACATGATGATTGATCGATTGACATTCCATTTGGAATTTAGATCGTTGTTTGTACACGGTCATGTTTTCATTTGATAGTTAAATCACAGACTATCGAAGTTTTGACCATTTTAACGTTGTTAATATGGAGAGACCGGTTGGATTATTATCCATAGAACCACTCTGTATTGGCATAAGCGTCGCGAATCATATATGCCAAAGATAACTGAAGACGGAGTAAAATGCAAGGGCTATCCTGTTTACAGAATAGTGCCTTCGGTTTGTCCAGTCCCAGGACAACTTGTATGGACGAAGGTCTGACAGAGTATATCCAATGAATCGCGTAAGTTGATCTGTTCAAACGTATTCACGTTTGGTGGCGGAGGAATTCGTTTCTCTTAGCTGTATACCCGTGTTATTTTTGGATAAGTCAATTTGTGATTTGGCGGGTATGACGATGTGATGTTCTAAGTGAATGAAGATGGATGTCTGACAGAGTATTTCCAGAAAGGTCACGTACATTGATTTCTTCAACTATACCAAGAGTGGAAGCGGAGAAGGAAACTTCTTTTAGCTGACACGTAATGTATGGTTGTAGACGTCAAATTAGTGATTTCGATGGATTTGACAATGTAGCATTCGAAGTGAATCTGAGGTGATGATAAAGCGTAGCTTCTAGCCTCATCAACCGGTAAATGACAGAAATCGGGCAGGCAGCATGGCTAAGTCGGTCGCACCGAAGTAGGGTGTATAATCACCTATCTAGAGAATATTCATTTGTTTTCTTTTAATCTATCAATGCTGTCCCACATATATATACGGGAACGGTTGCTGATCCCAACCGTTGGTGATGTACATTCGATACACTCAAGCGAAATGAGTGGTCGGTCATGTGTGGCTGAGTTGCAAGATGTTCTTGTTGAACTCCAGTGTATCGTTCCTAGAGTACACTGATCGGAAGGTGGTTCCATACCTTGTCATAGTTGGAAATCCAATCATCCAATACGTGCTTGCGATTTTGATTGTATACTATATATGTAGTAACGTGAGATGCAAGCGTTTCTGCTAGATTGATATTTATTTGTACTTAGACATTATTATAATATCAGAATGATATTGTTTTGAAAAGTTATTTGGATTCTCATAAGGGAAAAACCCGTTCCGTATTCACGGCGTGGTCTTATGAGATATCATATACCTGTTTAAATGATTTGAGTTTATTCACACCAGTCCCATGACTGACCCGGAGTTTACTTTGTTGTTTTCCCTAAACTCTTGGGTGCCTAAATTTGTATGGGCAGTCAATTAGTCGGGTTTTACAGATATACTGGAAGAGCGTGGAGCAGGAGGCTTCAAGATCATATAGCTATAGTTATTTCCGCTGTGTTGTAAGTGCTGTACTCTGATAAGTGCTATTGTATACATAACTGTTATATTTCAAAGTTATGTTCTCTATTATATGTTATTCGTTCCGCTGTGAGGTTCGTGTTACTATGATGTTGTGTTCTTCTTCTTCTTCTATTCTATTAGTTCTACCTTATCTATTCTCACCTTCTAATTTCTTTCACTAATTACCGGGATTTTTCGATGTTTTGGTTATCGACGTCGTGCTTACGTCGATAACCAAAGTCTTCTCAAAATCCGGGTCGTTACAACTAGCCTCAATTCCATGTTCACTTACCACATATCCCAGGATTCCGGATTGGACCCCAAAAGAACACTTTTGTGGATTTAATTTCATTTGGTAACTTCTTAAGACATTGAACATCTCTTCTAGGACCTTTAGGTGGCTTTCCGCTTTGAAGGAGTTCACTAACATATCATCTACATATACATCCATGTTGTGCCCTATCTGCTCTTGGAACATTCTGTTAACCAGCCTTTGGCATGTTTCTCCCGCATTGTTCAATCTGATGGACACTGCTTGGTAACAAAATGTTCCCCAATCAGTGATAAAACTTGCATGCTCCTCGTCGGGTTTATGCACTGGGATTTGATTAAACCCTGAGTAAGCATCCATCATGGACAATATCTTATGACCAGTCGTTGCATCAACCAACTGGTCTATCTGCGGGAGTGGGTAACAATCCTTTGGGCAGTCCTTGTTTAAGCTCGTATAATCGACGCACGTTCTCCGTTTCCCGTTGAACATCTTTATTAACATAGGATTGGCTAGCCATTTGGGGTAAAAACCTCCCGGATGAGTCTGTTTGTCTCTAACCTTTTGACTTTTTCCGTTAAAGCCTCCGATCAATCTCTATTGTATTGCCTCTTCTTTTGTCGGACTGGGATTACAGAAGAGTTAATGTTTAGGGCATGACACATGATAGAAGGATTGATTCCGACCATGTTTGAATAGGTCCAGGCGAAAACATCCTTGTTGAGCTACAAGAGAAGAACTAGGCCACTCTTTAAGGGTTACGTCAGTCTTTTCCCTATGTTGATGAATTTGGCCGTATCCTCTGGATCGACTTTACTTCTTCCAAATCCTCTGTTGGTCTTATCCTTTCAGTGTCTCCTTTGGAATCCAAGTCTGTGACAATTTTTTCTTCCTCTGCCAAATTTATGTTGTCGATTCTCTTCCTTTTTCGTCTTAAAGAAGTGTACCTACCATTTGTACATTTGTCAACTTTATTAATTTTTACTTTAGTTTCGAATGTTGGATGTAAGAAACCATCATTCGAAGGTATAAAAATTGTAGAAGAATCAAAGTATGAAGAATACTCCCTTTTATATTTGACAACCATTGCGAACTACAATTCACTGGAACTGAACTCCTCTACCTGGATGGTTCCTCATCCTTGTTTTTAGTCAAGAATTTTAGCATAAGATACTTGGTAGAGACAAAAGCATCCATTTCTTCCATAGCAGGTCGACCAAAGAAGGCGTTGTAGTAGGATGGTTGATCGATCACACAAAGAGAGTTTCAAAGGTTCGGTGGAGTGCAGAAAAGCCAACTTAGACTAGGAGATTGATCTGTCCTACTAGAGTCGATCCTTTGTTGTTGAAGCCAAAGATTGGCTCATTGCTTGGTTCCAGCTTCTTCTTAGAAATTCTCATTTGATCAAAAGCACGCATGAAAATGACATTGACGACACTCCCAGTATCAACAAGGATTTTACAAACAATAGAGAGTCCAATTTGAGTTTCTATCATAAGTGGATCATTGTGCGGATGACAAACCTCTTTCTTCATCTGTTCCAGCGAAATTTCCAAGTTGTGCATCTTGAGAGTGTAACTAGCATTTTTCAATAAGGGTTCCTCTTGAATGGAGAATATCCATTCGCGAGCCTCCTTTAGGTATCTGTTCTTGGTTATCGAGTAATTTCCAGCAGGATGTGGCCCACCATGGATCTCATTGATTTGGTTTATTGGTGGGCCTAATTCTAGACAACCTTCCTCCATAGTGGCTTCTATTGCGTTTGCTAAAACTTTCTGTTGTCCATTCGTATGCTTGGCTGATGTCGATTTGATCAAAACAAATTCCTTCAGATGTCCCTCTCGTATAAGCTTCTGAATAATCCCATCCAAAACCTTGCACTGTCGGTCTTATGTTCATTTGTTTTGTGAACTCACAATACTTTCAACCAGCATGGGGTCTAGGGAAATTCTTGACTTTGAACGAGATGGGGAAGTTGTTGACCTTTTCTTTTGCCACATCATACACAAAAGAAATGGGATTTCTTAAAGCGATCGTGTTGGAATTAGAATCCTCCCTCCTCGGCCTTTTTTGATTTCCATCGAAGCCAAAACTTCCATATTGAGGCTTTTTTTTACCAAAGCACAACTTTCCTCCTTCCCCTTGAAGCCCAAATTTCTTCTTTGTGAAGTAAAATTCGTCCATACGGATGAATTTGTTAGCCTGAAAGTGGAAGTCTTTACAACCATGGATGTATAGTTTCTTCCAGAAGGGGGTGTTCTCAATTAACCCCAAATGCATGGCGATTAGCTTATCACGGTCATTTATGTCATTTTCCTTCAATGCTTCCACATTGAACCTTTTCAAGTAATCTCCTCGGGATTCCCTTTGCCTCTGCTTGATGTTAGCAATGACTGTGTAGTCAACTGTTGGATCCTTACAAATGCAAAATTATGCGGAATTTCGTAGGCAAACTACTTCCACGAATAGATGGTATGTTCTCTGCACTGATGGCACAACTTAACTGCTGCTCCCTGGAGGGATATTGGAAAAACTCTGCATTTAACGGCTCCTGAAGCATTATAGATATCCATTTGGTTGTCGAAAGCCATTAGATGATCGTCAGGGTCAGTAGTTCCGAGGTATTTTATAGTTGGAACCTTTACCCTAGATAGTATCATGGTACTCATAATTTCATCAGTGAAAGGAGCTACCCTTTCTTTATCATTAACCTTGTCATCCTGGGTTCTTTTCCCTTTTCTTCCTAACAAATCTTTGACGGTCTTTCTAGCAATATCTTTGAGGTAAGACTCCGTATTGTCATAATTCGTCCTTTTAGGATCATAGTCTTTAGACGTAGAGCTTCCAGATTGCTCCTTTTCACATTGATTTCCTTGATGATATATTTTCATTAAATGGGATCTTTTCTTCTTAGAGGACGCTGCCTTAAGCTTCTCTTTTGCTTCAGACTGTTGGACGGGAGCCTTTCTCTTCGTAGATTCATCTACCTCTCTTTGGCTAGACTTAGTGACTTTTGAAGACTTCTGCGCTTGATTTGCGTGTATTTGAGCTTGCATTTCTTGGAATTGCTTCTCCAAATCCATGATTTTAGCGACATTTTTCTCCATGGCATTTGGGTTCAGTGGTTGCACAAGGTCAGAGGTTGTCCTCTCCTCATTGTTGTTTAGATTGAGCATCAAATCCATGTTTCCTTCAAGGGTTGCATTAGGAGCTGGTTCCTTGTTTCGATCCTCCAATCTTTTCGATTTTATTTTCCCGTGCTATGGAGCAATAAATTTACCAATTTAATTTTTAATAGGATAAATACGAAGTCGGAGGTTCAAGCCCTCCTTCTAGTGCCAAAATGTTAACGATGATTTTCATCAACACCCGAACTAGAATAAACAATGCATATGCTTAGAAGTCTGATGCAAGGATGGTCCAAAGGTTATTGAAATGCAGTTACGAATTAGTGTTCTTTAACTAATTTCACTGTTTCTTAGGTGTCAAGACCTTTAGTCAGAAGATTAGTTACCCTTCCCTCAAGGGATGAGTATCACACTCGTGAGACTATGAAATCGAGGACAATCTTGAAGAAAGGTTTTTACTAGTTAAATGAAACCGAGCCCTTATGCGATAAACGCCTTTAGATCCTAGATGAAATAATATACATTGTGTTGAGAAGAAACAGGCTAATGCCTCGCAATACTCGGATTTGTTTTCATGCTATTGTGCTTATTAACTTATATGATACTTCTGCATCGAACCAGCCCAGGAAGGCCTTGGTTGTGTCAGTTATCAAGTTGGAAGCTTACAGCAAGATCCCTTTCGAGGTTGGGTTGCATTAGGATCACTATAGAAGAGCTAAGTCACGTATAAACGTTCAAAGAGGGAGAAGCCTTTGTTTTACCCAAGACCTTCCTTCTCACGAAAGAATCGTGATAACTCTTTCATACGAATGATTAGTGTTAACTCCCTGTCTTATCATTATAGACACAGTATGATTATCAAATCGAGTATGACGACCGCCCACAGCCCCTGCACTTAAGAAGAGGAATAATGCGCTGAAAGTTGTGCATGACAGCTATGGACGATCATCTGAGTAGATAAACACAATCAGAACCTGTCGTAAAAATCATAGCGCAAGGATAAAATATAATAGAACATATACAATAGGTAATAGTAGTGAAGCATCATACAGAAAACTTTTCAAACTTTCGCAACATCCTGAAAGATTATCCCAACACCATAGGAAATATCAAGTATGTACATAAGGCCTCACTACAACACTCATAGAGCAACTCAAACAACGGAAACATAAATACTAAATAGTAGTAAAAGCAATACGCCAACCTCCTTCTCGCCTTCGCACAGCAGCACAGTCCTCACTAATCACCTGTCAGCTGCTACTTGGTCTGCCCATTCACAACCAGATGAACAACACAAGGTAATAAGAGGAAACATAAAACCTAGAGTCAGACAATAGCCTTAGTGAGCGATATAACAAATAACAAACTTCAACAATAAAGTATATGAGGGTGGATAGATAAACATAATAATCTACCTACAACACCAAAGAAGAACTCATCCCTACCTTCCCCACATTGGACAGTGATGGCCTTTACCATAAACAATTCAACCATTCTTCCATGGAAACCACAACACCCATTTAATCATGGTAAGCACTCATAACATCCAGATTATATGTATATCATGTAAACCATCCTAATCGAATTCAATATCCGTTAAGCACAAGCCCTAAAGGCCTAAACCAATATCAGACAAGCACTCAAGGAACATCTCCTTCGACGTTGGACGACCTACATAAGACGGTACAAACAGAGCAACCAATCATTCATGACTGACTCTGGCTATCACCACCAATCCTGCTTTGAAACCATCGTTAATCGTATGACGACCAACCTTGCCATATGTCAAGGGCTAATGGTAACCCCAGTTCTAGCATAAGCTACATACGCCTTTCAACGATACGTATGCATGTTCAACCTTGACAACTAGGCCTTTCAACGATACCCAGGTAGTTTACCTACAACCGGTGTTTTAGACGTCTTTAGTGTACCCCTGCTTCGAGCCAGCGAACTTACGACAACGATAATCTCTCGGCCTTCACATCTCTAGTTAACTAACTCGATGACTTTTCATAGCTTAAGAAACATTCTCAAGCAACCATTATTCACCAACTCACAACCTTTGAGTTGTCACCTCATCCGCTGTTCTACACTGATCAACGAACACATTTCAACACTCTGAACCTTCCTCCTTGAATTCACTTCGAGGTCACACCATCACCGAGCCAAATTACATCATTAAGCTGCGGCTAGGGTTCGGGGGGTTTCCCCTGAATTTTTTTAAAAAGCACTTTTCGTTCAAATCTGAGTCGTACCCGAAAATATAATTTTTCAGAAATAACCCGGGATGACCGACCCACCCTCTTGGAGCCGACTAATCCATCTTTTTAGCCCGACCGACCCATTTCAGAAAATATGACCCGACCCGTATTGTCATGGAACTAGACAGACCAGAACCCAATAGCCGACCCGCTCCTCCATTGCTTCAAACATGACCGACCGACCTAGACATTCGAGACTGACCGAGCCACCTACTTCCTCGCCAAAATCACAACTCCAAACCGGCCGACCAGTAACGACCGACCTGACCCAAATTGAGAACGACCCCCATGGTCCGACCAGATCTGCTACCTGTTCCTGTCCTGCCCGACCCTGGCATGCTCGACCCTGGCATTTTCGACCGACCCACTCATGAGATCAACCCCAGGCTCGCTTGACCGAGCCTCACTCTGCTAGGCTCGCTCGACCGACCCTGCTTCTGTCTTGTTCCCCAAGAAAACAACACCATGGTTCGACCGACCCACCACGTGCGACCCAAAACCTGCAATCTCCAATTCGATCCCAATGTCGACCAAAACATCTCTAGTTGACCAAATCGACAAAACATTCTCAACCAATTCACCAAATACAACCATAAAATGTCATAAGATTGCTAACAACATGAATATGACGATTATCACTAAAATGATGTAAATTTCACCACAACCATTAATATGAACATATGATCAAAACAATGGATCTAATAGACATAAGCATATGAAATTTCATAGAAATAATCAGTTTAAACTTGCTAAATTGGACCATAAGGTGATTCATATGAAAATGGACTTATAATGTTACAGATTTATGGTAAAACACTTGAATTTGATGAAAAACATGATCAAACATTCATATACTTCATTGAATCCATGTGAGAGATGTAAATCACTCACAGATCGTCCCAAACAAGCAAAAATCAATGCAATAAGATTCCAGACAGCAAGCTCTTCAAACCAAACCCCTTGATCCGATGAATTTTAGTTTCAAGTGACGTAGATCTAGCCTCCGATGGTGTAGATCTTCGATTTGCTTTCTTAGATTTTGATTTTAATGGTGGAAAGTTGTTAGAGAAAGGAGGAACATAGGCCGCCTAATGAGAGAATAGAGAGACTAAAAAATTTCTCATACCTCCCACCCCCTATTTATACCCTTCCACTAGCCCACTAATGGGCTTTCCCAAATCAGCTCATTGTGGCTCTCAAAACCTGAACAACCAACTAGAAAACCTTAAAACAACGATTCCTCCCAAACCTCTGAGCGAAATCTTTAATGTAACCACTCTACGGAAAGAAAATCATCATTTCCTTTCCAATGGAATAGTTCTCACTACCTGATTCGACTGAGTCAAAAGTTATGCCCTATACAAGACTGACAGAGGAAACATGGTCATAAACAATATTGGTAAAAATTATGGATATGTCTCACATCCCCATCAGCAATATATTGAAATATGAGAATGATCCAACCCTCAGGGAATAAATAAAATATTTTATGATCCTCCGATACGTAAAATGCAGGCTGTTACATTCCCTCCCCATAAGAATTTCGCCCTCGAAATTCCAAGCAACCACAACAATTCTGCATGCCTATCATCCATGAGAAACCAATTCTATCACCAAACTAGCAACAATCAAACCATGCATCCATAGCCTTATCCTAGAATGCAGAATTCTATTAAACAACAACAAGATACAAGGATATGATGATACTATATCAAAGGATCCTACCGACAAATAGTTCTGGATGAGTTGCCCTCATTCTCTCTTCCGAATCCCACATAAAGTTGTCTCCATCTTCACTCCATTATACCTGGACTAGCTTAACCTTCTTCCTCCTAAGCTGTTTCATGTCATTCCCCACAACACAAAGCGACTTACGAGGTTTCGCAACTACGGTCTCTACTTCTAGGTCTTCGTACAACTCTGGAGATACCACCACATTTGAATCATGCACGTACTTCCGTAGAAACGACACATGAAAAACATTATGCACACTCGACATCTTCTCGGGTAACTCCAATCTATATGAGAGCTTTCCAGTTCGCTCGACTATCGGAAATGGTCCTAAAAACCTAGGACCTAACTTTCCTTTACTTTCGAATCGAATCACATGCTTTAATGGTGAAATCTTCACGAAAACCATATTGCCTACGTCGAATTCCAAGTCCTTACGATGCTTATCAGCATAACTCTTCTGACGATCTTGTGCCGCCTTCATTCATTACCGAACGATCTCGATACAATCCGAGGCTCTCTAATCATTTCTGGCCCAAGTATCAACTTATCTTCAGTTTCTATCCAACATGCTGGAGAATTGCACGGTCTCCCATACAACGCCCCGTATGGTGTCATCCCATTGCTAGATTGGTAGCTAATATTATATGCAAACTCAACTAGATGCATATGGTATTCCCACGATCCTCCGAAGTCTAACACACAAGCCTTCAGGAGATCTTCCATTTCACGTAAAGTTCAGCCAATTTCGATGCTGTCTTAGTTAACTTGACAGGAATGAACCTTGCGCTTTCGGTCAAGCAATCTACGATGACCCAAATTCCTTCGTTTTCTTCTCTTGTTCTAGTTAGTCCATCGATACTTTCTCCCACTTCGATGTAGGTACTTCCAATGGCTGAAGCAAACCACTCGGCTTCTTCTGTTCATCTTTCACCAACTAATAGTTCATACCGTTGGAAATGAACTTTCCAATATCCCACTTCATTCCCTCCCATTAGTAAACATGCTTCATGTCCTGATACATCTTATTGCCATTGGGATGAATCATCAACTTTGAGTGATGACATTGCCTCAGAACCTCATCTCTCAATCCATTGATATCAGGAACAACTAATCTCCCTTGCTTTCAAAGCCAACCTTCTCAATCGACCTCGAACTCTTTATCTTCTGGTTCCAGTTTCTGGATAAACTCGACAAGCTTTGCATCTTTCTTTTGGATCTCGCTAATCCTCTCGATAAGAGTAAGTCTTATCGATAAGCTTGCCAACATTTCAGGTTCCAACTCACATCGTGGCCTGAAATTAAATCTTGCCAAATACTTGAGGCTCTTCCATTCCGAAAACATTGCTCCCAAACTTGCATGTCTTCGATTCAACGCATCTGCCACTGCGTTACCTTTACCCGGAGTATAGGATATATCAAAATCATACGACGCCAGAAACTCTAGCCATCTTTGTTGCCGAAGATTCAAATCCTTTTGGGAGAAAAGATACTCAACGATTTGTGATCCATAAATAACTCGAATCGAACTCCTAATAGGTAATGTCTCCACATCTTCAGAGCAAACACAATCGCAGCCAACTCCAAATCACGAGTTGGGTAATTCTTCTCATGCGGCTTTAGTTGTCGACTCGCGTAGGCCACAACCTTATCCTTTTACATTAGCACTTCTCCAAGCCCAGTACCACATGCATCGGTGTATACCACCATCTCTTCATTCCCACTTGGAATGGTTAACATAGGTGCACTCGTCAATTTCTCTTTTAGGATCCCGAACGCTTGCTCACACTTTGCATCCCATGTGAACACTTGGTTCTTTTTCGTCAATCCTATTAACGGTGCAGTTAACTTGGAGAAATCCTTGATAAACCGTCGGTAATAACCAGCCAACCCAAGGAAACTTCTCATATCTGTCGCATTCTTAGATTTATCCCAGTCCTGGATTGCTGCAACTTTAGCGAGGTCAACCGCTATCCCATTTCCAGAAACTACATGGCCTAAGAACCTCACTTCACTCTTCTAGAAGTGACACTTTGAAAACTTAGCTCTCAGTTGATGTTTTTTGTAAGATTTCCAACACTACTCTCAAGTGCGTCTTATACTCTTTCTCATTCCGAGAGTAAACCAGAATGTCATCCATGAACACAAGCACAAACTAGTTCAATTGATCTTTCAAAACCCTATTCATAAGATCCACAAAATACGCTGGTGCGCTAGTCAACCCGAATGGCATCACCAACCATTCGAAGAAATCAGATGGTGTCCTAAAAGCAGTCTTTGGCACACTATCCATTGCCACCCTCAACTGGTGAAATCCCGTTGCCAAGTCCATCTGAGAAAACACTTTAGCTTCATGAAACTGATCGAACAAGTCATCGATCCTTGGATATGGATACTTGTTCTTCTTAGTCACCTTATTCAGCTTAGGATAGTCCACACATAATCTCAACGAGCCATCTACGTTGGTTGCAAACACTACTGCTGTGCCTCACTCAGAAACACTTCTCCAGATGAATCCCTTCCCTAGAAGGTCACGAACTTGCACCTCCAACTCTCGCTTTTCCTTAGGCGCCATCCACCTAATAGACATAACGATTGGTATAACACCCTCGACCAAATTGATCCTAAACTCGATCTAACGATGCAGAGACAACCCTTTGACCTCATCAAATACATCATCATACTCATTAGCGAGCAACACAGATGGCAAGTCTTCCTATGGAATCCCAAGAAAATATAGATAGCTCACGAAGACACCCTCTTCGCGCTTACATCTAATTAACACCTTTTGCCCTTTCACATCCCCGACTCTCACCTTTGGCTTCTCGCAATTCACCCTTGCCGCATACTTCTTGAGCCAATCCATGTCCAAGATGATCCCAAACCCAGCGTAGTTAAGAACAAAGCAATAACACACAAAAAATCCACCATGACTCGACAACACTAGACCACGACAAATCATGCAAAGATTTGACAAACCCCCAACTGGATTATTGACTACGAAAGGTTTATCACAAATCTCGGGTTTCAAACCCAAGTGACACACAAGTTCAGTGCAAATGAATGAATACGATGCTCCAGTATCAAACAAAATTCGAACTGAAACACCTCGGATAGAAAGAGTACCTTGCACAATGACACCCTTTCCCTTTTTCTCTGAAGTAGGAGCTCTTGAAGAAGTTGGCATGGCTTCCAAAACATATGCCTTCACAAACTGCTTTCCCTTAGCTGATTCTAGACAGTCTTTCTTCTCAGGCCTAGGCTTCCCACACTTGAAGCACTTCTTCTCAGCTTTGGGATTCTTGCACCCATTAGCAAAATGGCCTTTCTATTGGCAATTAAAGCAAACCACCTCACTCTTAGGCTTCTTCTAGCTATCCTTTCCTTTCTGCTGTTGCTGCTTCCTCTTCTTATTATTACCACCCTGCTATGGTTTCTGAACTTCTTTGGTTGCAGCAACAACATTTGCTTCCTTAGGAAACAAGCTCTCATAGCGAACAAATTTTTCAACAAGTTTCTCGAATGTATCATCAAGGTGATCCGACCTTCCAATATAGGTATCCAGCCTCATAACAAACTTCTCGTTCTTCTGATATGGCGTATCAATGTATGAATGAGCGTATTTAGACAAGGCCTCAAAATCAAAAACATAATCAACCACAGAACGACCATTCTGTTTCAGCTGCATGAAGTTCTTGAACAAAGCAGACTTCTGAGCTGTGGAGATAAACTTTGCTTCGAATTTAGCTTGGAATTGCTCACATGAAATTTCCTCTTCTGGAGTCTTAAGTGTAACTGAATTCCACCATTCCATGGCCTTGCCTTCCAGTTGCTTGATGCAAGCTTTCTCTTGGTTGCACCATCCAAACTCAAGTCTCTAAAGATACAAACACAAGATTTCATCCACCTCTGAACCTCTTCAGCTGTCTCAGATCCTTTGAATGGTTTTCCTCCTAGAGATGTATAATCTTTGCATAGCTTCGAAAATCCACAAACCTAGGCAACATAACTCCTATGTCTACTGTAGCTGCCACTGGAGCGGGGACCCATCGCATCAATGCCTCCATCATGGCTTCAAACATGGAAGGGTAGTCTGGTTCACTGCCATTTCCCCCTCTAGTATTATCTCCCCTAGCAGCGTGTCTTGATGGTCGTCTACTCATTCTAAATCTGCAATTTAGAATAATTATCCACTTCCAAGAAAAACTGCTAAAGGAATACAACCGGTATTACTATATATGCTAATATATATAGTAAGCATCCAACTAAAATCTACAAATATGTCTCTCATATGTAATCACGTCTTAGAACTTTGGCTAAAATCGATAACCAGAGCTCTGATTCCAAATGTGACGACGACCCACAGCTCCCGCACTTAAGAAGAGGAATAATGCACTAAAAGGTGTGCACGACAGCTATGGACGATCATCAGAGTAGATAAACACAATCGAAACCTATCATAAAACTCACAGTGCAAGGATAAAATATTATAGAACATATACTACAGGTAATAGTAGTTAAGCATCATATAGCAAACTTTTCAAACTTTCAGAACATCCTGAAAGATTATCCCAACATCATAGGAAATATCAAGTATGTACATAAGGCCTAACTACAACACTCATAGAGCAACTCAAACAGTGGAAACAGAAATACTAGATAGTAGTGAAAGTAATATGCCAGCCTCCTGCTCGCCTTCGCACAGAAGCATCGTCCTCACTAATCACCTATCACCTGCTGCTTATTCTGCCCATCCACGACCGGATGAACAACCCAAGGTAATAGGAGGAAACATAAAACCTTGAGTCAGATAATAGTCATAGTAAGCGATAAAACAACTAACAAACTTCAACAATAAAGTATATGAGGATGGATAGATAAACATACTAATCTACCCAAAACACCAGAAAAGAACTCAGCTCTATCTTCCCCACATCGGACATTGATAGCCTTTACAATAAACAATTCAACCATTCATCCATGGAAACCAGAACACCCATTCAATCATTGTAAGCACTCGTAACATCTAGATTATATGTATCTCATGTAAACCAATCTAATTGAATTCAACAACCGTCAAGCATAAGCCCCAAAGGCCTAAACCAATATCAGACAAGCACTCAAGGAACATCTCCTTCGACGTTGGACAACCTACATGAGACTGTACAAACAGAACAACCAATCATCCATAACTGACTCTGGCTATCACCGCCAATCCTGCTTTGAAACCATCGTTAATCATATGACGACTAACCTTGCCATATGTTAAGGGCTAATGGTAACCCCAGTTCTAGCATAAGCTCCATACGCCTTTCAACGATACGTATGCATGTTCAACCTTGACAACTAGGCCTTTCAACGATACCCAGGGTACTTGACCTACAATCGGTCTTTTAGACGTTTTCAGTGTACCCCTTCTTCAAGCCTGCTAGAACTTACGACAACGATAATCTCTCGGCCTTCACATCTGTAGTCATCCAACATGACGACTATTCATAACTTAAGCAAAATTCTCAAGCAACCATTATTCACCAAATCACAACCTTTGAGTTTTCACCCCATTCGTTGTTCTACACTGATCAACGAACACATTTCAATATTCCGAACATTCCTCCTTGAATTCACTTCGAAGTCACACCATCACCGAGCCAAATTACATCAATGTGCTGCGGTTAGAGTTTGGGGGGTCACCCCCAAATTTTTTTTAAAAACACTTTTCATTTAAATTTGGGTCGTACCCGAAAATATAATTTTTCAAAAATAACCCTGGATGACCGACCTACCCTCTTGGAGCCAACCAATCCATCTCTTTCAGCCCGACCGACCCATTTCAGAAAATATGACTTGACCCGTATTCTCATGGAACCAGACCGACCATAACCAAATAACCGACCTGCTCCTCCATTACTTCGAACAGGACCGACCGACCTAGACCTTCGAGACCGACCGACCCACCTGCTTCCTCGCCAAAATCACAACTCCAAATCGGCCGACCAGTAATGAACGACCCGACCCAAACTGAGACCGACCCCCATGCTCTGACCAGACCTGCTACTTGTCCCTGACCTGCCCGACCTTGGCATGCTCAAACCTAGCATTTTCGACCGACCCACTCATGAGATCAACCCAGGCTCGCTTGACCGACCCTCACTCCCCTAGGCTCGCTCGACTGACCCTGCTCCGGTCTTGTTCCCCAAGAAAACCACACCATGGTGCGACCGACCCACCACGTGCGACCCAAAACCTGGAATCTCTGATTCGAGCCCAATCTTGATCAAAACATCTCTAATTGACCAAACTGACAAACCATGCTCAACCAATTCACCAAATACAACCATAAGCATGTCATAAGATTGCTAACAACATGAATATGGCAATTATCACTAAAATGATGTAAATTTCACCAAAACCATTAAAATGAACATATGATCAAAACAATGGACCTAATAGACATAAGCATATGAAATGTCATAGAAATAACCGGTTTAAACTTGACAAATTGGATCATAAGGTGATTCATATGAAAATGGACTTGTAATGGTGTAAATCTATGGTAAAACACTTGAATTTGATGAAAACATAATCAAACATTCATATAACTCATTGAATCCATGTGAGAGATGTAAATCACTCAACGGTCCTCCCAAACAAACAAAAATCAATGTAATAAGATTCCGGACAGCAAGCACTTTGAACCAAACCCCTTGATCCGATGAATTCATGCTTCAAATGACGTAGATCTAGCCTTCATAGTGTAGATCTTCAATTTTTTCCTTATATTTTGATTTTAATGGTGGAAAGTTGTTAGAGAAATGAGGAATTAGGCCACCTAATGAGAAAATAGGGAAACTAAAACATTTCTCACACCTCCTACCCCCTATTTATACCCTTCCACTTGCCCACTAATGGGCCTTCCCAAATCAGCCCATTGTGGCTCTCAAAGCCTGAACAACCAACTGGAAAACCTTAAAACAACGATTCATCCCAAACCGCTGAGCCAAATCTTTAATGTAACAACTATAAGGAAAGGCAATCATCATTTGCTTTCCAATGACATAGATCTCACCACCTGATTCGACCTGAGTCAAAAGTTATGCCATGTACAAGACAAACAGGGGAAAAATGGTCACAAACAAAATTGGTAAAAATTATGGGCATGTCTCACATCCCCATTAGCTACATATTAAAATATGAGAATGATCCAACCCTCAGGGAATAAAATAAAAATATTTTATGATCCTCCTCCAATACATAAAATGCGGGTTGTTACAGAGAAATGCTTAAGTCTCGGACTTCTTCTCTTTATTAATTACAGATATACAACAAGGGTTGAAGAAATCCCCAATTCGATTTTGAAATTAGGGTTTCTCTAGAGAGAAGGAGAGAGAGATTGAGAAATGAGAATTCGTCCCTAGAATGAGACCTATAGGGTCTTATTTATAGACAAATCGCGACCCCTTTTGTTATTGGGCTAGCAGTAGTCCCTGCCGGCCGCTTTTTTCCTTTGGTTTCGGAAGTCCTGGCTCTCGGCCGCCTTTTCCTTTGGTTCTAAAGGCTTTGCTTGCGTCTTTCTGAGGTGTCGGTTCCTTCCCCCAGGAGGAGGGTTCCGGTCTGCAAAAATCCTTTTCGATTACTTGTTCATCCCACTTGTATTGATTCCGAGTTTGCTGGTGAGAATGGCCTTCGGATGTGGACACTTGGTCTTACTATTAACACTTTCTGGAGTTTTTCTTTGTGATCCAAGTGAAAGGTGGCCTAGTATGCCACCCTTACAGGTATTTACACAAAGCAGAGTATTGTGGATAGTTTGTCTCTCTTCGGGGTCCCAGCTTGCCTTTCGATAGATTTCTTGAAATGTGTCTCGACATTCCAGAGGACTACTCCCGATACTCTATTTGTTGCTTATTAAAGTGACCTCACGGTGTCCATCTGATTGAGGTTCCGTTATGTGGCTCCCGGTCCTTATCGAATCAGTATTATGTCGGTTAATATCGATAGCCCTTCTGTCCTTTTGGGTCTCGGGTTGTGATGTCCTTTGTTTTCCACTCAATTAGCTCCTAGTTTTCGGATGACTTCTTATCGGTTATCCTTCCTGCCGGAACTACCCTACCGGTAATCTTTCTTTGTATTGGATTCTAAGGTTCTTTCTTTATTGAGGATGCCAGTTGCTTGCCCTTCCAGATGTCTCTCCTAGGCTCTCGATTTTACCCTGTGCTTAAGCTTTTGCTTGTGTTGAACCTTTGCCGATGGAAGATCTCTTTATGCTCGTGTCGGTCTGCTACTCCTCCACCATCAGGCTGTCTCGAAGTCAATTTTGGTAGTAACAGCAGTCATACATAAACCACAATAAAAGAAATGGGGAAATGCACAGATGGTATAAGATAGGGTGGGTTTGTTGTATACACGCATGCTGCCGATATGTATATATGCAAACAAAATGTTCATATATTCAAGTATGTGTGACACCCATCACATCTACACAATCATGTTTAAAACTAGGCAAGTGAAGCAAATTAGACACGATTATAACCTGACAAATACAAATGCACCAATATAAATAAAGCATGGGCCAAATGCATGCAACAACTATCAGATTCAATTCAAGTCTAAAATGAAACAAGTGCAAATATGCATATAGTCAAGGTACATCAAGCAACGGTAGTGCAGACCTAATCAAGTGCAGTATATTTTTTTAATTATCAAAATCGAATGTCAAATTATAAGTGGGTCATCAAGTGAAGAATTATGTTCTTATTTTAGTGTATGCAGCGAAATAACAATGGCAACATACAGAAAGCAAAGCATATAAAGAAAGGTAGCAATGTCCTAAAAATAACTTGATGACCAAATGGAAAGGGGCAAATAAATGATAGTATTAAATTTTATTCAACCGATGTAATCATATGAGTTTAGATGCCTAACCATTTAAGTTCAGATCTCTTGACAAGGGTTCACAACTAGATACAAAAAATGCGGTGACAACTGAGCACATACTTATTTTATACATAATTTTCACGAACCAATACAAACATATATACATATAAATATGTGTTTACATACGTTGACACACATTAATACAAGTGAAAAATACACAAATTTGTCAACATGGGGAAAGACTAATATACTATCAACATTCCATGAAATACACAACTCAATGTACAGACGCAACAGTGACATGGCAAGGTAGGATGTAATAACGGACAATAGCAAGCATTTATCACAAGTGTAAGCAGCGAACAAATGAATGAGTCTGAAACACACTACTCAAGTATTTGGGTTGTCCATGATCATCTTTTGATTCTATATTATCTATTCTTATCAGTTTTGACTAAGTGTAATATCTGTTCTTGTCAATTTTGAGCTAGTGTAAGTATGCTAACGATCTGTATATACATGTAAATACTAAGTCACGTTTCCAAGCATGCAACATCAAGCAAAGATTAAAAGCAATAAGGAGCAGCTGAGTACCAAGCATGCATGGATGTTAGACATGCAAGAATCACCACATCATGACAATAGAAGTGTATGAGTTATCACATTTATAAAAGTCATACATGTATAAGTTAAAAGTAAAGCAAGTATACAAAATATCATGAATAGAATACAAGTGCTTCAAGAAACAAATTCTTGTTAGTATAGCAACAACCATTAATTTATATAAACTCTCATTTAAGCTAAGAATTATATAAACCTTTATACAAAGATTATATTTTTCTAAGTGAATGTATAAACTAAGCAACATATATCAAATCAAAATCAGAATAGAAAATAGGAGTTTTAACTCCTATTTAAAACCCAATAATCATTGGCACACAAGTGTATTCGAGTCCAGAATTAAACATAAACTGTGCTCGAGATAGGAGGATAGATAGTGCAAAGTAATAAAAAAATCACTTACAATTTTCCAATCATTACCGTGCTTGAGATAAGAGGATGGATCTGAAAGCGAAGCATCAGTTCTTATCGAAAACCCTCATTTGAAGGAGTAAAACGCTTCCACTTTCATTCATGCTCGAATGTTAGCGGCGGCATGCGATTTGTAGGCGGTAGGGAGGTGATTTGGAGGTGGCCATGCGAGGCGATTGAGAAAATAATGGAGGGTTTCATTTGCCATTTTTTATTTTTATTTTTTAAACAATAGAAGGCACGAGAAACGATTTAGGGAAATGCGTTTTTTTCATAGCCGAAGGTAATAGTTTTTTTTTAAAAGATGGACAACAGTTGTCTTAACAACCGATGTTTAAAGAACCGTTTAACATCGCTTTAAAATTTATTGATGTTAAAAAACTTTTAACATTGGTGGTTTTACAAACCGATGTTAACAGGGTGATGTCTATTCCATTTTATCTCGTAGTGATTGGAGACAATGAACATATTTCCCACCATCTGAAAGCTATTTCAAATCCAAATCTAAATGATAACTTTTAGGTTTACATCCTCAAATCTATACATATCTATAATACATATAAAAGAGAGAAATGTATATATATTAAAATTTACAGATCTAGAAAAGAATTGGAAAAAGGGAAAGGAAATAAGGAACAACGTTTACCTAATATGTAGAACCAACCTTTGTTCATATATCTAGATTCATCTTCTCCAATTCTAATTTTTTTTACTAACTAATGATTTATTTAATAAGTTTTGGAAGACATTGGAGAAGTGAAAATAGTTGAGCTTCACTACTTCCTTCAGATGAGCAAAGAGTTAGGGATCTAGATTTTATTTATAAACGCATAAATGACACATAATCGTTAAATTTAGTTTAAATAAAATATGTTTGTTATTATAAATATATAAGGCCAAAATGCCTAGCCACCACCTTCTCAGATCGACCGGTATCTCGACCAAGCGATCGACATTCTAGTTAGCCACTCGGTCAACCTTCTAGGTCGTCTTGGCGAGAGTAGTGTCGTGGGAAGTAATGAGAGAGTTGATGCAATATTTATTTATATATTATTTTTCATTTTAATTCGTATGTCGTTCGTAAATTTTTCAGATGGACACCATTCGTGAAGTTCCAAACATGGAAGTTAACCAGAATTCCATTACGAATGAATCAGTGTAAGTTTTGTGGTTAAATTTCGTTGTTTGCTCAAAATTTATTTTTGGAACCAAATTAAATAAATAATTTAATAACGCTAAATTTTGGGAAGTTACATTCTTCTCTCCTTAAAATAAATGTCATCCTAAAATTATTTCGTTTACTAAGCAATGGAGCTGGCACCTAATTATCTCAAATACACAAATAATATATGTTGAACCAACTTTGCAACCAAATGTGCGCATATTCAATGTGTACATAATGAGTCACAACCATAAAAATATGTATGCATAATGATTCTATATCGGATCCTCCTATATGAATGCATTTTCTTTGAAAATATTTCTGAAACATGATGCAAACATCCTAATATATACTGCCATTTGTACATGAATGCATAAACACCTGCATCCATTAACATTCCCCAAATTAGGGTCATACTAAGAAATGTAAAGCGGTACATGTATAAAACATATATGAAGAGACCAAGATTCACAAGGCACAAAATAATAAATACAAGGGAAAGCATTTTTAAAACTGAAACATAACATTTGTTTCAAAAACCATATATCATTTCAGTTCAACCACATGTCTCATTAAAATAACAGATCGGTCACAAATCGGTATGCGATAATATAAATATCCCTCAAAATAGCCAACAGTACAACTAAGTCCATGAAATAAGATAAAACAAAAGATGAATACATTTGGAACAAGAATGAATTTCAAAGAATAATCCTATAACAAATCTGAACTAAACAAGTTCACCCTAAAGTCATGGTGCGAAGAAAAAGGAGTGTGACAAACATAAAGTTGAATGAGTAATGTAATTATTAGCATGATTGAGAAGTAAAGGAGAGATAGCTCAATAATAGTTTTAATGTCCAATAGGGTAAGTGTTTTTGTACAACTATAAAAGGTATACATATTGGAATGATGTATAAAGAAATATACTTGAACTGTATGAGTAAAGATTTGTTCGATTGTTTGCACTTTCTCAATTAATGAACCTATTAAATAAGGTTAGGATATTTTCCTAATACTACAAATCGATCGGCTTCCTCTTTGCTATCAAAACAATATGGTAGTCAATGCCTCTTGCACTGAATAAACCTTTCCCGGATGTGAACTAGATTCACCTCCAGATAAAAATCTATCTAGTGCTAGGACCACAATATTTCTCTACCAAGATTCAGTGCACCGCACGCTCGGCCATCCTTGATACGCATTTCCCCAAGCTCCTTCTTCTAACTGGCAGTTTTTCTATTGTAATTCGGCAAGCATATCTCCTCTTTAGAGTCGCTAGTACAGGCCTTAAGTCGTTTGTCTACCACAATTCGGCAAGCATGTCAAATTAGCCACTGGTACAGAATCCTCTAATCAATATTCTAGTTGTGCCTCCATCTCAATCCCCATGACTGAGCTTTGTTTGTAAGTCTGTAATCTACCACCGTTTGGCATTTTCCGCTAGTACTGACCTCCAGTATTTATCTATTAGACAATTGTCTACCACAATTGTCCTCTGTCGTTGGTATAGATTCCCTTATTTATTTACTAAATTTTATTGGTCACTTATTTTTCCCTAATCAACCCATGTGCTGCCAGAACAGACCACAACTAGTATATGCTTATTTACTTATGTCGCTTATTTTTTTCATATCAGCCCCGTGTTGTTGGAATAGACCATAAATAGTACACATTTATTGAACTTTGCCTTAGTTTTATGTTTATGTCAATAATAATCATTTTTATCATTTCATTCAACTATAACCTTCATGTTATAATTATATTTGCAAATAACCTCAAACTGTTTATAGTGATTTCTATATATGTTTGTACATTTGATCATAAAATTACTTTTGCAAATATGTTCAGCCTTTTCCAATTACAACCCATGTCGTAATTTAGTTGCAAATCATCATTAATTTGCCTATTTCAGTCCAATACCTTTTAATTATGGATCTATATTTTATGCAAATTTTTCAGTAAAATTAGTCTTATATGTTTAATCCATATTTTCATAATTATTCTTTGATTCTATTTTTTCGCATGCAAAATAAAAATGATTACGTCAGTCATGAAAATACTAACATTTACATATTTAGGCATGTTTCAGGCATAAACCTCAAATAGGTATATAAACTAAAAAATAATTGACAAACACAAAAGGGGGAAGAAGACTGAGAGAATATCTTACAATACTTGAAAAAAATAAAACTATAAGAAATAAACTGAAAAGCTGTAGAAAATATCTTATAGAAAAAAACTTACTGAAAACATTAACTTACAGAAAACTAATTAAAACTATAAGAGAACTGTAAAGAAAAACTACAAAACTCTTCAGAAATATTAGAAACCTTATTTTCCTAGATTATTATAAGTCTAAATAATTACAAACTCACTCGTATTCCAAAGTGTTCCTCCGTGGCCCTTGTAGATCCCGCCTCCAAATGGATATAAATATACGTGAATATAAATTTTTTAAATCTTTTTCTCTAAAACTTTAGGTCGATCCATCTCAAAAAGAGAAAACCCAATGGGGTAGAGATTGTGTTGTGATGAATGAGTTAGATCTAGGGTCTATTTATAGGTTAGACTAGTGATATTAGACAGTTGGATTTTTAGATTAAGTCTAGGCTAGCTATGTCACGCAACTAATAGGAATTTGCCACGTCAGCCTAATTTAAAATTCGAATCAATAAAACTTGTCAGCTCAGCTTGGTTTTGAGAAAAAACACATTTTGGATTTTTCGTCCTCGCTTGGACGAACCTGCATCCAAATGTTCATGTGGGCCAACCCATCCCCTACCTAGGTCGGCCTATGGGTTGATCCACACCTAGTATTTTTTTCCCTTTTCCATTTCTTTTCATCGATTCTGTTTTCTCCAGAACTTCTTCGTTTTGACTCCATTTCTAATAAACCAAATATGTAAATTTACTAATAAATTTCCACAGACCAAATGGTGGAACTTTTGTAGCCAAATTCTAACAATTTTACAACTTATTATTTTATTGGACAATTCATTAATTAATTATTACGTCTTAAAAATTCAATTTGTTACATTCCCTCCTCGTTAAAGGATTTCGTTCCCGAAATCCCCAAGAAGAATGAGATAAGTATTTCCATACAAATACCTACAACTATCTACTCAAATATTATCCACTATCATCCACTATCCTTAAGTTTTCTAATGTTATTTATCCAATTATGAAATAGTAAGGTGTGTATGGCCTTAGCTAATACAAAAGATTAAGTAGTGTACACATTTAATTGACCTTCTTTTTATGCAATTATTTATAATGTGTCCAAATGTATGCAGAAAACCAAATGATGACATATAGTTCTACATGCATGACTCAACCATCATTCATATGCAGCATTTAATAATCATCCATTTTACCAACCATGGGAATCTATTATATTATATGAAAGCACAATCTTTCTCCGAAGACCTTTCAGATCCAGATTCTTCAAAAAATCCACAGATTGACACCTGTGCCACGATTCTATCCTCCCCGTTCAATAGAATAACTGTCTTTATATTTTCAGTGACCGCTTACACGCTTTAAAATGAATTCTCACATCCCTCCTACCAGAATCCCTTCCGCATCCCTGCTACCAAAATGCCTTCTGTGGCCATTCACTTTAAAAAAAAACGCTTCCTCCCTCCCTCTTGTATCCTCTTCCATCGCCGCCAAAGAAGCCTACATGCGATTCAGACAAACATCGACATCAGGTAAGTATTTACGTTAATCAAAGCCCTAATTTTTGAATTCGGTTGAACGTCTAATTTGAAATTGGTCCTCAGGAGTCGAGCCGCTATCATAAGAAGCCCACTCGCGATTCAGACAAGACCGCATATCGACTTCGGGTAAGTATTTACGTTAATTAAAGCTCTAATTTTTTAATTCGGTTGAACCTCTAATTTGAAAATGGTTGTTCGGCCGTTGTATTAACTGTAACACCCTATAATTTTAAATACTAAAATTAACAATTTTAAGAATACTTAATTTTAGGAGGAGAATTAAGAGAAATGGGTTACGCCATTGCATTCGTCTCGAAATTCTTCTTGGAATAGAGTCCAAGTTCTCGTAAATCGTACTTTGTATGAGGAAGTTATGGCCCTCAGAAGTTTCAGGAATTTTAATAAATTAAAATAGCTCAGATTTAAATTCAAAATTCGAATTCAAACAAAGAAGCGGGCTGGGCGGGATTTTTCCCGCCCCAGGCCAAGTCGACCAGGGGGTCGATCTACCCTATATAGATCGACCTGGGGTCGACCTACCCCTTTGGGAAGATCTGAACTGTGACGATTTCTGACTTGTGGCTAAGTCACTAGGGCTTAGGTGGCGGTTTCTGGATGGCTCTAATTGGTCTGAACGGTTTTGATTGCTCTATGATAATCTAACGGCTTATATTGATCTAAACTTCTATATAAGCACGCATAGACTCAAGCTCCAAACATAAAATAAATTAATCTCTTGGCCTCCATGCTGCTGCTAGAATAGTTTTTCTTCTTCTTAAAGCTTAGGAATTGCATGACAGGATTCTAATACAAACGACGAACGAATTATTCTCTTCTCTAATCCGTCTTTGTGAGTACAATTTCTTTCACAAAATAATTAATAAACTAATTATGATGAGTTATAAATTTGGATTATGAGAACATGCCTGTTGAATCATGTAACGTCGCTTAATTTTGTTATCGTTTATTTGTGAACATATGACAGTTTTGTTAACTTATGTTAGTAGATCTATTCCATATGTCCAATCACATATGTTAACTTGATTCATTTTATGACATCAGTTTATATGCAAGTTTGGATGTAAATCATATGCTAGTTTGTATATGAATCTTATGCAAGTCTGTATGCGAATTATACACAAGTTTATATGTGAATCAAGTATATATATATATATATATATATATATATATGTGAGCTTATATGTAAAACATGTGATATTAGTTCACATATTTAAATACATATGCAAGTTTAGGTGAAAACCATATTCACATATGCAAGTTTAGGTAAAAACCATATTCACATATGCAAGTTTAGGTGAAAACCATATTCACATATGCAAGTTTAGGTGAAAACCATATTCATATATGCAAGCTCACAATTTTATGTTTAGATCTATATTTAGATCCATGGCAATACATAGTTTATGCAAATTTATGTTCTATATGTCCATTTCCTATGCAAGTTATTGGCTATGCAAAATTATGTTTTAATTCTTATTTGCAAGTTAGATCTATTTTATGTGTTATGAAAGTTGTGACGTTTCTTTTCTTTTTATGAGTTAGACTATTTGCGAGTCTAATATATTTCATATTAAACGTACGAACGACGTGGGGACAATGGGAAAATATCAAATATACATATTGTGAATTGGCATAAAATGGCTTTAAAGGCATATAATTAATTTGAGACACTAATTGGTATAATTTATATACCTGAAAACTATGGACATAATTTAGGTGACAATTATGGACATAGATTAATTTGGAAATTTTTGACAATTTGAATAGGGATAATTAATTCATATTGGGATGAAATAATTATGTGTAATAATAAACGCCTAAGACACGAGGTTAGACTTGTTTGTGGTATAAGACTGCCCGGACACGCCCGACAAATCCAGCAACCACAAATGGTAGTCTAATGTGAGGGGTCAAAGGCATAAATTAAATGCGTAACAATTGTAAAGACACAAGGTTAGGCTCGTTTGCGGTATAAGACTGCCCGGACCCGCCCGGAAAATCCTGCAACCGCAAATGGTAGTCTAATGTGGGAGGTCTTACAAGGTTACGGTTATAATGAATTAAGTAACACTTAACCAAGATAAACATGTGGTGGGACATGGGGGTTAAGTGGGTAACATGGGTGACATGTGAAATACGATTAGAAACACTTAACCAAGTTGAAACATGTAAAAAAACATGAATAAGAAGGGGTTAAGTGGGAAATCCTAGTGAGGACCAAGCATAGGTGGAAAGCTTGTGTCAAGTATAAGGATATTTTTCAAATCAATAACACATTAAGTATCTTTGTGAGCTCAAGCTAGGTCGAGGACGGGACACGCTTACTGGGTTTGATTGTAAGAGGTCAAAACGGGTTAGCGGTGGCAATGCAAGTCCAACAGGGTCATGTGCGTGCGTGGGCCCGGGCTGGTAAGTAAGACTTTGTTGCATTATGTAGATATAAGCCGTGCATCTTTAGTGGTATCGGGTTGCCACTTTGGGAAGTGATACACTCCACTGTGGGACCAGCATGGGTATCTACGAGTTAGGGAGTTGATCAAATGGGGGTAGTAGGTACAACTAGTGGAGATAGGGGTAGGCGGCACCTATGAAGACAGCTAGGGGTACACGGAACTACCATTATCATTATTATGATTATTATGTTCAGTGGGCGGGATCAACTTTTAGGGTGACTAGTAATGGTGCAGTATAGTAATTATCCTATAGTGATTAGGAGCGCGATTAACGCCAGCATATTCCTCTTGTTTGTTTTGTCCTGCCCATTTGCTTCACAGTCATTCCTTGTTTTACCAGTTTATGCCTTATCCTAATTACTTTAATAATTATATTGTTAAAGTTATTGGACTCGCTAGACTTTATGTCTGACCCCGTTTGTTTTCGCCTCTTTTCTTCCTTTCCCCCTCCCCTAGGTTCTCAGAAATTAAAAATATTATTATATTAATTATATTAATTATATTAATTAAATATTCACTATAATTTAAGTCAACGACCATTTCAATCTCTCAATTCCTATTTATATAATTAAATTAATTAATTATTATACGGTAAAATCCGGGTCATTACATTCTTCCCCCCTTAAAATAATTTCGTCCTCGAAATTGCTAAGGTAGAGAACAAACCCTATTGACTAGTACAAATTTATTTTTTTACTTATCAACTTCAATTTCAACTGAACCAATTTAATTTTAATTAAATATTTATTTATTTCTTACTAACGAAAATTTTCAAAAATCCTGAAGAAAAAAATAACACCCGAAATTTTCGAAAAATTTCGCCCGCACCTCCCTTGTACCGGTCAATAGTTCAAACCCTAACTCGCCTCTCTAGGCCTTTTCCTTTCAAAAAGAAAATCAAAAAGCCAAGCGGCTTGCCAAATCGGCCCATAAATCACCAAATCCATAAAATTAAACGTGTACCTTTTCGTTGGGCATATCATTAAATCCTTTCATTCTTCTGCCAATTCAGCATATACCAAAGTCATCCCAATCAATCTCCAATCATCTGTTCTCAATTCCAATCATCCTATTTTCATACCAAATCTCATTCTAAATCTCAAATTCCATTACCAATTTCAACTCCTACTTACGCGTCCAATATACTTAAACAAATTCATAACTCACAAATCCAACTTTATTCGATATCGTTTTATTTCAATTCAATTTCCCCTTACTGGTTTTAATTCAATTCCAGTTTGCATTCTCAAATTTCTATTTGATTTCCATTTCGGGTTTTAATTCAATTTCAATTTGCTTTCGCCAATTTTCTTTAAATTTGTTTTAATTCAAACAACCTCTTTTTGGTAGTTTTTAAATAGCTTAGCTTTTCTAAAACCAAATACTCCTCTTCGGATTTCAAACAACTTGCTTTTCTCAAAACAATTCAAAAACCAAAATCTTTGGTAGTAATCTGTCACTTAGAACTTGAAAATGAACATTAACGATGTCGCGATTCATCAATAGGGTTATTTCCCAGCCATCGAAGTGAGTTCAATACTATATCACTTTCAAAACCATTCTAAACACTTCCATTTTGAAATTCATTTTCAAAATACTATTCCCAATGCTTGTACAACAAATTTTTAAATTCTCCCAGGATCTTAAAATTAACATATATTCAATTCAAATCCATTTATAACCACTTTTCACATTTTTGAAATTTTAATTCAAATTCTGATTTAAATTCAGATTTAATTTATCTGATTTCATATATTACACTCATATGAATTCTGATTGGCTATTTATATAACCATTCCAATCTATAATCTTATTCGCTTATAATCACAACCAACACATCCAATATACTATAATATTTCAAATATATATATATATATTCTTTATATCGAAATATACTTGGGTAAAATTATCTCATTTACCCTCTTTTCAAAACATACCGTGTCAGTTTACCGTATTCAAGTGTTTGGTAATCCCTATCGATACAGTGGATCAAACTGATCGACCAGAATTCACAAACAACTCAACCAATAAATCTCCACAATATAAAACAATTTTTTATAAAATCTACAAATACGTTCAATTGTATATATATATATATATACTCAACTCAATCTACGGCATTACTAACCCCATCTCTACTGAGTCATGCCACAGAGCCAAGGTAATTACTTAACCTTCAGCTGTGATACCACTGTAACGAACTGGGATTTTCGACTCCGAAAATCAACACAAAACTACCATGTTGACTATTCAGACATCGGAAATTCCTGATCATTAATAGAAAGAAGTTAGAGGGTGAGAATAGATAAGATAGAAAATTAGAATAGAAGAAGATCACCACAGAACATAATCAGAGTAATACGAATCTCACAGCAGAACGAATAAAATATAATATATAACATAACTTTGCAATAAAACAGTATATATATATAGAATAACATTTATCAGAGTACAACACTTACACACAGTGGAAATAACAATAGCTATATAATCCTCAAGCCTCCTGCTTCAAGCTCCTCCAAGTATATCTAGTGTAACGACCCGCATTCTACGCATCATAGGATCGTAGGATATTTATTTCTTTCACATACGAAGTCGTATGGTCATGTAACATTGGGAGACGACTATTGAGGTCATTTCCCATGTTCATGATTTTTCCCGATTTTTAAATGACCATTTTACCCCTAGTTGGCACTGTTTTGGCCATAACTTTTGACTGGAAATGAATTTTGACCTGAAACCACTTCCATTGGCTTCGGATGATGGTTTCTCTTTCCGTAGAGTGGTCACATTAGCCAAACGGACTTACCGTTTGGGAGATATGGCTGAAACAAGTTTCCGATGGAGAAAAACAGCTTAATTGGGCTTAACCGAGTGATTAACAGCTAAGCCCAAGGGGAATTTCGGGTTCAGGGGTATGTAGGGGCTGATTAGGGTTAGAAAACATTTCTTTAGACATTTTCCAGCCGCCACTTTCATTCCTCTTGACCTAGCCATGGCCTCCACTCTCTAAATCTCTCTAAAACACCCAAAAATCACTTTCTAATTGAAGATTAGGCTTAGCAAACATCAAATCAAGGAGTATTAGCACGAGAACCGAGGTAGAGCTGCTGTGTAAGATTGGGAACAGCACCAAATCAGAGAATATTTCAGTTTTGGGGTTTTAGTTGTGGCCAAGGTGAGTGATAGCATCGTTTTGACACTAATTACAGTTAATTAAGGGTAATTAGTGAAGATTAGCGAATTTATATACCAATAAATTCTGGAAAAATGTTTAGAAATTTTTTAAATAATATTTCATGCCTTTGTTATAAAATTTAGACGATTTGGTTAAGTTTTACTAAGTATGTGCTTAAACATGATTAAGAGGGACTATGGGAAAATATGAAGTTTTAGTCACTTTTTGATCCCTTTTGATTCATTTGAATTGTTGTTTGCTGTTTGTGGTTGCTATTACATGTTGCTATGACTCTATGGTATGTTTTATGATTGATTAGAATAGTTAAATTGCTCGAAAACGTCGTCGAATGGCGTAGAAAGCTCGCTGGAAAGTTGCAGAAATGTGCAGGCTCCTAACCGGATCGGATCGGATGGGGGGCTCGGATCGGAAATGTGAACTGGGCAAGAAACCCGACCCGAACTGGAGTTTGGCACATAAAAGACTTGGCAAAAAGGAAGGCTGTTTACTTAGAGTTGGAGTGGACAAGGGGATCGGATTGGAGTAAGCTAGGGAGCGGAGCGGATCGGACTGAAGTAAAGCGAAGTGATCGGATCGGATCGGAGTAGATGGGAACGAGGGAGCTGATCGGAGAAGGAGCATGAGCTGGAAGGAGGATAGCAACCCGACCCGACCCGGAGGAGGACACCGACCCGACCCGGAGGAGGACACCGACCCGACCCGGAGTGATGTACCCGAACCGAACCGACGAGGGCAATGACTACCGAACCGAACCGAGTTCTAGGACTGTTACTGCGCGACAACTCTTCTGAAGACCCACTCCAATTCGACCAAACCCGAGATGCAAAGGAAGTCCAAATGAGAAGTTAGAGCTTAAGATTCAGGTGGGAATCAACGAGTTCACTTCATGGTTGGGCTTTGCTGCGGGACGCGTGCCAAGGAGTTATCGACACCTATAGCTTTGGACCACTATGGTAGGAGGTACGAAGGCGGATTCAGGGCCATTATGGCATCGGTAGAGCCAAGGGCTATGACCAATGAAGTGAGTCATTGAAATGTTTGGTCATGACTCTAAGTGTTTGGCTTGGTCACAGCAGGGAGTCTACAAGTCGGGATCCGTCGTTACCTCAGTTTGTCTAGTGTTCCAAAGTGGTAGATATCGTACGCTTTACGCACTGAGTGAGAGATGTGAGGATGGTTGCTATGGATGATTTGCTTGCTCTCATTTTGACATGCACACCCCACCCCCGTATTCTTACACTGTTTATTCTGGCACCTTGGAGTATTGTACGGTATGTGGTACTAACTCTTTGGTTGCAGGTCCAGGTTCAGGTATGGTTTAGTATACCTGTTATTATTCTGTTTAGATGTTTATCGCTCATACCAGGCTTTATGTCTGACCCAGAGTTTTGTGTTTCCTCTTATTACTCTGGGTGCTCACACGAGCAGACTAGAGACAGGTTAGCTGGTGATGCACGGGTAGATGATCCGGAGACGAGCAGGAGGCTTCCACGTAATATACATATATAGTATCCTCCCTGTGTTGTTGAAGATCACTTGTAACACCCCACACCCGCTACGGACACTCACTAAGGGAATGCCATAACATTGGTGGAGTATTTTAAGTGAATATAGAACAGAAAAATTACAACAAGACAGATATAAGTAATACTTGAAAATTTAAATCATCATTTCAATGCAGCGGAAAGTAAAACATGTTTGGTTACATCACAAAACCATACAAGAGTCAAGTACAAAATATCCATCTTGATAAAAATAAGTACATAATCCCACTAAGTAAACAATAGCCATAAAAGGAAAGATAAACTGAGCTTTACTTCAACGGTCCAAGCTCCAAAGGATAGATACAGCAATCCGATCAAGGCCCACTAGCACTAGGCCCACTCTGATAACCTGGGGTTGGGGGAAAAAGATAAAAACAATGGGGTCAGACATAAGTCTGAGTGAGTCCTATAACTTTAACAATACAATCATTAAAGTAACCAGAGAAGACATAAGTTGATATACGGTAACGCCTGGGGATGAATGGCTACACTAAGCAGCTTAGCAAACTTAGGATAAATTAAGATAACCGTAAAGACGCATTTATCCACCCAAGGATAATTACTAGATTATACCGCCCCAGACCTATCCACCCAAGGATAATTCCTACACTGCACCACACCAGTCATTCCTACTTAAGGTTGATCCCACTAAGTGTACTTAGTAATTTAGTAGTTTCGTGTACCCCTATCTGACTACATAGGTGTACCCACTACTCCCCAGCGATCGGCTCCCTACTGTAGATACCCGTGCTGGTCCCACAATTGGGGTGTATCATTCCCCAACGTGGCCACCTGATAATATCAACGGTGCACGGCTTTATATCTACACGATGCAACAACGACTTACCAACCAGCCCGGGTCCACACACGCAAATGAAACCCGTTGGTCCCGCGTTGCCACCGTTAACCCGGTTTGGCCTCTTATAGTCAAGCCCAATATGCGTGTCCCGTCACTCGACTTGAGTCGAGCCCACAAAGATACGTTTGGGATATTGGTTGAAATGGGCCCCCACAAGCTACCACCTAAGCTTGCAATTTTATCTAGTGCATCCCACTTAACCCCTCTTTATAATCATGCCCACTTACATGTTAAGTTTTGGTTAAGTCATCTAATCATATTTCAATTGCCCCTTAAGGCACCCACTAGATTCCTACATGCCACCTAAGGCACTTACTTAACCCTTTAATCATGTTTACTTACATGTCCCACTTTGGTTAAGTATTCTAATCGTATTTTCACATGCCACCCATGGCACTTACTTAACCCTTTAATCATGTTTAATTACATGTTCCACTTTGGTTAAGTATTCTAATCGTATTTTTCTATTGCCACCCAAGGCAACCCACCAAATTCCACATGCCACCCAAGGCAACCACTGAATTTCCACATGCCACCCAAGGCACCCACTTAACCCCTCATGTCCCACTACATGCTAATATGGTTAAGTGTTTCTTAATTAATTAAGACCGTGATCTCCCATAAAGACCTCCCACATTAGACTGACTGTTATGACCGCCTGGTTAAGCCGGTAGAGTCCGGGCAGTCTTACGTCATAACAGAGCCTAACCTCGTGTCTTTACTTTAATCACGTATTTAATTTATGGCTAAGACCTCTCACATTGGGCTGACATTTGTAGCAACTGGTTAAGCCGGTCGGGTCCGGGCAGTTTTACACTACAAATGAGTCCAACCTCGTGTCTTAGTCGATTAATTACACCTAATTAATCACCCCCATATTAATTATCCCTAATTAATATCAAGTTTTCCATAACATGGGTAGACCTAACTCAATAGGTAAATTCCCATGGGGTAGACCTAACTCAATAGGTAAATTCCCACTTATGGTAATTTTTTTTATGGTATGCTTAATCATACCCAATCATACATTTATTAACATATTTCCAACCCCATCGTTCCCCACGTAAATCGTTCTCACTTCATGGCATAATAAAGGGGAAGATCCATCACAAATATCATGGGTTTAACCAAATCTTAGCATATAACTTTGTCATGGGTTAAGAGGATGTCAACTTGCATATATGAGCATATATTAACCTAACTACATTTAACCCAAACTTGCATATTATCACACATGACTTGCATAACATATTGCATATGAACTTGCATATTATCATACACATATCTTGCATAACATGTTGAACTTACATATAAGCATTCACATGACTTGCATAACATGTTAAATTTGCATATAAGCATTCTCACAACTTGCATAATATGTTAAACATGCATTTAAGCATACACATAACTTGCATAAGCATTCATATTCTTGCATAAGCATTCACATACTTGCATATTAACTCTTAAACTTGCATAATGTGTCATCATGAACTTGCATATTAACAAACATGTAACTTGCATAGCATATCTTGCATATTAACATACATGTAACTTGCATAGCATATCTTCATGAACTTGCATAACATGTATATGATCACATAGCCCACAACTTGCATATTTAGCATCATGTAAACATAACATACATCATACTAAACTTGCATAAACTTACATACTCAACATGCATAAACCCACTTGTTAAACATGCATAAACCAACTTATTAATCATGCATAAATCCACTTATCAAGTATGCATAAACCAACTTATTAAATATGCATAAACCAACTTATTAAATATGCATAAACCAACTTATTAAATATGCATAAACCAACTTATTCAATATGCATAAACATAGAAAAACATAGAGTAACATATCATTACAAATGATTCAAACTCACTAATCCGCATTCAAGACCATAAGTCTCATTACACCTAATCTACTTGCTTTAACAATTGATGTTAAAGTGATAGAAACTCACAACTAGAAATTTGCACTCCAAATGAAGAAGATTAAGATGCTTAGAATGGATTAGAGGTTGATTAGAGAGGTTGATTAGCTTGCTTTCCTCTTCATTGATTTGTGGTGGCCATGATCAAGTTTCATTTTGCCATAGTTTAGTTACAAGATCTAATTATGAATGAATTAGGATAGGGTTAGGGTCTTATTTATAGGATTAGGTTGCATTTTAGACCCTTAGATTAACCCTAGATTGGTTTAGACCCGTCAGATCCAAGAAGCTTCCAGAACCAGCCCTCCAAGCCAGCCCAAGAACCTAAACTGGTGCACCCAGTTTTACTGGGCGTCGCCCCCCTGTCGACAGGCAAGTCGACAGGCAAGTCGACACCCCTGTCGATAGGCCTGTCGACAGCCCTGTCGACATGGGTAGGGCGGGAATCTTCCCGCCTGGCCCCGCTTGCTCTATTTTAAAATCTGGTTTTAAATTATTAAATCTGTTTTTATCTTTGAATTTTCTGCAAACTTCATCGGGCCATAACTGAGCCATACGGACTCCGATTTTCGAAAACTCGGACTCTATTTCGCGTATTTTTCTGAGACGAACGCAATGACGCAGCTCGTTTCCCCTAATTCCCACATCTGAGATTATTTATTCTGTAATTAGTGAATTTTAGCATTAACCGAAATTCGGGGTGTTACATTCTCCCCTCCTTAAAGGATTTCGTCCCCGAAATCTCTAAGCTAAGGAGAATGCATATCCTACCATCCAAACAACCATCTACTCAATCCATCAAACACGGGCATCCATTGTCCTTAAAACAATTTCTTATGATGTATGCGTATATGCAAAAAGTGTGTGTATATGTTCCCTATCTAAGGTATGAACATATGCAAACCATGATAGTGCCATGCATCCATTATGTATGCGAGAGAACCCTATCGACCCATACAATATCTATATGAGTGCACAATCATTCACCAAAATGCATCATCCATATGATAACACAATCATTAAACATCCATAAATATAGCTTCCTACACACAACTTTATGCAATATGCAATATGAAGTGATTGAGCCGATCTAGTGCCTAGAGTGTGTATATATGCATCCACGAGCAACCACTAGCAAACACTTGCATCCACATGCATCCATCAATCATAACATGTCTCAAACACATGTTTCAACCATAGGTTTACCCTATCTAAAGGTCAAAGGTACTAACGAGAGGACATACTAAGGATAAGATAAGCACAAGATATGTGATGAAGGAGAAGCAACAGGACATACCCTCCGAAAGAAAAAGGGTACCTCAAACGCATCCTCGCTTCCGTCTCCCAGGTAGCATCGCTCTCTTCATCTCCCTTTTTTTTTTACTTTGACTAGTTGAACCTCTCTGTTTTCTCAGCTTCCAAATCTCTGACCCAAGGATGCAAGTAGGAGCTCGTCGAATCGTCGCATCACACTCTACTTCCACTTCTCTAAGCAAACTCGGCCCTACCACCTCTGCGGTCTCCTGTAGGCACTTCCTCCTATGGAATACATCATGTACACTACTAAGTCTGTCGGGTAACTCCACCAATGGAAGATGCTCCTCCCGTGTACCTCCAAAATCCAAGATACATAGCCTCAAAAGGTCTTCTAAAATATGATTCACCCTCTCGGTCTGGCCGTCTATCTGAGGATGATATGCGGTATTCAATTACAACTGAGTCCCTACCGCCTCTTGGAAGCTCTTCCAGAACTCTCTAGTGAAGATAGGATCTCGATCGCTCACCATACTGGAGGGTACACCATGCAATCTAATAATCTTTCGAATATAAACTGAAGCTAGACATGGAATAGTGCTCTTGCTCTTCCCGGGTATGAAATGGGCACACTTAGTAAGTTTATCAACCATAAGCCCAATCCCCGTATTACCCTTCCTTGATTTCGGTAATCCATCGAGACACTATCCCACTTCCTATTACGGAACTCCCAACGGGTGAAGCAACCCTCCGGGTTTCTTTTACTTCGCTTCCACTTGTTAGCATACCAAGCATCGAGCGACATACTCGGCCACATCTTTCTTCATACCGGTCCAGAAAAACCCTCTTCATGTCTTGGTACATCTTGTCCCCACCGGGATGAATGGTCATCCTAGAACGGTGTGCATCATCAAGAATAACCTTCCTCAAACCCTCGTCTTTCGGTACACAAAGTCTATCGTCTCTACGCAAGCACCCCCTATCGTCTAGGGTGTACCTACTCAAATGGCTGGACGACTCCCTCCTTATGAGCTTCCCCACCAACTCAACCAACTGTGGGTCGTCCCTCTGTGCTTCTCCAATCCGCCCCAAAAGAGTAGGTCTATCCTCCAAAGAAGCTAGCAATCCGGGTACAAAGTCAACGGAAGGTCTAAAGTCAAACATAGAAATAAACTCTAAGCTCCGTCGTTCAACGAACAATGAACTTAAGGACAACCTTTCTCTACTTAAGGCGTCCGCCACCACATTACCCTTGCCATGGGTATACGCTATCTCAAACTCATAGGATGCTAAGAATCCCATCCCAAAATCATCACAATTGTCCATCTCTCACGCAGACCACCCTAGTCGAACTCGACATCCCCCAAATGCAAGCCCCAAAGGCCTAAACCAATATCAGACAAACACCCAAGGGATATCTCCTTCGAGTTCAGGCGACCTACGTGAGATGATACTAGTAAAAATGGCTAATCAATTAAGCCTTTGACCAACTTTGGATGTCCTCGCCAGTCTCGCTCCAAAACCACTGTTTGTCCCATAACTGGCTTTGCTCACCCTATTGAGCACATACAAAAACTTATTTCGTTCCCAGAAAAGACCAAGGTGTCATTTACAAAGACCATTACGAACTTATTTAGGTAATCCCTGAACACCCTCCTCATCAAACCAATATGCGGGAGCGTTCGTCAAACCAAATGGCATCGCTAGCCACTCATAAAATCTATCCGGAGTCCTAAAGGCAGTCTTCTCTATACTATCCTCAGCCACTCTCAACTGACGAAACCCCGTGGCTAAGTCTAACTGCGCAAATACTGAGGCGCCCACTAACTGATCAAAGAGATCATAAATCCTCGGCAATGGGTGTCGATTCTTCTTTGTGAGTTTATTCAGTTCTCTTTAGCCTACACAAAGTCTGAGGGACCCATCCGCCTTCGCAGCAAAAACTACTGGAGCACCCCACTCCGATATACTTCGTCTTATGAACCCCTTCTTAAGCAAACCACCTACTTGCTTATCGAGTTCCCTCCTCTCACGAGGAGCCGTGTGGCACACTGACCAAGATACTGGGTTGGCATTATCTACCAGATATTTTCGGAAGTCAATCTCCCGCTCCGGAGGTAAGCCCTTCACCTCCCTCAAACACATCCGAGTATTCCCGGACTGCTCTAACAGATCGCAAACTCTAGACCGTCGTGTCAAGCGATTCTAGATAACTTAGCATAACAGATTCTATGGGATTACAAGAGATCTCGAGAGTGTTACCCAAGCGGGTCATAAGCCTACAACTCTCCCTTCAAAATTAAGAACGGCACCCCTACTGGATAACCAGTCCATGCCCAAAACTAACCCATAGCCCGTGAAGCCCAACAAGCATCACATCTAAACTCAATGCTAAGTATAGCAACTTTCAAACCCAAACACATCGTGGAGCCCCAATTGGGTTTGAAACAACTAAGGGATCATCAACCAAACTGGTGTTTATGTGCAGTGACTCAACTAACGATGAGATAAACGAACTCAATGCGTCAGAATCAAATAAAGTACGGACAGGATAGTCAAACAGAAAAACTAGACTTTCCACGGAAATAGTTCTACCTCTTTCTCGAATCGGTGGAGCTGCGAGAGCCTGAACTTGCCCCCTTGCCTGAGCTGGTGCCACAAGAGCTTGCACCCGTCCTCCTGAGGTAGACCCCGTCCTTTGCCCTTTCTTAGGACAGTCTTTCACTAGATGCCCTGCTTCGTCACAGTGGAAGCAGCCAGTCTTCTTCTTCTTGCGACAATCCTTGCTTAGGTGGCCTAGTGTTCCACAATTGAAGCACTTCTTCTTTCCCTTGCCACCGTTGCCTTTCCCACCCTTGTTTTGCTGTTGCTGTTGAGGTCTCTTCTAATCTCCTTTCTTCTCGTGTGCTTTATTAGCATTGGGACCCTTCTTTTCCTCATGCATATTTTCTTCCGCTTTTGAGAGAAACTTTGCCTCAAACCTATGCCTGAAATCCACCCAAGAGTCAATCGAGCGTTCTCCATTAGTGACCTCCCACCAGAACGAGGCCTCTCCTTCCATTAACCAAGCGGCCAACCTGACTTTCTTTCCCTCTTCTACTTCCAAGATTTCCATCAATTCTTCCGTCTCATTAAGCCAATCCCTAGCTCCCACAAAAGGTTTTCCTCCCATAGCCTTAAACTTCCTACAAGTCATAGCAAAAGTATCCGCGCGAGGAGGAACGAGTGCAACGGGTGGAGGAGGAACATTTGCTGGACCTGCAGCGGCGGCCCTCGCCTCTAACAACCTCCTATACCATACTGGTACCGCTACATTGTCCGGAAGATAAAGATCTTCAGCCATGCTGAGACGAAAAAGGGAAAGATTCAAAACGGAGAATTCGAAAGATAAAGATATGGCTATCGGGGATTATGCTTTTCTTTCAAAAACTTTTCTCTTTAAAGACATGTTTTTGAAAATATTTCTTCCAAAAATGTTTTTAGAAAAATAGTTTACTAAAACTTTTATCTGTTCTGGTAACCTTTGCTCTGATACCACGTGTAACACCCCACACCCGCTACAGACACTCACTAAGGGAATGCCATAACATTGGTGGAGTATTTTAAGTGAATATAGAACAGAAAAATTACAACAAGACAGATATAAGTAATACTTGAAAATTTAAATCATCATTTCAATGCAGCGGAAAGTAAAACATGTTTGGTTACATCACAAAACCATACAAGAGTCAAGTACAAAATATCCATCTTGATAAAAATAAGTACATAATCCCACTAAGTAAACAATAGCCATAAAAGGAAAGATAAACTGAGCTTTACTTCAACGGTCCAAGCTCCAAAGGATAGATACAACAATCCGATCAAGGCCCACTAGCACTAGGCCCACTCTGATAACCTGGGGTTGGGGGAAAAAGATAAAAACAACGGGGTCAGACATAAGTCTGAGTGAGTCCTATAACTTTAACAATACAATCATTAAAGTAACCAGAGAAGACATAAGTTGATATACGGTAACGCCTGGGGATGAATGGCTACACTAAGCAGCTTGGCAAACTTAGGATAAATTAAGATAACCGTAAAGACGCATTTATCCACCCAAGGATAATTACTAGATTATACCGCCCCAGACCTATCCACCCAAGGATAATTCCTACACTGCACCACACCAGTCATTCCTACTTAAGGTTGATCCCACTAAGTGTACTTAGTAATTTAGTAGTTTCGTGTACCCCTATCTGACTACATAGGTGTACCCACTACTCCCCAGCGATCGGCTCCCTACTGTAGATACCCGTGCTGGTCCCACAATTGGGGTGTATCATTCCCCAACGTGGCCACCTGATAATATCAACGGTGCACGGCTTTATATCTACACGATGCAACAACGACTTACCAACCAGCCCGGGTCCACACACGCAAATGAAACCCGTTGGTCCCGCGTTGCCACCGTTAACCCGGTTTGGCCTCTTATAGTCAAGCCCAATATGCGTGTCCCGTCACTCGACTTGAGTCGAGCCCACAAAGATACGTTTGGGATATTGGTTGAAATGGGCCCCCACAAGCTACCACCTAAGCTTGCAATTTTATCTAGTGCATCCCACTTAACCCCTCTTTATAATCATGCCCACTTACATGTTAAGTTTTGGTTAAGTCATCTAATCATATTTCAATTGCCCCTTAAGGCACCCACTAGATTCCTACATGCCACCTAAGGCACTTACTTAACCCTTTAATCATGTTTACTTACATGTCCCACTTTGGTTAAGTATTCTAATCGTATTTTCACATGCCACCCATGGCACTTACTTAACCCTTTAATCATGTTTAATTACATGTTCCACTTTGGTTAAGTATTCTAATCGTATTTTTCTATTGCCACCCAAGGCAACCCACTAAATTCCACATGCCACCCAAGGCAACCACTGAATTTCCACATGCCACCCAAGGCACCCACTTAACCCCTCATGTCCCACTACATGCTAATATGGTTAAGTGTTTCTTAATTAATTAAGACCGTGATCTCCCATAAAGACCTCCCATATTAGACTGACTGTTATGACCGCCTGGTTAAGCCGGTAGAGTCCGGGCAGTCTTACGTCATAACAGAGCCTAACCTCGTGTCTTTACTTTAATCACGTATTTAATTTATGGCTAAGACCTCTCACATTGGGCTGACATTTGTAGCAACTGGTTAAGCCGGTCGGGTCCGGGCAGTTTTACACTACAAATGAGTCCAACCTCGTGTCTTAGTCGATTAATTACACCTAATTAATCACCCCCATATTAATTATCCCTAATTAATATCAAGTTTTCCATAACATGGGTAGACCTAACTCAATAGGTAAATTCCCATGGGGTAGACCTAACTCAATAGGTAAATTCCCACTTATGGTAAAAAAAAAATTTATGGTATGCTTAATCATACCCAATCATACATTTATTAACATATTTCCAACCCCATCGTTCCCCACGTAAATCGTTCTCACTTCATGGCATAATAAAGGGGAAGATCCATCACAAATATCATGGGTTTAACCAAATCTTAGCATATAACTTTGTCATGGGTTAAGAGGATGTCAACTTGCATATATGAGCATATATTAACCCAACTACATTTAACCCAAACTTGCATATTATCACACATGACTTGCATAACATATTGCATATGAACTTGCATATTATCATACACATATCTTGCATAACATGTTGAACTTACATATAAGCATTCACATGACTTGCATAACATGTTAAATTTGCATATAAGCATTCTCACAACTTGCATAATATGTTAAACATGCATTTAAGCATACACATAACTTGCATAAGCATTCATATTCTTGCATAAGCATTCACATACTTGCATATTAACTCTTAAACTTGCATAATGTGTCATCATGAACTTGCATATTAACAAACATGTAACTTGCATAGCATATCTTGCATATTAACATACATGTAACTTGCATAGCATATCTTGCATATTAACATACATGTAACTTGCATAGCATATCTTCACGAACTTGCATAACATGTATATGATCACATAGCCCACAACTTGCATATTTAGCATCATGTAAACATAACATACATCATACTAAACTTGCATAAACTTACATACTCAACATGCATAAACCCACTTGTTAAACATGCATAAACCAACTTATTAATCATGCATAAATCCACTTATCAAGTATGCATAAACCAACTTATTAAATATGCATAAACCAACTTATTAAATATGCATAAACCAACTTATTAAATATGCATAAACCAACTTATTCAATATGCATAAACATAGAAAAACATAGAGTAACATATCATTACAAATGATTCAAACTCACTAATCCGCATTCAAGACCATAAGTCTCATTACACCTAATCTACTTGCTTTAACAATTGATGTTAAAGTGATAGAAACTCACAACTAGCAATTTGCACTCCAAATGAAGAAGATTAAGATGCTTAGAATGGATTAGAGGTTGATTAGAGAGGTTGATTAGCTTGCTTTCCTCTTCATTGATTTGTGGTGGCCATGATCAAGTTTCATTTTGCCATAGTTTAGTTACAAGATCTAATTATGAATGAATTAGGATAGGGTTAGGGTCTTATTTATAGGATTAGGTTGCATTTTAGACCCTTAGATTAACCCTAGATTGGTTTAGACCCGTCAGATCCAAGAAGCTTCCAGAACCAGCCCTCCAAGCCAGCCCAAGAACCTAAACTGGTGCACCCAGTTTTACTGGGCGTCGCCCCCCTGTCGACAGGCAAGTCGACACCCCTGTCGACAGGCCTGTCGACAGCCCTGTCGACATGGGTAGGGCGGGAATCTTCCCGCCTGGCCCCGCTTGCTCTATTTTAAAATCTGGTTTTAAATTATTAAATCTGTTTTTATCTTTGAATTTTCTGCAAACTTCATCGGGCCATAACTGAGCCATACGGACTCCGATTTTCGAAAACTCGGACTCTATTTCGCGTATTTTTCCGAGACGAACGCAATGACGCAGCTCGTTTCCCCTAATTCCCACATCTGAGATTATTTATTCTATAATTAGTGAATTTTAGCATTAACCGAAATTCGGGGTGTTACATCACTACTTGGGCATTGGTGGTGTATCTTCTATTTTGGTTTTCTGTTGTTCAGAGACAGTAGATTTTGAGAAGTTGTAATAAGCTATATTTGGTTTTCCGCTGCTTTGAGATTGATGTTGGTTTTAGTTATCAGCTTATGCACTGTCTCGTCTGTTTTATGTCAAGTACATTATTATTATTATATTTTATTCCATGCGCTGTGAGACATTCTACAGGTTCTTTGATTAGTTCATTCCCTTCTTTCCTTTCTTATGACGACCGTCTTGTGCTAGTCGGGCATGTGTACAGCGCACTTTTGGAGGAAATGCAGGCTGGTGCGAGGCGGGCCGTCACACTTGGTATCAGAGCTCTAGGTTGCGTAGTTAACCTAGGGAAGTTATCAGGGAGAGATAGTATACGTATACGAGAGAGCGTATTTGTAATTATTTTGGTTTTCAAAAGCTATATATATACCATTAGTAGTATAAGAATGAAGTTGTACTGCACTGGCACCACTATGGAGTCGTTAATCATTTCCTTTTTCAGATTGACGATGAGCCGATATGTTAGAGGTACCGGTAGAGGGGCCAATAATGGGAATGCTGCTGACATGAGGACGATGTTTACTGACCTCATGAGAGAGATGCTTAGAGATGTACAGAGGGCAGCTCCCAATGGTGGAAATGGTGGTGGTCCAATAGTGCAGGCACCAAGAGTCGACTTCGCCAAGCTGAATAAGGATTATACTAGCCTTGGTGGGAAGCCGTTCCATGGAACGGAGTCGGCTACGGATGTTCAGGATTGGGTGGATAGTTGCGAACGTATCTTCGAGGATTTGGGTATCGAGGATGCGATGAAGAGAAAGCTAGCGTCCCGTCAGCTGCAAGGGCGGGCAATGAATTGGTGGAATGCTATAAAGGCAGCTACTCCCGAAGACCAGATTACTTGGGAGCAGTTTAAGGCTCGCTTTAGTGAGAAGTTCATTCCAGCTGCTCAGAAGTCAATGTTGTTTAAGAAATTCTTGGAGCTCAAGCAGAATGGCAGGGCTGTCTCGGAGTATATTGCTGAATTTGACACTTTGTCAAAATATGGGTTATCTCTTATAGATACTGCCGAGAAAAAGAATGAGAAATTCATAACTGGTTTGGATCAGTACTTGGGGGAAAAACTTATTAACCACATCGATGAGACGTTTGAATCGATTGTGGGGAAAGCGTTAAGGTCAGAAAGTCTCTACCCTAAGCCGAAGACTGAGGTTGCATCCGCAGATGAGCCAAAGCCACAAGCTAGTGGTGGAGGCAAAGGTGGTTCCCAGAATAAGAGAAAGCAGAATCAGGCTAAGGATGGCCAGAAGAAAAAGAATAAGCAAGATGTGGAGTGCTTCAGCTGTGGTAAGAAGGGCCATTATGCTAGTAATTGTCGGGCCAAGCCAGCGGATAGGAAGTGCTTCAACTGTGGCCAAATGGGACATCACAAGGACAAGTGTCCACAACCCCCTAAGGAAAAGCAAATGGTGAAAGCATATGCTCTTAATGCTATTCCTTCTTCGTCGAATGCCCCAACTGCGGCGGAGAAGGGAAAGAATGTCGTCATTCAAGGTATGCTTTCTGTTTATGATGTTCCTGTTAGAGTTTTGTTTGATACCGGAGCTTCCAGTTCTTTCATATCTAGTGACCTGGTAGATAGGTTGGGATTGGAGCCCGAGATTGTCGATAGACCTTTAGTAGTGACGAACCCGATTGGTGGTTCAACTAGCCTTAGCATGATTTGTCGTAATGTGGTTCTATCGAGTCATGGATGCATGTTTGTTTGTGATTGCTTTGTTTTGGGCTTTACTGGGTTTGGCATTATTTTGGGTGTAGATTGGCTCCGAAGGTATGGGGTGGTGGTAGACTGTGAGGGCTTTTTGGTGACAGCTAGAGCGGATGATGGGCGGAGGATAGTGTTTGGTGGTCTACCCAGTAAGGGGGTATTGGCTAGTTTTCTAAACTCCCTCGACATTCCGCATAGTGAGTTGTCAGGTTTGCCCGTGGTTGGCCAGTATCCGGATGTTTTCGAAGAAGTGACCGGACTTCCACCACACCGAGAGATCGAGTTTCGTATTGATTTGGTGAAAGATGCCAGACCTATAGTGATGCCACTTCGTCGTATGGCACCAAGGGAGCAGCGAGAGCTCGGGGTGCAAGTCAGCGATCTTTTGAAGAAGGGATTTATCAGAAGGAGTGTTTCTGAATGGGGAGCACCAGTTGTGTTTGCTACCAAGGCGGACGGTTCCCTTCGTTTGTGTGTAGACTACCGCGAATTGAATAAAGTGACGAGGAAGAATAAGTATCCTCTACCGCGGATAGATGATTTGTTCGATCAGTTGAGTGGCACGAGAATATTTTCTCAGTTGGATCTCGCGACAGGTTTTCATCAGCTTAGAGTGGAAGCTGAGAGTATAGCTAAAACGACATTTCGAACGCCGTCTGGATTTTATGAATGGTTGGTTATGCCATTTGGGCTGACTAATGCCCCGGCATATTTTGTGGATCTTATGAATAGGGTATTCAGAGATCAGTTGAACAAGTCTGTCCTTGTGTTCGTTGATGATATTTTGGTCTATTCGAGGACAGAGGAAGAACACAAGGAACATTTACGAGTAGCGATGGAGGTGTTGAGAAAACACCAATTGAAAGCAAAGTTTTCTAAGTGTCACTTCTGGAAGAGGGAAGTGAGGTTCTTGGGCCATGTTGTATCAGAGAATGGTATTGCCGTGGACCCGGCGAAGGTGGCTACGGTACAGGATTGGCCTACGCCCAAGAATGCAACAGATGTAAGGAGTTTCTTGGGGTTAGCTGGATATTATCGTAAGTTTATCCAAGGTTTCTCCAAGTTAGCAGCACCATTGACCCAGTTGACCAAGAAGAATCAAGCTTTTACCTGGGATGAAAGGTGCGAGAATGCATTCAAGAGTCTAAAGGACAAGTTGACAAGCGCACCAGTGTTAGTCATTCCTGAGGGGGATGAAGAGATGACGGTATACACGGATGCCTGTGGTACCGGACTGGGTACTGTATTGATGCAAGGCGGTAGGGTTGTAGCTTATGCAAGTCGGCAATTGAAACCGCACGAGAGAAGATACCCTACCCATGATTTAGAATTGGCAGCAATCGTGTTCGCGTTAAAGATGTGGAGACACTACCTCTTGGGAGAAAGATTTGAGCTGTTTACTGATCATAAGTCGTTAAAGTATCTCTTCTCTCAGAAAGATCTGAATCTCCGTCAGCAGAGATGGTTAGAGTTCTTAGCTTCCTATGATTTTGACATCGCATACACACCGGGAAAGGGCAATGCGGTGGCTGATGCATTGAGTAGAAGACATGCCAGCTTAGGGGCTATGTTCCTTGAATGGAAGCAACTGGAGTTTATCGCGGGGTTTGATTTCAGACCAAAGTGCGAATTGGATCCAGAAATGTTAGCAAGTTTGACGATCAGGCCCACTTTGATTGAACGGATCGACTCTAGTCAGAGGGACGATCCTAACCTATTGGAGATCATCTCCAAGTTAGAGACGGGTATCGATGAGGAGATGAACAAGTATGGGCTTGATCGAGATAGATGGCTTAGAAGGAATGGAAAGCTTGTTGTACCCAATGTCAATGGACTGAGGGATGAAGTGCTTAGAGAATGTCATCACTCAAGGCTGACCATACACCCCGGTGGTAATAAGATGTATCGAGATATGAAGCAGACCTACTACTGGGAAGGGATGAAAAGAGACGTTGGGAAGTTTATATCCAAGTGCATGAATTGCCAGCTAGTTAAAGCCGAGCAAAAGAAGCCTAGTGGGTTGTTACAGCCCTTAGAGATTCCCGAATGGAAATGGGAGCAAGTCTCGATGGATTTCATCGATGGGTTACCAAGGACTAGATCGGGATATGACAGCATTTGGGTAATTGTAGATCGACTGACTAAAAGTGCAAGGTTTATACCAGTCAAATCGACTAGAACGGCAGCTAAGTTAGCAGAATTGTATATGAAGTGGGTAGTGAGATTTCATGGAGTATCTAAAAGCATTGTGAGCGACCGAGACCCGTTGTTCACTAGTGGGTTTTGGAGGAGCTTGCAAGAGGCGCTAGGGTTAGAGTTACATCTCAGTACCGCATATCATCCTCAGACCGACGGTCAGACAGAAAGGGTGAATCGTATTTTAGAAGATCTCTTGAGAGCATGTATATTGGATTTTGGTGGATCATGGGATGACCATTTGCATCTAGTAGAGTTTGCATATAATAATAGTTACCAATCCAGTATCGGTATGGCTCCATTTGAAGCTTTGTATGGAAGACCGTGCAACTCACCATCATGTTGGATAGAGACTGGCGAGAAGTTTACGCTTGGACCAGATGTGGTGAGGGAAACTTGTAACAACCTGTATTTTTTTAATAACCTGTTATAATATAAATCGAGGCAGAATTTAATTATAAAATGTGAATCAAGGGAAACGGGCTATGCCATTGCGTTCGTCTCGGAAAAATACGCGAAATAGAGTCCGAGTTTTCGAAAATCGGAGTCCGTATGACCCAGTTAAGGCCCATTGAAGTTTTCAGAAATTTCCATGTTAAAAACAGATTTGAATTTTAAGTTCAAAAACAGAAATTAGGGCAAACTGGCGTCAGGCGGGAAAACTCCCGCCAAGACCCCCATGTCGACAGGCATGTCGACAGGGGTCTGAGGGTGTCGACTGCCCTGTCGACAGCCCTGTCGACACGGGGTGGCCGGGCAGTTTTGCCTGGCGCACCATTTTTGATCTGGGCTTGGTTGTGTGGCTTAGTTCTGGAGACTTCCGAAATCTGATGGACCTAAACTAACCTAGGGTTAATCCTAGGGCTAAAAACACTTTAATCTTCTATAAATAAGACCCTAATCCTACCCTAAAACCTCATTTATTCATTCTAGTAGCTAAACTATGGCAAATTGATTTCTCAAATGGCCTCCACTTAAAAACCCTAGCCTCCACCCTCTTCAAAAATCATTCCTATGAAGATTTTGATGTTCATACAAGCATTTCTAAGTTGTATGAATGATCATTAGCTTGCATACATCATCAAGTTGCAAGCTTTATTGGCTAAGCTAGAGTTTTTGGAATTTTTGTTAAGAGTTTTCTTATTGGAGCTTTGTTTTGGGTTTTTATATGCTTGCATAAAGGGCTTCTCAATCTTTATTAGTAGATTTGTGTCTTCATAATATTTGTAAGCCCTCTTACCTTCATTTTAGAAACTCTAAAGTTAATATGTGATGCAAGTTGGGATTTATGCAAGTTTATTGAGTTATGCATGTTTATGCAAGTTCACTAAGCCATGATTTGCAAGTTTATTGAGTTATGCATGTTTATGCAAGTTCACTATGCCATGATTTGCAAGTTTATTGAGTTATGCATGTTTATGCAAGTTCACTATGCCATGATTTGCAAGTTTATTGAGTTATGCATGTTTATGCAAGTTCACTAAGCCATGATTTGCAAGTTTATTGAGTTATGCATGTTTATGCAAGTTCACTATGCCATGATTTGCAAGTTTATTGAGTTATACATGTTTATGCAAGTTCACTATGCCATGATTTGCAAGTTTATTGAGTTATGCATGTTTATGCAAGTTCACTAAGCCATGATTTGCAAGTTTATTGAGTTATGCATGTTTATGCAAGTTCACTATGCCATGATTTGCAAGTTTATTGAGTTATGCATGTTTATGCAAGTTCACTATGCCATGATTTGCAAGTTTATTGGGTTATGCATGTTTATGCAAGTTCACTATGCCATGTTATGCATGTTTAATAAGTTATGCATGCTTATGCAAGTTCACAATGACATGTTATGCATGTTTGACAAGTTATGCATGTTTATGCAAGTTCCCTATGCCATGTTAGGCAAGTTTAACATGTTATGCATGTTTATGGTAATATGCAAGTTCACTATGCTAAGTTATGCAAGTCTAACATGTTATGCATGTTTGTTGTGATATGCAAGTTCATCATGTATGTTATGCCAAGTTCCCTCTTCCTATCCTTTATGCGTTATTACGAATATGTAAGCGATAGAATGACGTTGGGGGGTTTGGGTAAACTTAAAATACATGAAAATATAAGATTGGGAATTTACCTATTAAGTTAGGTCTACCCCTTGGGAATTTACCTATTAAGTTAGGTCTACCCAAGTATTTGTTGACTTGTAATTATGTTTTGAAATAAAGTGGACATGACACTTAGAAAACATAAGTGTGGCCAACTCGAGGTTGGGTTGAGTTTGTAGCGTAATTCTACCCGGAACCTACCGGCTTAACTAGTGGCTACAAACAATAGGACCCAATGTGAGAAGTTGGTCATGTGGTGCCAAGACCCGAGGTTAGACCAAGTTGTGGTGTAAATCTACCCGGAACCCACCGGCTTAACTAGGTAACCACAACAAAGTCTAATGTGAGAGGTTAAGGTGCATTAAATTAATTAATGCCTCATGATTAGGGTTAAGTCAGGGTCCACTAATACTTAACCAATTTGGGGATTCGAGGGATTGAAATGGGGTTAAGTTGTGAACTGTCGGTTACACTTAACCAATTTAATCCATTTGGGGATTCGAGGGATTGAAATGGGGTTAAGTTGTGAACTGTCGGTTACACTTAACCAATTTAATCCATTTGGGGGTTCGAGGGATTGAAATGGAGTTAAGTTGTGAACTGTCGGTTACACTTAACCAATTTAATCCATGATTAGTGAAGGGTTAAATCGCACTTAACCCTCTTAGGAAACCCTAGCAACGTGGTCTATTCCAGCAGTAATCCCAGTTTGGTATCATCACAACCCCAGAGGCTAGGCTAGGGCGGGGCACGATTACTGGACTGATGTAAGCGACCAAAGCGATGGCTGAGTGGTACAGCGGTGCAGGTCCAGGCGGGCTACGGACGTGCACGTAGTCCGGTATTGGACAAACTCGAGGCACGGGTACCAGTAGGTTTAGACTGTGCATTATTGCTTCAGTGTCTGGGGTTGACACCCGAGGGCTTGATACACCCGAAGGTGGACCCAGCACAGTCTGACTACATCCATATGTGGGCCGTATGGACACCAACACTTGACGTGTTAGGCTTATAGGGAGCCGATCGACTAGACCGTTTGGTTGGACCTTATATTAAGGTCACTCCATGTTATTGGGTCAAAGCTTGGGCCAAGGGATCAATACCTGTTATGTTGGTTTGCTAGTACACCGTGGTGCAAAACTTAACCTTGTTTATGCGATGACACCTCTATCTATCTTGTAGTTAATTTATCATGCCAGTATGTTGTTATCTATGATCATCTCAGTTTCCATCATGCTGTTAACTTTATTAGTTTATAGACTGATCGTAGCAGGGCTTACCAGTCTTTATGACTGACTCGTTTTCTTTTCGCTTCTTTTCTTCCGTTTCCCCCCCCAGGTTCTCAGGGTGGGAACATTGGTGCTTAGCTTGGATCGCTTAGCTTGCTTGCTGGATTAGCTCATGTACGTTTGGATATTGAGCCTGCTATGGTTTATCACTCTTATTTGGGGATAGTACTTATGTATTTCAGTTTATCAGATGATGTTTTTATCTAGACTTGTAATTTTGGGAAATTGACATTTTGATGTACCAGACTTGTGTTTTGAAATGGTTTAAAAATCTTCCGCTGTTTTATCTACTTACTCTGTTTATTTACATATATATATGTCATGTCCTGCCTTGTTATATCATTATGCATGTTTACCTTGTTTTAAAACGCCCCACCAAAGTCAGAGTTGCTTGCAAGAGCCACCCTGGCGGAGGTGGGGTGTTACATTTGGTATCAGAGCCAGGTTTACGAGAAGGGATAAAAAGGTTTTTAAAACTTTTGAAAAACTATTTTCAAAACCAAGTATAAAGTATTTTCCAAAGAAAAGTCTAGTTATTTTTAAAGGCTATTCCCCAAAAGCCATTAGCACTATCCTTTGACCCCTCGTTTGAACTCTTTTCTTTTCGTTTCCAGCATGTCTGATAATCTCATCTTGCCCGAAGGAGTAACAATACCCGATTGGTTTCGTCGGTACTTGGAAGTCACGGCACCGGTCCCGGGTGTCTCTAATGTTGTCTTTCCAGTCAAGGCCGCTGTTCCTCCTCCTCCTTCCGTAGCTGATGTTCCTCTTCTCCCTCAGCCTCCACAAGCGGATTTTGCGGAAACTTGTAAGAACTTTAAGATGATGGGTGGCAAGAATTTTAGTGGAACAGAGACTTTTGTAGAGGCACGGAATTGGTTGAAAGAGACCGAAGATCTTTTAGCCACCTTTGATATAGGTGACCGCAGGAAGGTTTTATTAGCAGTATGGTTGCTAAAGGAAGAAGCTGCATGTTGGTGGGTTGTCACCACCGCTACTAGGCCAATTGAGACTTGGGATGACTTTAGAGGAAGGTTTGGACTGAGGTTCTTATCACTGAAGCAAGGGGACATGACTATTAGGGAATACATAGATAAGTTTAATCAACTGGCTCGGGTCGATTTAGACTTGGTTAATACAGCTCAGAAGAAGGCCCTACACTTTGCTCTAGGATTAAACGAGCCATTACATGGTTTGGCCATGTCTCATATACCCTTGGGGGCGACTTTCGAGAATTTGGTGAATATGGCCCTACTTCAAGAAGAAGATAACAATGACAAGAAAGAGGTCAAGGCGAATGAGTCTCAAGGCAAGAGGGTAAATTCCGGGAAACGAGGCAAGAATAACAACAACCGCAAGGACAAGCCAAGAGAGAATAGGAAATGCAACTTCTGTGGTAAAGTTGGACATATATCCAGGGAATGTAGGAAGAAGAAGAGAAAGCGGGGTGAGTGCTTTCATTGTGGTGAGTTTGGACATCTCAGCAAGGATTGCCCGAGGAAACAAGGGCAAGGTCAGACTCAGTGTGCAGGACTATCTGGAGGGCGAGTTCATCCCCTCAACACCGTTCTTCCAGCTCATGATAGAGGTAGTGTTTCTGTTGAAAGTCTTGTTTACATTTTCTGATTTTCCCTGTTCGTACTTTGTTTGATTCTGGCACATCGCATAGTTTTATTTCATCTGATCTAGTTGAAAGTTTGCACCTAAGTACTAGTCTAGTTGATGATCCCGTATGTGTTTCAAATCCAATTGGGGGTTCTGCCCGTTTGTCTGTGGTCTGAGTGGATTTGAAAATTTCTATCTTGAGTATAGAATTCTCGTGGGATGTTTATATTCTCGGTTTCAGGGGATATGGGTTGGTTTTGGGCATGGAATGGTTGTCCTGTTTTGGAGCCATTCTTGGTTTTTGTATATAGGGTTGTGAGGCTCATGACTCGCCTCGGTAATACCCTAGAAATTTCTAGCAACCCTATGGGTCCCGTCATGTTATGTTATCTTGAATCCCTCAACTCGTCTATCGATAGTTTGCAATCTGTGAGGGTGGTCCGAGAATATCCTGATATCTTGGGGGAAGTAAAGGGGTTACCCCTAGACGTGGGATAGATTTCCGCATTATCTGGTTGGTAATACCAAGCCAGTTTCGTGGCCGGTTAGGCACATGACCTCACGAGATGAGAGTTAAGAAAGCAAGTCAAGGAGTTGCTTGAGAAGAACTTCCTGAGACGAAGCATTTTCGAGTAGGGTGCTCCAGTAGTATTCGTTACTAATGTGGACAGTTTGCTTCTCTTATGTGTTGATTATCGTGAGAAGAATAGACAACCGTTACCAAGGATCGATGATTTGTTTGATCAGCTTGTAGGAGCATCTGTTTTCTTTTGATCTAGCTACCGGATTCCATCAGCTTAGGATGGCTGAGGATGGAATTGACAAGACTGCGTTTAGGACTCTAGATGGATTTTTAGAATGGCTAGTCATGCTATTTGGTTTGACTAATGCACCCGCATATTACGTGAACTTGATGGGTAGGGTGTTTAGGGAGTCCTTGAACAAGTTTGTCGTGGTCGTCGTAGACGATATTTTGATCTCCTTAAAAGAACGAGGAAGAGCATGCTAGACATCTCAAGGAGGTGATGGATACGCTTAGAGCCACCAGTTGAAGGTCAAGTTCTCCAAATGTCACTTTGGAGGAAAGAAGTTGGATTTCTTGGGCACATAGTTCCTAAGTAAGGCTTAGCGGTGGATTCCGCTAAAGTGGTTGCGGTTTAAGACCGGAAAACTCTGAGGAGGGCAATTGAAGTAAGAAGCTTTCTCCGTTTGGCTAGTTAGTTAGCATTCCCTGAGCTTAGACTTACTCTTCTGGATCAAGAAGGGGGTTTCACAGGAAGAAGACCCGCAGTTAGTCAAGAACATGGACCAGTTGATTCGAGGCGAGATGTTAAGTCACCTCGCTAGATATATTATAGATGACAAGGGATGACTAAGGCGCGATGAGAGATTATGTGTTCCTCGAGTGGAAGACTTGGTAAAGAAGGTTCTTGAAGATGCGCATCACTCGAGGAGGTGGCCGAGTTGGTCTCAGGATGCATGTTGTGCCACCAGGTTAAGGCCAAGTCATAGAAGCCCGGCGGGCCATTACCTCCATTGGAGGTTCCGCAAGGGAAGTGTGAAAACATCTCGATAGATTATGTGGATGGACTACCTAGATCAAAGAAAGGGAATACGGGTATGTGGGTCATAATAGGTAGACTCACGAAGAGTGCTCATTTCAGTCCGGTGAAGAGCGAGAGGACTGCATCATGGTTAGCAACGGTTTACCCTCAAGAAGTTGGCCAGTTTTGAAATAGCCTACAGGAAGCCATGGGTAGGCAACTGAATCTAGGTATGGCCTATCACTCATAGGCGGATGGTTCATTTCGATTAAGCATGAGTTATAGAAAATCACGTTTATAAGGGCAATTGGCAACGTGGATTGGTATTTTCAAGAAAAGTTCTGCTGTGTGGAATACTTTATAGTAAGTAGACGAGATCCAGGATTCACTAGTGAATTTTGGATAGCTTGCATGAAATCATGAGGTTACAGTTATGTTTAAGCCAAGTATACAGAAAGAAGAATAAGTGGAAAAGGAAGACGAGAGGCGATAATGAAATGAGTTCCAACTCGAATTTGGGAAATAGGAGTTAGGAAGCCAAGAAATCATGAAGTAAAAGACAGTCAAAGCACAGTGGAGTTAAGCTCAAGGAAACGTGACTAAGAAGAGTGAAGACTAGATACGCGCATCATATCTCTTTTTAAGAGTGCATCCTTGATCCTTGTTTTCCTGTGGAGCTTGCTTGCAAGTTATCTTTTGTATATATCCTCTCGGTCCCATTCTCGATCTTATTTCTGTTGTAAACTCCATAAGGGGGTTATGACTCATCGGTTAGTACTATATGTCAGAGTTTGAATGGATTTCTTGTAATCCAAAAAGGAGTTTATCTTGCTTATCTTCTAAGATCTCTTTTTAGCATATCTCTCTGTCCATGATTATCTAGTTTATCTAGTTTATCGTGTTTATCTTGTCATGAGAACCTTAGGTAGAAACCCTTTGGATGAAACATGTATTTGAAACATGTTATGCTTGATGTTTGCAAGTGGTTGCAAGTGTTTGCAAGTGGTTACTCGTGGATGCATTATACACATTAGGCACTAGATCGGCTCACACACTCTTCATGTTGCATATGCATGAGTGTTTATACTTATTCATGATTGGAACTTGTTGTGCCACCACATGGATGTTGCATATGGATGAATGTTATGTGCACTCATATAGATACTATGAATTATGTTAGGAATTTGCATACATATGGATTCATTTCACTGACATACATATGCATTAAGGAGGTTTACTGTATCAGTAACCGCCTGATTTTTGCATTAGGTAAGTACATATACACACACTTTTGCATATGTTCATACCACATTTAGAATCCTTTAAGGACAATGATTGCTCGTGGATGATGTTTTGAGTAGATGGATGTTGGATGGTAGGATATGTTCTTCCTGACTTGAAGATTTCGGGGACGAAATCCTTTAAGGAGGGGAGAATGTAACAACCTGTATTTTTTTAATAACCTGTTATAATATAAATCGAGGCAGAATTTAATTATAAAATGTGAATCAAGGGAAACGGGCTATGCCATTGCGTTCACCTCGGAAAAATACGCGAAATAGTGTCCGAGTTTTCGAAAATCGGAGTCTGTATGACCCAGTTAAGGCCCATTGAAGTTTTCAGAAATTTCCATGTTAAAAACAGATTTGAATTTTAAGTTCAAAAACAGAAATTAGGGCAAACTGGCGTCAGGCGGGAAAACTCCCGCCAAGACCCCCATGTCGACAGGCATGTCGACAGGGGTCTGAGGGTGTCGACTGCCCTGTCGACAGCCCTGTCGACACGGGGTGGCCGGGCAGTTTTGCCTGGCGCACCATTTTTGATCTGGGCTTGGTTGTGTGGCTTAGTTCTGGAGACTTCCGAAATCTGATGGACCTAAACTAACCTAGGGTTAATCCTAGGGCTAAAAACACTTTAATCTTCTATAAATAAGACCCTAATCCTACCCTAAAACCTCATTTATTCATTCTAGTAGCTAAACTATGGCAAATTGATTTCTCAAATGGCCTCCACTTAAAAACCCTAGCCTCCACCCTCTTCAAAAATCATTCCTATGAAGATTTTGATGTTCATACAAGCATTTCTAAGTTGTATGAATGATCATTAGCTTGCATACATCATCAAGTTGCAAGCTTTATTGGCTAAGCTAGAGTTTTTGGAATTTTTGTTAAGAGTTTTCTTATTGGAGCTTTGTTTTGGGTTTTTATATGCTTGCATAAAGGGCTTCTCAATCTTTATTAGTAGATTTGTGTCTTCATAATATTTGTAAGCCCTCTTACCTTCATTTTAGAAACTCTAAAGTTAATATGTGATGCAAGTTGGGATTTATGCAAGTTTATTGAGTTATGCATGTTTATGCAAGTTCACTAAGCCATGATTTGCAAGTTTATTGAGTTATGCATGTTTATGCAAGTTCACTATGTCATGATTTGCAAGTTTATTGAGTTATGCATGTTTATGCAAGTTCACTATGCCATGATTTGCAAGTTTATTGAGTTATGCATGTTTATGCAAGTTCACTAAGCCATGATTTGCAAGTTTATTGAGTTATGCATGTTTATGCAAGTTCACTATGCCATGATTTGCAAGTTTATTGAGTTATGCATGTTTATGCAAGTTCACTAAGCCATGATTTGCAAGTTTATTGAGTTATGCATGTTTATGCAAGTTCACTATGCCATGATTTGCAAGTTTATTGAGTTATGCATGTTTATGCAAGTTCACTATGCCATGATTTGCAAGTTTATTGAGTTATGCATGTTTATGCAAGTTCACTATGCCATGATTTGCAAGTTTATTGGGTTATGCATGTTTATGCAAGTTCACTATGCCATGTTATGCATGTTTAATAAGTTATGCATGCTTATGCAAGTTCACAATGACATGTTATGCATGTTTGACAAGTTATGCATGTTTATGCAAGTTCCCTATGCCATGTTAGGCAAGTTTAACATGTTATGCATGTTTATGGTAATATGCAAGTTCACTATGCTAAGTTATGCAAGTCTAACATGTTATGCATGTTTGTTGTGATATGCAAGTTCATCATGTATGTTATGCCAAGTTCCCTCTTCCTATCCTTTATGTGTTATTACGAATATGTAAGCGATAGAATGACGTTGGGGGGTTTGGGTAAACTTAAAATACATGAAAATATAAGATTGGGAATTTACCTATTAAGTTAGGTCTACCCCTTGGGAATTTACCTATTAAGTTAGGTCTACCCAAGTATTTGTTGACTTGTAATTATGTTTTGAAATAAAGTGGACATGACACTTAGAAAACATAAGTGTGGCCAACTCGAGGTTGGGTTGAGTTTGTAGCGTAATTCTACCCGGAACCTACCGGCTTAACTAGTGGCTACAAACAATAGGACCCAATGTGAGAAGTTGGTCATGTGGTGCCAAGACCCGAGGTTAGACCAAGTTGTGGTGTAAATCTACCCGGAACCCACCGGCTTAACTAGGTAACCACAACAAAGTCTAATGTGAGAGGTTAAGGTGCATTAAATTAATTAATGCCTCATGATTAGGGTTAAGTCAGGGTCCACTAATACTTAACCAATTTGGGGATTCGAGGGATTGAAATGGGGTTAAGTTGTGAACTGTCGGTTACACTTAACCAATTTAATCCATTTGGGGATTCGAGGGATTGAAATGGGGTTAAGTTGTGAACTGTCGGTTACACTTAACCAATTTAATCCATTTGGGGGTTCGAGGGATTGAAATGGGGTTAAGTTGTGAACTGTCGGTTACACTTAACCAATTTAATCCATGATAAGTGAAGGGTTAAATCGCACTTAACCCTCTTAGGAAACCCTAGCAACGTGGTCTGTTCCAGCAGTAATCCCAGTTTGGTATCATCACAACCCCAGAGGCTAGGCTAGGGCGGGGCACGATTACTGGACTGATGTAAGCGACCAAAGCGATGGCTGAGTGGTACAGCGGTGCGGGTCCAGGCGGGCTACGGACGTGCACGTAGTCCGGTATTGGACAAACTCGAGGCACGGGTACCAGTAGGTTTAGACTGTGCATTATTGCTTCAGTGTCTGGGGTTGACACCCGAGGGCTTGATACACCCGAAGGTGGACCCAGCACAGTCTGACTACATCCATATGTGGGCCGTATGGACATCAACACTTGACGTGTTAGGCTTATAGGGACCCGATCGACTAGACCGTTTGGTTGGACCTTATATTAAGGTCACTTCATGTTATTGGGTCAAAGCTTGGGCCAAGGGATCAATACCTGTTATGTTGGTTTGCTAGTACACCGTGGTGCAAAACTTAACCTTGTTTATGCGATGACACCTCTATCTATCTTGTAGTTAATTTATCATGCCAGTATGTTGTTATCTATGATCATCTCAGTTTCCATCATGCTGTTAACTTTATTAGTTTATAGACTGATCGTAGTAGGGCTTACCAGTCTTTATGACTGACCCGTTTTCTTTTCGCTTCTTTTCTTCCGTTTCCCCCCCAGGTTCTCAGGGTGGGAACATTGGTGCTTAGCTTGGATCGCTTAGCTTGCTTGCTGGATTAGCTCATGTACGTTTGGATATTGAGCCCGCTATGGTTTATCACTCTTATTTGGGGATAGTACTTATGTATTTCAGTTTATCAGATGATGTTTTATCTAGACTTGTAATTTTGGGAAATTGACATTTTGATGTACCAGACTTGTGTTTTGAAATGGTTTAAAAATCTTCCGCTGTTTTATCTACTTACTCTGTTTATTTACATATATATATATATGTCATGTCCTGCCTTGTTATATCATTATGCATGTTTACCTTGTTTTAAAACGCCCCACCAAAGTCAGAGTTGCTTGCAAGAGCCACCCTGGCGGAGGTGGGGTGTTACAAAACTTCGGATAAAATCAAGACCATTCAACAACGAATGAAGGCTGCCCAAGATAGGCAGAAAAGTTATGCTGATAAGAGAAGAAGAGACTTAAAATTCTTCGTGGGTGACTTGGTGTTTGTCAAGATTTCTCCGTTGAAGAGCGTAATACGATTTGGCAGGAGAGGCAAATTAGCACCAAGATTTGTTGGTCCATTCCCTGTTCTTGAACTAGTCGGGAATTTGGCATATAGAATTGACTTACCGGAGAAGATGGCGGGAGTTCACAACGTATTTCATGTTTCCCAACTAAGGAAGTTCGTTCACGACTCAAATATGACTATTTCACCTGATCAGTTAGAGGACTTCGAAGTAGAACCCGAGGCGGTTGGGAACCGCAAGCCGGCCCGTATTGTCGCGCACGACATGAAGCAACTTCGAAGGAAGGCGGTGAAGCTAGTCAAGGTACAGTGGAGCGAGGACGAGAATGATTGTACTTGGGAAACAGAGGAGGACATAAGGAAGAAGTATCCAGAACTCTTTGTCTGGTAAGATTTTATTAGCGATTTAGTTTTCCGCATGCTAGGATAGACTTGTTTGCTTGCTTTGCATGTTTGATTGTTGTATGTGGTTGTTAGGCATGCGGGATCCTGTGTATGTTTTGGGTTAAGGAATTTCGGGGACGAAATTTCTTAAGGGGGGAAGAGTGTAACGACCCGCATTCTACGCATCATAGGATCGTAGGATATTTATTTCTTTCACATACGAAGTCGTATGGTCATGTAACATTGGGAGACGACTATTGTGGTCATTTCCCATGTTCATGATTTTTCCCGATTTTTAAATGACCATTTTACCCCTAGTTGGCACTGTTTTGGCCATAACTTTTGACTGGAAATGAATTTTGACCTGAAACCACTTCCATTGGCTTCGGATGATGGTTTCTCTTTCCGTAGAGTGGTCACATTAGCCAAACGGACTTACCGTTTGGGATATATGGCTGAAACAAGTTTCAGATGGAGAAAAACAGCTTAATTGGGCTTAACCGGGTGATTAACAGCTAAGCCCAAGGGGAATTTCGGGTTCAGGGGTATGTAGGGGCTGATTAGGGTTAGAAAACATTTCTTTAGACATTTTCCAGCCGCCACTTTCATTCCTCTTGACCTAGCCATGGCCTCCACTCTCTAAATCTCTCTAAAACACCCAAAAATCACTTTCTAATTGAAGATTAGGCTTAGCAAACATCAAATCAAGGAGTATTAGCACGAGAACCGAGGTAGAGCCGCTGTGTAAGATTGGGAACAACACCAAATCAGAGAATATTTCAGTTTTGGGATTTTAGTTGTGGCCAAGGTGAGTGATAGCATCGTTTTGACACTAATTACAGTTAATTAAGGGTAATTAGTGAAAATTAGCGAATTTATATACCAATAAATTCTGGAAAAATGTTTAGAAATTTTTTAAATAATATTTCATGCCTCTGTTATAAAATTTAGACGATTTGGTTAAGTTTTACTAAGTATGTGCTTAAACATGATTAAGAGGGACTATGGGAAAATATGAAGTTTTAGTCACTTTTTGATCCCTTTTGATTCATTTGAATTGTTGTTTGCTGTTTGTGGTTGCTATTACATGTTGCTATGACTCTATGGTATGTTTTATGATTGATTAGAATAGTTAAATTGCTCGAAAACGTCGTCGAATGGCGTAGAAAGCTCGCTGGAAAGTTGCAGAAATGTGCAGGCTCCTAACCGGATCGGATCGGATGGGGGGCTCGGATCGGAAATGTGAACTGGGCAAGAAACCCGACCCGAACTGGAGTTTGGCACATAAAAGACTTGGCAAAAAGGAAGGCTGTTTACTTAGAGTTGGAGTGGACAAGGGGATCGGATCGGAGTAAGCTAGGGAGCGGAGCGGATCGGACTGAAGTAAAGCGAAGTGATCGGATCGGATCGGAGTAGATGGGAACGAGGGAGCTGATCGGAGAAGGAGCATGAGCTGGAAGGAGGATAGCAACCCGACCCGACCCGGAGGAGGACACCGACCCGACCCGGAGGAGGACACCGACCCGACCCGGAGGAGGACACCGACCCGACCCGGAGTGATGTACCCGAACCGAACCGACGAGGGCAATGACTACCGAACCGAACCGAGTTCTAGGACTGTTACTGCGCGACAACTCTTCTGAAGACCCACTCCAATTCGACCAAACCCGAGATGCAAAGGAAGTCCAAACGAGAAGTTAGAGCTTAAGATTCAGGTGGGAATCAACGAGTTCACTTCATGGTTGGGCTTTGCTGCGGGACGCGTGCCAAGGAGTTATCGACACCTATAGCTTTGGACCACTATGGTAGGAGGTACGAAGGCGGATTCAGGGCCATTATGGCATCGGTAGAGCCAAGGGCTATGACCAATGAAGTGAGTCATTGAAATGTTTGGTCATGACTCTAAGTGTTTGGCTTGGTCACAGCAGGGAGTCTACAAGTCGGGATCCGTCGTTACCTCAGTTTGTCTAGTGTTCCAAAGTGGTAGATATCGTACGCTTTACGCACTGAGTGAGAGATGTGAGGATGGTTGCTATGGATGATTTGCTTGCTCTCATTTTGACATGCACACCCCACCCCCGTATTCTTACACTGTTTATTCTGGCACCTTGGAGTATTGTACGGTATGTGGTACTAACTCTTTGGTTGCAGGTCCAGGTTCAGGTATGGTTTAGTATACCTGTTATTATTCTGTTTAGATGTTTATCGCTCATACCAGGCTTTATGTCTGACCCAGAGTTTTATGTTTCCTCTTATTACTCTGGGTGCTCACACGAGCAGACTAGAGACAGGTTAGCTGGTGATGCACGGGTAGATGATCCGGAGACGAGCAGGAGGCTTCCACGTAATATACATATATAGTATCCTCCCTGTGTTGTTGAAGATCACTGCTTGGGCATTGGTGGTGTATCTTCTATTTTGGCTTTCTGTTGTTCAGAGACAGTAGATTTTGAGAAGTTGTAATAAGCTGTATTTGGTTTTCCGCTGCTTTGAGATTGATGTTGGTTTTAGTTATCAGCTTATGCACTGTCTCGTCTGTTTTATGTCAAGTACATTATTATTATATTTTATTCCATGCGCTGTGAGACATTCTACAGGTTCTTTGATTAGTTCATTCCCTTCTTTCCTTTCTTATGACGACCGTCTTGTGCTAGTCGGGCATGTGTACAGCGCACTTTTGGAGGAAATGCAGGCTGGTGCGAGGCGGGCCGTCACATCTATAAAGACCTGAACTACTTGACTGGCCGTACAAATTTGGGCACGCAAGAGTTTAGGGAAAAACAAAACAAAATAAACTCTGGGTCAGTCATGGGACTGGTGTGAGTAAACTCAAATCATTTGGCTTAACTCTTCAAAACCCTTTTCAAAAAGAAAGATAATCGTAAGACCGATCCATACATAAACATGGACGGTTTTTACCTTACGATAACCCAAAACAGTTTTGGAAATCAATACTTCTCTGATATTATAATAATGTCTAATCACAAGTAAATAACAATCTAGCAGAACACTTGCATCTCACGTTCCACATATATAGTATACAAACAAAACCGCGGGCGCTTATTGGAGATTGGATTCCAACTATGACAAGGTATGGGACCACCTGCCGATAGTGTATCTCTAGAGGCGAATACACTAGGTTCAACAAGAACATCTTGCAACCCGGCCCACACTTGACCGACCACTCATTTCGCTTGAGTATATCGAATGTATATCACCAATGGTTGGGAGCTACCCACTGTTCCCCGAAAAGGGACAGCATCGATAATAGATAAAAGAATGAAATGGATTTTATCTAGATAGGTGATATACAACCTAATGGGAGCGACCCACCTAGCCATGCTACCTGCCCGATTTCAGTCATTTCCCGGTTAATGAGGCTTGAGGTCATAATGTATCTTTTGGAACACCTGACCACCATTCACTTCGAATGCCTCATCGTCATACCCGCCAAATCACAAATTGATTTCCCCAAAAATACCATGGATATAAAGCTAAGAGAAACGAATTCCTCCGCCACCAAGGTAAGTACGTTTGAAGATATCAACTTACACGATCTGTTAGATATATTTTGTCAGACATTCGTCCATTCACGTTTGTCCTGGGACTGGACAAACCGAAGGCACTATTCTGTAAACAGGACAGCCCTTGCATAACTCCGTCTTCAATTATTTTCATCATATTTGATTGCAATGCTAACGTCCATACAAAGTGGTTTTTAGATAATGAATCTGAACCCGGTCTCTCCGTATTGACAACGGAAAAATGGTCAAAAACTTCGATAGTCGGTGATTTAACTATCAAAGTGAAATAGGTGTACAACCAACGATCTTATTTCCAGATAGAAATTTGATCGATCAATCATCAACCAACACTTATCTCTTTTAATTAAACTAATCATTTATTTATTCATTTCCCATTTCTATATATTCAACATTTCTTATTTTCTAAATTTAGGAAATATACGTCATTAATCATTGGAAAACATTTCCATCTCTGTTTCACGTATCACTGTCATTCCAGTATTCTTTCTCATCAACATTTCATTTTCTATGATTAGAAAATATCTCTGATTATATTTGGAAAATGTTTCCAAAATTTATTCATTTGATTTAAACAGATGTTTAAATAAAACATCACTAAGCCAATTTAAACTATTACACTAATTAACTAAATTCACTTAATCAACCTTCACTATCGAACCTTAACCATTTCTTAGTTAAAGACGGAGTCAATCAAGTTGGGGTATAACTACCTCTCAGACCTTAACTGAACAACATTTCTAACTTCGAAATAGACAAGGTTCACCTTTCAAATCTTTAACAAACTTCCTTGCGAAACTCTCGGATTATATTTACGAATCCACTTCTTATTTGAAAAACATTTATTTTAACTATAGCGTTATAATCCCTACTTCTGAAATATCTAACTTCAAAGTATAACTTTTATTCCTTAATTTAATTAAATAACTAAACCACTAATTTATTAATAAATAAGTAAATCTTGATAAAAAAATAGAAACTAAATATTACATTCCTGAATTCGATATAATCAAATTCAATGTATAATTCTCTTTTTCGAATAATCTCTATTCAGTAACTCCTTTTCGAATAAACTATATTCGATAACCCTTTCTTTGAATAACTATATTCGATAACTCCTTCTTCGTGTAACTATATTCGATAATCTCTCTTTGAATGATTTACATTTGATTAACTCTCTTCGAATGATTTACATTCGATTAATCTCCTTTCGAATAAACTATATTCGATTAACTCCTTTAATTTTATTCGAATAAACTATTTCGAATAACTCCTTTGGATTAGCTCAATTGGATTAACTCGGTTTGATTAACTCATTTTGACTAACTCAACTCGATTAACTCAACTTGACTAACTCAATTCGATTAACTCAACTTGACTAACTCAACTCGATTAACTCAACTTGACTAACTTAACTTGATTAACTCAACTTGACTAACTTAACTTGATTAACTTACTTATTTAACTCAACTTATTTAACTCCTGTCGAATAACTAATATTCGAATAACTTAAATTCGAATAACTATGTCTGTTTTAACTTTATTTCGAATGGCTAATATTCAGTTTAACTCCATTCGCTTGACTCTAGATCGCAGCGATCACAATGGTTACGCCTGATTCCCTCAGGAAACGTCTGACCGCCGTAGGCTATCTGCAGTCCTGCGAATTACGCTAGAAATCGTACGAAATGGCAACTCATCCTGAATAACTATGTTTGACTAACTCTATCTCAAATAACTAAATTCGATCAACTCTAATTGAATAAATAATATTTAATTAATCCTAATTCGATTAACTATGTTCAATTTACTTTATCTGGTTAACTCTTATTGGTTAACACTAATCGACTAACTCTTATTCAACTAAATTATATTTGATAACTCTATTTGATTACAAATACTTCCTTTTCTATTTGTCTATATTTATTTCATATAACGTTTCCTTTATATAATCCTATTTATTTCAGAAATAAATATTTCCTTTTAACTCCATCTATTTATCAAATAATTCTTTTTATTTTATCTTTATTTATTTTCTAAATAAATAATTCTTTTTCAGTTCTATTTGTAAATGGTTTCCTTTTATATTTATTCTATTTATTATCTAAATAAATAATCCTTTTATACTTCTATTTATTTCTTAAATAAATATCCCATTTCAATTCTATTTGTAAATAGTTTACAAATATTTCTTTTTCAATTCTATTTGTAAATGTTTTACAAATATTTCCCTTTAATTTTATCTATTTGATTAACAAATAAATATTTTTTTGATCTATTTATTTTCTAAATAAATATTTTCTTTTATAAAATCTTTTGATTTCATAAATATTTCTTTTTCAATATAACATTGAAAATTTCCTTTTTAACATTCCAGTATTCCTTATGGTATTTAATGCACCATATAAAAATGATCGATATCATTCCAACATACAAAATCAACAACATATTTCGTATCACATCATATAACACAATATATGAAAAACAGTAAAATAAATGTTAAGGAACCCAGTTGGGTCCCTCCGACTGGTTTCCCTGCATCCACAGATGTTAATCACATGAATAACACGAATATGAAATATTCTGATAACAGAATCAATATTTGATTAACGATTTATATCTATATCGTTATCTATATTTTCAACCAATTTACTAGCAGTTCAACCAAACAGCCAACATACAACAAACAACCATCATTTATAGATTCTAAAAATATTTTATAAAAATATAAATTGAGTAGAGTTAGTGAGATTACTCACCTTGGGCGATCATCATTAATAACGATTACCATCGCTCGATTTGATTCAGACGGACAATTTATTTTTCTATAAATTGTAACGTGGTTCGATCCACTCCTAGTCAGTTCCAGCGTGTAGTGCTCGTCCATACGATCCCAACGGATCTGACCATTTATGAGCGAGATATATCATTCACAAGTTTATACATTATTTAATTAAAATTAAAACTAAATTCCTAATTAAACTCATTGGGCCTTTACCATATTATATCCTGCCCACTCCTCCCAAAACACTCACCCGCATCCAAACTCCTCTTCTCCTTCCAGAACACGATCCCGTCACCTGCTCCACAAACACAAGGCCATTATCGAGACTTCCAACCTCCCACTGTTGCTCCAATTCTTAACCGAACTTGAAACCGCGATTACCAACTTCCGTCTCTTCGAATCCTCTACACTTCCATCTCCTTGAACCCTCACTCGCACGTACTCTGCTGACCGTGACTCCCTGCCATCCTCAGAGAACGAGCGACCCTTTAAGAACCAAAATCCACGAAAATTGCTTCTATAGAAGCGCCTCGACCTCGTGAGTAACTCGCAACCCTCCCTATTCCTCCTCGTCACCTCTATTTCACGGAAACCGTAGCCCTAGGTCGGCTGTCGATATTTGGGCTTCAGCAAATTAGCATCGCACTGATCGAAATGCAAATCAACACGAAGCCCTCCTCTTCACAAGCCCGAATATATATATATATATATATATATATATATATATATATAATGTAAATTACTGATTTTTCTTTGAATTTATATTAATTTTTTTTGAAAGAGGAATTTCACGGTTTGGAGAAACAACAGAGGCGGCGCAAGTTTTGATTGTTTGAAAAAGTAGTTTAGGGTTAGAAAATGTTAGGCTATTTATAGGTAGGTTATATTATTTTTTTATTCGATTATTCTATTTTATTTTAAGCAATCGTTGTTTGTATTCGTCCTCTAAAATTCCTGTGACTACATACGATACCCAAAAATCACGAAAATGGACATGAAGCTACAGTTCGATATTACGGACCCAACGAAACTGGTTTCATCGAATTCGGACCCCGTTTGCTCACACAGCGTATTTTTAACCCTAAAAATATCGATTGTATTTCACATTAAAATCCTGTACGGCCACATACTGACTTCAAAAATCACGAAAATTGACATCTAACAATAATTTAACATTGCGGATCCAATAAAATTAGTTTCGTCGAATTCTGAGGTCGTTTGCAAAACTGGTATTTTTAAAGCTCTAAATAACCCTTTTAAATATATAAATATATTTAAAAACAATTAAATTAGATATTTAAAAATAAATATTATCGTATATATTCACAATAGAATACCATACAACTCCAATTGGATTTATAACTCGATATTTCAAAATTTCCACTTATATCGACATTCAATTTATATATAGAATCCTTTTATAATATAAATAAATATTTAAAATTTTCAAAAGAATTCCATAGCGACTTTTCTAAAATTTGATTTGGAGATAACTCAAAATCTACATGACGAAATCTCGATTTTTCTCTTCCACTATAAAAATATACTTCACCAGCTCCGAACGTTTCTTGTTTCACGGAAATCCGATTTAAAATGGACCCTGTACATTCAGTTGAAGTTTAAAACGCCAAATAGCGAACTGCCGCATCATTTCGAGCTCGATTATAATTATATTATAATTATTTGTTCAAACTGCCATTCAAATAATATATTCGTTATTCTAATTCAATTCTAAACTGAATTAAATATCACAGATGCTCCAATTCACACTATTTTGTGAATTCCACTATTTCTGAAATTAAATATATTATTATATTATTTATATTAACTAAATATTCACTATAATTTAATTCAACGACCATTTCAATCTCTCAATCCCTATTTATATAATTAAATTAATTAATTATTATACGGTAAAATACGGGTTGTTACATTCTTCCCCCCTTAAAATAATTTCGTCCTCAAAATTGCTAAGGTAGAGAACAAATCCTATTGACTAGTACAAATTTATTTGTTTACTTATCAACTTCAATTTCAACTGAACCAATTTAATTTTAATTAAATATTTATTTATTTCTTACTAACGAAAATTTTCAAAAATCCTAAAAAATTTCTAACACCCGAAAATTTCGAAAAATTTCGCCAGCACATCCCTTGTATCGGTCAATAGTTCAAACCCTAACTCGCCTCTCTAGGCCTTTTCCTTTCAAAAAGAAAATCAAAAAGCCAAGCGGCTTGCCAAATCGGCCCATAAATCACCAAATCCATAAAAATAAACGTGTACCTTTTTGTTGGGCATATCATTAAATCCTTTCATTCTGCTGCCAATTCAGCATATACCAAAGTCATCCCAATCAATCTCCAATCATCTGTTCTCAATTCCAATCATCCTATTTTCAAACCAAATCTCATTCTAAATCTCAAATTCCATTACCAATTTCAACTCCTACTTACTTGTCCAATATACTTAAACAAATTCATAACTCACAAATCCAACTTTACTCGATATCGATTTATTTCAATTCAATTTCCCCTTACTGGTTTTAATTCAATTCCAGATTGCATTCTCAAATTTCTATTTGATTTCCATTTCGGGTTTTAATTCAATTTCAATTTTCTTTCGCCAATTTTCTCTAAATTTGTTTTAATTCAAACAGCCTCTTTTTGGTAGTTTTTAAGTAGCTTAGCTTTTCTAAAACCAAATACCCCTTTTCGGATTTCAAACAACTTGCTTTTCTCAAAACAATTCAAAAACCAAAATCTTTGGTAGTAATCCGTCACTTAGAACTCGAAAATGAACACTAATGATGTCGCAATTCATCATCAGGGTTATTTCCCAGCCATCGAAGTGAGTTCAATACTAAATCACTTTCAAAACCATTCTAAACACTTCCATTTTGAAATTCATTTTCAAAATACTATTCCCAATGCTTGTAAAACAAATTTTTAAAATCTCCCAGGATCTTAAAATTATCATATATTCAATTCAAATCCATTTATAACCACTTTTCACATTTTTGAAATTTTAATTCAAATTCAGATTTAATTTATCTGATTTCATATATTACACTTATATGAATTCTGATTGACTATTTATATAACCATTCCAATCTATAATCTTATTCGCTTATAATCACAACCAACTCATCCAATATACTATAATATTTCCAATATATATATTCTTTATATCGAAATATACTTGGGTAAAATTATCTCGTTTACCCTCTTTACAAAACATACCGTGTCGGTTTACCGTATTTAAGTGTTTGGTAATCCCTATCGATACAATGGATCAAACAGATCGACCAGAATTCACAAACAACTCAACCAATAAATCTCCACAATATAAAACAATTTTTTATAAAATCTACAAATACGTTCACTCGTATATATATATACTCAACTCAATCTAGGGCATTACTAACCCCATCTCTACTGAGTCACGCCACAGAGCCAAGGTAATCACTTAACCTTAAACTCTGATACCACTGTAACGAACTGGGATTTTCGACTTCGAAAATCAACACAAAACTACCATGTTGACTATTCAGACATCGGAAATTCCTGATCATTAATAGAAAGAAGTTAGAGGGTGAGAATAGATAAGATAGAAAATTAGAATAGAAGAAGAAGAAGATCACCACAGAACATAATCAGAGTAATATGAATCTCACAGCGGGACGAATAAAATATAATATATAACATAACTTTGCAATAAAACAGTATATATAGAGAGAATAACATTTATTAGAGTACAACACTTACACACAGTGGAAATAACAATAGCTATATAATCCTGAAGCCTCCTGCTTCAAGCTCCTCTAAGTATATCTATAAAGACCTGAACTACTTGACTGCCCGTACAAATTTGGGCATGCAAGAGTTTAGGGAAAAACAAAACAAAATAAACTTTGGGTCAGTCATGGGACTAGTGTGAGTAAACTCAAATCATTTGGTTTAACTTTTCAAAACCTTTCAAAAAGAAAAGATAATCGTAAGACCGATCCACACATAAACATGGACGGTTTTTACCTTACGATAACCCAAAAAAGTTTTGGAAATCAATACTTCTCTGATATTATAATAATGTATAATCAGAAGTAAATAAAATCTAGTAGAACGCTTGCATCTCACGTTCCACATATATAGTATACAAACAAAACCGTGGGCGCTTATTAGAGATTGGATTCCAACTATGACAAGGTATGGGACCACCTGCCGATAGTTTATCTCTAGAGGCGAATACACTGGGTTCAACAAGAACATCTTGCAGCCCGGCCCACACATGACCGACCACTCATTTCACTTAAGTGTATCGAATGTATATCACCAACGGTTGGGAGCTACCCACGTTTCCCAAAAAGGGACAACATCGATAATAGATAAAAAAATGAAATGGATTTTCTCTATATATGTGATATACACCCTAATGGGAGCGACCCACCTAGCCATGCTGCCTACCCGATTTCTGTCATTTCCCGGTTAATGAGGCTTGAGGTCATAACGTATCTTTTGGAACACCTGACCACCATTCACTTTGAATGCCACATCGTCATACCCGCCAAATGACATATTGATTTCCCCAAAAATACCATGGGTATAAAGCTAAGAGAAACGAATTCCTCCGCCACCAACGTAAGTACGTTTGAAGAGATCAACTTACGCGATCCATTAGATATACTTTGTCAGACATTCGTCCATTCACGTTTGTCCTGGGACTGGACAAACCGAAGGCACTATTCTGTAAACAGGATAACCCTTGCATAACTCCATCTTCAATTATTTTCATCATATTTGATCGCAACGCTAACGTCCATACAAAGGGTTTTCAGATAATGAATCTGAACCCGGTCTCTCCGTAATGATGACGGAAAAATGGTTAAAAACTTCGATAGTCGGTGATTTAACTATCAAAGAAAAATAGGTGTACAACCAACGATCTTATTTCCAGATAGAAATTCGATCGATCAATCATCAATCAACACTTATCTCTTTTAATTAAATTAATAATTTATTTATTCATTTACCATTTCTATATACTCAACATTTCTTATTTTCTAAATTTAGGAAATATACATCATCAATCATTGGAAAACATTTCCATCTCTGTTTCACGTATCACTGTCATTCCAGTATTCTTTCCCATCAACATTTCATTTTCTATGATTAGAAAATATCTCTGATTATATTTGGAAAATGTTTCCAAAATTTGTTCATTTGATTTAAACAGATGTTTAAATAAAACATCACTAAGCCAATTTAAACTATTACACTAATTAACTAAATTCACTTAATCAACCTTCTCTATCGAACCTTAACCATTTCTTAGTTAAAGACGAAGCCAATCAAGTTGTGGTATAGACCTTAACTGAACAACATTTCTAACTTCGAAATAGACAAGGTTCACCTTTCAAATCTTTAACAAACTTCCTTGCGAAACTCTCGGATTCTATTTCCGAATCCACTTCTTATTTGAAAAACATTTATTATAACTATAGCGTTATAATCCCTACTTCTGAAATATCTAACTTCAAAGTATAACTTTTATTCCTTAATTTAATTAAATAACTAAACCACTAATTTATTAATAAATAAGTAAATCTTGATAAAAAATGGAAAGTAAATATTACTTTCCCAAATTCGATATAATCAAATTCAACGTGTAATTCTCTTTTTCGAATAATCTCTATTCGATAACTCCTTTTCGAATAAACTATATTCGATAACCCTTTCTTTGAATAAATATATTCGATAACTCCTTCTTCGAATGACTATATTCGATAATCTCTCTTAGAATGATTTACATTCGATTAACTCTCTTCGAATGATTTACATTCGATTAATCTCCTTTCGAGTAAACTATATACGATTAACTCCTTTAATTTTATTCGAATAAACTATTTTGAATAACTCCTTTGGATTAACTCATTTGGATTAACTCGGTTTGATTAACTCATTTTGGCTAACTCAACTCGATTAACTCAACTTGATTAACTTACTTGATTAACTCAACTTGAGTAACTTAACTTGATTAAGTCAACTTGACTAACTCAACTCGATTAACTCAACTTGACTAACTCAACTCGATTAACTCAACTTGACTAACTTAACTTGATTAACTCAACTTGACTAACTTAACTTGATTAACTTACTTATTTAACTCAACTTATTTAACTCCTATCGAATAACTAATATTCGATTAACTTATATTCGAATAACTATGTCTGTTTAAAATTTATTTCAAATGGCTAATCTTCGATTTAACTCCATTCACTTGACTCTAGATCGCAGCGATCACAATGGTTACGCCTGATTCCCTCAGGAAACATCCGACTGCCATAGGCTATCTGCAGCCCTGCGAATTACGCTAGCAGTCGTACGAAATGGCAACTCATCCTGAATAACTATGTTTGACTAACTCTATCTCAAATAACTAAATTCGACCAACTCTAATTGAATAACTAATATTTAATTAATCCTAATTCGATTAACTATGTTCAATTTACTCTATCTGGTTAACTCTTACTGGTTAACTCTAATCAACTAACTCTTATTCAAATAAATTATATTTGATAACTCTATTCGATTACAAATACTTCCTTTTCTATTTGTCTATATTTATTTCATATAATGTTTCCATTATATAATTCTATTTATTTCAGAAATAAATATTTCCTTTTAACTCCACCTATTTATCAAATAATTCTTTTTATTTTATCTTTATTTATTTTCTAAATAAATAATTCTTTTTCAATTCTATTTGTAAATGGTTTCCTTTTATATTTATTCTATTTATTTTCTGAATAAATAATCCTTTTATACTTCTATTTATTTCTTAAATAAATATCCCATTTCAATTCTATTTGTAAATAGTTTACAAATATTTCTTTTTCAATTCTATTTGTAAATGTTTTACAAATATTTCCCTTCAATTTTATCTATTTGATTAACAAATAAATAATCTTTGTAATCTATTTATTTTCTAAATAAATATTTTCTTTTATAAAATCTTTTGATTTTATAAATATTTCTTTTTCAATATAACATTAAAAATTTCCTTTTTAACATTCCAATATTCCTTATGGTATTTAATGTACCATATAAAAATGATCGGTATCATTCCAACATACAAAATCAACAACAGATTTCATATCACATCATATAACACAATATATGAAAAATAGTAAAATAAATGTTAAGGAACCCAGTTGGGTCCCTCCGACCGGTTTTCCTGCATCCACAGATGTTAATCACATGAATAACACGAATATGAAATATTCTGATAACATAATCAATATTCGATTAACGATTTATATCTATATCGTTATCTACATTTTCAACCAATTTACTCGCAGTTCAACCAAATAGCCAACATACAGCAAACAACCATCATTTATAGATTCTAAAAATATTTTATAAAAACATAAATTGAGTAGAGTTAGTGAGATTAGTCACCTTGGACGATCATCGTTAATAACGATAACCATCGCTAGATTTGATTCAGACGGACAATTTATTTTGCTATAAATTGTAACGAGTTTCGATTCACTCGTAATCAGTTCCTGCGTGTAATGCTCGTCCATATGATCCCAATAAATCTGACCATTCAGAATTTTGACCATTTATGAGCGAGATATATCATTTACAAGTTTATACAATAGTTAATTAAAATTAAAACTAAATTCCTAATTGAACTCATTGGGCCTTTACCATATTATATCCGGCTCACTCCTCCCAAATCACTCACCCGCATCCAAACTCTTCTCCTTCCAGAACACGAACCCGTCACCTGCTCCCCAAACACAAGGCCATTATCGAGACTTCCAACCTCCCACCGTAGCTCCAACTCTTCACCGAACTTGAAACCGCGGTTACCAACTTCCCTCTCTTCGATTCCTCTACACTTCCATCTCCTTGAACCCTCACTCGCACGTACTCTGCTGACCGTGACTCCTTGCCATCCTCAGAGATTGAGCGACCCTTTAAGAACCGAAATCCACGAAAATTGCTTCTATAGAAGTGCCTCGACCTCGTGAGTACCTCGCAAACCTCCCTATTCCTCCTCGTCGCCCCTATTTCACGGAAACCGTAGCCCTAGGTCGACTGTCGATATTTGGGCTTCAGCAAATTAGCATCACACTGTTCGAAATGCACATCAACACGAAGCCCTCCTCTTCACAAGCCCGAATATATATATATATATATATATATATATATATATATATATATATATTGTAAATTACTAATTTTTCTTTGAATTTATATTAATTTTTTTGAAAGAGGATTTTCACAGTTTGGAGAAACAACAGAGGCGGCGCAAGTTTTGACTGTTAGAAAAAGTAGTTTAGGGTTAGAAAATGTTAGGCTATTTATAGGTAGGTTATATTATTTTTTTATTCGATTATTTTATTTAATTCTAAGCAATCGTTGTTTGTATTCGTCCTCTAAAATTCCTGTTACTACATACGATACCCAAAAATCACGAAAATGGACATGTAGCTACAGTTCGACATTACGGTCCCAACGAAACTGGTTTCGTCGAATTCTGACACCGTTTGCTCACACAGCGTATTTTTAACCCTAAAAATATCTATTGTATTTCACATTAAAATCCCGTACAGCCACATACTGACTTCAAAAATCATGAAAATTGACATTAAACAATAATTTAACATTGCGGATGCAACAAAATTAGTTTCGTTGAATTCTGAGGTCGTTTGCAAAACTGACTATTTTTAAAGCTCTGAATAACCCTTTTAAATATATAAATATATTTAAAATCAATTAAATTAAATATTTAAAAATAAAAATTATTGTATATATTCACAATAGAATACCATACAGCTCCAATTGGATTTATAACTCGATATTTCGAAATTCCCAGTTATATCTACATTCAATTTATATATAAAATCCTTTTATAATATAAATATATATTTAAAATTTTCAAAAGAATTCCACATCGACTTTTCTAAAATTTGATTTGGAGATAACTCAAAATCTACACAACGAAATCTTGATTTTTCTCTTCCACTATAAAAATATACTTCACCAGCTCCGAATGTTTCTTGTTTCACGGAAATCCGATTTAAAATGGACCCTGTACATTCAGTTGATGTTCAAATCGCCAAATAGCAAACTGCCGTGCCATTTCGAGCTCGATTATAATTATACGTTCAAATTGTCGTTCAAATAATATATTCGTTATTCTAATTCAATTCTAAAGTGAATTAAATATCACAGATGATCCAATTCACATTATTTTCTGAATTCCACTATTTCTGACTATTTCAGAAATTAAATATATTATTATATTATTTATATTAATTAAATATTCACTATAATTTAATTCAACGGCCATTTCAATCTCTCAATCCCTATTTATATAATTAAATAAATTAATTATTATATGGTAAAATACGGGTCATTACACTTGGATTGCTGAAAGTAAAGTTCAGCTTATCTCTTTTATGGCTACTTATGTTGGGGTTATGCTTTTTACTTTATGTACTCAGAAAACAATTTATCAAGATGGATATTAAGTGTACTCAGTTTTATTGTTGGTTTTTGATGTTGTTGTAACCAAACTATTTCTCCGCTGCAATAAAAGTTGTTTTAATTTTTCAAGTACCAATATATGTATTTGTCTTGTTATATTCTTTTCTATATACCAATAATACTCCATGAAAGTTAATGCATTCCCTTTGAGAGTAACATTAATGGACATGGTGTGTTACACGTTGGATCAGAGCTGAAGGTTACCAGAACAGATAAGAGATTTTGAAAAACTGTTTTTCAAAAGCATTTTATAAAGAAATACTTTCAAAAATAGGTTTTAAGGAGAGTATTTTCAAGAGAAAAGTTTGTTTTAAAAACATAACCCCCAAGAGCCATATATCTTTCCTTCGATTATCCGTTTTGAATCTCTTCCTTTTTCTTTTCAGCATGTCTGGGGTACCTGAGATACCCGAGGGCATACCGATACCAACCTGGTTCAGGAGGTATCTAGAGGCTAGGGCCATCGCCGCAGGCCCAGCAGACGTTCCTCCTCCCCCAACTGTAGCCTCTCTTCCTCCTCCCCTCCCCGCGTTGATACTTTTTCAAAGATATGCAAAAACTTTCGGGCAATGGGCGGGAAACCTTTTCACGGGTAAGAGACGTTTGTTGAAGCTCGAAATTGGCTTAAGGAGGTGGAAGATTTGTTTGGTATTTTCGAGATAGAAGATGGAAGGAAGGTCCAATTAGCTGCTTGGTTAATGAAGGACGAAGCCTCGTTTTGGTGGGAGGTCACGAATGGAGAGCATCCAGTGGAGACATGGATGGATTTCGGGCATAGGTTCGAAATGAAATTTCACTCATGAGCAGAAGAGAATTTATACATGGAGTGGTTCTTGGCGTTGAAGAAGGGGAATTTATCAATAAAGGAGTACTCCAACAAGTTCAATCAGTTGGCGAGATTTGGCTTAGACTTAGTGAACACATTTGAAAAGAAGGCCCTGAGATTCGTTAAAGGTTTGAATGAGTCGCTACATGGGTTGGCTATGACCCACATTCCTATGGGGGCTACCTTTGAGAAACTGGTTGACATGGCGCTTATGCATGAAGAGGAGAAAGGCGCTAATGCTAATAAGGCACTGGAAAAGAAAGGGGATCAAAAGAAATTATAGCAGCAACCTAAGAAAGTTGGTAAGGATAACAATAGCAAAGGAAAAAAAAGGTGCTTTAATTGTGGAACACCAGGCCATCTAAGCAAGGACTGTAGGAAGAAGAAGACTGGTTGTTTCAACTGTGGTGAGGCAGGACATCTGATTAAAGACTGCCCGAGAAGACAAGGGCAAGGGCAAGGGCAAAGGTCAGGGTCTACTTCTGGAGGGCAGGTTCAGGCTCTCATGGCACCAGGGCAGGCAAGAGGGCAGGTTAATGCTCTCATGGCACCAGGACAGAAGAGAGGTAGAAACATTTCTGTTGAAAGTTTGGTTTTTCTGTTTGATCATCCTGTTCGTACTTTGTTTGATTCTGGCACTTCACACTCGTTTGTATCTGCTTCATTAGTTGAAACACTGCACCTAAATACTAGTCTAGTTACAGATCCCATAGTAGTCTCAAATCCTATTGGTGGTTCGGCTCATCTTTCAATGATTTGTCGGGATTTGAGGGTGTCTATCTTGGGCGTTGGGTTTGAATGCAACGCCTTCATTCTTGGCTTCATGGGCTACGGCTTGATTCTAGGCATGGATTGGCTTGCTAGATACGGTGCCATCCTAGACTGTGAAAGAAGGGTAGTTAGATTGTTGACTCATTGTGGCAAGACCCTTGATATTTCTTGTGACCCCAGAAGTCCGGTGATGCTTAGCTACCTAGAATCTCTTGACGCATCCAATGATGACTTGGAATCCGTTCGTGTGGTCCGTGAATTTAGTGACGTCTTTGATGAAGTTCGGGGTTTAACCCCGAGGCGCGAGATAGACTTTCGAATATACCTAGTAGATAATGCAAAGCCAGTTGCATTACCAGTGCGCCACATGGCTCCGAGAGAGAGAAGAGAACTCAGTAAGAAAGTGAAAGAGTTGCTTGAGAAGGGGTTCATAAGAAGAAATATTTCAGAATGGGGTGCTCCAGTTGTTTTTGCTACAAAGAGTGATGTTTCACTTAGATTGTGTGTAGACTATAGAGAGCTGAATAAGCTCACAAAGAAGAATAGACACCCATTACCGAGGATAGATGATTTATTCGATCAGTTGGTTGGTGCTTCGGTTTTCTCACAACTAGATTTGGCTACAGGATTTCATCAGCTAAGGGTGGCTGAAGACAACATAGATAAGACTGCATTTAGAACTCCTGATGGTTTCTTCGAGAGGCTCGTCATGCCTTTTGGTTTGACGAATGCACCCGCATACTTCGTTGACTTAATGAGTAGGGTGTTTAGGGAGTTTCTAAACAAGTTTGTGGTAGTCTTTGTGGATGATATCTTGATTTTATCTAGAAGCGAGGAAGAGCATGCCCTACATCTTAGGGAAGTCTTAGAGACCTTACGAGTGCATCAACTCAAATCTAAGTTCTCCAAATGCCATTTTTGGAGAAAAGAAGTGAGATTCTTAGGACACGTGGTCTCTAAGGAAGGGATAGCTGTGGGTCCTGCAAAGGTGGTGGCAATCCAAGATTGGAAGATTCCTAAGAACGCAACAAAAGTAAGAAGCTTTTTAGGGATGGCTAGTTATTATAGGAAGTTCATTAAGGGCTTCGCGAAGATATCAACTCCACTTACTTGGTTAACAAAGAAAAACTTGACTTTTGCTTGGGATGTTGACTGTGACGATGTTTTCCAACGTTTGAAGAGGGCTTTGATGACAGCTCCAGTTTTAGTTTTGCCAGATGGGAGTAAGCCATTCACAGTATATACCGATGCTTGCGGGATAGGGCTTGGCGCAGTTTTAATGCAAGAGGGAAGGGTGATATGCTAAGGTGGAAGGCAGTTGAAAGTCCACGAGAAGAATTACCCTACCCACGACTTAGAGTTGGTTGCCATAGTTTTTGCGCTTAAGTCATAGCATCATTATTTGCTTGGCGAGAAGTTTGAGTTGTATACAGACCATAAGTCGCTAAAGTAATTGTTCTCTCAGAAAGATCTAAACTTCAGGCAACAGTGGTGGATGGAGTTTTTGGCATCCTACAATTTCGTGATCGCATATACCCCTGGCAAGGGTGTTGTAGCTAACGCCTTAAGTAGAAAGAGGTTGACTTTGAGTCCTTTATTCGTAGAGAGACAGAGTTTGGAGCATATATCTACCTTTGACTTCAGACCATCTGTCGATTATTTACCCGGATTGTTGGCATCGCTAGAGGTACAACCTACACTTTTGGGTTGGGTTGGACAGGCACAGCGAGATGACCCACTGTTGGTTGAGATAGTAGGCAAGCTTATAGGAGGGGAGTCTTCGAGTCATCTTAATAGATATGCTATAGATGAGATATGCTGGTTTCGTAGAGATGGGAGACTTTACGTGCCATAAGACGAAAGCTTGAGGAAGACAATTCTTGAAGACTCACATCGCTCTAAGATGACCATACATCCCGGTGGTGACAAGATGTGTAGGGATATGAAGCGTGTTTTCTTTTGGGCCGGAATGAAGAAGGACATGGCTGAGTTCGTTTCTAGACGCTTAGTGTGGCAGCAAGTCAAGGCAGAGCAAAAGAAGCCTGGTGGTTTGCTCCACCCTTTAGAGATTCCGCTGTGGAAATGGGAAAGTGTTTCCAAGGATTTTGTAGACGGGTTGCCAAGATCAAGGAAGGGTAATACGGGGATTTGGGTAGTTGTAGACAGGCTTACCAAAAGTGCCCATTTCATTCCTGTTAAAAGTAGGAGGACCGCCACATGGTTAGCATCGTTTACCTTCAAGAGATAGTTCGTCTGCACGACATACCCTCTAGCATTGTGAGCGATAAAGATCCCATTTTCACTAGCGAGTTTTGGAAGAGCTTACAAGAGGCGATTGGAACACAATTGTGCTTAAGTACCGCTTACTACTCTCAGACGAACGGCCAAACCGAGTGAGTAAATCGGATTCTAGATGATCTTTTGAGGCTATGCATCTTAGACTTTGGAGGAACATGGGAAGAACATCTCCTATTAGTGGAGTTCGCCTATAATAACAACTTTCAGGCTAGCATTGGCATGGCACCTTTTGAGGCTCTTTATGGACGACCATGTTGATCACCTACTTGTTGGTGGGAATCTACGGATAAGGTTTTGCTTGGACCCGACATGATTAGGGAGACTTCGGAGACGATAGACTTGATTCGACGACGAATGAAGACGGCACAGGACCGACAGAAGTCATATGCTGATAAGAGACGAACTCTTAAGTTCGATGTTGGGGACATGGTTTTTATTAAGGTGTCATCGTTGAGAAACGTAGTACGTTTTGGATCAGTAGGGAAGTTGGCACCAAGGTTTATAGGACCCTTTCCAATTACAGAGAGGATTGAGCAGATGGCATTTAGAGTAAAGTTGCCAGAGAAGCTCAGTGGTGTTCATGACATGTTTCACATTTTGCATTTGCGTAAGTGTTCACATGATACAGCGAAAGTGGAGCCGAGCACGCTCAAAGAAGTGGAAGTAGAACGAAATGCCACGCTTAGACGAGCTCCTACACGCATTCTCGGATCGGAGGTCAAAAAGCTACGCAACAAAGAGGTCAAGTTGGTTAAAGTGCAATGGGAAGATGATCAAGGAGACACGACTTGGGAGACGGAAGACAAGATGCGTACGCTGTACCCTATCATTTTTGAGGGTATGTTTTTAACTTCTTCTTTTTCTACCACTTTGTTGATACTTGTCTTATCGTTTAATATATCTTTGTGATGATATATTCGATCTTTAGTTAGGAAAAACCCTATGGTTGTAAACATGTGTTTGAAACATGTTATGTTTGGTGGATGCAAATGGATGCAAGTGGTTGCTCGTGGATTCATGTACACACACATTAGGCACTAGATCGGCTCAATCACTTTCATATTGCATATAAATATGTGTGCATATTTAAATTAATGGATGTATAATGGTTGTTTTATCATATGGATGTTGCATTTTGATGAATGGTTGTGCACACATGTAGAAATAATATGTATCGTTAGGATTCTTTCGCATACATAATGGACGCATGACACTATCATGATTTGCATTAAGGAGGTCAACTGAATCAGTAGACCGCCTGATTTTGCATTGGATAAAGAACATATACACACACTTTTTGCATATGTTCATACGGCATTAGAAATCATGTAAGGACAATGGATGCCTGTGTTTGATGGTTGAGTAGATGGATGATTGGATGTTAGGATATACATTCTCCTTAACTTGGAGATTTCGGGGGCGAAATCCTTTAAGGAGGGGAGAATGTAACACCCCGTAATTTTAAATATTAAAATTAACAATTTTATGAACACTTAATTTTTAGAAGGAGAATTAAGGGAAATGGGTTACGTCATTGTGTTCGTCTCGATTCTGCTTGGAATAGAGTCCAAGTTTTCGTAAATCGGACTTCGTATGAGGAAGTTATGGCCCTCAGAAGTTTCAGGAATTTTAATAAATTAAAATAGCTCAGATTTAAATTCAAAATTCGAATTCAAACAAAGAAGCGGGCTGGACGAGATTTTTCGCACCCCAGGCCAGGTCGACCAGGGGGTTGACCTCCCCTATACAGGTCGACCTGGGGGTCGACCTACCTCCTCGGGCAGATCTGAACTGTGACGATTTCTGACTTGTGGCTGAGACACTAGGGCTTAGGTGGTGGTTTCTGGATGGCTCTAATTGGTCTGAATGGTTCTGATTGCTCCTATGATAATCTAACAGCTTATATTGATCTAAACATCTATATAAGCACACATAGACTCAAGCTCCAAACCTAAACTAAATTAATCTCTTGGCCTCCATGTTGCTGCTTGAATAGCTCTTCTTCTTCTTAAAGCTTAGGAATTGCAAGTCAGGATTCTAATACAACTGACGAACGAATGATTCTCTTCTCTAGTCCGTCTTTGTGAGTACAATTTCTTTCACAAAATAATTAATAAACTAATTATGATGAGTTATAAATTTGGATTATGAGAACATGCATGTTGAATCATGTGACGTTACTTAATTTTGTTATCGTCTTTTTGTGAACGTATGACAGTTTTGTTAACTTATGTTAGTAGATCTATTCCATATGTCAAATCACATATGTTAACTTGATTCATTTTATGACATCAGTTTATGTGCAAGTTTGTATGTAAATCATATGCTAGTTTGTATGTGAATCTTATGCAAGTCTGTATGCGAATTATACACAAGTTTATATGTGAATCAATTATGTGTGTGTGTGTGTGTATATATATATATATATATATGCGAGTTTATATGTAAAACATATGATATTAGTTTACATGTTTAAATACATATGCAAGTTTAGGTGAAAACCATATTCACATATGCAAGTTTAGGTAAAAACCATATTCACATATGCAAGTTTAGGTGAAAACCATATTCATATATGCAAGCTCACAATTTTATGTTTAGATCTATATTTAGATCCATGGCAGTACATAGTTTATGCAAAGTTATGTTCTATATGTCCATTTCCTATGCAAATTATTGGCTATGCAAATTTATGTTATAATTCTTATTTGCAATTTAGATCTATTTTATGTGTTATGCAAGTTGTGATGTTTCTTTTCTTTTTATGAGTTAGACTATTTGCAAGTCTAACATATTTCATATTAAACGTACGAATGGCATGGGGACAATGGGAAAATATTAAATATACATATTGTGAATTGGCATAAAATGGCTTTAAAGGCATATAATTAATTTGAGACACTAACTGGTATAATTTATATACCTGAAAACTATGGACATAATTTAGGTGACAATTATGGACATATATTAATTTGGAAATTTTTGACAATTTGAATAGGGATAATTAATTCACATTGGGGCGAAATAATTATGTGTAATAATAAACGCCTAAGACACGAGGTTAGACTCGTTTGTGGTGTAAGACTGCCCGGACCCGCTCGGCAAATCCAGCAACCACTAGCGGTAGTCTAATGTGAGCGGTCAAAGCCATAAATTAAATGTGTAACAATTGTAAAGACACGAGGTTAGGCACGTTTGCGGTATAAGACTGCCCGGACCCGCCGGGCATATCCAGCATCCGCAAATGGTAGTCTAATGTGGGAGGTCTTACAAGGTTACAATTATAATGAATTAAGTAACACTTAACCAAGATAAACATGTGGTGGGACATGAGGGTTAAGTGGGTAACATAGGTGACATGTGAAATACGATTAGAAACACTTAACCAAGTTGAAACATGTAAAAAGACACGAATAAGAAGGGGTTAAGTGGGAAATCCTAGTGGGGACCAAGCATAGGTGGAAAACTTGTGTCAAGTATAGGGACCCTTTTCAAACCAGTAACCCATTAAGTATCTTTGTGAGCTCGAGCTAGGTCGAGGACGGGACACGCTTACTGGGTTTGATTGTAAGAGGTCAAAACGGGTTAGCGATGGCAACACAAGTCCAACGGGGTCATGTGCGTGCGTGGGCCCGGGATGGTAGGTAAGACGTTGTTGCATCGTGTAGATATAAGTCATGCATCTTTAGTGATATCGGGTTGCCACTTTGGGAAGTGATACACCCCACTATGGGGCCAGCACGGGTATCTACAAGTTAGGGAGCCGATCGCATGGGGGTAGTAGGTACAACTAGTGGAGATAGGGGCAGGCGGCACCTATGAAGACAGCTAGGGGTACACAAAACTACCATTATCATTATTATGAATATTATGTTCAGAAGGCGGGATCAACTTTTAGGGTGACTAGTAATGGTGCAGTATAGTAATTATCCTATAGTGATTAGGAGTGCGATTAACGCCATCATATTCCTCTTGTTTGTTTTGTCTTGCCCATTTGCTTCATAGTCATTCCTTGTTCTACCAGTTTATGCCTTATCCTAATTACTTTAATAATTATATTGTTAAAGTTATTGGACTTGCCAGACTTTATGTCTGACCCCCTTTGTTTTCGCCTCTTTTCTTCCTTTCCCCCCAGGTTCTCAGGGTGGGGCTAGTGCTAGTGGAGCTTGATTCGGACCTCTTTCTCTCTCTTTTGGAAGTGCTTGGATTGCTGAAAGTAAAGTTCAGCTTATCTCTTTTATGGCTACTTATGTTGGGGTTATGCTTTTTTACTTTATGTACTCAGAAAATAATTTGTCAAGATGGATATTAAGTGTACTTGGTTTTATTGTTGGTTTTTGATGTTGTTGTAACCAAACTATTTCTCCGCTGCAATAAAAGTTGTTTTAATTTTTCAAGTACCAATATATGTATCTGTCTTGTTATATTCTGTTCTATACACCAATAATACTCCATGAAAGTTAATGCATTCCCTTTGAGAGTGACATTAATGGACGTGGGGTGTTACATTAACCCTAAAATATCGTTATCATGGAATGCTAAATTTAACCCCTGATTTCTGTACGTGTGGTCTAAATTAAGTTATGCAATGTGTAGTAGTCGATTTCTAATAAAACAAAATATCCATATAGAATATGTCAAGACTACATGATAATTGTTTATGCTTTTTTACTATAATTTACAAAGAAAAGGTTAATCTAATTGATTGATTGCAAATGCTTCTTTTGTTTCAAGAAGGTAATCATTGTTTGAATTTTCAATGCTGGAAATTTTCTTGCTCAAATACAGGCTACAGGTAAAAAAAAAGACAAATATCATGGTCAGATATCAGTACTATAGTATAAAAGGTTACAACAATTTGACGACTAATTACTATCATTACTACAATTTCATTGTAAGAATTTTACCATTTCCATGGTCTAGGCAAATTTGATTTGTAAACGGATTCTGCATATTAAAAATAACAACTACTCTAAATGAATTTTACAATTTTCCTGTATTTGCAATTCCTTAAGGCAATTTCAATACTATTCCTCCTTATAGTGGTTAGTTTGTTACAAAAAATTGCAGCTTATTCATTTGGTTAAAATATTATGTCAATAGAATCATTTTTCTTTGATTTGTATACAATTTTGGTCAAAATGCTACTCGAAATTAATAGAAATTCTTTAGTTTTGTAGTTTCATGTCAAAATTTGGCTGCCAATTTTGAGATAATCAGTGTCCAGTTGAATTCTCCTTACTGTCTGTAAATTAAATCTCCTTATTCATTGTTATTTATGTTTATTTGGAATAGTAAATGATTTGGAGAGTTGTTTTACTCATTCTCTCAGACTTGCATTTACTTATGTTGCTTATCCTAATTTGATTTATGTATCTATTCGATTTTAGATACTAACCAAGAACTAGGCATTATAGATAGTACCTCAGAGGTAAAAATATATATCTTAGACTCTTAAGATAGGGAACTTGCATTTTAATAAACCATTATTTTGAACTTATTTACCTTCTAAATTTTTTGGTGCAATTTTTAGTCTTGGTCTTTTGGTTCAGTAAGAATATTCATTGAACCACGTAGTTGTTCATTTCATTTAAAATACCCAGAAAAGTGAATAGATATACATTACACCTTCCTTTCTATTCTTTTTATTATCTCTAATATTAATAATTGGTCTTTGTTAATGTCCCATTACTTGCATAGTAAATAAGCTCATCTATAATTTGATCATATTTTATTAGTTGAATAACATAATCATGGTTGTTGTTGGCCCTATGACTGGAGTCACTTCAAGACCTTCATATAAATATATAAATATATATATATATATATGTGTGTGTGTGTGTGTGTGTGTAGATTATAGATGACTTTATTTATTGCATCATTTCTTTATTTGATTAGTTTATTTTGCGATAATTTAGAAGAGCTAATCAGTTCCTATGGCATGGGAATATTTACACATTGATTTTGTAAAAAAAGAAAAAGAATTATTAGCAAAATGAAACTATAGAATCTATGCAATTATTTTGTTTCTATGGTATTTAATAAATTAATTGGTTTGTTATATGATAGGAATGATTATTAAATTTGTGCAATTTTAGTTCTTAGACAATAGCTGTTTTTTCTTACCATGATTCAACATCTCTAGCTATTAGAAGTGTACCTGTCTTTAAGTTTTCTATACGTTTCTCTTGCATGTTTTTCCTTTATCTTCTAATTAAAGAAATACAATATTTAGGCTAACTTAATTGTTCAATTTTTTCACCTGTGCTGAAAAATGAAACGATGTACTTTTGTGTGAGGTATGTGTGTATATCGCATCTTCTCTATTCGTATTATTATAATAAATTACCATAACTTCTCCTTAATTAGGAATCGGTATTCTCTATAGTAAATGAACTCATTTATAATCATTTCTTATTTTATCAGTTTGATAGTATGCGGCCGTTGTTCACACCATTAATGCATTTTCTTTAAAGCCATCGTGTATATTTCTATTGAGGTATGGATGTCCCTTAAATTTTATTTTATTTTCGTAAAATTATTTTGTGCAATTTAATAATTTTGCATTCCTACTGCATGGTGCACGATCTTTTTAAGTGGAGCTCCAAAACTGAAGCAAGCTATTACATTACCGCTTTTGTCCGTTTACATGCTTCCCTCTTTTTTAAGTAAGCATATGAATGTGGATACTTACATCCTAATATTACGATAGTTTTATTCCCATTTTGTGTTTTGATTTACTTTGAACTACTATACGTGGACTACTATTCCTTTATGGAAAAATCAGTAAATATTTAGTTATAAATTTCAAGCATTTTGACCAATATTCTACAATATTTTTCAACAAAGGGACAAGGAAAACTACGGTTGAGTTTCTTTGCTTGATTAGCTTACTTAACATGAGTTAAATTAACTTATCAGAACGTTTTGGAATGGGAATATTGGCACCTCTATTTTGCAAAACAACCAATTTATTATAAGATTTAACTACATAATGTATGCACATTTTTTGTTCTATGATATGGTTAGTTTCTTGTGTGTTCGGAATGGATGTAGAATTTGATTACTTTCACAGGTAGGTAGGTGGATTCAGACAGAGTTGAATGTGAACAACGGAATAGTCCAACCATGTCTCTTATGCTTGCATCCTTCGGTGGGTAAGAAATTTAAATACGATATAGTGATTGTATAAAAATTGATTTTGTTCATTACTATATATTTAATGACATTACCATATCTTATATATAATTTTATACTAAAATTAATTATTTTATTCAGTATTTAAACAACTATATCTAGATATTTTTGTACAGTTTCCATCGTATAAGATGCATAGAATATATTAACTAACTATAGATTTAGGAAATTGCTGATATTTGTTTCTTTTTTTAACACGTTGAACTAAAGATGTAGAGAGTAAAATAAGTGAAAACCATCAAAAATTCTGATGCTTTTCATTTTCTCACGGTTCAAGAATCCTGATAACATTTCCTTCTTCTAATCATAGGCCATTTATCTTCTGCTGTTAGTATCAATATTGAATATTTTGCTACCTTTTTTGCACTTTTAGTCTTATGTGTATTTATTGATTTGTATACATGCACAGTTGCATCTTTTCTCAGTTTTACTTTTTCTTAATTTGTAAAAGCCAAGTTTACATATCTATGTACATCCTTTCTAATTAGCTAAAAGGATTTAAATTCACTTAAAAGTATATTTGAAATCCAAAACATTGACAAATTTCCTTATAAAATGTAAACTACGAAGTTTCATACTTCAATAATTTACACCTTGCCAATACAATAAAATTGGAATTTCCAAAAAATCCCCTCAAAAGACATTTACGCAGCGAACAATTTAGTTCATCTTTTCCAATAATTTATGCAGTGATGGTTTGCACGTTGTAGTGTTTTCTCTGCATATAATTTATTAATGAAAATTTGTTGTTATTTATCAGTCTTTGCAGGAAAGCAACACACACACACACACATATTTTTTTTTTGGAAAATTGGTTCACTTTATTGCTAAAACCAATAAAACCTATTTTATAAGCCTCGTTAAAACCTTATAATCCCCCTAGTGGGTACCTTAAAAGGAAAAAGAGTACTCATAAAATAGGTATACATCATATAGAAGTCTACTTAACTTTTACATGAAATACAACATAAAAACAAAATGTAAATGAAGTCCAAAACAATCCATACAGCCCAAACAGGACCAGTCAAAGCTACGTTCTTCGTCAACCGCTCCATCAGGTCAACCGGTGTCTTTAAGCTCTATACCCCATCTGCTTAGTATCTGTTCACTTCTCCCGTCTCGATTAGTACGGCTGCCATTATTGCCTACCAAACATTTAATTTCTTTTTTGATTTTCCAGAGGCAAGCTGTTGATTCCAATCTTCTACCATGAAAAGTCCTCAAATTTCTTTCTTTTTAGATGAAATAGATCGCAGTAGTGAAAGTAGCACACGCCAAATCCTTCAATTGATCCTTTTTCTTAAAATTGTCATGAATCAACATCACTTCTTCTTTCAAATCTCTCAAATTCAACGAAAGATCCAACTTTTGCTTCAAGGATAACCATATAATAGCTGAATAGTCACATGAAAAGAAAATATGATGTATAGACTCGGGTAGATTGTTGCACAAAGGGCATTGAAGATCTGAAATGTTGCTATAGTGTTGGATAACATCCTTCGTGTTAAATCTGCCAAGAAAAGCAAGGTAAGAAATAAAAGACATTTTTTGCTATTTTTTCCATACCAAATTACAGAAAAAGCTTCTTCCTGATGTTCATGATTTCGTAGAAAATCCCAGGCTTTATGGAATGAAAACTGGCCTCCTTCACACCATTCGTAGACATCATGACATTTGTTTGGAAAAATAGAAATGGAGCTTATCTCTTCAATCAATTCTCTTGTAGCTGGGTGAATTTCAGGTATAAAATTTTCATTCCTAATTATACAGCTTACTTTCTGATCTGCATTGCCTATTAAATTTAATCTATCAAACCCAAGCATGTCCACCAAACTCATACAATTGATCCAAGGTTCATGCCACAAAAATGTTTCATCCCCTGTAGCAATTGTTTTGTTAAATAACTGTATAGACCTAGTCCTTAACCTTAAAAGAGCCTTCCAGGTTGAGGATGCATTGTTATCCTGAGCCATTGACCAAAAAAATTCTTTTTTACAATATTTATGATGCATCCAATTACTCCAGAGTGATGAATTAGATAAAAATTTCCAAACCAATTTCACACAAGCTGCTTTTTTAAGGTCAGCTAAAAGTTTCAAACCAACTCCTCCTTCAGATTTTGGTCTACACAGTTTTTGCCATGATACTTTATGAGATGCACCCCCCCACCCCAAAAAAAATCAGCACAAATAGATTGGATCTTATCTATTGTATATTCTGGAATTTGGTAAATAAAAATTCAGTATAAAATTATGGGAGTGATTACAGAATTAATCAATTCAGCCTTTCCTGCAAAACTAAGCAGTTTAGTTTCCCAGCCATTTATTTTGCTTTGTATTTTTTGTATGAGAAAATAACACTCTGAATAATGTAAATAGTTGGCTGATAAAGGTACCCCTAAATACTTGATTGGCAAAGTTCCTTGTTGAAAACCCAAAATTTGAAGAATCTGATCTGCATTTGTTACTGAATAGCTAAAAAAGACTTTAGTCTTAGTAGCATTAACATTAAGTCCAGCATAAGTGCTTAAATTCTGAAAAATCTTCTTAAGGGTCTGAGCATTTGAAGTAGACGATTTACCAAAAATCATAAGATCATCAGCATACAATAGGTGAGAAACTATAGGCTGGACTACACTACTGGGCTGAAAATTCTTTTGTTTTGTTGCTTCATCCATCATAAAAGAAAAATATTGCATGGCAATAGAAAACAAATAAGGAGACAAAGGGTCACCCTGTCTAATTCCCCTGTTAGATGTTATGAAGCCTTTAGGAACACCTTGTATCATGATTGAATAGGTTGCTGTCGACATGCATTCATATATAATATTTATGAAGTGTGTAGGAAATCTCATTTTAGACATTATGTAGCATATGATTCTCTATTCACACAATCATAAGCTTTCTGCAAAACTACTTTAACACACATTTTAGGCATCCCTTTCTTCTTAAAATCCCTCAACAACTCATGGGCTAGCAATATATTTTCTCCAATGTATCTACCATATATAAAGGCACTCTGATTTTCTGAGATTAGATAAGGCAAAAAATAATTTAGTCCATTACATAAAACTTTAGAAATTTTTTTATAATAGACATTACAACATGCAATAGGCCTATAATGTGCTATCTCAGATGGCCTATCATTTTTGGGAATTAAAGTGATGAAAGTATGGTTTAATGACTTAGGCAGTTTACCTGATATGAATATATCAGAAATTGCCAATAGCAGATCATTTTTTAAATCATCCCAATGAACTTTAAATTTTTTTGCATTAATACCATCAGGTCTAGGACTTGATTCATCATCTATAGAGAATAGAGCTTCTTTAATCTCTGAAAGATCAATAGATTGTAAAAGGAATTGTTGCACTTTAGAGTTTATAGTTGAAATTGGAATAAAATCTGGAAATGATGTGGTACTTAAACCATTAAACATTCCTTGAAAATAACTGATTGCTTGAACTTCAATTTCCTCAGCCTTATCTAGTAAATTCCCGGTTTGGTCAATTAAAGCTCTGATGTGATTAAAAACCTTCTATTTGACATCCTTGAATAGAAAAATTTAGAGTTTGTGTCTGCTAGCTGAAGCCATGTAACCTTTGCTTGCTGTTTAAATGCTTTAAAATGAATTTGTTGCAGATTTTGGAGTTACTTTTTTTGCCATCAAGTAATTATCATAAAGAATACAGTCCTCTGGATCATCATCAGCAGCTTTCTCTAGATGATTTGCAACTTCTTCAGCTAATTTGAGGTCAGTCTGATTTTTATCTCTCACTTTATTCCAGTTTTTCAATTCAATTTTGCAATTTTTTAACTTTTGAATGAACTGGTATCCTTGAAATCCCCAACTACTGAATTAAAACCTTTATGAACTTCTTCCATATAACCATCCAAAAGATGCCAATTGTTTCTATATCTAAAAGGGAAACCCTTGACCTCTGCAGTGGAAATAAGGTCTAACATTATAGGGTTATGATCACTTGATTTTTGGGGGAAAGAAAGAGCTTTCAGATTAAGAAATAAATGCAGACAACTATTATTTACCAGAATTTTGTCAATACAAGTTGCAATTCCCTTTCTGCACCACGTATAGTTAAAGCCAAGAGGTTTGATTTCTGATAAAGATGCTTGAATTAAAAATTTCTGAAATTCTCTTATTTGTTGAAAAGGAACAGATAAACCCCCACTTTTATCATTTGGTGTTGACACATTGTTGAAATCCCCCATAAGAATCCAAGCATTATCAATCAAACAAGCTTCATTTGCCAAATTTTGCCACAAAGAAATTCTCTCTGCAAATAAATTGCTTGCATAAATGACAGAAAACACCATTTCCAATCCTCCTTTGTTGCAAACATTTACTATCATGTGTTGAAATGAAAATGAAGATAGCACTACATCCCACACATTTGTATCCCAAATAAGTAAAATTCTGCCAATAGAATGAGCTGAATTATTTGTTAAGTATCTCCAAGAGCTGGGCAACATAGATGCAAACAAAACTAAATTATTAGATGATAGTTTAGTTTCAACTAAACCAACTAATGTTGATTTAGTGAAATTCAGGAGGGATAACACTTCCTTCATACGAAAAGTAGTGTTCATCCCCTTGACATTCCAAGTAAGCATCGTCATTTAATTGAAGAAGAACTCCTTGTAGTTCTTTTAGAAGGTGGATTAAAAGTTGAGTTAACTTCTGTGTTACCATCTTTAACATAGTTTGCATTTTTTTCTACCATACTAGAAACATCAACATGTTTACCCTTATCCATAAGCACTTCTTTGTCATTTGCTGAGATTGCATCTGCTACAATATTTAATTCATCTGGCATAACATTTTCAGGTAGCTTGGAATTCAGAAAATCCAAATCATCTGCTGGTTTGGAAGAGGAGCTGCCTAATTCATATACATTTTGCATATTTCCTGTATTCTCTTGTTCAACATTTTCCTCTGTTATCTCATTAGATTCAGTTTGAAAATCAGGTGGAATCCAACGTGGATCTTTAGAGACTTCATGGAATAAATCATCATGGCCAAACAATTTGCATTGAAGACATCTGGATGGGACAAACTCATACTCCACAGTTATGTTAATCTTAGACCCACTATGCATTAAAATAGGGATTTCTGTTTTAAGATCTGATGATGTATCTATTGATAATAGAACCCTAGCATATTTTGTGAATCGTTTATATGCTGTATTTTCATCTATTAAATCTAGTTTAGCAATAAAGCTTGCTATCATTTGAATAGCATCAATAGTCCAGTATTCCATAGGTGGATCAACAAGTCTAATCCAGATCTGAACTATGTCACTTTGTTTTTTTGAAAAATCATACCCTGGAGACCATGCTTCAATCAAAAGCAGTCTCCCAAAATAAGAATATGTAGATGTTTCCAAAATTCGTAAATAATCAGATTGTTCCTCAAACTGGACAGCAAAATCAAAAGAGGGAGAGACATGAATGTGAAAATTACCCTGTGGTTTCCAGACTTTAGTAATGTAGTCTTTAAGTTTGATAGATGATAACCTGAAGTGAATCGGTACTAATGCTACCGTGTTGATCCAAGCTTCGATTGATTTTTTATAGACCTGTTTGGAATAAAAACACATTCTGCTGATGGTTTGACAAACTTGAGATTTCGTTCAGATCTATCATATTTGATTGGATCGGTGGTAGGATTCAAAAGTGTATTTGTTGCATCTGGATTTGATTGAAATTATTCTGATGAAAAGGAGGGAGTAGGTTGAAGATGAGGGATTCTCAAATTAGTTGCGGCAGAAGTAGACGCCATTAAAACAGAAAACAAACGGAATGTACACACACATACACACATACATATATATAGACACACACACAGATATATACATATATATACACACACACACACACATATATATATATATATACATATATATATATACATATATATATATATGCTTTTATAGTTGCCTAGATTCTGATTTAATATACATCAGTCAAGCTACAAATTCTTGAAAATAAACAATATGTTTGACTTCTAATGCCATTTAATATGTATTTTCGTACGTTTTACAGTAGTTATGGCAGGGGTAATGAAAATTTTAATGCAATTTATTATGTATTTTCATAGGTTTTATAGATGTTATGGCAAAGGCAATGAAACGTATCATTTTTAGACTTTTTTTTAATTCTATATTTGTTTTCTGTCGGTTTTGCGGAAAACTATAAATTAAGAAGTATTGGCCTAGAGACTATGAAATAAAATGTACTAGCAAAGTCATATAGCCTTGCTTTTGCTCCCTTTTGTTGTGTGTGTATAATGCACTTGCATTTTAATGAGACTTAGTTTTGTATTAAATTCAAATAAATATATTTTCTCTAATATTTAGCTCTTAACATGTATTCTGATGTTCACCCTTAATATGTCGAGCCACTAACTAAATCCATTGAATGCTTTATATTCAGCGAAAAGAAGTGGTTTACGACAATCTCCAGCCTTTAAAATAATTAATTTCAATTTATAATTCTCTATGTTGTTACTTTTAAGAAAAAATTGATCTCTATTCGAAATTATGTTGATAAACAAAAAATGAACTGCTTGATGTTCTTTGCTAATCATATTATGGTTAGGTTGTTATGTATACATTAGGGAAATAAAAGATCAATCCATTATCGTCACTTAATATTTTCTTTTTAACAAATGTTAAAGGGTTGGCAGTTATCAATATCCTATGGTACTTTTTTATACTGTAACACTTACTCCTGCTAGGAAGAAAGCTAACACATAGAGACTACATTCAGTACTAGGGATTCATTCCTATATACCACACGTAGATAACGACCAAAATATTGTATGACATTCACATGAGTATTTACATAGTCATTTATAGTCAACATTTAACTTTACTTCCATGTATCATTTTTTTCTCTAGAAGTGGCAATGCAGAAATGGTGAAGTTCTCACTTGAATGAGAAGGGACAAAAATATAATGTTATTTCACTGTGATGCAACATCGTTACAAGCAGATGTGGAAATGATTTAGTGAGTTGGCTCTATTTATTGCTTGTGTGGTTTCCTTTCAGGAAACGACAAATTTAGGTATCTTGACAAAAAAAAAGTTGTATGATATCATACACATTACCTGTTCTGCTACCCAAGCCATCTCACTATGTATAAATGACTTAACAGTTTCGATTAAATAGAAACTTAGACAACAATGTTATTTATTCATAACTAATATATTCATTAATTATATACATTACTAAAAATAATGTCTTGGTGCTCATTTATGAAATTATTTACACACACTCAAACACACACACACCCACACATAATACGTACAGGTATATACATTCATACATGAATGTACTGCTTCCTTACATAGATACATACATACAGTGTATATATATGTGTGTGTTTATATATAAATACACACACACACACATCCCCACATATACACACAGATACACATGTTCTGTATTATATTTACATTTGACCTTTATATTTTTACAATAAAAAATAGAGTTAACTTATTCTAATGTACAAAAAATCCAATGCATTATTTAAGTTTAACATGTTTACATTTTCTAAATGCTTGCTGCGCTTCAGAAATTTAACTAGAGATAATAGAAGGGGCTTTGTTAATGACACCTCCTTTTTGGGTAAGGGGTGTCATATTTTAAGTTCACACCCGTCCAATATTTGAGTGTTAAGGGGCAACATCAGTTATACTTTTAAGGGACAAAAATAACCCTGTAAAAACGGTAAGAGCATACCATTTTTATTTAATAAAAACAGTATCATTAGACCATCTTTTATATCTCTATAACAAACTTTAAAAAACAACGAAAATGGTAAGAGTATACCATTTTCAAATTTAGGGTATATTTGTCTTATTATTGTGTATTGTTAAGGGGTGTTTAGACTGTAGTGTACTTCCCTTAACAAAATTTTAAAAACTAAAATTTCGTGACTCCCCTTATCCAAAATTGAGGTGTCATTAACAATGCCCAATTGAAGGGATAATGAATGTAAATTTGAATTAATTCATTGCCTAAAGAGTGCACTACCTATTATATATGGAAGGTATATGGTAATTTTTATCCACATTTTTCTAGATAAGTCGTTTATTACGAGCAGTTTTGGATTTTACATTATTAGCTTTTTATTTGATTGTTTCCTTCGTAAACCAAAGCTTGAAACATAGGGTTATGAATATACAGATTTCCTTATTTCATTAAGTCTCATAGTCCATACCAACAAAATTTAGTTTTAGTTAAATGTTGAATTTATTGATGATATTCCTGTTATTTTTGGTTTCTTGGAAAGTCTGCTGCTTACATAATTGATATCATGTTAATTTTTTGATTTTTTCAATTGAAGGCCATAGTTTGGTAAAGCTATTATCAACGTTTTTTTTATAAACATATTATTTCTTCAATTACACATGTTGTATTTATTTTCTATGCTATAATTTTTATCTTCTCCTTTAAGACTGGATATTGGATGCTCTTCATCATTTTTCACTGTATTTTAGTAATGATTTTCGTAAGAGTTGTTTCATGTGTGAAATCTCTATTTTGTCAATGTGAAGAAAGTGAATTATCTTTACATTCAGAATTTCTTCGTCTGTTATACATATGCTATAAGTGCATTATAACAGTGCACTTCTTTGCTTAGTATGATGAACTCACTATTTTTTGCCATTTGCCAACATTTTATGACCTTAATATTGCAGTAGTCATGGATCATATTTTTTAGAGGATTTAATTAGGATAATCGATTGATTACTTGATATTAGAACAATCACAAGCTAATAATTTTTCACCTTCATCTTAAGCCTCTATAGAAAAATGTTTGTTTGATGTGAAAATTCTAGTAAAAATGTATACTTTAGGAGCAACATGTGACTATGCATTCATGCTTTTCAAATGATATTGCATGGCATCTCTGATCCATTGTTGATGAGTTTTCCTTTCCTATGCCTACAGTTCAAACATTTTAAACCTACACTGGTGCATGTGGGTATTTCATTATTATGTTTATAGGAGAATCAGACTAAGTCCGTCCTTTATTTGAGCATTCACTCATAAATCTATTGATTTATATTAGATGTGGAAGCAAAGCGTTGGGAATTGATGAATTGCAGCTATAGTTAAGATGAAGACTTGTAAGTTTTCACTAATGTGGTAGAAGGTATAAAAGATGTAGAATTTGATATTAAGGCATATTTTTTTGATGATCCAATCAAATATTGGATTATTCGAATAGTTCATGTGTTGTGACGAGTATTTTTAGTTATTTGATCTATAGTTGTAAACCAATGAGCCTTATTGGTGTGTCAAATGGTTAATAAAATAAATGATGTTTCCCATAACTGATGTTTTATGATTAAAAAAAGCTTCAGCTATTGCTTGAAAAAAAATGGATTCGTTTTATTTGTTATGAAAGTACGCATGCATTTTCCTTTCTACTGTTGTGGATATGCCACTTACAATTGTTTATTAGTTGCTTTAATTGTGTACAAATACCACATTTTCATTCATCTCATTCATTGCCGTGATGCACATTTAGCTTGCTCTTTGCGATGGCACACATTTATTGAAAAAAATAGCTAAATTTGCGGACGTAGAGCCAAATTTAAATTTAATATTGTTTAATTGAGGTTAAAGATAGTATATCGTTTGTAAAAATGGGAGTTTATCATAGAAAAACATTAAAACCGTTTGTTAGTAAATGAATACAATGAAATGCCCAGCTGTTATCATAGTTATATTTTTAGCAGAAAAATACTGAAGATAGAACAATAATTACAACATGTAGTTTACATAAAATAAAGCAGAAACCCGTGTGTGTAGCACGGGTTCACACTAGTAAAGTAAAAAATGCACACCTTAATATGCATATGCTTAGTGTCCTAATTTTCCAATCATTAATAGTGTCAAGTGTGTGTACATGCATCCATTGGATCCACTCGTAAACACTTACGTACATCACACATAACATGTTCTATCAACATGTGTCAACCAAATCATATCATCTATAGTTTATACACTAAGATCTACCATTTCCAGGAATATTTTAGAAAATCCTAATCAATGGAAAGAGCTAAAGATAGAATGTCTAAATCGAAATGTTTGGAAAAGGATCACTGGTAAGAAACTTGAATTCTCCGAAGACACTTAAGTTGCGATATCTTGGTTTTAAATTCTAGAACCTACTCTACCTTCCAAGTAGAGCCATTTTTACCATATATGTATTCCAATTTCATATTTTTACCTTTACGATCTTGAATTCATTTATTTTCTCCACCTAAGGACATACTTCTTTTTATTTCAAAACTTGATATTATCTTTTCAAATCTTAGTTAGAAAATCTCAGTAAGAAAATTTATTATTAATAGAGTTACAAACCATTTTGTTCAAAAACATGTATAGTTATTTTCATGAAATTATGAATTTCTTAAAAAATCATACTGTTAACGATAAAAATCATCAACACCCAATCAAGAACTGACATAACATATGTAATTAAATTACAGGATGATCAATATAAAGGACGCCTTTAATAGGTAGGTCGACTTAAGATTTGTCAAGTATAAACACGATACCCTCTTAATTTATCAAGATTAAATTGTCTCCTAGAATTTCGATGTTTCCTCTTGAATGCAAGTCCTATGCTCTTTCGAGTGTATAAACAGTGCATTTGTAAGTGAAGCAGGGTTATATCGGGGATAACGTTCTAAGTTCCCGTATTAAGGTTCGAAGATATCTATGTTATGACTATTTCATATGCATAAGAAACCTTGGTACAAAAGTGTATCGTAGATTCAAGATAAAATAATGAACATTATGTTAAGATGAAACATGCTAAGATATCATAACGTTCACATTTGATGATGTATCAGAGCCTTAATAACAAAAGGTGATACTTCCGCATCGATCCAACATACAGAAGGCCTTCGTTGATTTAGTTATCAAGTTATAAGGCTACAGTAGGTCATTCAAATGTTATGGCATGTTAGAAATATTCAAAAAGGTTAAGGCATAAGCATGAATCATAAGGGAAAAATCATTGATTTTGCTCAATGATTCTCCTTCCAATGTGCTTACTCTTGAATCTTTCGTACATGAGATTAGTTGATAACTCACTGTTTAACCAATTTGATCACAATATGATTATAGAATTAAGAATAAGTATGATCTCAATCTTCCAATTTTATTTATCATGAGTGTATTAAAATTGATGAGGAAATCCCCAATTTGATTTCTAAATTAGGGTTTTGATTCTAAGAATGTAGTATAAAATTTTGGAATGAGGAGAAGTCCCCCCAAAATGTCACCCATGGGGTCTTATTTATAGAGGATTTGGACCCCCTTCTATAGCAATGGTGTGGAAACCTTGCTTTCCTGTTGTCCTCTCAGTATCGGTTCCAGTCAATGCTTACTGGCTTTTGTGCAATGGTTTCGATGCCAGCTTTTATAGTGGCTACGGTGCTGGCTTTATGTAGTGGTATCGACACCAAGCTTGTTGGTGTCGATAACGTTCTCTTGCTTCCTACACATTTGTTACTGGCCTTGTGTTAATCCTTCATGAATTTGTCCTCGGTCTCGTACATCTAGTCGGTGCCGATTTAGTTGATTCCCATTCTTTGTGTTTGGTTTTGCCTTTAGTGACCCTGGCTCTCGGTATCATCTTCATGCTTTATCCCTGCTTTCTTGGAATCAGCTTTATGCCTTTGCTCTCATTCTTCGGTATCGACACCAATCTAACTTCTCACAGCATGTTGGTGTCAACAACGTTCTCCCTTTACTTTCTTTTCTTAATAGTGGCACAAGCTACTTGATCCTTAGTGTCAGTGCCGATAGCATAATTGTTCTGTGGCCGCCCTTGTTGGTTCTCTTTATATCCTCGGTGTCAATTACATCTTCCCAATCTTGCTATTTCGGTTTTTGTTGACATAACTCCATTTATTAGTGTCGACTTTTATTCTTGCCCTTTTGGTGTTGGCTTTGCTTTTCCTAGTCTTTTGCCTTTCAGATCTAGCTCCACTTCTATATCCTTTTTCTTTGACATCGGTCGAACGTTTTTCATGCTTCTACTTTGGTATCAACTCCATTATGGCACTCCTTCACCATATATTTTTTCAGTGTCGAATTCTTTTCGAAACATTTTCCCTCTAGTGAAGGGGTATCTTTGACTTGTCAAGTCAACCGTTTCAACTTTTGTTCCTTAGGACAAAAATCCAATGATTCATGCATTTCTTTCCTGTAACTCAAGAAACCTTAGAGTAATTTTACGTTATTAGTTTTGTATAATCCGAGATAATGATACAAGAGGGATTTTTTTTTCAAGTGGCAGTTTTGAAGTTTAAATCCCAAGTTCCGAATTTTTAAGAGTTTGAATATATAATGTGTGTTAACAATATTTTTCTTTAACACCAGAGATATGTCTATGGAAGTAGACCCAAAAGGAAAATAGGTTGTTTAGCCTTTGCAAGTCTGAGTTAGCTCACCATTTCCTAGATATCAAGGTCTAGAATTCGAAAGAATAGTTACTCTACCCTCGACGGGGTGAATATCACGCTTAAGCGATTCAAGAACCAATGGTTATCCCAGGAGGATGAATTTCTAAACACAACCCTTGATAAGGACTTAATGGATGGTAGGAAGGGGTTCTACGCTAAGCTTGTAGGAAGGGTTTAATCTTGTGGGAAGGGGTGTTTCACTTGACCTATGGAAAGGCTTGGTCGAAGGTTCATGTATGTGTAGGAAAAAAAACAGTAAGCTGCGGCAACAATAACTAGGAAATATAATAGCAAATTCATAAAGAAATATCATAAGTATCAACTCACTCTTTATTTATCTTTGGTTTAGAATACAAGAATAGAATAAGAGAAATCCCCAAATTGATTTAAGGATTAGGGTTTACTCTAGAGAAAAGAGTACAAGAATCAGAACGAGAAAAATCATCCTCGAAATGTGACCCCTGGGGTCTTATTTATAGAGAATTTGGGTCCCCTTCTGCTGTTGGGCCATTGGTCCTGTAGGAGCCTCTGTCGGCCGCCTTTTCCTCTAGTCTCGGATGCTTTAGCTTTCGGCTGCTTTATGGTGCTGATTATAGCTTCCGTAGTGAAGGTGCTGGTCAGTTGGGGCTTCTTGAGATTGATATGAGCTCTTGGTTGTATGCCATCGGTTATAATCTTTCAGATGTAGTCTTCCGATTTTCCCGTGAATACATAGAGGAGCTTTCCCTTATGATGTATGTAAATAGCTGCCGGTTCGGAACCACAGTCGGTGTCTGTATTAAGTAGACTAGTATGGATAGCTTGTATCCCTTCTGGGGTTCCGGTTGGCCTTTCGGTGGAGCCTCCAGGTATAGGCTAATCTTCCGGAAGATAGCTCCAGAAGATTTTCTTATTGTCTATCAAATGTGACCTTTTGGTATTTATGAAGTAGATATTTAAGAATCTGGTTCCGGATAATCTTTATGTACTTTTGGTTTGATACTTTTGATGTCTTTGTTTCTTCATGTATCCGTATTGAGCATTTTAATACCGGCAGCCCTTCCGTCCTTTCGGGTTTCAATTTGTGAAGCCTTTGCCTCCCGTCTTTCTTAGCTTCTGACTTGGGTGGCCTTTCGCTATAAGATCCCCTTGCCGGGTATATCCTGCCAGATATACCTTGTCAGATATACTCTGCTGGTATGCTATAGATTTTGAGCTCCTTCTTCCCAAGAAGGCGTTGGTTTATGTAGTCCTCGGATCATTCCTTCCTACTTTTGGTTCTTTCTAATGTTTGACTCTTGCTTTTGAAGAATTCCTATGTGCTTGTGGTCATCCAATACTCCTTCACCATCTGCTTGTTTTGGAGTTGATTCTGGTAGTAACAATGTGCAAACCAAATAATGTATCCGCATTGGCCCTTATATTGAAAATTTAGTCTAGGACCTTTTTTCAATAATAGGAATGGGAAAATCGAGATTACAATTCAAGTATTTATTGTCAAGAGTCCATTGTTGAAAATGTGGGATAGTAAACCGGAAATCCAGACTTAGATATTTGCAACAAAAATCACTACAACAAAACAGATCTATTACAACAGGCAATGCCCGTTGTAATAGGATTTTTACAGCGTCCAACCCGCCCGTTGTATTAGGTCATGTTGTAATATGTCATATTTTACAACGGGCATTGAATGTGGTAACAGCCAGTTGTAATAGACTTTTTACAACGGTCTTATGTTGTTGTTGTATGTTCTTTCAATAGAATAGCAGTCCGTTGTAATATTTTTTGCAATAGGTATTGACCGTTGTAATATCTTCTATAACAACACTTAATGCCCGTTGTAAAATACTGAAAGGTGCAATGGATTTGAATATCACACATATATTTACAAAAATTGAATATTTCATTCAAAAATTATATTTAAACGAATATTAATTCAAATAAATTTTTATTGCACTTTCAAATAGTACATATAGTGTTTCCCCTCTATTTACACAGTCATTTGTACATACACTTCCTTGCTACATTTCACTCGTATACATTGACTCCTCACTACACACTTGTTCACTCATATACACGTACACTCGCTCACACTCTCACTATAGTTTTAGTCTTCAAGTATACGAAACGAACTATGCTGTCATCTAATTCCGGAAACATTCTCTAACCAATATATACTTACTGCTCCATAATAAGTGTACAAAACAATAGCTCTTGGCTGTAACGGATCCTGCAAGCGAGCATCATTCAGGCAGACCTTCAAATTACTTTTGATAATTCAATATTTTATTAATAATAATCTCTTTGCAACCACTTGCATTAAACAGGCATCCAAATCAAATAATGAACAAGAATTGTAGTCTTTAGGATTTAACAAATAAAAGTTAATAGGAAAGTCATTAGACTGCAAAATAGTATTAGTATATGATAATAGCATTAGGAAGGCTAAATTAAATCAAGTATATTCTGCACTAATTAATTAACTGCATCCTAATGCATTAAATAAAGATATGTTAAAACTTTGTGAGTATTGTATTTAATGAATATATAGGTATTACCTTACAGGCACACTAACCTGAAGATAGATTTCATGCTAAGCCTTCATGGTGGAAATCTATAGGTACAAGCATATTTGGAAAAAGGAAAAAAAAAACACTCATTCTAATTGCAATAGCATGTATATAATAAATACAGTCCTATACCAAATTTACAACAACCAGCTATATTTGTAGTTGCTGCTACAAGGGAAGAGATAAGTTTTGGACCCTCTGTGAATTTAACGGCTTTATTTTCTCCTGTCCACATTAGAATACCCCAGCTGTTGCAGCAAATTTCAGAGTATGCAATTTGGTTAAAGGGACGATATGCTAGAGTTATATTGTTAATAAAATCTATTAGTGTTGTACTAGTTCAATCTATGTTAACAGTTTCTTTGGTCACGTAGCATATCCATAGTAGTGGGTAGTTATCGCATACTAGTTACTGTGTCAATGTTCGACTCAGTGAAGTGGGTGTATTGTACATTATGGAATGATTTTTAATTGTTTTTGAGTTGAATTTTTTTAACAATTTCCCAACAGAAATTTGGCTGTATGAATTTTGAGTGCAATCGTTATTGACACAACGCCTTCTTTTGTATATAATACAGTGCTATACACACTCAATAAGATCCATCCATTTCTATTCAACACTAACGTTGATTTCCCATGTAAATTTATCAGTAAATGGAAGCTCAATACTCTCACTACAGTAATAAATTAAAATAATAGTAACTTATAAATTCAGTCAACAAAACCAGTTTTGTGCCAAACAGCATTGCACATGCGTCTCAGATCCCTCCCTTTAAACATCCTCCCTTTCTTCGATATCTGAGCATGATATTACGTCTATATTTCATACACCTGCATGCATCAAGTTTATAATAATAAGCAATTATGCCTAATTTTTTTGATTTTTTGCTAACCATGACTAAATGTGTACATACAAGCAAGCTTAATTTTTTTTTTTAAGGAACCAAAATGCTGAAATGGTCATTTTGGAATATTTGCATAGAGGACAAGTGAACGTGCAATATGTATGCAAGTAAACATTAAATTTATATGATCTATGTTTTCTACTCTTTGTAATGAAAACCACCACGAACAAATATGTGTAGGCTGAATTCCAAACTACAGATATTAAGCACAATAATCTGCATATAAGGTTTTAAAATGATAGTAGAGAACTCATGTGAAATAATAGCAGGATTGCAGTTTTTACAGTCATGTGATATAGTAATTTTAGCGTAAGGCAAATGGAATATAATGATTTTCTGTAGGTTAAACTCTAGATTTTAAAATGACCATGGACACATACAAGCGTTACCAGAATCAATTTAGAACATTACAAAATGAATAGCAACAGAGCATAAATTTAGATATAAAACCTTCAAGCACTATAGTACATCAACTCAAAACATTTCTAAAGGAATCAAACATCAATGTGTGGATAAAATATATTTCATAAGAGTATAAATTCAAGTAGCATAATTTAAGAGATCTAGAAATAACAGAAGCCCGAAGTTAAACAGTAAAATGCATGGAAAACAACAATTAACTACAATCAAAACCAAGTAACATATGTTAACATAATAAATATCATTTGTATTGCACGAGTGGTAACCACTATACCATTAATATAATATATAATGAAGATTTGAGTAAGATGTTGGAAGATCACTTCTAATTTCGAGCTAAAAATATATTGGCTGCCAAAAAAAATATTTGGCATGATCAAAACTAAATGCAAAATAAAAAACCATATTTATATTAAAAAATGAACAACTAAGGTAAATATTTCCAGTTTGTAGTGTAGTTGAGTTAACAACCACGATCATTGTGGGGTAATCATAAATTTAGATTATGCAGTAATCATGTTGCAAGAAATAATACAAGAAAAAGGGCAAAGAAATTGAGAACAAAAGGGAAACAGAAATCTCAAGCTGAACGTTATTCCTCCGAAAGTTGTTGACAAGATCAAATTTTTACTATATGATTGAAAAGTTCAATAATGATTGAAATTAGGACAAATCAAAGGGAAACAATACCTGAATTAACCGAAGTTGAGGCCCGAAATCGTCGAAGTTGAGGGCTGAAATCAAATCTGCGGGTTTTGTCTTCGACGATGGAAGCAGGAGCAGGATCGAAGGCAGCTTTTTCTTCGACGATGAAAGCAGCAGCGAAAATTGAGGCAGCTTGTTCTTCGACAATGAAAGCAGGAGTGGCGGCTACTACATGTTTAGAATTATGGATTAGGGTTTCAGAACGAGATTAATTTTTTCAGATCTGTAAAAAAAAAAAAAAAAAGGAACGGTGGTTTATGAAACGGTGGAGTCAAAATTTCACAGCTTAGGGGTAAACGTACAAAGAAACTGATGAGTCAAAATTTTAGGAAAATTTTTAGAATCATACCAGGAAGTATTACATTTAAATTAGACTATCAGGTAAATCTATTTAATATTTTGAAGCTTACTAATTTTGGTTATTTAGTGTGAAGCAAGTCTAGTGTAACTAATTTTTTATTTTTGGTTAATGTTATCAAAGAATCTATCTATATAAATTAAGCAATTATTTAAGTCCATAATTGAGGAGATTTTAACATTCCAAACATTAAGTAATGGGTCCAAGATAATGATAATTAATTAAGAGTTGTTGAAAATTGACACTATCACAAGTGGTAACTAATAAATACTAGTACAACTACAAAATAAATGTTAAAATAGACATATGTAACAATGGACAAAAGAAAATGCTTGCAACAAGCATATATTACAATGGACAAATATGAATGAATATTGACATTGATTGCATTTGGAAAAAAATAGTTATGTTATAAGTTATAAATTTTGAATAATGTATCAAACGTTAATTTATAATTTGTATTTTTGAATTTTGTCAAAGTTTCAAATTTTAATTCTAAACTTTTTGAATATTAAAAAATTTATCTTGGAAATTTTTAAAGTTTTAAATTTTTGGAATATTAAATGTTAAAGAAAACAAGTACTTACTTGATTAAATACTAAAAAAGAAATAATAAATATCACTTCTTGATTATTAAAAATTACATATTGGTCAAAAGTGTTAAAAATAAATTGTCAAATGCATAGTGAATATTAATTACAAATTCTTCGGTATTTAAGAAATTATAAATTATTAATTACTAAATAACAAATATTAATTATTACTATATATAATTTAATATTTTTATTTTTATTTATTATAAATTATTAGTTATTATTTATAGTTTAAAATATTAATTTTTAAATATAATCATTAATTATTAATAAATAATATTGTATTACTAATAATTAGTAATTAGTAATTAGTAATGTAATATTATAGTTAGTAATTAATAACATATCATTAATATAATATTATTAATGATTAAATATTGAAAAATAATAAATATTAAATTTAAGAAAGCATTATTGTAGTTGATCATTAATTATTGATTACTGATACCTATAACAACGAGCATTACGACCGTTGTCAAATTAACGCCTCTTACAACGGGCATTTTAAGACTGTTGTAAAATTGGCGCCTATTACAACATGCATTCTAAGAACGCTGTAAATTTGACATCTGTTACAACGGGCCAGAAATGACCGTTGTAATATCATTATATTACAACGGGTAGTTGTTGCCAGTTGTAAAAAAGTCGTTGTATGATTCATCTATTACAACGGGCTTGAAATGACCGTTGTAATAGCTCTGTATTACAACGGGCTTGAAATGACCGTTATAATAGCTCTGTATTACAACGTGCAGCCATTGCCCGTTGTAAAAGGGATGTTGTAATAGAGTATTTTTGTTGTAGTGAATCTAGAAATCCACCTTTTGTGTTATAAATAGTAAAATCGAAACCCATATTCGGGTACTTTGGATAGAAGACAAGCAATCCAATTCTGAAAATAATAGAAATCCCGAAGCCTAGATTTAGGCATTTATAATAGAAGACTAGAACTCCACTTCTGGAAGTAACAAAAATCCCGAAGCCTAAATTCAGGTATTTACAATAGAAGACCAAAAGCCAACTTCTAGAAGTAATAGAAATCCCAGAGTACAGATTCGGGAGTTTGTAGTTTTAGCACCCATTTCAGGCTTGTTCTTTGAGCTTTCATTCCCTTCTGCGTTTTTTGCATAAAATGCAACAACTAACACTTTCTGTGTTTAGTCTCTTGCCTAAAGCAAGATGTATACAATAATTGGCTCGTCTTATGTGAGACACCATTTGGATTGAAACCAAGTATTAGATGAAACCTGTGATAGTATAATATGATCATTTGCATTTATTTCGCCGGAATAATTAATAGCAATTTTGCGTATATAAGTTTAGAAAGCCTTCCTATGTAAGGTGTTGAGAAATCATAACTTTTGTCAGAAGATTTCAAAATAGAAGACTTGAGGTACCAACCAGAGTATTTATTTAAAAAGTTTCTTTTTGAAAATAAGATGTTAGACCCAAGTTCCATACTTGGGCATGACAATAGAAGTTTAGAATCTCTCTTTTGGAAATGAGAATAGAGAATTCATAACCTTGATTTAGATATTTGAATAATGCAAATATAAGAATTTATTTGTGAAAGTACCATAAGTCCAAAAAAATTATCTGGAATATGGGGGTAAGGTCCAAAGTTCTAACTCATGTTTGTGTAATAGTATTCTAGAGACCTATTTTTCAAGAAATAAGAATTACAATCTTAAGACCCAAATTCGGGTATAGAAATCCAAAAATCCTCTTTTGGGCATGTAGATAGAAGTTCTATAACCCATATTCAGGCATTTGGGAAAGAAGACCAGAAATCCATGCTTGGAAATAATAGAAATCCCGAAACTCAGATTCAGGTATTTAATAGAAGACCAGAAATCCATCTCTAGCAATATAGATAGGAGTCCCGGAACCCAGATTTGAGTATTAATAAGAGAAGATAAAAAATCCATCTAGCAATAATAAGAGACCAAAAGTCCATATTTGATAACAATAGAAATCTCAAAACCCATATTAGGTATTTAATAAAAGACCAGAAATACATCTCTGGCAATGCAGATAGAAGTCCTGAAACCCAAATTCGGGTATTAATAATAGAAGACCAGAAATCCATCTAGCAGTAATAGAAGAGATATCTAGCAATAATAGAAGACCAGAAATCCATATCTATAAATAATAGAAATCCCGAAAACCAAATTCAGGTATTTAATAGAAGACCAGAAATCCATCTCTGGTAATATAAATAGAAGACCCGAAACCTAAATTCAATTATTAATAATAGAAGACCAAAATCCCATTTGACATAAATAGAAAGAAGTCCTGAAACCCAAGTTTAGGTATTAATAATAGGAGATCAAAAATCCATCTGGCAATAATAGGAGATCAGAAATCAATATTTGATAATAATAGAAATCCCGATACCCAGAATTGGGTATTTAATAGAAGACTAAAAATCCATATCTGGTAATATAGATAGAAGTCCCAAAACCTAGATTCGGGTATTAATAATAGAAGACCAAAAATCCATATCTGATAATATTAGAAATACCAAAACCCATATTTTGATATTTAATAGAAGACCAGAAATCCATCTCTGGCAATATAGATATAAGTCCTGAATCCCAGATTCAGGTATTTATAATCATTGCTTGAATTTCTATTTCGGCTTTGTAAGCCACTTTTTAGGCTTTGTTTTGATTTGTGACCCACTTCTTGGGCTTTGATTGGTCGTTTCAGCCTTGTAAGCCACTCTCTGGGATTTAATTTGATGAGTCACTTCTTGGGCTTTGATTGGTCGGTTCACCCTTCTGAGCCACTCTCAGGGCTTTCGTTCCCTTCTGCAAGATGAGACATAAGCTGAGGTAGGAAGTAGTCATCTCTAGACAAAGGAAGGACGTGCTTAGTTGAAGCAGAGGAAGGGAATGCTTCATGTAGTGAGCACATAGATAAGGAAAGTGTAATTTATATTAAGCTAGAAAATTGGAAATTTAGTCAAATGTCCCATAACCATTGACTTAGCTCATGTATTCTATGAACGAATTGCAAATTCCACCATCAAATACGAAATACAAAACCATTTTGCCAAAATCCGTCATGTCGAAGTGTTTAAGAATCCCTTCTGATAATATGACATCCCATGTCTCGATCAGAATTCATAACATACTCCAAGGGCAAAACAACACGGTTATTTCACGATGCTTGGTAGAAATATTTTATCCGACTTAGACTCGCTAAGTTAACTGCTCTATTGAACGGTTTATTATTCTTAGGTCCTATTCACGAAAGAGGATGGGACTCAAAGTTTATCTAGGCCAAGATCTTACACTAAACTAAGTATTGCGAAACTATCAACTGGATTTCCAATCTTTAGCAAGGTTGTCAAATATGAACCATGCAAAGAATCTATGAATAGGAAAAGTATATCCATCAAAATCAGTGATTCCCTCACGAATAGAATGAAAATTACCTGGATTGGAAGAAGTGTTGCTAGGGGTTTACACAACACCTAGCTACCCCTCTGAAGCGTGGGGCCCGAAGATGCTACATGACCCGAATTCTTGTAAATGCTACAAGTACGAGGCTTAGGACACTTACTAGCATAATGGTCCTTTAATCCGCAATTGTAACCATTTCCACAAATAGAATTAGGATTTCCAAATTTGGAGGCCTCTTGTTTTGCTTAGAGCCTGATACCATCACTATATAAGCTAGCAAACCTGGATTTGGAATGCATAGGCGCAGAAGTGGCTCCTACCGTCAGGGTATTCCTCAAAAGATCAAGAAGTTTCTGAGTTGTTTGTTATTTGTCCTAGATGAACTCTTTTAGGTTTCCACCCTGGATAAACTTCTGAATTATACCTTTGAGCATTATGCACTCATCAGTTTTATCCTATTCATCTTACGATACTCGAAATATTTCTCTCCATTGAATGGTTCGGGTAATTTTTAGCTTTGAAAGAAACCAAGAAGTTGACTCTTTCCTTTGCAACAATGTATACACTACAAGAAAAATGATTTTCTGTAGCGCCCAAAAATCGCTACCAAGCATTTTTGGTGGCATTTCGATAGTCATTACGAGAAAACGTGCTACTAAAAATCATTAAGTATTAATTGCAATTTTTTTAAATGCCACTAAATATTTATTTTTAATAGCATTTTTTAAATGATTTGGATGTTATTTTTGCAGCGTCTATGAAACGTCATCGAAAAGGTTTCTGCACTACGATTCTGTTTTAATGACGTTCACTTATCTTTTTTTAGCGTTTAGTGAACGCCACCACAAGGGTTCTTGATTTCTTTAACCATTTATTTGTAGAGGTTTTTAATGCTACAAATAAAATTAATACTCCATAGCATTTTTTTCTGCCACCATTTGTTCCCAATTTGTACCATAATATTCCAAACCTACCCATAATTTTGCCTCCAATTATATAACAACCTAATACATAAACACATACGTTTTTGAACATAACATATTAAACAACCACAAAATACGTACATTTTCAAAGATCCATAAGATACATATACATTCAAACATCCACAACATGCATAAGTTGCAAGACAAAAAGTTCGCCGTACTTTCAAACATCCACAACATGCAAACCAAACAACCAATAACAATGTCATAACCAAAGTACATTAAACACTGAAATAAACATCTGAAATAACCAAGTTACTGAGCAAATATTATTAAGTAGTGCTGCTATTGCTGATGTCTTCATACAGGTTGATCTACCTCTAAACAAAATACCGAACAAAAGACTAAGAAAATAGTGACAAGTAGTTACTAAAACAAATAAAAAAACATAACTTAGGGAAAAGAAAGAGCAGGTCCAAACCTTTACGTAACATTATAATAATGTAATACTACATAACGTAAACCTTTCAAACACAATCATATTCTTGCAATAAACAACAGTTAGTAATTCCATTCAAGTAAAGGTCGTTTAATAGTGGATCTTGTAGAACGATCCAGGTTCCTCAACTTATTGATAAACATAATTCCATTGTAGGTTGGGCCTATGTTCACCATTTTGTTTATATCAAATTATAATACATGCCTTATATTTCTGTTGTACCTCTTATGTTAGCGAACATATTTGAACATGTATACCATTGCGAATCAGCTCTTGGTTAGCATGTTATACTATGGTTTCTGGAAAATGTAACATGTTCTAGAAGCCTATAAGGCCATACCACATTAAAAGGCCAAGCTGCGCTTTCTGAAACATAGAATATACCACAGTAAAATAAGACTACAAGTATCTATAATCCAGAAGCCTATAAGGCCATACCACAGTAAAAGGCCAAGCTGTGGTTTCTGAAACGTAGAACATGTTCCACAAGCCTATAGGCCTATAAGGCATATTCCATGCCGCAGTAAATCCTAATATATATTAAAAAATATTTACATACTTTTCATTTTGTTTCAATAACATTTTTTTTCTATAAGTTAAGCTATGGGAACGCCAAAGGCATCTTCCGTGCAAGCCAGAGCCGATGTTGGTCTCCATAGCTCTGCATCTGGAACTCTCACATGTTCAACCCAAACTTTACAACATTCTTTCCCAATGGATGACAATGGACCACCGTTATCGGATCAATTGATGCAATAGTTCCTCCAGCCACTACGTCTATTCCATCCACATCTATCAACTTGCATTTGGCATCTTTTTTCATGGTTGCAATCGGCTGAAAGAAAAAAGATTATTATGCAGAATATATACATATGCATTAAATAAATTTTCATACAAAGTTAACTTCTTCAGTTTTGAAAATTAATACTTACATGTTATGATTTATCCATGAACATATATGTGGATTTTAAGGGAGAAGTTGCATGATTTTCACTATCATGATGACTCTTAGTTGGATTTTCTGTATCATCTTCTACTTTTGATCTTGGCCATGCTACTTTCCTACCAACTGCTTCTCCAATGCACGACATATCAGATGTGGGTTGCCACAAATAAGCATCTTTATTTATTACGTTGTCCACCCAAATCACCACCGTAGACGGACAGAGCGGAATACCATTAACAATATATTTTGGATCATCGACGTAGATTCTTGCTTCGGCAACTACACCTTCACCCTCGTTCCAACCATAAATCTTGCAATTATCTTGGATATTGTTGGTACTCTAAAAATGAGAATATACTTCAATATTATCAATTATACTTCTAGTCATGATAGTTTCAAAACAAGATAATTTTTATTATTTCTATAGTGATGATTCTATAGGCTAATAGATTTACAACCCTCCACTTATAGTTCACGCGTAACTGTAAATAAATATACGTGGTACCTTTATTCTGCATCAAATCTGAATCTGTTAATAAATATAATCATGAAGATATATACGTGGTACCTTTATTCTATACACACACAAAATAGATATAAATATAATATGAGAATTGTAAAATTTACCGTACTGGCTTCATTACAGTTCACGCGTGCTCGCTGTGGTACCTTGGCGCAAACTGATAGCGAATTTACTACCTTATTCATAGCATCTGCTAATATTTTCATTTTAGGTGTAGGCCTCCATAAATAAGTATCTTGCTTATCCACGAAATTTATTAAAACGCTCGCAGCATTCGGTCCAAGACGAATGCCATTGACAACTTCATTTGTGTCCATGGACAACAGCCTCCCATAGGCGACAACTCCAGAGGTTCCATCCCAACTTAACATCGAACATACTTTATCATCGCTCTACAATAATTCAACTGAAAATTATATGAAATACTGGATTAAAAATTAAAAAATACAAATTTCATTTATTGAGTAATAAAATTATTATTTTTACCGATTCAGGTGAGCTCCTTCTTGAACTTTCTTTACCCTGCTACAAAGCACAAATATCACGATATTTTAATCTTAGGAGCACTCAAGTGGATGCCACATACTTAAAATGACACATTACTAGATCAAAATTAAAATCTAAATGTTATTTATTGAGTAATATAATTATTATTTTTACCCTTTCATGTGTGCTCCCTTGCAAACTTCCTTTACCCTTCAGTAAAGCACCAAAATTTATTCTTTTTAGTATTTTAAATTATAGAGTGTGCTGAATTTTGTATTTTACGTATATAAATTAATTTTTAAAGTTTACCTTTGGGTCTATCAGAGTCTGTATCATTCCCTTCAATTCTGCTATTTCCTCTCAATGCTGTGACACTTGCTTATCTTTTGACTAGGCCACAACTAGCTTGGTTAAAGTGCAACCCCTTCCAAATGTCCTTAATCTTATCGGTTTATCTTCTCCTAATACATGTACAAGAGCATCCCCATTGACATTCTATGTCAAGCTGGACTGGGATAGGCTACCAAATTTTTGATCTCCTCCTACATAAATAAAAACACATAGATGATGTACAATGGTAAAAATTTATAGTTTCAAAAAATACTAATAAAATTAAAAACAACTATACAATAGTATTTGCAGCTTCCATGGTCACCGTTTCACCATTTTTTAAATGTAAGATTTGATCCACACATCAGCTCTAGTTATGGACGATGGATCTACACTTTCCTTTTTCTAAATTTAGGATAACATTAAATAAATAAACTGATATGTATAAAATAATATTAAATAAAGCTATAGTAAATTAACAAACCAAGCCTTAGGTCATTCTAGCCAATCCCTTACGACCAGTTGTATGTGGAAGTTGTGTGCACCTAAGGGCCGAATATTTCTGACTTTTTTGCTGGAAATATAGAAAGATGTTAGAATTTAACAACCAGAATCATAAAAAGAAGTTAGAATTCCATGTTCACTAGCATAAAAAAAATAGCATACTAATAGAGAAGAGCATAAAAGAAGAAATATTTTTTGCAAAGAGGGTTTCATTTTGCCTAAAGGTATGTACAAGAGCAAGGCATGTAACAAACTGATGTGTAGTTGGAATGATTTGTTATTGAAGGATTGAATTTTATTTTAGATTTACCTTAAACTCCACACTTGTTTTCCCCTTCACAAACATTCTCCATTTTTTCATGTTTTTTATGTTGGTAGGTTCCAGTTTAAGTCTTTCCTCTTCATTCTCCGCTTTTTGCAAAGTTCGAACCAATTTGCTTTTTGACGATCTCCAAAGTACTCCCATTTGTTGAAATATGGATTTTAACCATTCCTCTTCCTGTTTAAATCTTACCTACAACAATATATGAAAACATGATATTAAAATCAAATAACAGCTATATGTATGAATCAAACAATTTTTTTCATCAATAACTGTAATACTTTTGGGATTCCTCTGCATCCTTTTTCTAGTTGCGAGTACTTACATTGCTTGTTGACATCTTTTTCTGCAAATGAAACAAAATATAGTATAAAGCAATAAGCTGCTAGCACTTAAGTATGATCAATATATGTAAATGCATACACGCGTTGACGCACACGTATATACAGTCATAAAAACAAATTTCAATGGTGCAGGTCGAGAGAATTGCATAAAATTTCAACATTCAAGTCTGAAACACATAGCACCATACATACATATGTATATACTTATATAAATTAAATTGTGCGGTTTGATGTCAAGAAATGTAACACCAGACAAGGCAACACAATGTATATGTATATACACATATATGTATATAAAGATACACATATAAAGAAATGCATGACCAGAACAAACCAAACATATCTCAGGTTTAATGGCAAGACCAGACAAGGGATCACAATGTACTAGTGCACGTGCGTATAATATGAAAAACAGGCCAGACTGCATGGCCAAGAAATACCAGAGATTCTAGTACAACACAAATGAATATAACATAGTTTCAGGTGCAACACACATGCTAAGTTTCAAGTCTTTTGTTAATGATGCTACCGAGAGAAAGTATGCTTACAATTTCATGTGTTTGTTAATGATGCTACTGAGAGAAAGTATGCTTATAATTTCTTTATAAGAAGTCAAATACCTAAAAATAATTAATAAGAAAGATTAATCGTACTGGGTAGGCATATGCTGTGAAACCAAAACAACCAACACTAAAGAAAGAGCTTGATAGTGCAGCAAATGAAAAACCAACACTAAAGAAAATCAAACAAGTTCAATGAACTTTCCAAATTGTCCAGATTGAATTTATAAGTTCAATCATCACTAAAGCAAATGAACAACCATGCGCAATTAGGAAATATAATCTACTTAAGTATGCCCTCGCAATCCTCTCTAACATAGCTAAAATCTTCATCATCCACTTTGGTTATTTCATTTTCCACCACTTGGATATCTTCCTCGATGCAATCGGGATCCTCTAAATCAGTAAAACTTCTTAATGTTGCTTTCATTACAACACACTAATTATAATCATCGTTCTCTCTTGAATATAATACTTGTTTTTCTTGAGATGCGAGTATGTATGGGTCTCGTGAAAATGATGCTTGATGTAAATTAACAAGAGTGAACCCATCATAATCAACTTTTACTCCATTTCCTTTATACGCCCAACAACACTTAAAAACTGGAATATAAAAGAAATGATAATCTAATAAAATTATATCTGTCAATATTCCATAATAAGTGAACACATCAACCACTTAGGACATATCTTTTGCACTTTCTCTACACATAGTGTCGTATCAAAAGCCACCCCACAATTTTGAGTTTGTCTCCCTAAAGTTTTTACATCAAAACGTTGCTCATTGATGAAATATCCTTTGTAAGATATGGCATCATCCTAAGGACCATAAGCAATCCATTTTAACATGTCTTTATGATCCTTGGAAGTAATAGGTATTTACAACGAATTTCATTTAGCATCTAAATTTTATAGTAATATTAATAGTCATATACGAATATATTTGAAATCTAACTAACATTCCTTTTAATACAATTCACAAAAAAATGTATGTGTTTCCCAAAGTAAGGTCGTATTTTTTTCATGCGCCGGTCTGAATTTTCTAATTCCTCCAAATGCAAACAAATATTGAACATTTGAATATAAGTTATATTTATTATTATGAACACATCAAAGCAATTAAAACAATATATAACATAAACTTACTCTATAAATGGTTCCACCATGGTCATATTCATTAACACGACTAAATGAGCACTTTCTTTCTCATTAGCTGGCAATGTAATTGTCTTCGATATTGAAATTGGACATCCCTCGTGTATTCCACTGATTTCATAATCTTCATTTCGAACTCCTTTCTTGCCTATATGTGTTGACACCAAAAAATGGCGCAACACCCAAGAGAGGGTTGTGTAGAGAACAAATGAAGATTAATAACTATAAACTGTAAAAAGTAGAAGAAATCACACACCAATTTATAGTGGTTCGACGTTGAAGAGCCTACGTCCACTTTATAATCTCTTATATATTATTTCAGCTATTAAAAAAAATAGTTACAATGACCACACAATAAGAGATCAACAAAGAGTATTTGAAAGCTAGGGTTTCTAATACTTCCAAAAGTCCCCTTCTCTGAATTAAGAAGAGGTATTTATAGGTGATATAGTACTTGGGCCGGTCTGGACACGTGTCGCGGGACCCAAGAGAGTAGTTGATGTTGAACGAGTCGATATCTCCTAACGAATTGGTATTTCTTGAATTATCGTCATGAAGTGGCACCTGATCCATCTGATTCAGATGATTTGGACAAGGTAAAATCGAGGACGAGCTATTCTTTGGGCGAAAACTAAGTTCGTTGTTACGCATAAATTGGCTGTGCATATTCGATGATTGAGGGCTTCCTTGAATTGTATCGGATGCAAGTGATTGACTTAACCAATGGGCCTCACTAATTGGCCCACTTCGTGACTTCGGGAATCAGCTTCGCCCATCCAGGGCACCGACCAATGACAATATCGAGTCTTGATGGGCTAGCCGAAAGACCCATCAACACTTTGCCCCCCAAAGTATGTTGCGTTAGGAAAAGAACATACTTGTAAACATGCGTTCATGAGCTTACATTTTCCAACTGTAGAATCCCGTAGAATTGTTTGAATGGCATGCTTATTGAGTCTCGTCAACCGAAAAAAGAGTCTGCCAGCTGCCTTGGAAACTTAAACAAGAACGGGAAATTATGACGCCCTTCTTTCTTCCGCCTTATCGGCTGATCCCTGCTCATTAGCAGCTTTACACATCATCCACGTTCTAACCTAAAGGTCACGTCAGCCGAATACAAATAGTCTCACCCTCATATTATAAAGGGAAAATGTTTTTACCTCATTCCCCTCATTTTCTCTGTTACAAAAATTGATTTACAACTTAAAGTAAAAGATTTAAGAACGGTCACCGCCTCCACTCAAGTTCATCTACCTCAGGTAAAGATCCATTCTTTATATCGTTCTAAATATATCAATGTCATTCTTGCATAGGACCTCTATTTTCCTTCTATCTCGTCATAATCTAGGCCCCACGACGTTCGTAATCGGGATCATCAATGTCGGATCACCTGAGTTAGTGGCGATGCGGCGGTCCATGGCGACTCCGATTCCATTCTAGCAAACCCTAATAATGTTAGATTTGTTATCCCAGTTATTTCATAGGGATGGATAAGTTTCCCGCCTTTCTATAGCGTCATGTGTGTTAGGGTATTGGGAAACCCTCAGACACGTGGCGGTGCTTGAGAGGACGGTGACGAAAGTAGTAACCCCTATGCAGCTTAACATGTGAAAATGAATCGTGATTCTTGTGGCTAGTCTTTTATCAAAATTGCACTGTTAAATGGAGTTAATTCCCTCTTGAATATAACTCCCTTTTTTACTTCAACTCGACAGTCTTTAACCAGCCATGGTCAAGACACGAGGCAATCTTAAGCAAGAGTCTACTAAGGGTTTACTTTTCTCTAACAGAGTTGATAATTACTCCGGGTGTTCGACTGAATCTGAGCCAAACCCAAACAACGATTCCCAAAACCAATCGATAGACTCATTGCCTCCTCCCGAAGTTGTAGTTGAATTGAATGCACCAGCACCAGTTCCAATAGCGCCCGATATGCTTCCAGGCGCTGAAATTCTGAGAAATCCTCCAAACGCCTTAGAATCTGAAATAACTCGCAAACGGCTAAAGAATTTGACAACTAAACACAAAATCTCCTTTGTAGATGTTCTTCTTTCGCAAGAAATTGATCGACCTCACAATCCCCTAGTAGGTAATATGGCGATATCTCTCTCGATGTGTAATGTGGTAGCCATCCCCCCTTTTCACCCATTTATTGTTAACTTCTTGCGACGTATGAACCTAGCTCCGATGCAATTCCACCCGATGGCCTACGACAGACTGCTATTTGTGTATTTCTGGTTCATGAGGTATTTGGGTTACCCTCCAACCTTCGATGATTTGGCCTTCTTTTTTCACTTCAAGCACAACGAGAGACAGTCCCCTTCTCTCCTTTACTTTGAGTCTACCTGAGGTTGGAAGATTATTGAAGAAATTCTAAGTAAAGCAGGCGAACCAAAGACGGAGTTGTTCTAGATCAAACAACAACCAGGGTGTGCTCGATATTGGCTCCAAAGTAGTAAGTCTTTTTGTTGACCAGTACATTCGTGATAGAGTTTCTCATACCGAAAAATATATGTATCCTCTTTCCTCCCTTTTTACTGGAGATTATCCTGTAAGACTTAAGGAGGAAGTGTTTGAGGAATGATACACGCAATTGATCAGTTTAGAGTCCAAGCAACGGTGGTTTTGGAATTGTTCGTCCAACCAACATCTTCATCAGTACGCTCTCCTTAGCGAGAATAGGACAATCGGACCTCAAAAAGAGGGAATTGGGTCAACCGCCCCAGATCAGGTGAGATTCCCCCAACAAAGAGGAAATCAGAAGATAAAAAGACAACCCCCTTAGTCGGGGAATCCTCTGTCCATCCTCTACCTGGGGATAAAAAGAAACCACGTCCAAAAAAGCCTTTCTTCATGAGGCGGACTCAAGAGACAGAGCATCGAGAGGCTGAGCGCCGAAAAAGAGAGAAAGTCCATAGCAAGAAAGTCCCGAAGAAGGTGCGAGAGGAGTCTGCCAAAGAGATAACTAAGGAGGATCACTCGAGGGATTCTGAGGTCGAGAGAGATCCCTCCATAGTCCATGATTCTCAAGAAGAACACATCGCACCCACTCTCCCTGGGTTGGAAAATTTACAGGTGCCGGAGACCTTTGTTTCTCCAAAAAGCTTGGATCCAAACCGATTTTCTGCTAACCAGTCCGAGGGGATGTCTTCTCCGGTCGAGCAAGATGGTGTCGAAGGTATGAGACTACCTTTATTATAAGGTCGACCTAAATAATTTGTCGTACCATATTTTCACTGCGCGTCACAGTACTGTGTTTGTTTGTGTAAATGTAATGTTGTCAATTTTAACCATGATCTTTCTTCTTTTCTAAGAGGACATTGATGAAAATTTTTATAGCAGTCTTTTCGCCTCCTTCCCAATGGACGTTAGGGCAGACAAGCCTACTTCGCAGCATGTGGGATAAGGAGACGATGGTGAGGACGATGATAGCAAGAGAAGAAAAGAAAAGAAAGATAAAGACACAGGACGAGGTAAAGAGAGGGAGAAAGAGAAGGAAAGAGAGAAAGGGGGGACAATGAGAGAAAAAAAGAGAAAGAGTTGACTCGAGAACAAAGCAAGTGAAAGGAGAGAAGTTTAGGAAAACACGATCGGGCATCAGAGGAAAGGGAGGAACAGAGGAATACGTTTAAGAACAAGAAAAGGCATATTCCCCGAGCCTCAAGATAAGACCCCACAAGCGAGAAAGGATGCCAGGCATTCCCGGGTCGTGTTAAGTCATCTTAGGCCATCGATCGACCTTTCCTCCGTCAATCGAGTTAGAGAGTTAGAACGGGATTTTCCTGACCTTTTCTTTGCAGGGATAGAGCTTGCACCCGAGTTACAACAAATATCGTACGAATACACCATGCAGGTGAGCGGGGTTTTGAAACACAAAATGGTCGAACTTGCGGGCTTGAAGAGGGACGCAGAAAGCAATAAGAAGACCTTCTCACTCCTTGAAAGAAAAATTAAAGACCAGTAGTTGCAAGCGGTGGCTGACAAAGAAAAATATGAGTAAGAAATCAAGGATTGGAACACTTGTTTTCAGTTGACAAAACCTGGTTGGGTCTGAAAAATGACAAAACCTGGTTGGGTCTGGAGGCGTAGAACCTCAAGGGTCTCCTTCATTCATCTGATCTGGCCAATCGTCTGGCAGAAGAGAATGCTGCGGCAACAATTGAGGCGACCAACAATTTGAAATCGCAGCATGATATCGACATCCAAACCCTTAAAGCTGATCATACCCGGGATATGTCCGAACTGAAAAAGGGACATGCACGCCAGTCTCTCTCATTATTTGCAAAGTTCCTTCACCATAGGGATTTTTCATGGATGCCGAGGTATTCCAAAATTTTGGTCGATACATGGAAATTGGTTTTGAGAGACGAAAGAGATGCAATGGGAAGGCAACCGGTGAATGAAGAAGCTTTAATGACTACTATCTTAAATGACAAGGAGCGGGTGGTACTGGTCGAGGGATGGAGCCAAAAAGATAATGACAGTAGAAGCGGAACACCACAGACTGAAGGAGAAGTTGGTCCCTGAGAAAGAAGATGGTGGTAGTCAGACCAAAGTGCCTCTCTTTTCTTCCTCTGCTAATAATGAGATAGGTTTGGCTTCTGTCCTTTCCATCCAAGCCAACTAGGGTCGAGGTTGACCACCCGATCGAAACTGAAGTTGGAGGTAAGCCTATGTGCTAACCTTAATTGTAACAACCCGGAAAATCTGGGCCAGTTTAAAAATTTTATTTTGGCAATTTTAGCGAATTTTGATTATTTAAAATGAATTATTTTAAATAATATCGACGAGAAAATTTATTTTGAATAGAATTCGATCGTATATATTATATACGTCGTCGTTAGAATAAAAATAATTATATATAATTATAAATAGAATTGAAAATGGCGCGGTAGTTCGAAAATTCGATTTCTAATTTCAAATGAATATACAGAATTCAATATAAGTCAGAATTAAACGAAACAAGAAATATTTGAATCTGTATAACTATATCTTTGTAACGAAGTTAACAAACTGAGATTTCATCTTAGAAATGATAAGATATGTCCAGTTTAAAATTAGAAATAGTCGCTGTGGAATTTATATATATTTATATATATATAAGGCCCTTAAAAATAGCAATTTTGCAAACGACCTCGGATTTCGACGAAACCAGTTTTGTTGGGTCCGGGATGTAAAGTTATTGCTAGATTCCAAATTTCATAATTTTTCGAATCAATATGTGAGCGTGGCAAAGGAAAACGTGTTTGACCATTTCAGTTGATTTTAATCGACTGGAAAATCGGCCATTTTTCTAACGGCCTCAGAATTCGACGAAACTAGTTTTGTTAGGACCGTATCGTCAATACGAAGCTAGAAAATATTTTTCGGGAATTTTTCGAGTTAGTATGTGATCCCGGTAATTTGAAATGTACGTTTAAAATTCAATATAGTGATTTAAATGTAAATTTAACGGAAACTGAGTCAAGCGATCGAATCAACATATGATACATATCCCATTGTGTTCGGAATGGGGGTGGAACGCCATGGACGACAGGCGGTGGGCCTCGTTTTGAGGTCGTATGTAAAAGTCAACCTTTTTGCAATTAAAATAATAATAAAAATAAAAATAAATATCTCTTTCTTCCCCCCCCCCTCCTTTTAATTCTGGCCCCCCCTCTTTTCTTTCAAAACAGAAATCAATAAAAAAAAAAAAAAGAGAGAGAAGCTCGAGCTCCCAAGCCGCCGCCGGCGGTGCTCCATCGCCACCTCCCCAAGACCCTCGCGCCCCATCCTCTGACGAACCCCGCGCCCCCCGTTCTCTCCTCCCTCCATCTCGACCTCGCGATGAACTCCAAGTCCACCGCATCACTTCCACTGCCAAACCCTGTCGCTCCCTCCTGACCCCCACCTCGCACCGCGCCCCACCACCACGGCGACCCCACACCGACCACCCCGACGCCCGCGAGTTCGAACCCCCCCCCCCGTAAGTCCTTTTTTCTTCTTTTCTTTTCTTTTTATTTATTATTTTATAACTGTTTTATTTTAACTGATTTTATTTAAAAAAAGGGATTAAATACTGTTTTTATTTTAAGAATTTTGGAAAAAACCTGATTTTGTTTTTAAAGAAAAAAAACCTGATTTTGTTTTTAAGGTAGAAAACTGATTTTTTTTAGAAAAGTAGCAAAACTGATTTTTTTTAGAAAAGTAGAAAACTGATTTTGTTTAATGTTAAAAACTGAAATTTATTAATGTTAAAAACTGAAATTTATTAATGTTAAAAACTGAAATTTATTAATGTTTAAAACTGAAATTTATTAATGTTTAAAACTGAAATTTATTAATGTTTAAAACTGAAATTTATTAATGTTTAAAAACTGAAATTTATTAATGTTAAAAACTGAAATTTATTAATGTTAAAAACTGAAATTTATTAATGTTTAAAACTGAAATTTATTAATGTTTAAAACTGAAATTTATTAATGTTTAAAACTGAAATTTATTAATGTTTAAAAACTGAAATTTATTAATGTTAAAAACTGAAATTTATTAATGTTAAAAACTGAAATTTATTAATGTTAAAAACTGAAATTTATTAATGTTTAAAACTGAAATTTATTAATGTTTGAAAAACTGAACTTTATTTTGTTTAAAATCTGAATATGATTTTGTTTGAAAAACTGAATTTGATTTTGTTTAAAATCTGAATATTATTTTGTTTTAAAAACTGAATTTTATTTACTTTAAAAACTGGTTTTTAGTTATGTTGTAAAGTTATAACAATATAATCTTTTATATTGTTGAAATAAAAATTCAATTTTTATATATTGAACTTTGAAATAAAAATTCGATTTTTATATATTGAACTTTGAAATGAAAATTCGATTTTTATATATTGAACTTTGAAGTAAAAATTCGATTTTTATATATTGAATAGCGAAGTAAAAATGTGATTTTTACGTATGTAGTGAAAGCAGCAACGAAGGTGACAAAAAGGCGAGACGACGAAGACTTCTGCAAAAGGAGAGCCGTGGAGCTAGGATAGCTATATGTGAGAATTTCTCACCTTTCAATTTATTTTTCTAGTTATATATATATTTACTAGGATGCAGACGGTGCTTAGTAGCACCCGACACAATCGTCCACAGACCATGGACTTGTTTGTTTGGTTGTTTGGTTATTGATTGCGATATTGGTTTGAATGTGGTTTGTGGTGTGAATAATCGAATCGATAAATTGGTTAGGATTAGACGTGCGCCGTTATAAGGCGAAGGAGTAAGGCTAGGTTAGACCCTTACTCCAAATTTTGTGGTTTGCATAACGAAAGTGAATTTGATTGATATGTGAATGGCGTGGGCCTTCACTAGACCGGGGATAAGGCTAGGCCTCGTCCCGTTTCTAGTATTGTGCCGTTATGCCGCCGAAATTTTCTAAAATAAGTTAGAAAAATAAAAATATCATTTTATTGGATAAATGAATTGAATAGAAATTCATAGGTTGAAATAAAATGTTTTATCGTTAAAAATATAATTTTTAACGTGAAGTGAATAAAATAAAATATTCATTTATAAACCGGACGGTTTGTTTATGTACACCTATTTGAATGACATTGATTGGGACGATAAATTTTACACATCGCCCAACAGCACAAATAAAATAGGTGTTTGATTGTTTGAAACCCCACACGGGTGTTGGGATGAAATTTGAAGTTCACTCATCCTGATGGGTTAAATATGTCGATCGATCGATTGACAGGCTGTTATAAGCGTTGAATATCTATATTTGATGCTTATACAGTGTAGTGCACTTTGGTTGATGGTTGATTATTTTTCAATGCTATGATATACATGTGTTGTATGAAAATCCATATAATTAACTTTATATGGTAATTGATTGGGCCTCATTCCAATTTGAAAAATAAAGAATATTATAAAATAAAAGTTCATGTGTTGACAGTACTCATCCATTGAGATTGGTCATGTGTTGAACGAAATATTTTGATAATAACAACTATTTTGAAAATAGAAATTTATGAAGCCGTGTTGATTAGATTGACGCCATTTTGACTTGAACGATATTTATATCGATTTTAAACGATTTCGAAATGAATTGAATAGAAAACGATTTCGAAATGAATTGAATAGAAAACGATTTCGAAATGAATTGAATTGAAAACGATTTCGAAATGAATTGAATTGAAAACGATTTCGAAATGAATAGAATTGAAAACGATTTCGAAATGAATTGAATTGAAAACGATTTCGAAATGGATTGAATTGAAAACGATTTCGAAAGGAATTGAAAACGAATTCAAATTGAATTGAAAGCGAATTGAAATGAATTCAAATTGAATTGAAATTTGAATTGAATAGAAATAAATTTTAAAACGAATTTATAAAGAAGAATTCAATTTTGATTTGAATTGAAAAGAAAGTTGAAATAGCTTTTGAAACGATTTTAAAACTATTTATATAATTCGTTTTAAATAGAAATCGACGAAGTATATATTATATATATAATATAATGGCCTGAATAGAACGCGCCGCGCCGCGGCAGTTCGTGAATTTCGACCATTTATTTCAAACGGACATTGCGGGAGATCCGACCGTCGGATTCTCCTAAAACCGGAACCGTTGGGTTCGTATCGAAAAGAGCTTTCTAATGAATGTTAGAAATTTGAAATCTAACGGTTGGATTTGGAGATACGTCCAAATCAAATTCAAAAAAAGGTCGCTGTAAGTGCAGTTCGATGACCATTGATGGAAATCGACTGTACAGGCCTTGACAAAATTATTAAAAATAGTAATAATTTATGTAAAATCATAAGAAATGATTTAGAAAGAATTGGGATGAAAAAATTCCATATTAGAAAAGATAAAAATAGATTTTTATCGAAATGAACTAGTTTTGAACTAGAATTATAATTCTATTTATTTTTAAATAAATAAATTGAATTCGAAAAGGGTTTTAAAAGTAACCAAAATTCCAATGATTACATTGGAGTGGATTTGAATCGAAATTGTCTTCGGAATATTTCGATGTTGGAATTCGTGATTATACAGGTGTTGTTATGGAAATTTGAAAGATATATATTTATATCGTTATTTCCAATACGACATTTGTTAGTCGTAGAATTTGATATTGAATATAAGCCGATATATTTTCTATTCAGAGCCTTGTATTGAATATCGAATGTGATTTGGGTTTGTCGTGAACAGTGTTTTAAATAACACTCGTTCTTTAACCCGATGATTAATGAATGTGATTTTGGGTTTATCGTGAACCGTGTTTTAAATGACACTGATTCTTTAACCCAGTCGAAGATTAAAACTAAGTGGAGTTTTAATGAATCTTTAATTAGATGGAAAAAAATCGAAATGGAGTATCACCAGTTTTACTCCAGGCGTTAGTTAAATCTTTAATTAGATTTGAACGTGAAATGGTAATTGAATTTACCGATAACACTGTGGTGTTAGATATGAAGTATTACCAGTTTTACTTCATGGGATGAATAGGTTGGGATTGGGAAATTAAAACAAATGATTACTTCGGTAAGGTTCGCTAATCCCGACTAGTTTGAATTGATATTCAAAAATGGATTAAAGAATAAATTCAAGGAATTTATCTTTGATAAAATTAATGGGAATCTTTCCCTATGAATGTGAAATTTAGAAACTAACTGTCGGTTGGCCAAGCAGAATGGTTTTCTGGATATTGATCTGATGTTGGTTTCGGCCTTCGGGGTTAATATTTGGGGAATTATTCTCTTGATTAATTTACGGTTAGTGACTAATGAATTGGAATGAGGCGTATGTTGTGTTTGTGTAACACTTTTATAATATATACGCGAGTTATTCGGAAAGACCGGGTTTATCCCATTCTGAATAACTGATACGACGATAAGTCGAAGATGAAGACGATGGTCGAAGACCGGAGGTCTTCACGTCGTTTGGGTAATTACTGATGATCTTGATTGGGCTGTACACCCAAGAAGATGGAAACAGTTAGTGATCGTCCAGACGTACTTGGAGATCGATGGATATGCGGGGTACTAGGTGCCTCCGGCTTCGTTCAGACCCAGAACGGACTTGTAAATGGACTGTGTGTCTGACATTGGATTTCATTCTGTGTGACTGATATCGGTTGCATAGGATGGTTTGCCTGTGTGGCATGCTAAGATGCAAATGATCAAGGCTTCTGTTGAAAAGCAAAGTCTTGTGGTGATGATCAAAGCACAGCCTTTGTGGCGTAGCTTTGTGTAACGTTTACCTCGCGTGTTTCACACCCGGTATGAACCAAAAACGGGAGACGGACCTCAGGGAGGACTTGCGTTTCTTTCTAGCTAGAAGTGGCGTCAGTGGTTTTACACGCCCTGACGAGTTTGACTTATGTGGTTGTTGCTGTTGCGAGGCGCCTCGGTTATATCGGTTTCGGCCGATGCATTCTGGTCGGCTGACGGACCAGACTTACACCCCATAGGGTGGGGAGACGTAGTGTTCAGGCATAATAATCCACATCGGTGGACCGGCCCTGACGATCCAAGGCTTGCCTGCGCGCTTGCCTGAGGGGCGGGCTAGAGCGTCTCGAATCGGTTGAGGACTATCTTTTGCCTCGGTTCATAGACGGAAATCCAATTTCCAAATACGTGACATTTGCGGTTTTAATTGTAATCCTATATATGGCGACATAGTGGGATGGGGCGCTTATGCCGCCTATGATTGATACTTATGATTTGAAGTTGTTTTATACACTATGCACTTATAATAGTATCAAATGATTTGTTTTGAACGTATCAAGCATTCTTTAGCTGTTATAAGGGAAAACCCTATCCCCCGGCTTGCGTTGCATTGTGTGATAGGACCTGGGTCTTATAACAGCTTCATTTTTCTTTATTTAGCATTGCGCTGTTTGTTTTATGCACTGGTATTCTTGGGAGGAAACCCGTTCCGTGTTATACGGCGTGGTCCCTTGATTTACCTAATGATTTAAAATAAAGATTAATAACTGTTTTAGTTCTCACACCAGTCACATGACTGACCTGGAGTTTATTGTTTTAACCTAAACTCTGGGTGCCCCTATTTTGACACGGGCAGCTAGTAGTTTTGGTTTTGCAGATTTATATTCACAGGATCCTGGTTTACAGCTGGAACGATATCCGGAAAGCTTTGTATCCGTATATCTCTTCTAGTTGTGTATTGTATTATTTTCCGCTGCTATGTATTTAAATGTAATTTAAATCTCTGATATTTCTGGGTAATATTCATTTATACTCTGTATATTCTTGTAATCTGATGCATTGTTGTAATATACAATGAAATGTTCTTCTGTATGCGTTCTGTTGTGGCTTGTTCTCAAACTATCCGACACTTTCCTTTACGGGGAAGTTACGGGTTTTCACATTTGGTATCAGAGCTTTGGTTTACAAAGCTCAGAGAACAAGACACATTAGAACCATACGAAAGAATTCATCAGATAATTGGATTAGTAATATCCAATGGGATGACTCGTTAGAGATAGGATCAGTAGTATCCTAGAACGAGTGTGAAGAGTATATTTTTGAAAATGAAAACAAATTTTTGTTTTGAAAATTTAAATCACTTATTCGTATTTGATTATTTAATCATATTGATGTGGACAGTCCAGTATATAAAGATTTTGCGTATACGTCTGATCCACGTGTATTTGAAATTTTAATATACTGGATAGATATAGAATCACACTCTAGTCGCCCGAAGATGATTCTGATGATAGTTCGAACATCATCAGAATTGGTATTCGTGTTTCGAAGGTGTGATATCTATATATTTCCTATTGACTGGTGTGAGAACCAAAATTAGATAAGGCCTATTGTTGTGATGTGGCATCAAAAACATGATTTTTGTATATGTATCAAAATTATGAATTTGAAACTCTAATTCACTAATTGATTGACGATTGTGTTGTTTGTTTAATTGTTTGATAATTTTGAACCAATATGCCTAATTGAATCAAATATAATATTGTATTGAAAATTGGTTGCATTTGTTTGCATATACATGTATATCATTGAACAGGTCATAGCAAGGAGGCTAGAGCAGAGAATAAAAATTTGTTTGCCCGACAAATAGGTACATGTTTACTACATAATTTCCTGTTTTGTTTGGGTGATGATGATTTTGTGAGCCTATTGGCTAGCCGCTTGGCTTTTTCTTTTTCTTTTTGAGATCTGAAGGACCGGGGAAGCTATTTGAAATTCCCCGATGCTCCCGGTGCAGGGGAGGTTATGGCGAAATTTTTCAAAAATTTAGGGTGTTGGCCAAATTTTTGAAATTTTGGAAATTCTCAGAAACTAAAGAGTTGGAGAATGGAAGCCGGATCGAACGTAGAGTTGATTAATCAAACCACTTTCGACTTTGTTCCTTTTCGGGGACGAAAAGTTTTAAGTGGGGGAGATTGTAACAACCCGGAAAATCTGGGCCAGTTTAAAATTTTTATTTTGGCAATTTTAGCGAATTTTGATTATTTAAAATGAATTATTTTAAATAATATCGACGAGAAAATTTATTCTGAATAGAATTCGATCGTATATATTATATACGTCGTCGTTAGAATAAAAATAATTATATATAATTATAATCAGAATTGAAAATGGCGCGGTAGTTCGAAAATTCGATTTCTAATTTCAAATGAATATACATAATTCAATATAAGTCAGAATTGAACGAAACAAGAAATATTTGAATCTGTATAACTATATCTTTGTAACGAAGTTAACAAACTGAGATTTCATCTTAGAAATGATAAGATATGTCCAGTTTAAAATTAGAAATAGTCGCTGTGGAATTTATATATATATAAGGCCCTTAAAAATAGCAATTTTGCAAACGACCTCGGATTTCGACGAAACCAGTTTTGTTGGGTCCGGGATGTAAAGTTATTGCTAGATTCCAAATTTCATAATTTTTCGAATCAATATGTGAGCGTGGCAAAGGAAAACGTGTTTGACCATTTCAGTTGATTTTAATCGACTGGAAAATCGGCCATTTTTCTAACGGCCTCAGAATTCGACGAAACTAGTTTTGTTAGGACCGTATCGTCAATACGAAGCTAGAAAATATTTTTCGGGAATTTTTCGAGTTAGTATGTGATCCCGGTAATTTGAAATGTACGTTTAAAATTCAATATAGTGATTTAAATGTAAATTTAACGGAAACTGAGTCAAGCGATCGAATCAACATATGATACATATCCCATTGTGTTCGGAATGGGGGTGGAACGCCATGGACGACAGGCGGTGGGCCTCGTTTTGAGGTCGTATGTAAAAGTCAACCTTTTTGCAATTAAAATAATAATAAAAATAAAAATAAATATCTCTTTCTTCCCCCCCCCCCTCCTTTTAATTCTGGCCCCCCCCTCTTTTCTTTCAAAACAGAAATCAATAAAAAAAAAAAGAGAGAAGCTCGAGCTCCCAAGCCGCCGCCGGCGGTGCTCCATCGCCACCTCCCCAAGACGCTCGCGCCCCATCCTCTGACGAACCCCGCGCCCCCCGTTCTATCCTCCCTCCATCTCGACCTCGCGATGAACTCCAAGTCCACCGCATCACTTCCACTGCCAAACCCTGTCGCTCCCTCCTGACCCCCACCTCGCACCGCGCCCCACCACCACGGCGACCCCACACCGACCACCCCGACGCCCGCGAGTTCGAACCCCCCCCCCCCCCCCGTAAGTCCTTTTTTCTTCTTTTCTTTTCTTTTTATTTATTATTTTATAACTGTTTTATTTTAACTGATTTTATTTAAAAAAAGGGATTAAATACTGTTTTTATTTTAAGAATTTTGGAAAAAACCTGATTTTGTTTTTAAAGAAAAAAAACCTGATTTTGTTTTTAAGGTAGAAAACTGATTTTTTTTAGAAAAGTAGCAAAACTGATTTTTTTTAGAAAAGTAGAAAACTGATTTTGTTTAATGTTAAAAACTGAAATTTATTAATGTTAAAAACTGAAATTTATTAATGTTAAAAACTGAAATTTATTAATGTTTAAAACTGAAATTTATTAATGTTTAAAACTGAAATTTATTAATGTTTAAAAACTGAAATTTATTAATGTTAAAAACTGAAATTTATTAATGTTAAAAACTGAAATTTATTAATGTTTAAAACTGAAATTTATTAATGTTTAAAACTGAAATTTATTAATGTTTAAAACTGAAATTTATTAATGTTTAAAAACTGAAATTTATTAATGTTAAAAACTAAAATTTATTAATGTTAAAAACTGAAATTTATTAATGTTTAAAACTGAAATTTATTAATGTTTGAAAAACTGAACTTTATTTTGTTTAAAATCTGAATATGATTTTGTTTGAAAAACTGAATTTGATTTTGTTTAAAATCTGAATATTATTTTGTTTTAAAAACTGAATTTTATTTACTTTAAAAACTGGTTTTTAGTTATGTTGTAAAGTTATAACAATATAATCTTTTATATTGTTGAAATAAAAATTCGATTTTTATATATTGAACTTTGAAATAAAAATTCGATTTTTATATATTGAACTTTGAAATGAAAATTCGATTTTTATATATTGAACTTTGAAGTAAAAATTCGATTTTTATATATTGAATAGCGAAGTAAAATTGTGATTTTTACGTATGTAGTGAAAGCAGCAACGAAGGTGACAAAAAGGCGAGACGACGAAGACTTCTGCAAAAGGAGAGCCGTGGAGCTAGGATAGCTATATGTGAGAATTTCTCACCTTTCAATTTATTTTTCTAGTTATATATATATTTACTAGGATGCAGACGGTGCTTAGTAGCACCCGACACAATCGTCCACAGACCATTGACTTGTTTGTTTGGCTGTTTGGTTATTGATTGCGATATTGGTTTGAATGTGGTTTGTGGTGTGAATAATCGAATCGATAAATTGGTTAGGATTAGACGTGCGCCGTTATAAGGCGAAGGAGTAAGGCTAGGTTAGACCCTTACTCCAAATTTTGTGGTTTGCATAACGAAAGTGAATTTGATTGATATGTGAATGGCGTGGGCCTTCACTAGACCGGGGATAAGGCTAGGCCTCGTCCCGTTTCTAGTATCGTGCCGTTATGCCGCCGAAATTTTCTAAAATAAGTTAGAAAAATAAAAATATCATTTTATTGGATAAATGAATTGAATAGAAATTCATAGGTTGAAATAAAATGTTTTATCGTTAAAAATATAATTTTTAACGTGAAGTGAATAAAATAAAATATTCATTTATAAACCGGACGGTTTGTTTATGTACACCTATTTGAATGACATTGATTGGGACGATAAATTTTACACATCGCCCAACAGCACAAATAAAATAGGTGTTTGATTGTTTGAAACCCCACACGGGTGTTGGGATGAAATTTGAAGTTCACTCATCCTGATGGGTTAAATATGTCGATCGATCGATTGACAGGCTGTTATAAGCGTTGAATATCTATATTTGATGCTTATACAGTGTAGTGCACTTTGGTTGATGGTTGATTATTTTTCAATGCTATGATATACATGTGTTGTATGAAAATCCATATAATTAACTTTATATGGTAATTGATTGGGCCTCATTCCAATTTGAAAAATAAAGAATATTATAAAATAAAAGTTCATGTGTTGACAGTACTCATCCATTGAGATTGGTCATGTGTTGAACGAAATATTTTGATAATAACAACTATTTTGAAAATAGAAATTTATGAAGCCGTGTTGATTAGATTGACGCCATTTTGACGTGAACGATATTTATATCGATTTTAAACGATTTCGAAATGAATTGAATAGAAAACGATTTCGAAATGAATTGAATAGAAAACGATTTCGAAATGAATTGAATTGAAAACGATTTCGAAATGAATTGAATTGAAAACGATTTCGAAATGAATAGAATTGAAAACGATTTCGAAATGAATTGAATTGAAAACGATTTCGAAATGGATTGAATTGAAAACGATTTCGAAAGGAATTGAAAACGAATTCAAATTGAATTGAAAGCGAATTGAAATGAATTCAAATTGAATTGAAATTTGAATTGAATAGAAATAAATTTTAAAACGAATTTATAAAGAAGAATTCAATTTTGATTTGAATTGAAAAGAAAGTTGAAATAGCTTTTGAAACGATTTTAAAACTATTTATATAATTCGTTTTAAATAGAAATTGACGAAGTATATATTATATATATTATATATATAATATAATGGCCTGAATAGAACGCGCCGCGCCGCGGCAGTTCGTGAATTTCGACCATTTATTTCAAATGGACATTGCGGGAGATCCGACCGTCGCATTCTCCTAAAACCGGAACCGTTGGGTTCGTATCGAAAAGAGCTTTCTAATGAATGTTAGAAATTTGAAATCTAACGGTTGGATTTGGAGATACGTCCAAATCAAATTCAAAAAAAGGTCGCTGTAAGTGCAGTTCGATGACCATTGATGGAAATCGACTGTACAGGCCTTGACAAAATTATTAAAAATAGTAATAATTTATGTAAAATCATAAGAAATGATTTAGAAAGAATTGGGATGAAAAAATTCCATATTAGAAAAGATAAAAATAGATTTTTATCGAAATGAACTAGTTTTGAACTAGAATTATAATTCTATTTATTTTTAAATAAATAAATTGAATTCGAAAAGGGTTTTAAAAGTAACCAAAATTCCAATGATTACATTGGAGTGGATTTGAATCGAAATTGTCTTCGGAATATTTCGATGTTGGAATTCGTGATTATACATGTGTTGTTATGGAAATTTGAAAGATATATATTTATATCGTTATTTCCAATACGACATTTGTTAGTCGTAGAATTTGATATTGAATATAAGCCGATATATTTTCTATTCAGAGCCTTGTATTGAATATCGAATGTGATTTGGGTTTGTCGTGAACAGTGTTTTAAATAACACTCGTTCTTTAACCCGATGATTAATGAATGTGATTTTGGGTTTATCGTGAACCGTGTTTTAAATGACACTGATTCTTTAACCCAGTCGAAGATTAAAACTAAGTGGAGTTTTAATGAATCTTTAATTAGATGGAAAAAAATCGAAATGGAGTATCACCAGTTTTACTCCAGGCGTTAGTTAAATCTTTAATTAGATTTGAACGTGAAATGGTAATTGAATTTACCGATAACACTGTGGTGTTAGATATGAAGTATTACCAGTTTTACTTCATGGGATGAATAGGTTGGGATTGGGAAATTAAAACAAATGATTACTTCGGTAAGGTTCGCTAATCCCGACTAGTTTGAATTGATATTCAAAAATGGATTAAAGAATAAATTCAAGGAATTTATCTTTGATAAAATTAATGGGAATCTTTCCCTATGAATGTGAAATTTAGAAACTAACTGTCGGTTGGCCAAGCAGAATGGTTTTCTGGATATTGATCTGATGTTGGTTTCGGCCTTCGGGGTTAATATTTGGGGAATTATTCTCTTGATTAATTTACGGTTAGTGACTAATGAATTGGAATGAGGCGTATGTTGTGTTTGTGTAACACTTTTATAATATATACGCGAGTTATTCGGAAAGACCGGGTTTATCCCATTCTGAATAACTGATACGACGATAAGTCGAAGATGAAGACGATGGTCGAAGACCGGAGGTCTTCACGTCGTTTGGGTAATTACTGATGATCTTGATTGGGCTGTACACCCAAGAAGATGGAAACAGTTAGTGATCGTCCAGACGTACTTGGAGATCGATGGATATGCGGGGTACTAGGTGCCTCCGGCTTCGTTCAGACCCAGAACGGACTTGTAAATGGACTGTGTGTCTGACATTGGATTTCATTCTGTGTGACTGATATCGGTTGCATAGGATGGTTTGCCTGTGTGGCATGCTAAGATGCAAATGATCAAGGCTTCTGTTGAAAATCAAAGTCTTGTGGTGATGATCAAAGCACGGCCTTTGTGGCGTAGCTTTGTGTAACGTTTACCTCGCGTGTTTCACACCCGGTATGAACCAAAAACGGGAGACGGGCCTCAGGGAGGACTTGCGTTTCTTTCTAGCTAGAAGTGGCGTCAGTGGTTTTACACGCCCTGACGAGTTTGACTTATGTGGTTGTTGCTGTTGCGAGGCGCCTCGGTTATATCGGTTTCGGCCGATGCATTCTGGTCGGCTGACGGACCAGACTTACACCCCATAGGGTGGGGAGACGTAGTGTTCAGGCATAATAATCCACATCGGTGGACCGGCCCTGACGATCCAAGGCTTGCCTGCGCGCTTGCCTGAGGGGCGGGCTAGAGCGTCTCGAATCGGTTGAGGACTATCTTTTGCCTCGGTTCATAGACGGAAATCCAATTTCCAAATACGTGACATTTGCGGTTTTAATTGTAATCCTATATATGGCGACATAGTGGGATGGGGCGCTTATGCCGCCTATGATTGATACTTATGATTTGAAGTTGTTTTATACACTATGCACTTATAATAGTATCAAATGATTTGTTTTGAACGTATCAAGCATTCTTTAGCTGTTATAAGGGAAAACCCTATCCCCCGGCTTGCGTTGCATTGTGTGATAGGACCTGGGTCTTATAACAGCTTCATTTTTCTTTATTTAGCATTGCGCTGTTTGTTTTATGCACTGGTATTCTTGGGAGGAAACCCGTTCCGTGTTATACGGCGTGGTCCCTTGATTTACCTAATGATTTAAAATAAAGATTAATAACTGTTTTAGTTCTCACACCAGTCACATGACTGACCTGGAGTTTATTGTTTTAACCTAAACTCTGGGTGCCCCTATTTTGACACGGGCAGCTAGTAGTTTTGGTTTTGCAGATTTATATTCACAGGATCCTGGTTTACAGCTGGAACGATATCCGGAAAGCTTTGTATCCGTATATCTCTTCTAGTTGTGTATTGTATTATTTTCCGCTGCTATGTATTTAAATGTAATTTAAATCTCTGATATTTCTGGGTAATATTCATTTATACTCTGTATATTCTTGTAATCTGATGCATTGTTGTAATATACAATGAAATGTTCTTCTGTATGCGTTCTGTTGTGGCTTGTTCTCAAACTATCCGACACTTTCCTTTACGGGGAAGTTACGGGTTTTCACATTAATCTTACTTGTTCGACCTTAACTTATGTTTTCTGCCATAGGTATTTCTCTGATGAAGGAGAGTGTAAAGGCAGAAGCCGTTGCTGGGGAGAGAAGTGGCGCCGAAAATGCAGCCAAGGGACCGAGGGAAGAGAGAATCGATATAGAATCATCAAAGGATGATGACGTCGAGAATGTCGTGGAGTTGAAGAAAGGTGATCGTCCATCCATGGCAGAGGTCAAAGCTCAAAGGGAAATGGACATTTCATCTATAAAGTCAGAACCACTTGAAGACCCTGAATATTCAGCCTATTCAAGCCATTGCTCCGACCATCCTTTCTTTAGTTAAAGTCCTCCTTTCGTATACCTTTCTGGATCGCAAGTCTCAGCACCAGCTTATCGCCCATTCGGAAGTACACTTGGAGGATCAAGGAATAAGACGACCACTGAGGAGATGCAAGAAATTATTAAACAGGAAGAGTTTGCAGAGATGGTTGAGAGAGGAGAAATGCCAGCTCTGTTTTAGAAGTTCTTTTCCTGTAATTTTTTTAAGGCCCTTTGGAAGTTTCATGCGAGTGTGACCCTTGCGCTTTTGTAATTATCAAAATTTGTTTCTCTTGGTGGTGATGTTTAAACTGTACCTATCATGCAACAACATTTTTTGATTGTGCCATGGTAAATGAAAATCTATTTGTTTTTCAAGTACTTGTGTCAACTATGTGCAAAAAATGTCATTTGGATTTCTTATTTTATTTTAGCTCTTGAGGATTTATTCGAATGCTACCTTAGTCGGGGTTATTCATCAACCCTCCCGCCCACATTGTCAAGGTAAGTCGTTCGGATAGCGAGTATTCCAGTCACACTCGAATGGATTCGAACCGAGTCGTTAAGGGGTAGAGTTCTTAAGGATAGAGCGGTCTTGTCTCGCGTTGCACCATTCACGCTCTTCCGTCGTTTATACTCATCCTCAAGTCATGAGGTTTAAAGTTAAGTCCCGACAGTTAGTCAGTATATTTGGTTAGGCGTCGACTTTACTTTGAGTCAATCAAAGTAGAAGTCAAAAAATGTTCGATCAGTAAAAGTTTGGGATCGATACCTTTGATATGGTTGAGCCCTTATTCCCCCAACGGTGCCGGTCTTGCTTTGTCCCGAGCCGGCCCGTTAGAGCGTCAGGGCGTAAGTAATAGTTGGTCGAGTCACAGCCCTTAGCTTTTATGACAACGAAACAGAGCAGGAACGTAGACTTTTATCCATACGCTATTGCAATCAATGAAGGACTGCTTATTACAATAACAAAAACAAATGAACTAATAAAGAAACTTTAAAAATTCTTAAGAAATATAAAGTCGTAAATGCTCTGCATTCCATGCTCTTTGAAAAGGCTCGCCATCAACTGTTGACAGCCTGAAGCTTCCATTATCAGGCTTTCATTGAATGATGTAGGATGCTTCCAACTTGGGGCCTATGTGAACGGGAATTGGGAAGACCCGTTTTAGAACAAGGTCGCTACATCAAAAGTCTTAGGTCGGACCTTCTTATTGTAGTATCGTGCAACACTTTATCTATGAGCTTCTACGCAAAGGTTTGCCTCTTCTCTCTTTTCGTCGATCGTGTCTAACGACGTCAAGAGAAGTGCCTTACTTGTCAAGGGTTCATAGTAAGTCATCCGATGAGAAGGGACCTCGAGTTCTATCGGGAGGACTGCTTTCGAACCATAGGACAGGGCGAAAGGTGTATAACCTGTAGCCATCTTATGAGTGGTACGATACGCCCAACGGGCCAGAGTAGTTCGTCGATCGATTTTCCTTTAGCTCGCTCCAACCGCTTTTTTAAGATGGTTTTGATGATTTTATTAACCTCTTCAACTTGACCATTAGACTGGGGGTGCGCCACTGCAGTATACTTTTTCTTAATGTGATATTTTTCTCAAAAATCTCTAAATTCCAGGCTATCAAACTGAGTTCCATTATCTGTGATAATGATACGGGGTATCCCATATCGGCATATGATGTTTCTAAAGAAGAAGTTGATGACTTTCTTTGTTGTGATCGTAGTCATTTGGTCAGCCTCGGCCCATTTTGTGAAATAATATACGGCCACGATCGCAAATCTGGCACCACCTATGAGATGGGCAAGGTTCTGATAATGTCAATTCCCCAAACCGCAAATGCCTAGGGGTTAGCCATTTGGGTGATCTCTATCGGAGGAGATCATGAGATTTGCGTGAACCTTTGACATTTGTGACATCTTTTGGAATGATTAGCAGCAACTTTGTTGACAGTCAGCCAGAAGTGTCCGTATCGCAGTATTTTTCTGGCTAGGGTTTGTCCCCCGGTGTGGGCTCCGCAATATCCTTCGTGCACTTCCTTCAATATTCTCTTGATATCGTCGTTTGCCACACATCGGAACATGGGACTAGAGAAACCTCTTCTATATAGCTGGTTCTGTTGAATAACGTACCAGGAAGCCTGTCGCACTATAGCTTGTCTTTCATTCTTTCTTTCGGGTAACATGCCATGGAGGAGGAAATTTTGGATAGGAGTCATCCAAGATTCCCTCTCAGGTTTAGTATCAGCCTAGTCGACTTCCATCTGTTCGATGCTTGGAACACTCAGGGTCTCTATTGGAACCAGCTCCATTTCACCCAGGTGGTCTGAACTGGCTAGCTTCGCCAATCTGTTTGCTTTCTGATTCTCCCTTTTGGGAATGTGGGAAATGCCATACTGGTTGAAGCTTCGCAATAATTTTTCGACTTGTTTAAGGTAAGAAGTCAGCCGATCCCCTTTGGTAAGATATTCCTTCCGAACTTAGCATACCACCAGTTGTGAATTACAAAAAATCTTGAGCGACGTTATCTTCACGTCCGTTGCTTCTTTGAGACTGGCAATCAGGGTCTCATATTCAAAGTCATTTTTTTTGCTAAAAATTCTAACCTCAGAGCATAATAGACCGATTATCCCTCGGGAGATAGTAGTACTATGCCAACCCACGAACGTCGGTCGTTTCGGGTTCCATCCGTATATAGCTTCCAAACGACTGATTTTGGCTCGGCCTTCAAGGGTTCGGGATTATCTTCCAGGTCGTCATCTTCTGGGGGTATTAAATTTTAATATAAAATCGGCTAAGGCCTACCCCCGGATCAATTTCCGTGGAACAAAAGTTAAGTCGAATTGACTCAATTCGATGTTCCACATGAGTAATCTCCCACTTGCCTCGGGTCGTTATAAGACATATCGAAGGGGTTGGCCGGTGAATATCTTAATTGGATGGGCTTGGAAGTAGTGCCGAAGCTTCCTTGATGCAATTAATAAGCTATAAGCAAGTTTCTCGATCTTCGGATAATTACGCTCGGCTCCCATCAATTTTTTGCTTACATAATAACCCCGATGTTGTACTCGTTCTTCTTCACGGATTAGGACCGAGCTGATCGCATGTGCAGAAACTGCTAAATAAACAAATAAGTCTTCATGGCTGATAGGTTTAGAGATAATAGGGGGTTTCTCCAAATGATCGAGCAGATTCTGGAAAGCTTCAACGCAGTCGGGCGTCCAAGCAAAGTTTCGCTTCCCTCTTTTAATTAACTCAAAGAAGGGTAGGCATTTATCAGTTGCCCTCAAAATAAACCATCCCATTGCTTCTACCTAACCTGCTAGACTTTGAACATCCTTGATCCGTCAAGGTTCCTGAATTCCTTTAAGGGATAAAACCTGGTCAGGATTAATTTCGATCCCTCAAGAACTCACAATAAAACCCAGGAATTTGCCTTAAGCTACTACAAAAGAACACTTTAAAGGATTCAATTTCATGCCATACTTCCAGAGAATTCCAAACATTCTTAAAAGATCATTCATGTGTTCTGACGATTGTCTTGACTTCACTAACATATCATCCACATATCCCTCCATCGTTTTCCCTATTTGGTCGTGGAACATCCGATTAACTAACCGTTGATAGGTCGCCCCTGCGTTCTTCAAATCGAAGGGCATTACGACATAACAATATAACCCAAGATCAGTGATGAAGCTGGTATGTTCTTGGTCAGGAACATGCATGGCGATTTGGTTGTATCCTGAGTATGCATCCATAAATGAAAGTAGTTCATGCCATGCGGTCGAGTCGACAAACTGATCAATCCTAGGTAATGGGAAGCTGTCCTTGGGATGGGCTTTATTTAAATCGAAAAAATCAATCCAAGTCCCCCATTTCCCATTAGCCTTCTTCACAAGTACTGGTTTCGCTATCCAGTCGGGATAGGTCGAATCCCGGATAAATCCAATGGCTAGCAGCTTCCCAGTTTCCTCTTTCAAGGTCGCCGACCTTTTAGGGCCAAGCATTCACCTCTTTTGCTTTATCGGAGTATACTTTGGGCTGATACTGAGGGAATGAGTTATAATGGAAGGTGAAATCCCACACATGTCAGCGTAGGTCCACGCAAACATGTCCTAGTTTGCTTGGAGAAATTCAGTCAGTTCCCTCGTCCAGAGGGGATCAAGGTGGGACCCAATCTTCAGAACCTTGGTAGGGTCGTCTTCATCGATCGGAATTTCCATAGTAGCCTCATTCGGGGAATCCTTTCTGCACCTCAGTTCTTCGTCCTCTCATGGATCGATGTCCTTGACTTCACAAACGGATGGTCTCGACCGGGGTGTTCTCTGTAATTGATATGCTTCTTTCCCCTCCTCGGGGGGAGAGGATTCTTCAAACTCTTTGCTGCCACTTCCCCGTAGCTCCTTCCATTCTGCCAAGTAACAGGCTTGACCTGTCACTTGGTCTACTCGTACCGTCCCAATTCCATTATGAGTTGGAAACTTTAAAAGTAAACACCAGGGAGAGATGCAAGCTCTGAATGCAGCTAGGGCCGGACATCATAGAAATGCATTTTACTGCGAGTTAATATTCATTACAACAAATGGAAGGATTCGGGCTTTCCGACGGTCCTCATCTCCTAATTCTACAGATAGCTTAACTTGGATGATAGGTTAGCTGGAAGCTCCATTGAAACCACGTATTTGTGTGGTACAGGTCTCCAGGTCTTTTAGTTCCAGCTTCATTTGGTTGTAGGCTTGTTTAAACAGAATGTTTATTGAGCTTCTGTTGTCGACCAAAACCTTTTGGACCGTAGCTAGTCCAACGATGGATGTTATCACCAGCGGGTCGACCGTCGGAGCTTCTATGCCGACCGATTCCCGATCACGAAAGACAATATAGTTGGCAATCATTTTTCTTTGTTTGACGGGACTTGCAGCTTCAAGCGGACTTATCCCTTCAGCGTCGAGGTGTTCTGCAGAGTTTACATAATGCTCCAGAGCTCTGACACTATGACCTGCTGGATGTGGTCCTGCAACAATGGCATTGATGACAATTCCCTTTCCTTTCTCCTGAGGGGTGGCCCGAGATGCGGCCTGGTTTTGTTTGGGCGCCGAAGTTCCTTGCCCCTATCTCTCGAGGTCATCTTATATTCATCAAGTTTTCCTTCCCGTACTAGCTTCTCAACGATATCCCTGAGATGTCTACACTCGTTGGTCGTATGCCCATAGATATCATGGAACAAGCAGTATTTCCCAGTCGCCCGCTCTTTCTCTATGGGTTCACGTGGGGGCGGTTTCTTATACTAAACCATGCTACAGGTATTGAGATAGATATTATCCAATGTGTCATTTAAAGTTGTGTTGGTCTCGCATACCTGGAATCGGGGTCGCTTTCGGGCGTTCCCCCTCTGTCCCGAGCTCCCATTGGTTTCTTTCGACCCTTCACCATTTCTCTTGTCACGGTTTCCAACATTCACTTCCACTTTTCCTGAGTTATCCCCAAACTGTTTGACCGCGACATTATTCTAGGTCGATTGGGTAAATGCATTGTTCAGCCCATCCTCCTCTTTTAACTACGTATCCTCTTGCCTCAATCGGATGTGGGCCTTCTCATAACAAGCCTCAATTGGTCGGTGGCTTTCCAATCAAATATTTTCCGAACTCTGTTCGCTTGTCGATGCTATTGACCATGGCCATTAGAACAGTCTCATGTTTGGGGTTGCTAACTTCAATAGCAGCCCGATTGAATCGATTAAGATAATTCCCCAGGGATTCGCCTCTTCCCTGCTTAACTGCCGAAAGAGCAATGACATGCTTCAATTTGGTAGCGTGGAGGCGGAATTGAGTCAAAAATTTCCCAATCAAACATTTAAAGCTTGGAACCGACCTCGTGGGCAAGCGCACGAACCAAATGAGTGCTATTACGATCAAAAAGATTGGAAAGGCTTTGCACTTGATAGTGTCGGGGGCCATCGCCACCTCCGTGTGCCATGAGTACCTCATCAGGTGCTGTTGTAGGTCAGAGGTACCGTCGTACTGGTTCATCTGGGGCATATTAAATCTCCTGGGGAATTTCGTTTGTAAGATGTCATCGGTGAACGGTGTGTGGCTTCGGTCGACTCCCCAGTCTTCATTCCTATGTCCATGACTGTCATTCATGATCTTTCGTACCATGGTGGTAAAATTTGGTGGAATAAATGTGTCTTAATAAACTTCCTCAACATATCGACCTAACCTAGCTCTTTCATCAGGTAACGCCGTCTGTCTCGTCGTTCAGGCATTCCTTCTTCCTCCCTAGATATCTCGGTCAATCACAAGATTCTGGGGGGGTGGGGGGAGGGGACGGATAGGGGCCCGACCTCCCCGGGAAGCGTTCTGATGAGAAGGAGGGGAATCTTCTCGGTTTTGTGGAGCTATGAGACCGACAAGTTCCACCTCAGTTTGGTCTACCTGGGCTTGGTTGCTCACTCCTGGCTAGTCTTGACGCCCTTCGAGACGCAACTGCCGAACATTTTCAGCTCTCTCTAATGGACATCGAGGCGGACGTGGATCTCTACTTCACCTAGATGATGCGGAGTCTTACGACACTTAACCTAGCTGGGGAGGAGGGAGTTGTTGGTCCCGAACCTCCTGGGTTTGGTTTCTGAACTCCTCCCATTGTCTTGTCATGCGAGTCATATCTTGCCGCATCATAGCATTCTCTTGAGCATGTGCTTTTAAAGCATTTGTAGTTTCCTGGAGCCAATTTAACACAACCATAAATTCATCTCGAGTGGCGAAGGCAGAGGAAGAAGCTGGATCTATCAAGGCAATGGACATTGGTCCAGAGCAGTTTCAGGTGCGGCCGATCCACCGGTCGCTTTCGCAGAAGTTCCTACCTGCGGTTGCTTTCCAGTATTGTGGGCTGATTTTCCAGCCATTGCTTATTTAATGCAGAAATGAAGGTAAGATTTTTGTCTCGGACTTGGTGATCCGAAAGTAGAGCGAAAATCCGGACAAGTCTGAGAATATCAATTCTCAGTGAAAGCACCAAAGTGTTGACACCAAAAATTGGTGCAACACCCAAAGAGAGGGTCGTGAAGAGAACAAATGAAGATTAATAACTATAAAAAGTAGAAGAAATCACACACCAATTTATAGTGGTTCGGCGTTAAAGAGCCTACGTCCACTTAATAATCTCTTATGTATTATTTCAACTATGAGACAAAATAGTTACAATGGTCGTACAATAAGAGATCAACGAAGAGTATTTGAAAGCTAGGGTTTCTAATACTTCCAAAAAATCCCCTTCTCTGAATTCAGAAGAGGTATTTATAGGTGATATAGTACTTAGGCAGGTCTGGACACGTGTCATGGGATCCAAAAGAGTAGTTGATGCTGAATGAGTCGATATCTCCTACGGAATTGGTATTTCTTGAATTATCATCGTGTAGTGGCACCTGATCCGTCTGTTTAAGATGATTTGGACAGGGTAAAATCAGGGATGGGCTATTCTTTGGGTGAAAACTAAAGTTTGTAGTTACGCATAACCTGGCTATGCATATTCAATGACTGAGGGTTTCCTGATTGGCCCACTTTGTGACTTTGGGATGGGCCTCACTGATCGGTCCACTTCGTGACTTTGGGAATCAGCTTCACCCATCCAGGGCATGGGCCCATGAAATTATTGAGTCTTGATGGGCTGGCAGAAAGACCCATCAATAATATGTCCTGATTTTTTCAAAAGTTAATTGAAAAACAACATGCATTCTGCTGCAAGATACGATTCTGCAATACCTCCCTATGATCATATATGGTTACTAACATAATCTTTGACTGTCTTCATATATCTTTCGAATGGGTACATCCAATGAAAATGAACCGATCCACACATTTGTTCTTCTTTCCTAAGACGAACGGATAAACGTACCATTATATCAAAGAAAGATGGTGGAAAAAAAAATCAAGCTCACATAAAACTTTAATAATCTCAACATTGATTTGTTCTACCTTCTCTCTATCAAGAACACATTGACATAATTTGTTAAAAAAGGAACATAAGTGAATTATTGCTTTTCTCGCCTTGTTTGCCATTAATCCTCTCGATGCTACTGGCAATAAATTTTGCATTCGTACATGCTAATCATGTGACTTAAATTGTGATGACCGCCCACAACCCCTGCACTAAACAAGAGGAATAATGCGCTGAAAGGTATGCCAGGCAGCTATGGACAATCATCAAGGTATGATACATAAGAGGAACCTGTCGTAAACTCACAACGCAAGGATAAAATATAATAGAACTTATACAACAAGTAGTGATAGTTAAGCAGAAAACACTAAAATTTCATGACAACTAGAAAGTATTTCCCATACACGTGGATAACAACAATAGTGTTTGTACAATTTGCCTCACTACAACACTCAGAGAAATAGCAAACAGCTGGAAAAAAATTCTAGACAGCAATAAAACTGGTATGTGAGCCTCCTGCTCGCCATCGATCAGCATCGTCGTCCTCACTAAAGCAATATATGTCACATGTTACTTAGTCTGCCCATCTACAACTGGATGAACAGCCCAAGGTAATAAGAGGAAACATAAAACCTTGAGTCAGACAACAATCTTAGTGAGCGATAAAACAGCTAACAAACTTCATCAATAAAGTATATGAGAATGGGTAAATAATTAACTAATCTACCCAGCTCTAGAGAAGAACTCTCAATTTCCTTCCCCGTTACATGACACTGATAGCCTTTACAATCCATACACCCAACGGGATAACAATTCAATCACGGCAATCAAAGCATCCATTCATATATGGCAATGAAACCCAATCATGATCACAACATGCATTCAAACGTCCATGACTGACTCTGGCTCTCACCGCCAACCTTGCTTTGGAACCCTCGTTATTGTATGACTGGCTAATAATTTGCCGTCAATTTGTCAAGAACCACACACGACGCCTCGGTTCTAGCAAAACTCCACACGCTATACTCAACACGTGCTACACGCTATACTCAGCACATGTCTAGGCCATACACGACGCCCAAGGCACTCAACCTACAATTGATCTTCGACTATACCTTTGCTTTAAGTCCGCTAGAACCTACGACAATGATAATTCGGCCTTCGTCTCTTTAATCGTTATCAATTACAACTATTAATTAGCTCAGAACACTTTAGAGCTGTCACTTCACATGAACTAAATACATCCTTGAGTTGTCTCCCCATTTGTCGCATACAATGAACAACAAACACTTTCCAACACTTCCAAACTTTCCAATTGAATTCACTTTGAAGTCACATCATCACCGGAAATGTCCAACCGGAAATAGCTGACCAGAAATAGCAAAAATGGCTGACCAGAATAGGGCGACCCACTTTGGTCCGACCCAACTTTGGTCCGACACAACTTTGGTCTGACCCAACTTATGGCCGATCCAAAACCTGCATATTTCAATTCAACTTCAATTTCGACCAGAACTTCGCCAAACGATTAATCCGAAGAAACTAACTCATCCAATTCATCAAAAAGGATTACAAGCATGTTACGAAATCAACAATATCATCAATATGACAATTCTATCAAGGATAATGTCAAATTCACCAAAATCACCACAAATATGCATATGAACAAAAACCATGGATCTAACTTGCACATTCGTATGAATATAATAGAATTTAGCTATCTAAACATGTTAAATTAGATCATAGATTGATTTATATGAAAATAAACTTACTAATTCATAGATATAAGGAAAAACACTTGAATTTGATGAAAATCATGATCTACTACTCATGCACTTTATTGAATTCATGTGAGAGATGTAATCCACTCACCGATTCTCCCAAACAAGCTAAAATGATAGAATTATGAATCTAGACAACGAGAAATTTGAACCAAACTCCTCGATCCGACGAATTCCCCCTTGAAATGATGTAGATCTAGCCTCGAATGGTGTAGATCTTCGATTTTCGTCCTTGGATTTGGATTTCTAATGGTGGAAAAGTGTTTAGAGGAAGGAGGATCACAAGGCACCGAACAGGAGAATGAGAAACTAAACTATTTCCTATATCCCTCACCCCTATTTATAGTTTCCACTAGCCCACTAATGGGCCTCCCCCAAATCAGCCCATTAGACTCCCAAACTTGGACAGCCAACTGAAAAACCTTAAAACAGTGATTTCTCCCAAACCGCTGTACTAAATCCTTAATGTGACCACTGTACGGAAAGACAACCATCAATTCTTTTCCAATGGCACAGGTCTCACCCTCTGATTCGACCTGAGTCAAAAGTTATGCCTTGTAAAAGACTGATAGGGGCAAAATAGTCACAAACAAAACCGGTAAAAATTAAGGACATGTCCCACATCCCCATAAGCAACATATTAAAAGATGAGAATGATCCAACCATCACAGAATAAAATAAAAATATTTTACGATTTTCGATACGTAAAATGTGGGCTGTTACATTCTTCCCCTCTTTAGAATTTCGCCCCCGAAATTCCAAGTAAACAAAAGCAATCACAACAATTCTGCATGCCTATCATCCATGAAAAGCCAATTCTATCATCCAAACAAGCAACCATCAAGCCATGCATCCATAGCCTAATCCTAGCACGTGGAATTCTATCAAACAATCAACAAGATACAACTATATAATGATGATACGATGTCAAAGGTCCTACTGAAGAAGAGTTCTAAATGAGTCACCTTCATGTTCTCTTCCGTCTCCCACGTAAAATCGTCATCATCTTCACTCGATTGTACCTTGACCAGCTTTACCGTCTTCCTTCTAAGCTGTTTCATGTCATTCCCCACAACACAAAGTGACTCACGAGGTTTCGCAACTACGGTTTCTACTTCTAGGTCTTCGTACTGCTCTGGAGAAACCACCGCATAAATGACACATGGAACACATTATGCATGCTCGATATCTTCTCGAGTAACTCCAATCTATATGCGAGCTTTCCAATTTGCTCGACTATCGGAAATGGTCCAACGAACCTAGGAGTCAACTTTCCTTTACTCCTAAATCGAACCACATGCTTTAATGGCGAAATATCCATGAAAACCATGTCACCAACTTCGAATTCCAAATCTTTTCGACACTTATCAGCATATCTCATCTGGCGATCTTGGGCTGCCTTCATTCGTTGCCGAACGATCTCGATACAATCTGAGGTCTCTCTAATCATCTATGGCCCAAGTACCAATTTATCTCCAGTTTCTAACCAATATGCTGGAGAATTGCACGGTCTCCCATACAATGCCTCGTATGGTGCCATCCCAATGCTAGACTGATAGCTATTATTATATGCAAACTCAACCAGATGTAGATGGTCTTCCCATGACCCTCCGAAGTCCAACACACATGCCCTTAGAAGATCTTCCAAAACTCGATTGACTCTCTCGGTCTGCCCATCAGTTTGGGGATGATATGTCGTACTCAAGCACAACTCGGTTCCCAAAGCTTCTTGCAAACTTTTCCAAAATCCACCCGTGAATAATGGATCTCGGTCACTCACTACTCTTTGGGACACCATGGAATCGTACTACCTATTTCACATAAAGTTCAGCCAATTTTGATCCCATCCTAGTCGACTTGACAAGAATGAATCTCGCACTTTTGGTCAAGCGATCCACAATGACCCAAATTCCTTTATTTCCTGCCCTAGTTCTAGGTAGTCCATCGATAAGATCCATCAATATTTGCTCCCACTTCCACGTAGGAACTTCCAATGGCTGAAGCAAACCACTTGGCTTCTTCTATTCAGCTTTCACTAACTGACAGTTCATGCACTTGAAAATGAACCTTCCAATATCTCGCTTCATCCCCTCCCAGTAGTAAACTCTCTTCACGTCCTGATAAATCTTATTACCACCGGGAAGAATCGTTAACTTCGAGTCTTGACATTCTCTCATAACTTCATCTCTCAATCCATCGATATCAGGAACAACTAATCGCCCTTGCTTCCGAAGCCAACCTTCTCGATCGACTTCAAACTCTTTATCTTCTGGTTTTAGTCTCTGGATAAACTCGACAAGCCTTGCATCTTGCTTTTGGCTCTTGCCAATCGTTTCGATGAGAGTAGGCCTTATCGATAAGTTTGCCAACATTTCAGGTTCCAACTCACACTTTGGCCTGAAATCAAACCTTGCCAAATACTCAAGGCTCTTCCATTTCGAAAACATCGCTCCCAAACTTGCGTGTCTTCAAGTCAATGCATCTGCAACTGTGTTTCCCTTTCTCGGAGTATAGGCTATACCAAAATCATACGATGCCAAAAACTCTAACTATCGTTGCTGCCGAAGATTCAAATCCTTTTGGGAGAAAAGATACTTTAACGACTTATGGTCCGTAAACAACTCGAACCAAACCCCCAATAGGTAATGTCTCCACATCTTTAGAGAAAATACAGTCGCTGCCAACTCCAAATCATGAGTTGGGTAATTCTTCTCATGTGACTTCAGCTGTTGACTCATGTAAGCCACAACCTTATCCTTCTGCATTAGCACTGCTTCAAGTCCAGTACCATATGCATCAATATATACCACCATCTCTTTATTCCCACTTGGAATGGTCAGCACAGGAGCACTCGTCAATCTCTTCTTCAGGATCCTGAACGCTTCTTCATACTTTGCATTCCATGTGAATACTTGGTTCTTCTTCGTTAATCCTGTCAAAGGTGAAGCTACCTTGGAGAAACCCTTGATAAACCGTCGATAATAACCAGCCAACCCAAGGAAACTCCGTACATCCATCGCATTCTTAGGCCTATCCTAGTCCTGGATTGCTGCCACCTTAGAGGGGACAACCGCTATCCTATTTCCAGAAATAACATGACCTAAGAACCTCACTTCATCCTTCCAGAAGTGACACTTTGAGAACTTAGCCTTCAACTGATGCTTTCGCAAGATCTCTAACACAACTCTCAAGTGCGTCTTGTGTTCTTCCTCATTCCTAGAGTAAACCAGAATATTATCCACGAACACAAGCACAAACTTGTTCAACTGATCTCTGAACACTCTATTCATAAGATCCACAAAGTACGCTGGCGCGTTAGTCAACCCGAATGGCATCACTAACCACTCGAAGAATCCGAATGGTGTCCCAAAAGAAGTCTTTGGTACACTATCCTTGGCCACCCTCAATTGGTGAAATCTAGTTGCCAAATCGATCTGAGAAAACACTTTGCCTTCGTGAAGCTGATCAAACAAGTCATCAATCCTTGGCATCGAATACTTGTTCTTCTTAGTTACCTTGTTCGGCTCATGATAGTTCACACACAATCTTAATGAGCCATCTGACTTGGTTGCAAACACGACCGGTGCACCCCATTCGGAAACACTTCTCCGAATGAATCCCTTCCTCGAACTTACACCTCTAATTCTCGCTATTCCTTAGGCGCCATCCGCCTAAGAGGCATAACGATTGGTCTAGCGCCCTCGACCAAATCGATCCTAAACTCGATCTCACTATGCGGCGGCAACCCTTTGACCTCGTCAAAGATATCCTCATACTCATTAGCTATCAGCACAGATGACAAGTCTTCTTGTGGAATCACAAGCGAATATACAAAGCTAACGAAGACATCTTGTTCGCGCTTACACTTTATCGACACCTTTCGCCCTTCCATATCCCCGACTCTCACCTCTAGCTTCTCGCAATTCACCCTTGCTGCATACATCTTGAGCCAATCCATGCCCAAGATGATCCCAAACCCAACGTAGTTAAGAACAAAACAATCACACACAAAAGAGCTACCATGACTCGACAAAACTAGACAACGACACAACATGCACAAACTGGACGAACCCCCAACTGGATTAGTCACGATCAATGGTCTATCACAAATCTCGGGTTCCAAACCTAAGAGACACACAAGCTCATTGCAAATGAATGAATGCGACGCTTCAGTATCAAACAAAACTCGAACTGAAACACCATGAACAGAAAGAGTACCTTGCACCACGACACCCTTTCCCTTCTCCTCTATAGTGGGAGCCCTCGAAGATGATGGCACTGCCCCAGAAGCATAAGCCTTAACCACTTTCTTCCCTTTGGCTGATTTTGGATAATCTTTCTTCTCATGTCCCAACTTCCCACACTTGAAGCACTTCTTCTCAGCTTTAGGATTCTTGCATTCACAAGCAAAATGATCCTTCTGCCAACTATTGAAGCAAGTCACTTCTCCCTTCTGCTTCTTTGGCCATCCTTTACTTTCTGTTGTTGTTGCTTCCTTTTTTTATTATTACCACCCTGTTGTGGCTTCTGTTCCTCCCTAGGTGCAACAACAGACATCTTCTTAGGGAACAGACTTTCATGCCTCAAAGCCTTCTCGACAATCTTCTCAAAGCTATCATCGAGGTGATCCACAAGCTGATCCCCAAGATATTCATCCAATCCCAAGACAAACTTCTCGTTCCTTTGATAAGGAGTATCCACATATGAACGAGCATACTTTGACAGAGCCTCGAAGTCGAAAATATAGTCAAGAACTGGGTGACCATTCTGCTTAAGCTCCACGAATCTCTTAAACCGAACAGACTTTTGCATGGTGGAGATGAATTTTGCTTCAAACCTAGCTTGGAACAACTCCCATGAAATATCCTCTTTAGGGGTCTCAAGTGTGACAGAGTTCCACCAGTCCATTGCTTTGCCCACTAACTACCTTGATGCGAGCTTCCTCTTTGTTGCATCATCAATACCCATGTCCTTGAAGATTCGGACATAAGTATCCATCCACCTTTGAACCTCTTCAACTGGTTCAGTGCCCTTGAACTGTTTCCCTCCCGATGATGTAAAGTCTTTGCATAGCTTTGCAAATTCTACAGCTCTAGGCACTGAAACTTTAACACCAACCGTAGCTGCTACTGGAGCAGGGTTCCTTTGAAGGCATGCTTCAATCATAGCTTCAAACATGGTCGGGTAATCAGGTTCCTCGCAATACACCCAAAGTAATAACAATTAAATAACGGCAATTAAAGCATCCATTCATATATGGCAAAGCAACTCAATCATGATCACAACATGCATTCAAACGTCCATGACTGACTCTGGCTATCACCGCCAACCTTGCTTTGGAACCCTCGTTATCGTGTGACTGGCTAACAATTTGCCGTCAATTTGTCATGGATCACACACGATGCCCCGGTTCTAGCAAAACTCCACACGCTATACTCAACACGTGCTACACATTATACTCAACACGTGTAGAGGCCATACATGATGCCCTAGGAACTCGACCTACAATTGGTCTTCGATTGTATCTCTGCTTTGAGTCCACTAGAACCTACGACAACGATAATTCCTCGGCCTTCGTCTCTCTTCATTATCAATTATGACTATTAATTAGCTCTGAACACCTTATAGCTGTCACTTCACATGAACTCAATACATCCTTGAGTTGTCTCCCCATTTGTTGCATGCAATGAACAACAAACACTTTCCAACACTTCCAAACTTCCCAACTGAATTCACTTTGAAGTCACATCATCATCGAAAATGTCTGACCAGAAATGGCAAAAATGGCTGACCAGAATAGGCCGACCCACTTCGGTCCGACCCAACTTTGGTCCGATCCAACTTTAGTCCGACCCAACTTTGGTCCGACCCAACTTTCGAACTTTGTTCCGACCCAACTTTGGTCCGACCCAACTTTGGCCCGACCCAACATATGGCCAATCTAACTTATGGCCGATCCAGAACCTGCATATTTCAATTTAACTCCAATTTCGACCAAAACTTCACCAAACGATAAATCTGTTGAAACTAACTCATCAAAAAGGATTACAAGCATGTTATGAAATCAACAATATCATCAATATGACAATTCTATCAAGGATAATGTAAAATTCACCCAAATCACCACAAATATGCATATGAATAAAAACCATGGATCTAATTTGCACATTCGTATGAAATATAATAGAAATTACCTATCTAAACTTGCTAAATCAGAGCCTAGGGTGATCTATATGAAAATGAACTTACTAATTCATATATCCAAGGAAAAACACTTGAATTTGATGAAAAACATGATCTACTACTCATACACTTTATTGAATTCATGTGAGAGATGTAATCCTCTCACCGATTCTCCCAAACAAGCTAAAATGATAGAACTATGAATCCAGACAACAAGTAATTCGAACCAAACTCCTCGATCTGATGAATTCCCCCTTGAAATGATGTAGATCTAGCCTCGAATGGTGTAGATCTTCGATTTCCCTCCTTGGATTTGGACTTCTAATGTGGAAAAGTGTTAAGAGGAAGGAGAAGGACAAGGCACCAAATGGGAGAATGAGAAAGTAAACTATTTCCCGTGTCCATCACCCTCTATTTATAGTTTTCACCATCCCACTAATGGGCTGAATCATCCCATTAGGCTCCCAAAATCTGACAACCAACTGAAAAACCTTAAAACAACGATTTCTTCCAAACCGCTGAACCAAATCCTTAATGTAACCACTCTAGGGAAAGGCAATCATCAATTCTTTTCCAATGGTAAAGGTCTCACCCTTTGATTCGATCTGAGTCAAAAGTTATTCCCAGTACAAGACTAACAGTGGAAAAATGGTCACAAACAAAACTAGTAAAAATTATGGACATGTCCCACATCCCCATAAGCAACATATTAAAAGATGAGAATGTTCCAACCCTCAGGGAATAAAATAAAAATATTTTACGATCTTTCGATACGTAAAATGAGGGCTGTTACATAAATCCCCTAATTTTGCAATCCGACAACGAAATCCTATTTTCTATATTTGAACAGCAGTCGTCAAGTTCTTTGAAATTGTACAATCTTTTGCAAAATATATTTCTCTAGGATTTTGACAACAAATATGGAGCCGGTGGAAGATATGTTTTATTCCCACGAGGTTATGTATGAAGCTCATGTCAAATTCCCCAATCCTCTAAATCCTTCCTACAGTTGGTTCCGTCTTTGGATTTATTACAATGCAACATCGTGCGCAATAGGCTTTCATCAATGTTCTTCTCCACATGCATCACATATATATTGTGATGTAATGGAAGTTCCTGTGAAGACCATAATTGTAACGCATTATTGGGTTTGTCTTATACTAAAACAGTGAAAAACAAAAAATTTGTCCACTAACCTCCCGATAAGGCAAATCGAAGAAAATTGATCTTTTTTTCACCTTGGTATCTCCATTTTCATTGAAGTTTTAGTAACATCATATTCATCTTCTTCATTATAAGCACAATTTCACTTATTACTTTTCTCTCTTTTACTTTTCCAAAAGCATTTGGATAATCCTTCAACAATGCATAGATGTTTCTCCCAGTAAGCATTCTAGAAGAACTATCTGTCTCTATGGTGTTATCAAACAATGTCTTTTGTTTCCTCCGTAAATTTGAAAGAAGTAAAAATCTTCAATGTGTTGGAGAATGGAGTTTTGATGACAACAACAACCTTAATTTCAATATTAATTGATTACAAAATATATACTAACACTTTTGTATAGAATATATATATATACATTTGCAGGATTTACATACAGGAATTAATACTGAAGACTGTACAATTTAAGAGCTTCTAGATATTCAGATTTCAAAGATGATTCAAGACTCATGAGCAATAAAGATTTCAAGAGTTCAAGATAAATATAGTAATAGAGTCTAGTTTATGTAAGACTCTTAATAACACTCCAGGTTCAAATTCAAATTCAAATTCTGATTTTCAAACTTCATATTCTATTTTCAAATTCTATTTTCAAATTCTATCTTCAATCTTTATTTTCTCTATTTTACTTTTGATTTTAACCTCAAGTTTTATAGTTTATAATTTTTATATAATTATATACTTTTATATACTTTATATTTATATAGTTTTAAAATTTATAATTTTATAAATACGTATATATAGTTTATACTTATGATTTTAAATGATTTTCTACTTTATAATATTCATTTATAACACTACGTTTTAATTCAAGAATTATATATATATATATTAAAACACTTCAAAAATGCTCAAAACTCAATTTTGTGAAGGGTTATGTCGACAAACATATGTTGAAATGTCGACATATAACTGTCATATTTTTGAGTTTGAAAGGAAGTGTCTTTTCACTACATGTAACGTTCTAGAAGCATGACAACCTTTCAAATCTTATAAATAGGGTTTGATTTCGAATTTTTTTCATCACTCTTCTTCTCCATCTTCATTCTCTTTCATTACACCATTAATATTTCATATTTCTATGATTTATACGCTTATACTCTGCCGAATTCAATTCTATTTATACAAAACTTCTTCTCTTCTAACTCTCTACTCGTTACTCTCAGAATCGAAGTGCTACTGAAGAGTTATAGGCTGTTATAATTGTTTGGGAAGTGTTTGGGAAAAAGGTGTATCCTTGTAGCCTTGAAATCAAGGAAACGAAGCGGTGTTAACCTTGTGGCCGGGAAATCAAGTGGATCTGGATCAAGGAAATTGGTGTTAATCTTGTAGCCGTAAAATCAAGAGTGTTGGAATCGGTGTTAACCTTGTGCCGTGAAATTAAGGGGGTTGTACTTGGATATTGATATAGTAATAAAACTCTACGCAATCCCACGTTGCATGGGACTGGACGTAGGAGTAATCCAAACCAGTATAAAATCCGGTGTGTTCTTTTGTTATCTGCATTTTATTTTGTTTATCCTTGTGTTTGTGTTTGACTCTGTGTCTGTGATTGTTTCTATGGTGTGCGATTCATATAGTAGATCATATAAGTTTTAGATTTTGTTTAATTACTCAAAAACACTATTCACCCCCCTCTTGTATTAGTTTTGCCTTAATGATCCATTCCGCAATCCCTAACAATTAGTATCAGAGCAAGGTCTTTCAAAAAGTACATAATCTAATTTTTTTGATTTTTTATTAAATAGCAAATTTTGAAATATTTGTTAACACTAGTGTATATTCATCATTTGTGCCAATGTTGAAAGAGTATGCATATAATCATGTTGAAAAGTTAAGTGATCTACTGAAATGTTGTTCAATACAAAAAAAGATGTGCTTTATTGCTTTTGAAAATTCAAAATTTGAAAAGATGAGTGAAGTGACTATTGGTAATTCAAATTCTGAAATGGTGGCTATTGAAAATTCAAATTCTGAAAAGGTGACTGTTGGAAATTCAAATTCTGAACTGGTGTGTTACATGGCTATTGAGAATTCAAATTCTGAAAAGCAATTGGTGGAAATCAAAAAGGACAAATGGATAGAGGATAGTGGTTGTTCGAGACATATGATGGGAAATTCTAAGTTACTCAAAAATCCGATATATGAAGGTGGTGGAATGGTGAACTTTGGAGATAACTCTAAAGGATACATTATTGGGATAAGCAATGTTGGTAATTCTGAAACACCTATTATTTCTAATGTTTTATTAGTTAGGAATCTAAAACACAAATTGCCAAGTATAAGTCAACTTTGCGATAAGGGTTATAAAATAAACTTTGAAAAGGATAAATGCTTTATAGAAGATAGGAATTCAAATGTAATATTCAAAGGAGATAGAAAGAAAAATATCTATATATTGAGTATGAAAACCTACAATGATAATATATGTCTTATGGCCAATACAAGTGACCCCTGGATCTGGCATAAGAGATTTGGTCATATAAATTTCAAATACATCTCTACGATTTCTAAATTAGATTTAATTAAAGTATTACCCAAAATGAAATTTAAAATTAATAATTTATGCGACACTTGTCAATTTAGAAACTAAAGAAAAGCTCATTTAAATCAAAAGAGGAAATTACAACCTTGAAACCATTAGAGTTAATTCACATGGATTTATTTGGTCCATCTCAACCTCAATCGATAAATCATAATAGATATGTTTACATAATAGTCGATGATTTTTATAGATTTACTTGGACTTTGTTTCTTAAAAATAAAAGTGTTACTTTTGATCAATTTAAAAAAAATTCTAAAATAATTAAAAACTTATTATCACTAAAAATCAAAACAATACGTAGTGACCATGGAGGAGAATTCGAAAATGAAAATTTTGAAATTTTTTGTATTAACAATGGAATAACTCATAATTTTTCTATTCCTAGAACCCCTCAACAAAATGGAGTGGTTGAACATAAAAATAGGATGATACAAGAGTGTGCGAGAACTATGTTATCTGATAGTAGTTTGCCAAGAAATTTTTGGGCTGAGGCAGTTGCAACAACTTGTTATATTTTAAATAGAATTACAATTAGACCTTTAACTCATAAAACTCCTTATGAACTTTTGTATAATAAGAAAACAAAAGTACCATATTTTAAAATATTTTGAAGTAAATGTTTTATACTTAATACTAAAGAAAATTTAGACAAATTTGACTCAAAATCCGATAAAGGAATATTTATTGGATATTTAGAAAGAAGTAAAGCATATAGAGTTTTCAATACTCAAACCAATACTATAGAAGAAACCTTAAACGTATCATTTAACGAAAATTATAAAAATATAGCACAAAACAATGAAGATGAATGTGAAAATTAAATTGATGATACAAATCATGAAGATAGTCAACCAAATAAACGAATTAGATTACTTAGAGACCATCAAAGGAGATACTGAATTTGTCGTTAGAACCCGTAATCAATTGAATAATATGAGTAATACTGAATTTATTTCAACTATTGAACCTAAGAATCCAAAGGAAGCATCTTCCGATGATTCATGGATACTTGCTATGCAAGAAGAACTGAATCAGAATATTAGGAATGATGTATGGGAACTTGTTCCTAGATCAGAGGATAAGACTATACTAGGAACTAAATGGGTTTATAAAAATAATATGAATGAACATGGTGAAGTCGTAAGAAATAACGCATGACTAGTAGCACAAGGTTATACTCAAGAAGAAGGAATAGATTACAATGAAACTTTTTCCCCCGCAGCAAGACTAGAAGCCATTCGGATTTTATTAGCCTTTGCAAACCATAATCATTTCAAATTATATCAAATGGATGTAAAAAGTGCTTTTCTAAATGGATTTTGTTAAAGAAGACGTATATGTAGAGTAACCACATCTACTTGAAGATGAAAAATTACCAAATCATGTATATAAGTTAAAAAAAGCGTTATACGGATTGAAACAGGCTCCTAGGGCTTGGTATGATAGATTAAGAAATTGATTATTACAATCCAACTTTGAAATAGCAAAATTAGATAATACTTTGTTTATTAAGAAGAAGAATAATAAGGATATACAATTAGTACAAATATATGTTGACGAATGGAATGTTTATTAATAAAAAAAATACGCACGAGATCTAATTAATAAATATAATTTAACAACAACTAATGGGAGACTAACACCAATGGCGACTAATATTGCATTAAGTAAAGACGATACATGTAAAGACGTTGATCAAAAATTATATAGAGGAATGATAGGATCGCTACTATATATAACCACTAGTAGACCAAATATGATGCATAGTGTATGTCTTTGTGCAAGATATCAGTCGCAACCTAAGAAACACATTTAAAAGCCGTAAAACGTATTCTAAGGTATGTAAAGCATACACCATACTTTGGATTATTTTTATCCTAAGGATGATTCATTCGACTTAGTTTCTTATTGTGAATCTGGTTATGCGAGATGTAAATCTGGTAGTAAGAGTACTAGTGGAATATGTCATTTCTTATGACATTCAATAGTCTCATGGTTTAGTAAAAAGCAAAATACCGTATATTTGTCAACAACTGAAGCAGAATATATCTCTGCCGCTTTGGCTTGTTCACAAGTAATATATATGCAACAAACTCTAAATGATTTTGGATTAAATATAAATGAATCACCAACATACTACGATAATACGAGTTCTATAAATATTTCTAAAAATCCAACTCATCATTCAAGAACAAAACATATCGATATACGACATCATTTTCTAAGAGATAACATAAGTAAAGAGAAAGTTTCACTCGAATTTATAGAAACAGATAAACGAATAGCAGATATATTAACAAAACCATTAAATGAAGCAACATTTACCAATTTTAGAAGAGAATTAGGAATTTGTTCACAAAGTGAGTTACAATAATTAAATATATTAACATATAAGAATAACGTTAAAATCAGGAAAATAAAATAAAAAATACAAGTATGTCGACATACATATGTCATTATGTTGACATATAACTACTGGATTGTTAAAATTAATTCCCACCAAAAGTTAGTTACAATAATCATTTAAACTCTCCAATCGAATTTTCTTCTTCATTTTCATTTCTCACTTCTGTAAAAACTCTAAACTAAAATAAACAGTGGCCTCCACCAATTTTAACACCCAAATCAATCCTGAATCATCCGAAGGTCTTTTTCAACGTTCTACCCTATCAAGTGTCATTAAACTTGAAAAGAAGATGGAATATACTCTTCAAATACTCGCTGAAATACAAGTGCTTCAAATTTAGATGAGCCAATAGCAAAATAGACAAGGAAAATGATAAGAAGTATTCTTAAGTTCATAATGGATAATCAGGAAAATCGAATAATCAGGAAAATGAAGATGATAATCAAGACATGGAAGAAGAGGAGGAACCAGAAGGGGAAGAGGAAGAAATAATAGAAGAAGAAGAACTTGAGGAGATTCAACAAGAAGTTACGGAAGAAGAGGATCAAGTCGTATTTGTGAGAAAGTTCTTGTTTGATCAAAATGGAAATGTAATTGAACGAAATGGGGATTTTTGTCTCTATTAACCAAATTGTCCAATCCATAAGTCTCCCATCGTCAAAAATAATTAGAATATAGGTTTTCTTTTATCTTCGTTTCTTTGCATTCATATAACGTATCGCATTTGTAGAAATTCGTGTATTATTTTTTGTAAAAACCAAGTTTAATATAATGCTTGTTTGGTGTATCATAAGTATTCTATTACTTTGGTATATAACCAAGAATTTAGGGGGAGTAATATAAATTAAGTATTATATTAAGTTATACACTCATAGATATTAGTATAGAATAATATAATTTAAATAGTTATAGGATTTAGGTGGAGTAGTTTTAGAATTTCTTTTTGGTAATGACAAAGAGGGAGAAATTATAAAATTTAAAATTAGTTTATAGGATTCATATAGATAGGGGAGTATTAGAAGGATCATCATCAACAAGTATGTACAAGTATGATATTTTATAAACTAAGGTTGTCATCATCAAAAAGGGGGAGATTGTTGCAGAATGGAGTTTTGATGACAACAACCTTATTTCAATATTAATTGATTATAACATATATATTAACACACTTTTATCTAGAATATATATATACACACACACATGCAGGATTTATATACAGGAATTAGTACTGAAGACTGTACGTTTAAGAGCTAGAGATTTAGAATTCGGAGATGATTCATGACTCATGAGTAATCAAGATTTCAAGAGTTCAAGATAAATATAGTAATAGATTCTAGCTTATGTAAGACTTTGAATAGCACTCCAGGTTCAAATTCAAATTATGTTTTTCAAACTTCAAATTCTATCTTCAATCTTTATTTTCTCTGTTTTACTTTTTCCATTTTACTTTAGATTTCAAACTCAAGTTTTATAGTTTATAAGTTTTATATAGTTATATACTTTTATATACTTTATATTTATACAGTTTTAAACTTTATAATTTTATAAATATGTATATATAGTTTATACTTATGATTTCAGATGATTTTCTACTTTATAGTATTCATTTATAACACTATGTTTTAATTCATGAATTTCCATTATTATATATATATATATATATATATATATATATTAAAACACTTCAAAAATGCTCAAAACTCAATTTTGTGAGGGGTTATGTCAACATACGTATGTTGATATTTCGACATAATACTGTCATATTTTTTATTTTGAAAGGAAGTGTCTTTTCACTATTTGTAACGTTCCAAAAGCGTTGTAACCTTTCAAATCTTATAAATAGGGGTTGATTTCGAATTTTTTCATTACTCTTCTTCTCCATCTTTATCATCTTTCATTACACCATTAATATTTCATATTTTTATGATTTCTACAATTATACTCTACCGAATTTAATTTTATTTATATATAACTTCTTCTCTTCTCACTCTCTACTCATTACTCTCTGGATCGAAATGCTATTGAAGAGTTATTGGGCTGTTGTAATTGTTTGGGAAGTGTTTGGGAAAAAGCTGTATCCTTTTAGCCTTGAAATCAAGGAAATGAAGCGGTGTTAATCTTGCAGCCGGGAAATCAAGGGGAATATATTTGATCAAGGGAATCAATGTTAATCTTGTAGCCGTGAAATCAAGAATGTTGGAACCGGTGTTAACCTTGTGTCCGTGAAATCAAGGGGGTTGTACTTGGATATTGATATAGTAATAAAACTATGTGCAATCTAGCGTTGCGTGGGACCGGACGTAGGAGTAATCCGAACCAGTGTAAAATCCGGTGTGTTCTTTCCTTTTCTGCATTTTATTTATTTTTATCTTTGTGTTTGATTCTGTGTTTGTGATTATTTCTATGGTGTGTGATTCGTATAGTAAATCATATAAGTTTTAGATTTTGTTTTATTTCTCAAAAACACTATTCACCCCCCTTTAGTGTTAGTTTTGCCTTAACGATCCGTTCCGCAATCCCTAACACTATGACCCATGTAGGTGAATTTTCGACTATGATTCAACCAACGAAAATGGGTATTGACACCACAAAATGGCAAGCTTTTCCCCCTTTCACACGACATCCAGCAAGATTTCTATGAGCTAGAAAATCATTAATCGTCTATAGCAAAATTGCATTCAATTTAAATAAAGTTTTACTAAATGCATCATAACCATTAACTCAATTAGACCACAAGTGATGCAAGTCTTCCACCAAAGGCTCCAAATATACATCAATATCATTACCGGGTTGCTTCGGGCCTAGAATAAGTAAAGTCAGCATAATATCTTCCTTCTTCATACATAACATAGGTGATAGATTGTATGTCACAAGCATTACCGGCCAACAACTATATTTCGAACTCAACATGGAAAATGGATTGAATCCATCTGTAGTAAGACGAAGCCTAAGATTGCGTGAATCAAATGAAAAATATTTATATTTTTCATCCACCATTTTCCATGTTATAGAATCCACGGGATGATGCATTTTTCCATTGTTACTTTTATTATTAAAATGCCATGTTAAATCTTATGTCATGTTTTGAGATCTATACATTCTTCTAAGATTGGGAAATATCTCAATACTTTAATTGGAACACCTTGTATTAGTATCTTATAACCTCTTTAATATTAGATTGTATGTTCTAATTCTCAAAATACCTATTAAGTTAAGCAAGGTTTTATCAATTGTTTAAAAAAAACCAATCTTTTTCCACCATCGACATACGAGGGCAAATAAGTTTCCTATCTTTGGTGTATAAATTAGTTATCTATTGTTAGCAAAAAAATAACTAGAAGTTGAAGTTATTACCCAAAAAGACATCCAAGCATCTTATAAATGATGCACTAACTAGCTAATTCTAGTTCAGCGAATCTGATTATATGTTCAAATAAAAATCCTCCAGGAACAATTATAAGAGAAAAGGAAAAGAAGTGCAATGGTTAAAAAGTAAAATGTTGGTTTAATTGATGTCGACACTGCAGTTCAGACTTCGTAGCTCATTTGTAATCTTCTAAATACCAAACTGCAAGGTGGTTATTAAATTATGTGCATTATCTAAAGATAAATGAACTAATTATGTCCTACACTACTATTATCTTTGAAGAGCTGTCAATTATATTTTAAAATTTAATGCTAGATGAACCCATGCTTCTTAATGAATTGTTCTCAACTAAGCACTAAACCTTGTGTACTAGTACTATTACTTCATTACATCTTCTAAAATGTACTTTTCGGTAATTAATGTATTCAAAGCTTCTGTTGGTACAAAATCCAAATTCATTAATATATAAGTAAACTAACTCTCAATATTCATTTCTCGGTCAGGGTAATAAACTTTTCTTCCATGGTTACATATAATCATATAAAAAGAAAGTATAAATACTTTGATCTAACAGAACCAATTAAATGTGCCAATGCTTTAAAAATGGAGAGCAGAGAACATTAGTTAGAAAACCAAAAAAAGTTTAAGAACAAAACAGGATCTAGGTAACAATTTCCAGCTTATTTAAGAAGTAAGAGTACTATATCATTCAGTTGAGGCCACTGACTATTGGTAAGCGTAGATAATTTTTCACCTTAACTTGAACTCAATTAACAAAGTTTGAATACTAATAAACAGAGATATTTGTTAACCTAACTTAAACTCAATTAACAAAGACTTGATAAATCTCACGTAAATGAGAGTATATGATATATGCCCCGTCTCCTATCACCAACTCAGATACTTTATCCTTTTTTAGTCTAAATACCAGCACTAGTCAGATTGATTTGATCCATAAATGGGGTGCACTATACTATTAAAAATGTAAGCATGCACATATAAATTGTTTTTTTGAACAAAGCTGGCAATCATCTTCAACCGGTATAAAAGCACAAAAATTCAACAAATTGTACCAAAATATAATTCAGTATACAACATAAAGTATCACATGATCAACAATAATAACAATCATCAAAATAGCCTATCACAAAAGCATCCAAATAAAACATGAAAATCAAGCAGTTATATCGCTACTGAGCCCAACCAAGATAGGAGATGAGAAAATAAAAAAGAACGGAATAGAATTGAATAAATGATTGCAATTACGGTTTATCAGCTATACCATAACCGAAACCTAGCAAGATAGGAGACTTTCACTGGCTTCTGCGTCGTTGTTGAGTGGAGTACGACGAAGTTGACGATGACACGAGAAAAGTTAAATGGTGTGGTGAAATTTCTTTAGTAGAGCTATTTGGGGGAAAGGGAATTTCTTCGGCAAAGCGATTTGGGGAAAGGGAACGAGGGTTACAAAATTCTAAGTATGAGCAGGAGAGGAATAGAAAATAGGTGGTTAAGTTTATTTTGTACCAAGCAGACTAATTTTTCTTAGGCGCGGAAGTGAAATTTTTCTTGCCGCATTTATATTGTGAGTGAAAACACCCTTGCTTGCATTTGCGAATAAACACCATTGATTTTTGCAACAAAAATTCATTTTTTTTGTAGTGATATGAACAAAATAGGTTTGCTCAAGGCTACAGAATTAGTATTAGACTCATCCCACTTTGGCCTTTTCTCCTTTTTATCAAATCTGAATTTCCCGCCTTGAGGTTTATGATTTCCATTAGAGCCGGATTTCTCTTCTTTCCCATGGAAGCTAAGTTTCTTCTTTGAGTAATATAATTCATCAATGCGAATGAATTTATCTGCTCGAAAATGAAAAACTTGTAAGTATTTGCATACATGGATGTATAACTCTTTCCAAAATGGACTATTCTCAATCAGTCCTAAATGAATGGCAATGATTTTATCACGGTAGCTCATGTCCTTCTCTTTCGAAGTTCAATATTATATCTCTTTAGGTAATCGCCCAAAGATTCTCCTTGTCCTTTTTTATATTTGCAATGACAATGTAGTCCACAATTGGGTCATTGCAAATGCAAAATTGTGTAGAGAACTCATAAGAAAGATGCTTCCAAGTGTAGATGGTTTTCCCTTGATACTGACGATATCATTTTGCACCTGCTCCTAGAGGCATCACTGGAAATAGTCGGTAATAAAACATCCTGAAGCATTGTAAAGATCCATTTAGCTATCAAAAACCATGAGATGATCGTCCGGTCAATACTTCCATGATATTTTGTAGTGGGAATCTTCACTTGCGATGGTATCATTGTATTCATGATTCATCAGTGATGGGGGTCATTCATTCATTATAGTTAACCTACTCATTTAAGGCTCTCTTCTTCTTGGGAGAAGTCAATTTGATTTTCTCTTTTTCCCTGAATTATAGGATGGGTGCATTTCTCCTTAGGGATCCAACATTATCCCCTTGACTTGGTCTGGAGTTCCCTGAAGATTTTTGTGCTAGAGCAACTTGTAGGATATCCAGTATTTCAGCAAGATGTTGTTCTAGAGCCTTGATATTGTTGGAATTCTCGTCTAAAGAATTTGGATCTAGAGGCTGCACTAGAATAGAGGTTTTTTTTACTTCAACGACATTTGGGTTAAATGGTGGGGTTATACTTTCTTCAGAGTGGTCATGTGAGATACTTCTTTGTTAATGCTGCTTAGTCTTTTTGATCCCATCATATCATGCATTGAATAAACATTCATAAATTATTCTATAATAGGATAAAAGATCGGAGGTTTCGGCCCTCCTTCTAGAGCTAAAATGCTAACGGTAATAATTGTCAACACCTAGTCAAGAAGTGACAGAACATATGTAATGAAATTAGAGCATGATTAATCTAGAGGACGCCTTTAATACGTAGGTCGACTTAAGATATGTCAAGTGTAAACACGATGTCCTCTTAATTAATCAAGCTTAAATTGTCTTCTATAATATCGATGCTTCCTTTTGAATGCAAGTGCTACGCTCTTTCGAGTGTATTAACAGTGCATTTATAAGTGCAGCAGGGTTATATCAGGGATGACGTTCTAAGTTCCCGTATTAAGGTTCGAGGGCTTCTATGTTATGACCATTTCATATGCTTAAGAAACCTTGGTACAAAGGTGTACCCTAGATTCATGGTAAAATAATGAACATTGTGTTAAGAGAAAACAGGCTAAGATATCATAAAATTCACATTTGATGATATATCATAGCCTTTAATAACAAAAGGTGATACTTCCACATCGATCCCGCCCACGAAAGGCCTTGGCTATGTTAGTTATTAAGTTATAAGGCTACAAAAGGTCATTTGAACATTGTGGAATGTTAGATATATTCAAAATGATTAAGGCACAAGCGTTAATCATGAGGGAATAATCATTGATTTTTCTCGATGATTCTCCTTCCAATGTGCTTGCACTTGAATCTTTCGTACATGAGATTAGTTGATAACTCCCTGTTAAACCAATTTGGTTACAGTATGATTATAGAATAGATTACGAGTACGATCTCAATCTTCTGTTTTTATTTACCATGAGTTTATTGCAACTGATGGTGAAATCCACAATTTGATTTTTAAATTAGGGTTTTGACTCTAAGAATGGAGTACAAGATTTTGGAATAAGGAGAAGTCCCCCAAAATGTGACCCTTGGGTCTTTATTTATAGAGGATTTGGACCCCTCTATAAAAATGATGTGGAAACCTTGCTTTCGTTCCATCCTCTCGGTATCGGTTTCGGTCAATGCTTACTGTCTTTTATGCAATGGTTTCAGTGTCAGCTTTTATAGTGGATTTGGTTTCGGCTTTTTGAAGTGGTATCGACACTAAGCTTGTTGGTTTCGATTGCATTATCTTGCTTCTTACACATTTGTTACCGACCTTGTATTCTTCCTTCATGAGTTTGGTCTCGATCTCATACTTCCAGTCGGTGTTGATTTTGTTGATTCCCATTCTTTATGTCTAGTTTCACCTCTAGTGACCCTGACTCTCGGTATCGTCTTCATGCTTTATCCCCACTTTCTTGATATCGGCTTTATGCCTTTGCTCGCATTCTCCAGTATCGACACCAAGCCAACTGCTTACTGCATGCTGGTGTCAATAACGTGCTTCTTTCGCTTTCGTTTCTTGGTATCAGCGCCAAGCTACATGATCCTCAGTGTCGATGCTGATAGTATCATTGTTCTGGTACCGCCCTTGCCGGTTTTCTTTATATCCTTGGTGCTGATTCCATCCCCCAAATCTTGATGTTTCAGTTTCGTTGTCATAACTCCATTTCCTGGTCCCAGCTTTTATTCTTGCCCTTTTGGTTTTGGCTTGGCTTTTCCAGTTTGTTTTGCTTTCTTTTCAACTTCACTTCTATGAGCTTTGATATCGGTCCAATGCTTTTCAGGCTTCTGCTTTGGTATCGACTCCACTATGATACCCCTTCACCTTGCTTTGGTTTCAACATCGAATTATTGTATTTACATATACTGGACTTGAAATTTCTATTTCTAGAACCATATATATGTGTGGTATTTAGGCTTAAAGTGCACCTAGAACTTCCTTTATCTACAAAATACTCTTTTTCAAAATTAATTTCTTGGGTCATAATTATTCCCTTGTCATTAGTCCATTTGAAAACTTAAAATCCTTTCATATAAACATTAATCGCTTATCGACTAGCCAAGTTTTTTTCTTACTTCAATCTAGTGGTCATATAAAAACCTATATTATTAACTCGATTCTTAAAATAGGTACCAACTTGTCCTTATAAGTTATTTTTCTTCAAACAGAATTTCTAGGATCCTTGTCTGATTCACAACTGAATAACCATGATGACCACCAACTTTTCGATCATTAAGAATAAATAATGGTGAAATTCATCCTCATATCATATAAAATTTTTGAGGCAATTTCATGGAAGCTACATAAGTTCCTATATCAAAACCCAAGAATTTAACGTCAACTACATTCTTACTTTCACATATAGCACAAGAAAAATCAAAAGTCATCAGGCGATTGAACTCAATTAACCTTTATTGTCTTAAGTTCTAATTTTTTTAGGGGGCAATAAACCAATAATTTATAGTCATTGAAGTTTCAAACCTTTCTCATGATAGGTAACTCCATTATGGCCTAACCGAAAAACTGATAGTAGTTATTTAAAGGTAACTACTCTCATGGTTTTTCTTATTAATGTTACTAAGCAAACCGATTCCAATGTATTAACTATAATTCTTTAAAATGATAATTTCTCAGTTTTTGTCCACAAAATCTTAACGTCTCTCGGTTGCGTAGGTCAAGAAATTTTGTATCTTGGGACAACTTTTAATAAATTCTCCATAACAACCCACTAATCCAAGAAAATTCCTTACCTTCCAATAGTGATCCTTATATAACTTGGTCTAATTCCATGTTCTTATAAGGTACTAAATTCCTCATCTAAATACCAAATTTATCCTATGCTATCTTTTGGTTATGCTGACATGTCATCTACACAAACCCCTGCCAAGTTACTATAAAACCTCACCAAACATCCTATCACACAAGTCAGTAACTAGACTTAGGCATAAGCTATTCCAAAAGGTATGTCAATTTCTTTTAAAATCTATTGGATATTCTATGGACAACTCCGCTTCTAATCCTTTTCACTACCCAACATACGTGGAAATTACTAGAAAAGAAATCAGGCTATAAGGAAAATCTTGATCCCTCTAAATAATCAAGAAGACTATTACACACGGCAAAGTGTAATGTTCCTTCTTAAACAACTTTTCATGGTTAATTATGGAGCGAAATGAACTATCTTTTCTTATAGAAAAGGCGAGTGGTGCTTCTCATCAAAAAATGCTTACTCTTACAAATCTTTTCCGAAAGTTCCTTAAGTTGTTTTTCCCCAGACTCTTTCTACTATGGTTGAAGTCCAATGACTTCCTTAAAATACATGCGGAAAATTCCTATAATAGGTAATGAACATAATCTACCAAAAGATAGGTCTAAGGATTAAAATAATCCTCTTCACAGGTAAATCCTGAGGTGCGTCTACCCAGAACACCCTTAAGTAATTATCATCCTTTTAGCATCTGAGATGGCTCGTCATACAACCATCTTGTCAGAACTCAATCTCATTTTACTCCCATATTTTTAATCAAATGAATCTGAAAATCCATTTCTCGCTTTGGAGGTAGTCCTTTCCCCTCCAATAACACGTCTGGACAATCTTAGTGGTATTGACTTGACATTCTCTAGAGATACATCAAGTGAAATAGGAAACTCAACATCACTAATCCTTTGGGTCTTAAGTATTCCCAAGGGTTGTTTTCCTAACTCGATGATTCTTTCGTGGTCCACGATAGCCCCACATGTCGCTACTCAACATATTCCTAATATTATCCTATATCTGAAAATTCCTAGTGCAATCAAAATTTATCCCTAGAATCAGAAAAAAAATCAAACTCCGACATCCCAAAAAAGCCTATCTTATGGAGTTTGAAACGACCATAAGATCCATAGCTAGAGATATTACTAAGTGCAAACAATCATCAAGTAACTAAAAATGAAGGTGTGTAATAACCCCCAGCCAAAAAATGTGGATATAAAAACACAAAAATAGAAATCGGACCTTCCGTTGAAATTTTCTTTCCTTTATCCGGTCCACTGCTAGACGATAGGGCTATATCTGTTGTAAACACGATTTAAGTGTTTTGATGATAACAACCATACAAAGTTATTACTCACCTGCCTACTGAGTGATTTCAGGTTTTGTAGTTATATGATGGATAACAGATGTTGGATAAAAGATATGTTTTCGAAAAATAAATTTACGCTGGTAAAGAAAAGAAAAAAAATGGAAGAGACGCATTATAGACAATGTTAGATTCAGAGCCAAATGCATGTAGCACTGATTCAATGGTTAATAGAAGTATTACATTGAAAAAAAAAAGATCGAAGTTGCATTCAAGAGTTGGAAGATATCTAGTGCAAAATCGAAGTGCCACTTGAAGCTGAACTCACGTCATTAGTTGGCAATGCAAGGTCATATTGCACTGATCAGGTCATCAATTGGCAATGCAAGGTCATATTGCACTAGGACTCGAACACGGGTTGCCACATTGCAAAGCACAAACCAGAACCATCTAAAGCAAGCGTCGCTTATGTTCAATGTTACACGAAATCTTCATAAAACAAGATCATAAACAAGACTGCAATGACTATTTAATATTGTCAACGAATGAACAAACGCCTTATCCACCTGACCCATGAAGTGTTTTGAAAACAAACTACAACGGCTATTTAATATCGTAAACAAATGAATGATCAACTTTCAATACATGCAACTATTTAACCAAAAGTAAACTTCTAATAGCAGCATCTCTTCCAAAGTAAATTGCTGAAAGGTTGTTATTATTCAATGACACCTTTCAACTCCTTTAAAAACTTCGCACTATCACAAAACCAAATATACAACTCCCTTCTCTAAATCATTCTAATATTGCTTCCAAAATTTCATATTTATTTCGAAGAAAATATTAGACCAGCGTTACTTTACTTCACAAATATCCAGATCTGATCAAATTATACTTCCTGACATCTACGCGCTCAATTTGCATCATTATTGTTGAAGGTTGTAGAAGTTGTACTCAAACTGTGACTTATCGGTGTTATTCATAATACGTATTCAATTAAAACCATTTTCTGTATTAATCGGAATCATGTTCTGTTGCTCAGGTCCCCACTCTGTTGCTCAGGTATTTGTAGAACTGTTCCCTCAGGTGAAGTGAGGGTTTGATGTTTTTAGTGAAATTCTAGAAGGGTGTCCGGGAGTGGAAGTAGGACGGAGTTACGAACCACTTTAAAAATCTCAGGTGTTATTTATATTTTCTACTGCTGTTACAATTATTATATTGCTGTTGTGATTACTGCGCTTCAATTTCGACATATATACATACATACATACATATATATATATATATATATTGGTCATCATCAATTCACTGCATTGTGACTATTTATTCATCGCTGCACTGACTTTTCAAATGGTATCGAAGCAAGGGATCTTATTGATCTTTACAACATCATATAATAATGTTCATAAATAGAAGTAGTCAAAATACAACAAGCTACAAGTCCAGTACAAGGAAAGCTACAACAGACGAGGATACAAAAAGGTACTCTCTGATTTACAAAATTAATGAAAAATAATGATGAATTAGGAAAACTTAATTTCATTATTTTAGCGAAGATGAAATCTGTTGAAATTGAAAATGAGAAATTAAGAAAAAACTAATTTAGAAAATCAAAACAATATTTAAAAATAATAATTTGATGAATCTTGAAGATTTTGTAGATGAACAATATACTACATTTGAAAAGGAAAAAGAGATTTTTTTTTCAAAAAAAATTGTTGATTTAAAATACAAAATAGTTTATTGCATCATCTTTAGATAATTCAAAATCTTAATTTTTTTTCATCTTGAAAATGAGAACGGTACGTTAAAGAAAGAGATTTCCAAATTAAATAAGGAAATTTATAGTTTGAAAAATGGTAAAATTTCTTTTGAAAACGACGATTCCAACTTTAAAAGTAAATTTGAAAAATATAAAAATTATTTTGCATAATTTAACAAAGGTCAAAATGATTTAAACACGATTTTATCTAGTTTTAGACTTTTTCATGACAAAAGTGGTTTAGGATATAACAAAGCTTGTCATAGAAATAACATTAGATATGTCTTTATTTATTGTGAAAAAAGTTAATGTCAGTACTGAATTTCCAATGAATTATAGATCCAAAATTTATAGAAAACAAGTACTTCTGTGATTAGTAATGTCCATAATATTTGTAGAAGTACTAATTTATTAACAAGAAACGTGAATAGAAATTATCTACGTATTTGGGTTCTTGTTAATTGGAAAAATAGAGAAAAATATATCAATAATTATTTTGATTCAGTTGTTAATAATGAAAATTTTATTCTTAAAGTTCCATTAAACCTTCTTGGGTATGGTTACCTTTCATCCCTTGAACCCTAACGAATGGAGTGGATATCAAAATATGTAATTTATCTTTATAGGTACCCAAAAATGGCATAAAGATGATATGAATTTGTTGCGGAAAATGTTTATTACATGGAAATGAAAATGAGCATTTATGGTTAACAAAACTGCAATAAATTTGGTATGACTAATTTATTTTTTTATTTCGGAGTTTTTATTTTAGAATGTAACAACATAATAATAAAAAAGGAATCTTGTGAAATAATCTAAATTAATATGCTACCTAAAGCTAATATTATTTTCATTCTTTTTGTTGGTGACAAACGGGGAGAAATTTTGAGCATACAGACAAGTGGAGTATATAAATTTAGAGGAAGCACATATTAAAGGGGAGTAAAATAATAATTTTAATTTATAAAATTGTATGCTTGTCATCATAAAAAAAGGGGGACAATAATGTAAACACGATTTTAGTTTTTCGATGATAACAATTATACGACGTTATTACTAACATGCTTGTTAAGTAATTTCAGGTCTTGCAGTTGTATGACGGATAACGGACGTTGGATAATCGAACCATGTCCATCGCCTAGATTGCCCATGCACCGACCAACCAACCCATATGGGTTTATGTTTCATTATACTACAAATACTTTTTTGAATTGTAAAAAGGAGGAAGCAAAAAGAAAAGTGGCCATAGCAAGACTCGAACACGGATTGCCACATTGCAAAGCACAAACCTGAACCATAGGAACCAGGCGTCATGTCTGTTCAACGTTAATGGAATCTTTATAAAAAAATCATAAGCAGGACTGTTGGAACAAAAAAGTACGCAACCAACAAATCTTGAACCCAATATCACAGGCTAACAAATCATGCATCATACCACACATGCTGTGGTTGCTTTTGATTTTTAAATGGACAACTATTTTACAACACTACGACATAAGGCGGATGCACAAAAATTTGGCAAAAGCAAGGATCAAACCATGCACCACCCTATTAACGTACAAACGCCTTAATCCAACTGACCAGTGAAGCATTTTGAAAATAAAATGCAACGGCTATTTAATATTGTCAACAGATGAATGATCAACTTCCAATACATTGAACTATTCAACCAAATGCAAACTTCCAATAGCAGCGTCTCTTCCAAAGTAAATTGCAAAAAGGTTGTTATTGTTCAATGATACCTTTCCACTCCTTTACAAACCTCCCACTACCACAATACCGCATATACAACTCCCTTCACTAAATCCTTCTAACATCGCTTCCAAACGATCCAAAATTTCATATTTATTTTAAAGTAAATATTAGACTAGCGTTACTTTACTTCACAAATATTCGACTCTGGTCAAATTTTACATCCTAGCCTCTGTGCTCAATCTGTATTATTATTGTTGAAGCTGTAGAAGTTTTACTCAAAACGTGACTTATCCGTGTTATTCAGAACACATATTCAGTCAAAACCATTTTCTTTATTTATCGAAATCATGTTATGTTGCTCAGGTCTTCTTTCTGCTGCTCGGGTGTTTGTAAATCTATTCCTTCAGCTGAAGTGAGAGTTTGTTGTTTTTAGTGAAATTCCAGAAGGGTGTCTGAGACTGGAAGTCTGGAAGTAGGACGGAGTTCCAAACCAGTATAAAAATTTCAAACCAGTATAAAAATCTCTGATGTTATTTATATTTTGTGTTGTTGTTACAATTATTATATTGCTGCTGTGATTACTGCGCTTCAACTTCTATATATATATATATATATATATATATATATATATATATATATATATAGGTCATCATCGGTCCACTGCATTGTGACTATTCATTCATCGTCGCACCGAGTTTTCAATATCCACAACCTTTAATTGAGCGGCATGTGCACCAACCCTCTGTGCTCTTCCTGTCCTTTAAGGACAATCTCTACTCAAGTGTGTAGGATGCCGACAAAAGAAAGAAACACTTCCCTTTCATTTGCCCTATCCTTTGGTCTCTACCAATGTCCGAGCATTCCACAACTCCAGGACTTTCCATTTCCCTTCAACTAACCCTTTAAGGGTCCTTTCTTTTGGTTATTTCCATTTTACCTTTCCACCATGATTTCTTTAATGCAGCTGATTCTAAAACCTCTTTAACCTCATCCTTGCTAACCCGAAACACCAATGCCATCTCGATCAAAGACCCGAATGTCACCCCCATGGGAACATGATTAAGCGCCAACCCTTGGAGGGGGTTGTTCAAGCATTTTGCAAATTTGAGAGCCTTCTTGTGCGGTGTATTTACCAAAACCAAGCCAAAGCACAATTAATCATTAAATTAGTTAATAATTTCCTAAATATAAACATATCTTTGTCTCAACTGAATAAATTCTCAAGTTCCTAACCCTTCTCAACTTGAGGTAAGAATCTTCATTCAATCCTATCCTGAAATCTGATCCAATCAATATCTCTGCCCTCCTTCCCAGCTAACTCTCACCAATACGATGTCTCCTCCTTCAGTTGCCAAGAGGCCAACTAAACTCTTTAACGGTCCTCGAGCTCCAACATCCAAGAATTCGATCTGCAATCCTCAGTTAAGTACGTGCCTCAACAAGACTCTCTATTCTTAAGAAATATTTACTGTCGAGATTCAATAAATCATTACAAAGCATAGATAAGTCGACATTTGCTAGTGGACCATGAGGAACCACAACAATTGTAACACCCCACGTTCATTAATGTCACTCACTAAGGGAATGCATTAATTTGATTGGAGTATTATAAGAGTATAGAATAGAATATCACAAGACAGATATATTAAATGGTACTTAAGAAAATTCAAAATTTATTCATTGCAGTGGAAAAGTAAAACATGTTTGGTTACAACATCAAAACCACAAACTAGAGTCAAGTACACAAATATCCATCTTGTACAAAATTATTATCAGAGTACATAAAAGTAAAATCATAATCCTACTCCAAATAGCCATAATGAGAAAGAGATAAAGCTGAGCATTACTTTCAACACTTCCAAGCACTTCAAGAAGAAAGAAAGGCAAGTCAAGCATCACTAATCCCACCTTGAGGACCTGGGGGGAGGGAAGAAAGAAAAGAGGCGAAACAAAAAGAGGTCAGACATACGTCTGGCGAGTCCAGTGATTTTAACAATATAATCAGTAAAGTAACAAGATAAGAACATAAACTGGATATAAGAGATGACTGTAACATAAGCAGATATGACAAGGTAAACAAGATGAACAAGATATAACGTTGATTGCGCTTCTAATCACTATAAGATAATTCCTACACCGCACAAATACTAGTTCCATACTGAAAGTTGATCCCTCTTACTAAACATTATAATAATAATGATGGTAGTTTCGTTTACTCCTAGCTGCTGTCATAGGTGCCACCTGCTCCTATCTCCATTAGTTGTACCCACTACCCTCCCCATTCGATCGGCTCCTTAACTCGTAGATATCCGTGCTGGTCCCACAGTAGGGTGTATCACTCCCTCAAGTGGCAACCCGATACTACTAAAATGCACGACTTATACCTACACGATGCAACAACGTCTTACCTATGAGCTCGGACCTGCGCGCACACATGACTCCATTAGACTTGCATTGCCACCGCTAACTCTTTATTGACCTCTTACAATCAAACCCAGTAAGCGTGTCCCGTCCTCGACCTAGTTCGAGCTCACAAAGATACTAAATGGGTTGCTGGTTGAAAAGGGTCCCCACACTTGACACAAGCTTCCCTCCTAAGCTTCGTCCCCACTAGGAATTCCCACTTAACCCCTCTTTATTCCCATGTCTAATCACATGTTTGACCTTGGTTAAGTGCTTCTAGTTATATTTCACATGTCACCCATATCACCCACTTAACCCCCATGTCTTATTACATGTCTTATCTTGGTTAAGTGTTCATTAATTTATTATAACCGTAATCTTGCAAGACCTCCCACATTAGATTGTTGTTTTGCGGTTGTTGGATGTCGGGCGGTTCCGGGAAGTCTTATACCGCAATCCGAATCTAACCTCGTGTCTTTGCATTATTACGTATCTAATTTCTGCCTTTGACCTCTCGCATTAGATTACAAAATTGCGGTTGCTAGATGTGCCAGGCGGTTTCGGGCAGTCTTATGCCGCAATTCGAATCTAACCTCGTGTCTTAGGCGTTCATTATCACTTTCGTGATTCAAGTCCCAATTTTTAAATCTTGTGTTAAATTATATCCCAATTACCCATAATTTCCAATTTAAATTATGTTCATAATTTTAATCCAAATTAGGCCTATAATCGTATGTATACATGTTATGCCAAATTACGCCCAAATCAATTTGCGTTCATCGATATTAACAATTCTTACTAAAATTCATGTATATAATTTATACACAGTTATGCCCAAATTGATATATGCCAATAATCTCATTTTATTACAAATTTCCCCGAACTTTTCCCAATCGTTCAAACGTTATTCGTACGCAAATTTCAACAAAATATGTTAGGCTCGAAGTTAGCCTAATCTCATAAAAAAAGGAAAAGAAGAAGGGAAGAGAATCATGTCATCAAAACTGGCATAAAAGAGACATATGAAACATGAACTGGCATAGAACAATAAAATAGATCCAATTAAGCATATGATAACAGTGATTTGGGTATGAATCTGAAAGATAAGAATTTACAAACTTGATATGATTCATCTTACAGGCATGTTCATAAAATCCAATTTACAATTCTATCACAATCAATTTTTAATTAATTATATGTGAAAGTAACATTGACTCACAGCGATAGGATTTAGGAGAGTGGATAGTTCCGAATTATGATTTCTGAATTTGATTAGCTAAACCGTTGTTGTAGAATTTGATTCTTATCTTCCAATTTGATTACTCTAATTCTAATTTGCTTTGGAGAAGAGAAGAGAGGCTAGTTTTAATTTAGATTAGAGCAACATGGAGGCGCCATGGATGAATGACAATGAGATTAGGGTTAGGTTTAGGGGTATTTTATAGATGCTCTAGGTGAATTAGGACCCTTTGATTAGATTAGGATCCATCAGAACCATCCAAACCGGAAAGACACGTCATCCAACCAATCCAGAATGACACATCAGCCGTAGACGTCAAAAACATGTCTGCCAGATCTGGGCAGATGGAGGGTCGACACCCTATAGGGGGTCGACACCTATGTCGACACCACTATAAGGGGGTCGACACCTATGATGACTCCCCTAGGGGGGTCGACACCCTAGAGCGGGAGATTTCCCGCTCATCCATATTTTACTGATTTTGATTTTTGAACTCGTTTTTGATTTTTAGTTATTATCTTAATTTAAATTCGGCTAATTCTTGAATTCTTCTAAGCTTTATAACTTCTTCATATGATATCCGGTTTACGCAAACTCGGACTCTATTCCAAGCAGAATTCCGAGACGAACAAAATGGCATAACCCGTTTCCCTTAATTCTTCTTATAAAAATTAAGTGTTCTTTAATTATCTCTTATGTCATATTTTAAAATTATGGGGTGTTACATTCTCCTCTCCTTAAAGGATTTCGTCCCCGAAACCTTCAAGTTAAGAAGAATGTATCCTACCATCCAATCATCCATCTACTCATCCATCATCCACAAGCATCCATTGTCATTAAAATATTTCTAATGCTATATGAACATATGCAAAAGTGTGTGTATATGTCCCCTATCTAATGCAAAGATCAGGCGGTCTACTGATTCAGTTGGCCTCCTTAATGCGAAACATGATAGTGCCGTGCGTCCATTATGTATGCAAAAGTATCCTAATTATACATATCATTTTTGTATGAGTGCACAACCATTCATTCAAATGCAGCATCCATATGATAATAAATTTAATATACATCCATTAACTTAAATATGCACACTCATTCATATGCAATATGAAAGTGATTGAGCCGATCTAGTGCCTAATGTGTATGTAAATGCATCCACGAGCAACCACTAGAAAACACTTACTTCCACTTGCATCCACCAAACATAACATGTCTCAAACACATGTTTACAACCATAGGATTTCTACCTAAGGGTCGAAGATATAATCGAGAGGATACACTAAACGATAGAGCAAGTATAAATAAAGTGGTAGAAAAAAGGAGAACTTAAGAACATACTCTCAAAAAGGAAAGGGTACAACGCACATATCTTGTCTTCAGTCTCCCAAGTCGCATCTCTTTGAACATCTCCCTACTGGACTTTAACCAACTTGACCTCTCGGTTGTGTAACTTCTTGACCTCCGATCCAAGGATGCATGTAGGAACTCGTCTAACCATGGCATCTCCCTCTACTTCCATTTCTCTAAGCATGCTCGGCTCTACTACTTCCGCGGTATCGTGTAAGCACTTCCTCATATGCGACACATGAAATACGTCATGAACACCACTAAGCTTCTCAGAAAACTTCACTTTGTAGTCCATCTGTTCAATTCGCTGTGTAATAGGGAATATCCCTACGAACCTTGGTGCCAATTTCCCTATAGACCCAAAATGAACTACATTCCTCAACGATGATACTTTAATAAAGACCATGTCTCCAACACTGAACTCAAGATCGGCCCTTCTCTTATCAACATATGACTTTTGTCGGTCCTGTGCTGTCTTCATGCGTCTTCGAATCAAATCTATCTTCTTTGAAGTTTCCCTAATCATCTTGAGCCCAAGAAAAATCTTATCCGTAGACTCCCACCAACAAGTAGGTGATTGGCAAGGTCGTCCGTATAGAGCTTCAATAGGTGCCATGCCAATACTAGTCTGATAGCTGTTGTTATAGGCGAACTCTACTAATGGAAGATGTTCCTCCCATATCCCTCCAAAGTCCAAGATACATAACCTTAAAAGATCTTCTAGAATCTGATTCACTCTTTCTGTTTGGTCGTCCGTCTGAGGGTGATAAGCAGTGCTCAAACACAATTGCGTTCCTACTGCCTCTTACAAGATCTTCCAAAACTCATTAGTGAAAATGGGATCTTGGTCGCTTACGATACTAGAAGGTATGCCATGTAGACGAACTATCACTCGGATATAAACAGATGCTAACCATACCGCTGTTCTTTTACCCTTAACGGGAATGAAATGGGCGCTCTTGGTAAGTCTATCTACTACTACCCAAATCCCTGTATTACCTTTCCTTGACCTTGGAAACCCGTCAACGAAATCCATGGAAGCACTTCCCCATTTCAACTGTGGAACCTCTAAAGGGTGAAGCAAACCACTAGGCCTCCTTTGCTCAGCCTTGACTTGCTGGCACACTAAGCATCTAGAAATGAACTCAGCCACATCCTTCTTCATTCCGGCCCAAAAGAAAACTCGCTTTATGTCCATATACATCTTGTCTCCACCGGGATGTATGGTCAGCTTAGAACGATGTGCTTCTTCAAGGATTGCCTTTCTCAAACTCTCGTCACGAGGTACGCAAAGTCTCCCATCCCTACGCAACCAACCTTTGTCATTTATAGTATACCTACTAAGATGGCTCGAAGACTCCCCTCTTATGAGCTAGTCAACTATCTCTATTAACTGTGGGTCATCTCGCTGTGCCACACCTATCTGTCCCAAAAGCGTAGGTCACACATCTAATGATGCCAGCAAACCGAGTACATAATCAATAGAGGGTCTAAAATCAAAGGTAGAGATATACTCTAGACTATGTTGCTTAACAAACAAAGGACTCACAATCAACTTCTATCTAATCAAGGCGTCAGCTACAACGTTACCCTTACCAGGGGTATATGCAATCTCAAAATCGTAGAATGCTAAGAACTCCATCCACCTTTGTTGCCTGGAGTTTAGATCTTTTTGAGAGAACAGGTATTTTAGTGACTTATGGTCTGTATACAACTCAAACCTCTCACCAAGCAAATAGTGACGCCAAGACTTAAGCGCAAAAACTATGGCAGCTAACTCTAAGTCGTGGGTAGGATAATTCTTCTCATGGGCTTTTAACTGCCTTCAACCATAGCATATCACCCTTCCCTCTTGCATCAAAACTGCGCCAAGCCCTGTCCCACAAGCATCGGTATACACTATGAACGGTTGGCAAAACTAAAACTGGAGCTGTCGTCAATACCCTCTTCAAACGTTGGAAAGCATCATCACAGTCGACATCCCAAGAAATGGTCAAATTCTTTTTCGTCAACCGTGTAAGTGGGGCGGATATCTTAGCAAAGTCCTTGATGAACTTTCTATAATAGCCCGCCAAACCAAGAAAACTTCTTACTTCCGTAGCGTTCTTGGGAATCTTCCAATCTTGGATTACTACCACCTTCGCGGGATCCACAACTATCCCTTCCTTGGAGACCACGTGCCCTAAGAACCTCACTTCCTTCCTCCAAAAATGACATTTGGAGAACTTAACTTTGAGTTGATGTGCTCGAAGAGTCTCTAAGACTTCCCTAAGATGTAGGGCTTGTTCTTCCTCGCTTTCAGAGAATATCAAAATGTCACCCACAAAGACCACCACGAACTCGTTTAGAAACTCCCTAAACACCATACTCATCAAGTCTACGAAGTATGCGGGTGCATTCGTCAAACCAAAAGGCATGACGAGCCATTCAAAGAAGCCGTTGGGAGTCCTAAAAGCAGTCTTATCTATACTATTCTCAGCTACCCTCAATTGATGAAACCGTGTAGCTAAGTCCAACTGCGAGAAAACTGAAGCATCAACCAACTGATCGAACAAATCATCTATCCTCGGCAGTGGGTGTCTGTTCTTCTTTGTGAGCTTATTCAGCTCCCTATAGTCCATGCCTAATCTAAGCGAACCATCAATCTTCATGGCAAAAACAACTGGAGCACCCCACTTTGAGATACTTCTTCTTGTGAACCCTTTCTCAAGCAACTCTTCCACTTGTTTACTAAGCTTCTCCTTTCTCTTGAAGCCACGTGGTGCACGGGAAATGCAATTGGCTTTGCATTGTCCACCACAGAAATCTTTCTCGCGTTTTGGAGGTAAGCCCTAACCGCCTCAAGGACATCATCATACTCACGGACCACTCGAACAGATTACAAATCATCGATGGATATGTCAAGTGATTCTAGGTAGCTAAGCATCATCGAACCCCTAGGGTCATATGAAATATTAAGGGTCTATCCGCAACGAGTCAACAGTCTAACTACCCTCCTTTCACAATCTAGGGTGGCACCATATCTGGCTAGCCAATATATCCCTAGAATCAAACCATAGCCAATGAAACCAAGAATGTAGGCATTGCATTCAAACTTAACGCTCAAGATAGACATTCTCAAATCCCGACAAATTAGAGATAAATGAGCCTTAACCACCAATAGGATTTGAGACTACAATGGGATCCATAACTAAACTAGTATTTAGGTGCAGAGTTTCAACTAACGAAGCTGATATAAACGAATGTGAAGCGCCAGAATCAAACAAAGTTCAAACATGATGATCAAAAAGAAAACTCAAACTTTTGACAGAAATGTTTCTACCTCTCTCCTGTCCTGGTACCATGAGAGCATGAACCTGCCCTCCAGAAGTAGGCTTTGTCCTCTGCACTTGCCCTTGTCCTTGCCTCCTCGTGTAGTCTTTAATCACATGTCCTGCCTCACCGTAATGATAAACAACCATGCTTCTTCTTCTTCCTACAGTCGTTAATTACATGGCCCGTTATACCACAATAAAGACACTTCCTCTTGTCTCGGGGTTTATTATTCTTTCCACCCTTCTTAGGTACTACTTTCTTGTTCTGTGATTCTTCCACTTTCTTTTCACCTTTACCTTCTTCGTGGATTAAACCCATATCAACAAGTTTCTCATCCTTGGGTTGTGCTCCTTAGCCTAAACTCCCTCATTCCCATTTTTACCATCCTTGTGTAACATGTAACAAGTCTCTCGAAGGCTGCCTCCATCGCACGGAAAACCCTACAAAGGTTGAAAGAAGATTAGTCGCAGGTGAAACTACTGCGGCTACAGACGGAGGTTAGGAACTTCTTTGCCCTTGAACAGGCGTCGTAGTCTCATCATGCCTACGGAACCATGCCGCGATGAGGTCCCCTCCCAGAAAGCCAGGAGCCTTGGAGCCTCAGAAAAGGAGGAAACAAGGATTCAAACAGAAAAATCAAAAGATAGTACATATGGATTTGGGGGATATGTTTTTCAAAAAAAAAAAAACTTTTGAAAATACTTCTTTTAAAACCGATTTAAAACCAGTTTTCAAATTCATTTATCTGATCTGGTAACCTTCAGCTCTGATACCACGTGTAACACCCCATCCCCATTAATGTCACTCACTAAGGGAATGCATTAACTTTCATGGAGTATTATAAGAGTATAAAACAGATTATAACAAGACAGATGTATAAAATGGTACTTAAGAAAATTCAAAATTTATTCATTGCAGCGGAAAAGAAAAACATGTTTGGTTACAACATCAAAACCACAAACTAAAGTCAAGTACACAAATATCCATCTTGTACAAAATTATTATCAGAGTACAAAAAAGTAAAATTATAATCCTACTCCAAATAGCCATAATGAGAAAGAGATAAAGCTGAGCATTACTTTCAACACTTCCAAGCACTTCAAGAAGAAAAAAATACAAGTCAAGCTTCACTAATCCCACCCTGAGGACCTTGGGGGGGGGAAGAAAAGAGGCGAAACAAAAAGGGGTCAGACATACGTTTGGCGAGTCCAGTGACTTTAACAATATAACCAGTAAAGTAACAGGATAAGAACATAACTGGATATAAGAGATGACTGTAACATAAGCAGATATGACAAGGTGAACAAGATATAATGTTGATTGCGCTTCTAATCACTATAAGATAATTCCTATACCGCACCAATACTAGTTCCATACTGAAATTTGATCCCTCTTACTAAACATGATAATAATAATAATGATGGTAGTTTCATGTACTCCTAGCTACTGTCATAGGTGCTGCCTGCTCCTATCTCCACTAGTTGTACCCACTACCCTCCCCATTCAATCGGCTCCCTAACTCGTAGATACCCGTGTTGGTCCCACAGTAGGGTGTATCACTTTCTAAAGTGGCAACCCAATACTACTAAAATGCATGGCTTATACCTACACGATGCAACAACGTATTACCTACCAGCCCAGACCCACACACGCACATGACTCCATTGGACTTGCGTTGCCACAACTAACTCTTTATTGACCTCTTACAATCAAACCCAGTAAGCGTGTCCCGTCCTCACCTAGTTCGAGCTCAGAAAGATATTAAATGGTTTACTAGTTGAAAAGGGTCCCTACACTTTACACAAGCTTCCCTCCTAAGCTTGGTCGCCACTATGAATTCCCAGTTAACCCCTCTTTATTCCCATGTCTAATCACATGTTTCACCTTAGTTAAGTGCTTCTAGTTATATTTCATATGTCACCCATGTCACCCACTTAACCCCCATGTCTTACTACATGTCTTATCTTGGTTAAGTGTTCATTAATTTATTATAACCGTAATCTTGCAAGACTTCCCACATTATATTGCCGTTTTGCGGTTCTGGAAATGCCAGGTGTTTCTAGGCAGTCCTATACCTCAATCCGAATCTAACCTCGTGTCTTTGCACTAGTACATATCTAATTTCTGCCTTTGACCTTTCACATTAGATTACAAAATTGCGATTGCTGGATGTGCCGGGCGGTTCCGGGCAGTCTTATACCGCAATTCGAATCTAACCTCGTATCTTAGGCGTTCATTATCACTTTCTTGATTCAAGTCCCAATTTTTAAATCTTGGATTAAATTATATCCCAATTACCCATAATTTCCAATCTAAATTATGTTCATAATTTTAATCCAAATTAGGCCTATAATCTTATGTATACATGTTTTGCCAAATTATGCCCATATCCATTTGCGTTCATCGATATTAACAATTCTTACCAAAACTCATATATATAATTTATATACAATTATGCCCAAATTGATTTATGCCAATAATCTCATTTTATTACAAATTTCCCCAAACTTTTCCCAATCATTCAAACGTTATTCGTACGCAAATTTCAACAAAATATGTTAGGCTCGAAGTTAGCCTAATCTCATTAAAAAAAGGAAAAGAAGAAGGGAAGAGAATCATGTCATCAAAACTGGCATAAAAGAGACATATGAAACATGAACTGGCATAGAACAATAAAACAGATCCAATTAAGCATATGATAACAGTGATTTGGGTATGAATTTGAAAGATAAGAATTTACAAACTTGATATGATTCGTCTTACAGGCATGCTCATAAAATCCAATTTACAATCCTATCACAATCACTTTTTAATTAATTATATGTGAAAGTAACATAGACTCATAACGATAGGATCTAGGAGAGAGGATAGTTCTGAATTCTGATTTCTGAATTTGAATAGCTAAACCATTGTTGAATCATAATTCTTATCTTCCAATTTGAATACTCTAATTTTGATTTGCTTTGGAGAAGAGAGGCTAGTTTTAATTTAGATTAGAGCAGCATGGAGGCGCCATAGATGAATGACAATGAGATCAGGGTTAGGTTTAGGGTTATTTTATAGATGCTCTAGATGAATTAGGATCCTTAGATTAGATTAGGATCCATCAGAACCATCCAAACCAAAAAGAGACGTCATCCAGCCGATCCCAAAACGACACGTCATCCCTAGACATCAAAAGCACGTCTGCCAGATCTGGGCAGATGGGGGGTCGACACCCTATAGGGGGGTCGACACCTATGTCTACACCCCTATAGAGGGTTCGACACCTATGTCGACTCCCCTAGAGGGGGGTTGATACCCTTGAGCGAGTGATTTCCCGCTCATCCAGATTTTACTAATTTTGATTTTTGAACTTGTTTTTTATTTTTAGTTATTATTTTAATTTAAATTCTATTAATTCTTGAATTCTTCTAAGCTTCATAACTTCTTCATATGACATCCGACTTACGCAAACTTGGACTCTATTCCAAGCAGAATTCCGAGATGAACGCAATGGCGTAACCCATTTCCCTTGATTCTTCTTATAAAAATTAAGTATTTTTTAATTATCTCTTATGTCATATTTTAAAATTACGGGGTGTTACAACAATGGGTGATGGATCTTGAGCATGCTTTTGCTCCTTGACTGTAGTCGTAGTCTCAAGGTATCTACGAAACCAACCTGTAATTGGGTCATTCTCAGGAAGATTCTGGGCTCCTGACATGCTGGTTATGGGAAAAGATAGAAATTTAAGATCTTAAATGAATCAAAGGAAGGTTGTACATAACTTGATGGGACGAAATTTTATTTTCAAAAATTGCTTTGGTTTGGAAAATTCACGTTCTTTTGAAAAATATTATATTTTTAAACAAGCTCTTAGGAATCTTGTAACTGTAGGCTTTAATAACAAAAGAAACACCCAACACCTCGTTACATTCCCTAAAGTAGGGTGGTGCAAGGAAATGTGAAGTGTTAAAGTATAAAACATATATACATGGACTAAGATTCACAAGAGACAAAATAAATATAGTGGAAATCGTTTTTATAGCATAGACCTAAGATTTAATAAAAAAAACTATATATCATTTCAGACTCAAACCACATGTCCCATGAAAGTAACATCTCAATCACGAATCAGAGTACAGTAATATGAATATCCCTTAAAATAGCCAACAGTACAACCAACTCCATGAAGTAAGATAAAACAAAAGATGAATACATTTGTAGCAAGAAAGAATATCTAAGAATAATACTCCAAGAAATCTGAACTAAGCAACCCCTCCATGTAAGCCCAATGAGGAGGGAAAATGAAGGAAAGAAGAGTAGTTCAGACATAAAGTTTGGTAAGTGATGTAATTACTAGCATGATTGAGTGACTCTAATTGGAAGTTTATTTATCATAATTGGAAGTTTATTTATCATAATTCGGCAAGCACGCTTCCTTTTGGGCATCGCTGGTTCATGCCTTAAGTCATTTGTCTACCACGATTCGACAAGCATGTCATATTTTCCACTGGTACCGACTCCTCCAATCAATATCTTAGTTGCGCTCTACATCAGTCCTCATAACTGAGTTTTTTATTGGCCGGTTATCTACCATGATTCGACATTTTTTGCTGGTATCGGTATGCATTATAACTACTTATCTATTAGTCGATTATCTACCATAATTTGGCCTTTACCATTGGTGCAAACTCCCATTATTTATTTATTAAACCTTATTTTTTACTTGTTTTCCCCGATTAGCCCCCGTGTTGCCGAAATGGACCATAGTTATTATATGCTTATTAACTTATCTCGGTTATTTTCCTAAATCAGCACCATACCAGTGGAACGGACCATAACCAGTACATGTTTATTAAAATTATCCACATTTTCAATTTTATGTTAATAATGAGTATTTCTATCATTTCATTCAACTATAACCTTCGTGTTATAATTATATTTGTAAATAATCTCAAACTGTTCATTATGATTTCTATATGCGTTTGTAGATTTTATCATAATATTGCTTTTGTAAATATATTCAGTCTTTTCCAAATACTACCCTTGTCATAATTTAATTGCAAACCCATATTACTTTTTTTTCTAATCCCTTTTTAATTATAGATCTATATTTTACGCATACTTTTATGTGAATTTAGTCCCATATGTTTAATCCATATTACACACTAATTCTTTAATTCTATTTTTTCTGCATGCAAAATAAAAAGGATTACATCAATCGCTAAAATACTAACATTTGTAGATCTAAGCATATTTTAGGTATAAACCTCAAATAAGTAATAGAAACTGTAAAATAACACAGAAAGAGGGAAAAAGATCGAGAGAATATCTTATAGTACTAAAATAAAATTGTAGGAAAAAGACCGAAAATTATAGAAAATAACTTATAGCAAAGGACTTACAAAAACACTAACTTACAGAAAATTAATTAAAATATAAGATAAACTATAAGAAATCTATAAAGAAAAACTATAGAAAACTTTACAACTATTAAAAAACAAATTTTTTGAGAATATCAAAAATCAAAATAATTACAAACCCACTTGTAGTCCAAAGAGTTCCACCATGGCCCGTGTAAATCTCGCCTCCTTAAGGGTGTATATATAAATAAAAAAATTTATAAATCTTTTCCTATGAAAATTTTAGATCAGGTCTATGTCCAAAAGAGAGAACCCAACGAGGAAGATATTGTGTTTAGATTAACAAGTTTGGTCTAGAGATCTATTTACAAATTAGGTTAGGGATACTAGGCCGTTGGATTTTAAATTAAATCTAAGCTAGCCACGTCATGCGGAAAATAAGAGCATTCCACATCCGCCCGAATATAAAATTCGAACCAATAAAAACTTGCCAACTCATCTCAATTTTAAGAAAAATGTGTGTGACGACCGCCCCGCATCAGCTGACATTTCCCTTGGAATGCGCTGCGCCAATGCCCGATTGATACGGGACGGTCGTCAAAAGAAAGGATTTGAATTGATGAATCATCAAGAACCTGTAGTATATCTCACAGCGCATGGAACAAAATATAGTAATAACATAAGTTGATATAAAGTAGGCGAGACAATACATAAGCTGAAAACTAAACCATATCCATCAGAGTAGCGGAATCCAAAATACAGCTTATGATCCAAACCATTATTTCAATTTCAAAATACTGTCTCTAAAAAGGAAATAAAAGAGGTACACTAATACCCAAAGCAGTTACCAGTAACAACACACGGAGAATATATATATATAGTACGCGGAAGCCTCCTGCTCGTCTCTAGACAACTACTCGTGCATAGCCACCTAACATGTCTCTAGTCTGCTCGTTTAGGAGCACCCAAATTAATAAGAAGAGACATAAAACTCTGGGTCAGACAAATGTCTGGTATGAGCGATAACAACAAAATAAAGCAATAACAGGTATAAATAATCATAACTGACTTGGACTTGCAACCAAAGAGTTAGCACAACAAGATGTACAATACTCTAAGGTAACACTAACAGATAGTGTAAAAATGGGAGTGTGCGCGTCATGGTGATAACAAACATCAAACATAGCAATCATCCTCACATCTCTCACTCAGTGTGTAAAGCATACGATATCCACCGCTTTGATCACTAGATCCATTAGGGCCATGACGGAGTCCCACTCCGTACAACTATTGCTACGACCACTTTTTCCTCTGGGGCCATGACGGAGTCCCACTCCGTACAACTATTAATTTAAACCTACTGTTGTAATACCCCATGTCCATTAATGTCACTCTCAAGGGGAATGCATTAACTTTCATGGGGTATTATTGGTGAATAGAACAGAATATAACAAGACAGATACATATATTGGTACTTGAAAATTTTAAAACAACTTTTATTGCAGCGGAGAAATAGTTTGATTACAACAACATCATAAACCAACAGTCAAACCAAGTACATTTAATATCCATCTTGACAAATTGTTTTTTGAGTACATAAAGTAAAAAAGCATAACCCCAACATAAGTAGCCATAAAAGAGATGAGATGAACTTTACTTTCAGCAATCTAAGCACTTCCAAAGAGAGAGAGAGAGATCTGAATCAAGCTCCACTAGCACTAGTCCCACCCTGAGAACCCCGGGGGGGGGGGGGACAAAGGGGGTCAGACATAAAGTCTGGCGAGTACCACAACTTTAACAATATAATTATTAAAGTAATTAGGATAAGGCATAAACTGTTAAAATAAGGAATGACTGCGAAACAAGTAGGCAAGACAAAACGAACAAGAGGAATATTCTGGCCTTAACCTCGCTCCTAATCACTATAGGATAATTACTATACTACACCATTACTAGTCACCCTAAAAGTTGATCCCGCCTACTGAACATAATAATCATAATGGTAGTTTCGTGTACCCCTAGTTGTCTTCATAGGTGCCGCCCACTAGTTGTACCCACCACCCTCCCCATTCTAATTGCAACATTTATTCATAATATGGTAGTTGGACTCCTAGCTGTCTTCATAGGTGCCGCCTGCTCCTATCTCCGCTAGTCGTGCCCACTACCTTCCCCATTTGATCGGCTCCTTAACTCGTAGATACCCGTGCTGGTCCCACTGTGGGGTGTATCACTCCCCAGAGTGGCAACCCGATACCACTAAAGATGCACGACTTATATCTACACGATGCAACAACGTCTTACCTACCAACCCGGGCCCACGCACGCACATGACCCCGTTGGACTTGCATTGCTACCGTTAACCCGTTTTGACCTCTTACAATCAAACCCAGTAAGTGTGTCCCATCCTCCTTCTAGATCGAGCTCACTTAGATACTAAATGGGTTACTGGTTGAAAAGGGTCCTCACACTTGACACAAGATTTCCACCTATGCTCGGTCCCCACTAGGATTTCCCACTTAACCCCCTCTTATTCATGTCTTCTTACATGTTTCAACTTGGTTAAGTGTTAATAATTACATCCCCCATGTTACCCACTTATCAAATCAACATGTATTATTTGGTTAAGCTTATTTTAACCCTATCCGCTTATCGGATCAATATATATACATTTGGTTAAGCTTATCTTAACCCTATCCACTTATATATTATTGGTTATGTTGGTCTTAACCCTATCCACTTATATATTATTGGTTAAATTGGTCTTAACTCTATACACTTATATATTATTGGTAAAGTTGGTCTTAACCCTATCCACTATCATGTTTTACTTAATTTATGATTAAGTACATCTTAGTTCACAAATACATTAGTTAAGAGAATAATTCCCTAAGTATCAACCCCGAAGACCGAAATCAATATCAGATTGGTACTCAAAGAATTACTCAACTCAACCAAACTTCTATTTGTCATTCATATTCGTCTTTGATCAGCATTAATTAATTATTAATGCACATACCTCTCACATTAAGTCGATTACTTGTGGCCGCTGGATATGCCGGGTGGTTCCGGGTATACTTCCACCACAAGCCAGACTTAACCTCATGTCTAAGCATCTTTTAATTATGCCTACGACCTCTCACATTAGACTGCCATTTGTGGTTGCTGGATGTGCCGGGTGGTTCCGAGCAGTATTATACCACAAACGAGTCTAACCTCGTGTCTTAGGCATTTTTTACTCATTTAATTTATGCCTTTGACCTCTCACATCAGACTACCATTTGTGGTTGCTGGATTTTTCGGGCGGGTCCGGGCAGTCTTATACCACAAACGAGTCTAATCTCGTGTCTTAGGCATTTATTGTTACACATTATTATCCAACCCCAATTTGAATTAATATCCCTATTTCAAATTGTCAATAACTTCCAAATTAATCTATGCCCATAATTGTCACCTAAATTATGTCCATAATTTCTATGCCTATATATTAGGCCAATTAATGTCTCAAATTTATTATATGTTTTTGATCCATTCTATGCTAATTTTTCACAATGTTAATATTTAATATTTTCCCATTGCCCCCACGTTGTTCGTACGTGTAATACATATAATACGTAGGCTAGCAAATAGCCTAACTCACAAAAACATCATAACTTGCATAACACGTAAAAATAGATCTAACTCCAAATAAAAATCGGCTAGCATGGATCAAAATTTACATGATTATAATTTATATAATCCTAAATTTGCATAATCAATAACTTGCATAGGCAATAGGCATAATTTGCATAAACTACAAACTGGCATGGATCAAATTATACAAGATATGATTTGCATAGATCTATACACATAAAGGTGAACTTGCATATATGAACATGGTTTTCGCATAAACTTGCAAATGATCTACATACAAACTTGTATTAAACTTGCATATGCAATTTAGACATGTAAATTAAGACTTACATATGATTCGCATACAATCTTACATATAAACTAGCATATGATTCACATCCAAACTTATATATATACTTGCATATATAATTTAGACATGTAAATTAAGATTTACATTTACACTTGCATATGATTTAGACATGTAAATGTCACAAAATGGATCAAATCTAGCATATGTGTTTAGACATATGAACCAACATCATGAATTTAAACATGTAAACTAATATCACACGTTTTACATATAAACTAGCATATGTATATACTGATTCACATATAAACTTGTGTATAATTCACATACAGACTTGCATAAGATTCACATTCAAACTAGCATACGATTTAACATCCCAAACTTGCATAAGATTCACATACGAACTAGCATATCTAAAAACGGACTTGCATAAGTTTCACATACAAACTAGTATATGATTTACATCCCAAACTTGCATAAGATCCACTAGCATATGATTTACATCCCAAACATGCATATAAAAAATGAATCAAGTTAAACATATGTGATTAGACATATGAAATGGATCTATCAACATAAGTTAACAAAACTGTCATATGTTCACCAACAAACGATAACAAAGTTAAGTAACATCACATGATTCAACAGTCATATTCTCATAATCCAAATTATAACTCATCGTAATTAATTTATTAATTATTTTGTGAAAGAAATTGTACTCACACAGATAGGTTAGAGAAGAGATAAATTCGTTCATCTTTTGAATTAGAATTCTGACTTGCTAATCCCTAAGCTTTAGGAAGAAGAACTATCCTAGCAGCAGTAGCATGGTGGCCAAGAGACTAATTTAGTTTAGGTTTAGGGTTTGAGTCTAGGCATGCTTTTATAGAAGTTTAAATCAACCTACGCTGTTAGATTATCATAGGAGAAATCAGAACCATTCAGGCCAATTAGAACCATCCAGAAACTGCCACCTAAGCCCTAGTGACTTAGCCACAAGTCAGAAATCGTCACATTTTAGATCTGCCCGAGGGGGTAGTTCGACCCCCAGGTCGACCTGTGTAGGGAGGTCAACCCCCTGATCGACCCCCTTGTCGACCTGGACTGGGGTAGGTCGACCTTCAGGTCGACCTGCCTTGGTATTTAATTTTCTGAATTTCATTCTGAATTGTTTTAATTTATAAAAAAATTCTGAAACTTCCGAGGGCCATAACTTCCTCATACAAAGTCCGATTTATGATAACTTGGACTCTATTCCAAGAAGAATTTCGAGACGAACGCAATGGCGTAACCAGTTTCCCTTAATTCTCACTTTAACAATTAAGTATTCTTTTATTCGTTCTTTTAATAGTCATAGAAAATTCAGGGTGTTACAACTGCACTAGTCCATAGTCAATAACCCTAACGAGTTAACCTGTCCACACAGCCCTGGCTCTGGTTCATCTACATACCCTATTTCTCAATGGTGAACCAAAGTTATAGATATCGATAACTCCATTTTACACGTCCTACATCAAAGTCCAACTCTAGAAGTTAACACCTTAGTTCCCCATCTAGATCCTGAGTAATAACTTCCCATTTGGACTTCCTTTGCAGCTCGGATTTTGGTCGAATTGGAGTTGGTCTTCAGAAGAGTCGTTGCTTAGAAGTAGAAGCACACATCTGGTTTGGTTTCCTCCCCTCGTTTCGGTTCGGTTACGTTATCTCCATTTGGTTCAGTTCTCGTCTCCTGCTCGGTTCCTCCATTTTGGTTCGGTTCGGGTCCAACATTTCGCTTCGGTTCCCCTTGTGCTCCTGTTTGCTCTGATCCGATCCCCATGCCAAGCTTCAGCCCACTCCAATTCAATCTAAACCTAGCCTTCCTTATTTCCCTTGCATATGCATGCTTCTGAAGATGCCAAGTTCCAGTTTGGCTCGGCTAACCGACCCGATCCTTCTATTTGATCCGATCTGAATTTCTACAGCATTTCCAACGAGCTTGTATCATCCATTGTAACACCACGTAATTTTAACAACACTAAAAGAGGAAAAATTAAAGAATAATTAATTTAATATTTAGAATTAAGTGAAACGGACTATGCTATTGCGTTCGTCTCGTAATTATGGTCAAAATAGATGCCTGGTTTGCGTAAAACAGATACTGTATGGAGAAGTTATGAAGGTTTGAAGTTTGCATACGTGTGAGAATAATATATATATATATATATATATATATATATATATATATATATATTAAGTCCCTATTTTCAAAGTCGCGCAATTTTGGGAGGCAGGAACTTTCCCGCTCAGGATTTTCGACCCTAGGTCGACCCCCCTGCGGCAGATGATGCAGATTAAGGTTTTGGGTTCGGCTATAAATATGGCCTCATTTCTCATGTTTTTGCACACAAAAAACAATGGAGAACTAGATGTTGCCTCGGCCCAAATCAAATCAAGTCTTTTCTTATTATGCGATCAAGTTATTCAAGCTTAGATATGTGATTCAACGCCAGCAATCCCTTTTCTATTTTTCTAGATCCAAACACTGTGAGCTTAAGTTACTTTTAGATCTAAATGATTAAAAGTTAATCTTGACATGACTATAACATGGATATATACCTATGACTGCTTGAATCATATCAGATCTGTTATAACTTGTGTATCTATGATATTCTGACATGACCATGACTTAGATCTTAACCTTTATCATGTTAGACCTGCCATTGATTGTATATCTAATTCACTGTTTAGATCACCTTATACCTGTTCTATTATGTTGTGGTCAAATCAGATCTGTTAAAAGTTGGACATCTAAATCATTGTTTAGATCACATCATACCCGTCCCTTTTATGCCAGAATCAGTTCTATTATCATATGTTCATTAGATCTGTTCCTATATGCCTACCTTGTCATTATGCCACTATATGTTTTATGCCTGTTTATGCCATTATATGTCCATCATGTTAGTATGATCATCTCTATTCTATTCCCTTTATCTTTTCCCTTTTATTTTTATATAGCCAGGCTACTTACGAGCCTAGGCATGCCACTGAAATATGCGAATGCGTTAGATTGGGAATGAGGGGAAAAACGATAAATTAGGGAATAACTTGTAATTGGGAATTTGGGCATAAATTGAATAAAGTGTAATAATATTAATTTGGGGCATACGGTTCATTATGAACATAACTTGCGAGAAGGGGCATGAAAACCTATAACGACATAGGTAAATTTGGTTAATAATGGAAATGCTTAGGATTACAGTAATTAGAAACTGTAACCGTGCCTAAACACGAGGCTAGATCACACTTGTGGTGGAAGTTTACCCGAAACCGCCCGGCATATCCAGCGACCACAAGTGGTGAATCTAATGTGAGGAGACTAGGTGCACAAACACGAGACATGCTAAGATACGAGGTTAAGCCCGACTTATGGAAGAAGTCTGCCTGGAACCGACTGGCACATCCAACATCCGTAAGTGGTAGGCTTAATGTGGGAGGTCTAGCACATTATAACCATAAATAAATATGGCAATAAAGTTGAATACTTAACCAAGTTGAATCCATAAGGATTGTATGAACATGAACTTGAATAGGGGTTAAGTAAACTTGTTTGAACAGTGGGTAGGTTAAGTAAATCTAGGGTGGGTGGGTAATATTTATATACACAGGCCCAAAAACTTAACCTGTTGGGGTGATGCAATTTTATGACACCAATAGGTAGGCATAACCCGTGGAAAAACTAGTAGTGGGGATGCAAGACAAAGGGGATAACTTGCATCATCTTGTGTGTGGGACCCGTTCCAGTCAGTAACCTATATATAAGTATCAAACGAGTACTCCGAACTAGGTCGGAGTTGAGGCACGCTTACTGGGCTGAATATAAGTTATCCAAAAATGGGGACAGTGTCCGACGGCGCGTTCCATTGGGGTCATATGCGTGCATGAATCCGCTTGCTCGAAAAAATAAGACGATGTGACATCAGTTGATATGGTTGTGCACATCCGGGAAATGAAGGGTTGCCACTTTAGGGAGTGATACACCCTACTGTGGGGCCAGCACAGGGTATCTACGGAGTAGGGAGCCGATCGATTAGGGTAATAATTAGGGTACACTTAGACTCCGGTATGTTTAGGCGCCCGTTATATCCATAGGGGTAACTCCGGAATGTTGGGCTGCCTGTTGATTGTATGGGTGAAAACCTCTCACTGGTAGGACGCCTAAGTCTACCATCTTGCAGTTGTTGGGATCATCACATTTTGGTTATACTAGTATCGGTGCAGAGGAATCATTAGAGAAGCGCATTACACTCTATCATGCTCACCTTGTCATACCTGCCATTTATGATGTTATCTTTCTTATCCAATTTATATGCTTATCATGATACTTTTACTTATTTATTTGCTAAAAGTAACTGGACTTGCCAGACTTTATGTCTGACCCACTTTGTTTCCACTTCTTTCTCTTCCGTTCCCCCCAAGGTTCTCAGGGTGGGAATACTCAGGCTTGACCAGGATTTTGCTTTCATCTTGCTTGGAGCTACTTAGATGTATTGCTCGAGCTCTGATCTATTATGGCTATGTTTTTATTTGGGGAACTATGCTTCTTTTATTTTTGTACTCTGATGCTTTAAGTGCAAGACATAAGTTTTGATAATGTATTGGGTTGATGTATTTTTCAGACATACGATGTTTTGAACCACGATGCTTTATGATTAATAAAGTTTTTAAATTCCGCTGTTATTTTATATTTGTCTTGTAATATTTCTGTTTCTGTTTACCTATAACGCTTCACGAAACTTAATGCATTCACTTAATTAGTGACATTAATGGACGTGGGGTGTCACATCCATTCTCGCCATACGACAACATTTTCAACCATTCTAACTTTACTAAACAATCATAAAATCTCTCAAACAACAGTAACAACATATAAGTTCAATTGAAAAGATCAAAACATCAATCACATAGGCTATTTTAGATCAAACATACCCAAATCCATGATTTTCCCCCTTAATCCCCTAAATTCCAGGATTAGCAAACTTAATCCAAATTAACCCAAATTTATACCAGTGACATAAATACGACTTTAGAATTTATGCATATTTTTTCATATTTTTCTAAGTCATAATTTCGCTAATTATCACTAGTCACCCTTAATTAGCCATAATTAGTGAATAAACATGCTAAACACTCACCTTAGCCACAAATAATTGATAGATATGAAACTTTAACTGATTTGGCTCGGATACCTATGTAGTGCAGCAGCTCTACCTCGAATTTGGTGCTAATGTGACTTGATTTGATGTTGATTTGCTTAATTGGTGATTAGAAAGTGATTAGAGAGAGAATTAAGAGATGAAGGCCATTACTAGGGTTCAATAAATGTTTGTGGCAGCTTGAAAAATGAAAGGGAATGTTTCTCCAAACCCTTTCAGCCCTCCCATAACCCTAATCTCGAAATGGGTTATGTGCCCAGCTGCTAATCACTCTATTAAGCCCGATTAAGATGTTTTCCATCTTCCAAACCTTATTTCAGCCATATCTCCCAAACGGTAAGTCCGTTTGATTAATGTTACTACTCTACGGAATGGAAAACCATCATTTGAATCCAATGGAAGTGGTTTTAGGTCAAAACCCCTTACCAATCAAAAGTTATGGACGAAACAAGATTCGCTAGGGGTAAAACGGTCATTTAAAATTCGGTAAAAATCTTGAATGTTGGAAATGACCCCAATAGTCGTTTCCCAAAGTTACATGATCATATGACTTCATATGAAAATAAGATAGATAGTCTATGATCAACCGATACGTAGAATGCGGGTCGTTACAATATATTTTGGCTTGTTCATCCCAGCTTGGGTGCAACTTGCACCCAAATTTTCAGGTTGGTCGACCCAGACCTACTTTGTTTCAGCCATAGGTCGACCTAGGGATCGACCCATGCGGATGTGTGTGTGTATATATATACACTTTATTTTTATTTGATTTTGTTTTAATCATAACTTTTTCGTTCTGACTTCTTTTTACCAAATATATTTAAATTAACCTGAAAACTACCATGGACCCAAGGATGTAACTTCTATAGCCAAATTCTTAAAATTCCATAACGTATTATTTTATTAATTAATTTGTTAGTTTATTGCTACACCTTAATAATTCGGGTTATTACAGTGCATATTTTTGAAAACATTTTTCTTCCAAAGCTGGTTACCCGACTTTTAGCAAAGCAGTCACAATACAGATTTTTGATCATCGAAGTACTCAAGACTTGAGTAAGAGCTTAGAAAAACTTGGATTTACTGCATGGAGGTCGCATGAAAACTAATATACGTTGTTTTAGCATGATTGAATTTAGGATCAAAGTACCCGACTCTGTGAAGCACTACATCATCTCTCCTCGTTACACATGGTTAGGATCAAATCATATCAGGCTTGGATGAGGCATGGAGTGAGATGGAAGGACTTTCCTTGGCTCAGCAAGTACACTCCACCTCCTTACTATCATTTGGATCAGACTTGAGTGGTCACATTGGAACAGAGTGGTCACACCGGACTGGAATGGTCATGTTGGACTGGAGTGGTCATACCGACCTGGACTGTAGTGGTCATACCGACCCGGGATATGCGGACTGTATTTGTCATACCGACCCGGGATATATTGCCCCGGATTGGGGTGTTCATACCGACCTAGACTGTAGTGGTCATACTGACCCGGGATATGCGGACTTGGGATATACCAACCCAGAATATACCGACCCATGTTATACAGACCCCGACTGGAGTTGTTATACCGACCCGAAACATAACGTGTACCGACCCGGACCTTGGAGCATTACATTTGGATTTATTTTATTGGAAAGATACGTTGTCAACTATTTCTTATTTCCTCGGATTGGACTACATGTATCCAAAGGCCAACCCAAAGAGGACATCTCCATGAGTTAGAGACCAATTCCATGATTTTCTGGAGAATCGGATCGATCGCCACATGGCATACCGATTTAGGATCTGTACCACTTACAAATAGCCCATTTTCGAACATAAACAAGGATCTTCTTCTTCTCCACTCACCTACATGCAAGGATTTTGTACTATAGGACTTAGAGTACACAAGGACTTTGTGTTGGAGAGAATCATACACTTCTTTCTCTACATTCTTTCATGAAAATGTACTATGTCTTATAATCTAACCGTATAAAAATGATTATAAAGTGGACGTAGGCTTGGATTGCCAAACCACTACAAAAATTGTTATTTGTTCCCATTTTTATTTTACTCTTGTATTCTAAGATTGTGGTTGTGAGAATTATCTATAATTTGTTTATGAATCGTGCACTTTAGGGCTTGAAGGTCAAGCGAACCAGTTTTTGACATTAACACTTCGACGCACTAGGTAGGAGGCACGCAACAAATTTACTTTCTATCTTGGAGGATTTGGATTGCTTATCTTTGGATTAAAAATGGTGAAACAGAAGATCGATGGAACATTCCCCATACTGAAACTACTAATGTAGGCGCAAACAATGAGTGAAGTCAGGAGTCTTCCTCTCACAATGATCCTCCATCTACTTGACTAAGGAAGAGAGTGATGACGTGTTGGATGAACTGGGGTCAACGATGGAGAAACGGGTAGAGCTTCTCCGCAAGAAGAAGAAATGGTAAACTCTTTCCTCGCAAGAATGGATGGGTTTGGACAACCAAGAGGTTAAGTCTTAGGCACGAGGGATGGAATTAGCAATTAGCTCCTACGCTACTTGGAACTATACCCCGACTCGGACTGGCAGAGGCCACGGATCGGATAAGAAATAACGCCGACCCAGGCACGGCAGGGGCATTCGCCCTCAACCTGATGACATACATCATGACGCTTCGACGTATGATATATTGGATGGAAATGCTAGAAAAAATCAGCCTAACACTGCTTTGGATAAAAGTAGCACATGAGTTACTGTAATCCAGACCAGTACTACTGAACTGACCAGGTCCGACCATACAAAACCAAGAACTACAACATTAACCCTTAACCTAGGAGCTATGGACAGGCTTCTGCCCTCTACAAGACTTAATGCTAGGGGGATTAGCATTGGATTGGATAACTAGCAACAACGCCTCAGAAATAGAAATCGAATAGCAGACATCATTCATTGATTCACCAGAGGTGGGGCAACTTAATATGACGTGGATAGTGTCAACCGTAACCCTTTCACTCATGATATCAGAAATTCCTGAAACCTTCCTGACTTTAAATTATCAGCTCTGGAGGACTACAATCATAGGAATGATCATACCATTCATCTCATGCGCCATATGTGCCAAATGGAAGTGCTATTGGCATCGGACAACATCAAGGCTAAGTTCTTCCCATTGTACCTAACTGAAAGCGTTGCTATGTGGTTTCCGTAGTTGGAAACAAAATCGATTTGTAGCTGAAACATAATGGTCGCACGATTCATCGAGTAGTTTAGGGTTATAGGATCTAGAATAACCCTAGAGGGGGGAGGGGGGTGAATAGGGTTTTTCACAGTTTTTAACTGAATTAAAATTTTAACGAGATATATAATAATAAACTGATCACAGAATATAGCAGAAACAGAAATGCGGAAAATAAATCACACACAGATATACCCAGCTTCGGCAAAAACCTGCCTACTGCTGCATTTCTAAGGTTTCTACTAGGTGATAGAACAGATCCCGCATACAAGACCATGTACACTCGCAAACCCTGCTCCTATTCTAACCCTATGCTCAAAACCGTAGACTGATTGATATTCCCTCGATCAGATTTCCCCTTATTACAACTCAGTAACCAGTAACCCAGATTTTACAGACTCTGTCAACTGTCAGTCAACACACTGACTGAATCACTCTAGTTTATACTGACACTAGAAAACTGTTCAGATGATTGTTTGTTTTACGGTTTACAAAGGAATTTAAAACAATACAAACTAAAAACAAAAAGAAAAAACAAAACCCCTTTGAATTAGTCTAAATAAAAACTCCCCCCTTTTTATTAATCTTGGCTTAGCCAAGTCAAAGTAGACCGGCCCACTCCATTTAGCATTTGCCCGATCTCTTCTCTGTGAAAATGGTGGTAGGGAACTAGAAATTAAAACTAGGGTTTCCTCAATCTTCCCTAAATCGATTTCGATGCTTGATTGAATGATTTTTCTGGTGCTCGACTTCTCTGTGGCTATCTGGTTCTTCGAATTTGCAGTTGTGTTGATCGAAACACTAAAAAAAAACGATGTGAGTTCTCTGTCTAATTTCTTCGAATTTCTCTTGAAAATATTTGTGGTTTTCGATCATTTTAGCCAATGATGTATGGGTGTATATATAGGGTTTTAGAAACCCTAATCGATTTCTCTGATTTCGTATGAATGACTTGGCTGATTGATTGTCGCTTTCCCCTTTTTGAAGTTCTTGATAAAATCGACTTTAATGGATGAAATATGTTGCCTTGTTTGTCTCGATGGATTCTGGACTTGATTGTGGCCTTTTGTGCTGTTTTCCTCTTTTGATTTTGGTCCTACTGTTTCTCGGCTTTACTGATGAAATTTGTTGCCATAAAAAAAATTGAACATTTCTGGAATGATATTCTTTGATTTTCTGGCCCCTTGCGTGTATTTCCAGTTTTGAATTCCTGATTAATTTGTGCAATTCATCCCTTGCAAAAAAAAAAAATGCTGTAATTCATTTGCCATGTATGCTGGACATAAATTCCTGCTTTGAAACTGTTTTGCTGATTCTGGAGACATTTTAAACTTGCCAAATTTTGAATCGTGATTTCTAGAAACAAAAATCAGTGTTCCTTGCCATTTAAACCGAACTGTGATTTAAAAAAAATTGGGCCAAAATTGGAAAGTGTGAAATCAAAATCTTGTTTTCCTATGGCATAAATGAGTTATTTCCATGTCTCCTTGATTTAGTTTCATGTGCCACTTTTCATTGATCACATTTGACCAAAATAATATGCTATGTGCATTTCCATGCACACATACATGTTTATGCTGCTCCTGCCTTTGTACTTGCTGATGTATGTAAATCAACTTGTTTTGCACTAGCTTGTCTTTGCAAAAAAAAATAAAGGTTGGTGCACTCATAACTGGTTCACCATGCTACACCATCTTGTATGACATGATATATAAACATGTATATTTGCTGTGTTTCTTTACTGTTCCACCATGTCTCCATAATGTGATTATGGACATTGTAACATCCTGCCATGTATTTGCTTGTACCATCTATGTTGTATATGCTGATTATGTTTGGGCTGTTACTCCATTCTCATTTATGCTGAGCTGATACATGCACCATCACCACTTGCATGCCATGCTAAACTGATTTGTCAAAAAAAATGTTTGTTGATCATATGTTCATGTCCATACACTCTTGAACTTGCTGTTTCACTATCACATGTACACATTGTAGTACTGAAAAGCTTGTCCATTTTTGTGCGCACAGCATTGACAATTTCTGTTATGAGTTTGCTAAACATGTTCATATACATGCCTCGACCATTTAACCTTGCACTTGCACTTACCATGAACATGTGTACACTGTTTTTGCCCATTCACCATTAATATATATTGCTGTAGCCTTGTAGACAACATTAAAACTGCCTTGAGTTGTAACACTAAATTGCTGCTGCCATGCTTGAAATATGATTCTGCCTCGACCATGTCTGAACAGCTTGACACTTGTGCTTGTCGGCTTGTTGCTTGGTTTGTGCTCGACCAATACTTGCTGAGTTGCATTGAACATTTGATTTACCTTGCTGGACTATCCTTGAACCTGTGTGGGCTGATATGTTGAAGCTTGTGGCACCATGTTTGAATTTTGAGCTGTTTTGTCTTTAGCTTGTCCATTGATGTTTTTCTTTGCTGTTTGACTTTACATTGAGTTGTGTTTGGCTTTATTTTCATGTGCACTGAGTCGAGAAGGTCCACATGGCTACTCCTCAGTTGCACACTGAATTGGCGTGGCATTTCACACGTGTATATATACACGTGTGTATACGCAGCCATTCAGTAAATTTCCTGTCCATGTACATTTACAAACTGTCTGCCTAGACACAGATGAATCGGATCAAGTCATGAAAAATGATGAGAAACACACCAGAAAACTGAGGCAAATAAAATTTTAAAAATAAAATTTATATACATATGTATTCAGTTTTATTTCTATTGCAGTGTACTGTGTGTGTGTTTCATTGTGACAGGTAAGAAGATGATGACTGGACTGACATAGAACTGTGAAGACAGAAGATTGAATACAGAAGACAGTGTCAGTGTGTCTGTAAATTTAAAAAGAAAACTGAGTGATTGTATATGTATGAGATGTATAGTCGAGTGTGAGTGTGAGAAGCTGTATATATATATATATATATGAATTGTACTGAAGTTTGTAATAAACAAATTCGTTTGAAATAAAATATTATATTATTGTTGTCAAACAAACTTGTCTATTTTATTCAGTTTATTTACAAGTACAAAATTCCGTGAAGTGTTTAAATAGTGGAGTTGTAAATAATTGTACTGTTTGAATGTTTGAAATATAATATCCAATTTAAATAAAATACTGTATAAATATGTGAATGTATGTACAGTCGTATTCTATTTAAATATAAATATTATATTCCTGTCTGTGATATATATATATATATATAGAACAGTACAGTAACAAACACATTTAAAATAGTATTTATTTGATTGTTATCATCAAACAAAAATCATATAATTGTGTATACAACTACGTTATATACAACAATCTCCCCCTTTTGATGATGACAAACAAATATAAGATTTTGAGAATGTGTTTGAAAAAAAATGAAATATATATTACTCCCCCTATTTGAATGCTCCCCCTACAAGTGTGCTACATGAGTGAAAGAATTGAGAAGTAATAAATTTTCAAAATTAAGAATATTTATAAAATATTTAATCATAAATCAAAGTCTCAACTCATTCTCCCCCTTTTGTTATCATCAAAAGGATTTAGAATTTAAAATATAGATGAAAAGTGACTAAAACATATAATATCAGCATAAGAGGAAGAACAATTATCACAAATCTCAATCAGTCAAACAAAAATCATAATAAACTAAGAACAGGAGACATATTTCACATTACAGAGAAAGATGGATATACGATGAATTTTATATAAAATGGAGAGAGTTTTAAAAAACAATTTATTTCCAATTATTTTCAAAGGATATTATAAAAATAAAGCACAAAAACAGTGATGAATTTGGACTATAATTAATACTTCAATTTAAGTGACAAGACCGAATAATTTCAAATCCCAATATCTATCAATCAACAAATCATAGTACGTCATAATATTTCAACACATTTCACAGATTAGAAAGATGGATTGATAGGCTGGTTTTTATACACTGAGGAGAATTTCAGATTAATTTCTATTTTTAGCACTTTATTTCCTTTTTTTATTTAAGAGCACACTGACCACGCATAACCAAAGCTTGGATTTTTAAATGGGACCAGTCGCAGCTTAAATTATAAAATGTCTCATAACCATGCATAACCAGAGCTTGGCTTTTTAAATGAGGTTAGAGACACTCTTATATATTAATTATATTTTTATCATTTTGAGCTTTATAAAAAAAACTCCTCGGTATATGCAACCAATATGGATGACAGAAATGTGGTAGGCATAGAAATGGACTGTGAAATAAATTTCTAAGTTAATTATATTATGAAATAAGCTCGACTGTACAGGGATTATTGAAAATTTTCAATTCTCACTAATTCTGAATAATAATATAGTCCCATTTCTATCACAAATAATTTTCACTGTTTTAAAACAAGATGATTTTTCCTTTTTTTTAAAATAAACTCTCCACATTAATATAAAATCATGATGGATGGCAGACGGGTGACAGATAAAGGAGATGGTCGTGAAATAATTGCCAGTTCAAAGATATTATAATAAATATTCAACCAACACGAAAATCCAAATAAAATCTCCTCTTGTTGTGAAATATACTGCAGTCACAATTCATCACAATTTCAAAAACTGATAATAATTTTGATGAATTATAAACACAACACAAATTGGATATGGATTTCAATTTCTGAATGAATAATAAATAAATAATTTTAAAATTGAACATCGATTACAAGAGGAATTTATAAAGATTTATACAAGGGGAAAAAATTGTGTATGGTGCCTATACAAGGTGAAAATTCAAAGACAGATGGGTGAAACAAATATAAGCACTCCTGATACCACTTGGTGTCTCTATTAACAAATTTTAATCACAAAGCCCAAAACAGACAGAATTAACAAATTTGCACATTTTTCAAACCTGCAGACAAGAACAAGCAATCATTTGAAACAGTATCAGAGTTGTAGTCAGATTAAAGCAGGCAGTTATTTGAAAACAGTATCAGAGCAGTACAAAGACAGTTTCCAAGCAAACAAGTCAAGATGATGGTCATAAAAAAATTCCATGATCCCGGATTAAAAATATACTTTATTTTAAATCATTTGAAGAAAAGTGAAAGTATTAGTATTTAACGAATCAATCACACCAGGTTATATTTTAGATTCAAAATTATGTGTGAGATTCAATAAATAAATAATTTCAAATGATTTTAAACAAATATATATTCAAATCAAATAATCATACAATAACACTGATATTTATGACCATATTTTCAAAAGAGTTTTCACAAATATTTTTGACAATCACAAGGGAGATTTCAGATCATTTACATCAAGACTGAATAATAATTCATGATCCAAAAATAATGGTTTATTCGAAATCATTTGAACAAATGTAAATCATGAGATACAATGAATCAATCACACATAATTAATAATTTCAGATTTGAGAGGTGTGTGAGATTCAAAATATCAAAAATTTCAAATGACCTCAAACAAAAAAAATAAACCAGATGATCATGAATAACGGTGAATTTCAAAATGTAAGACAGATTTTAAAAAAAATGTCTAAGCCAATCTGAAAAATTAAAGAAATTATCACAACTGTAATGAGTATAATATTTTAAGCGTTTCCAAAATTAATTGAAAGAAACTCAAGACAGCACAAGAGTGTGAAATTTCATTAATTATTCAGATCTTCAGAAATTCAAATTAACAGTGTTCAAGATATGGCACGAATACATCAACACTGTTATGAATTCAGAAATAAGAATATACTTCAAAAACAATTGCAGATATTTACAAGATTAAGTAAAAGATCTGGAAATAATTAAAAAAACCATCAGAGTTCTATACACGCAAAACAAATTTCCAGAATATCATGAAACAATTCAAGAAGCACAAAGAAAAAATATGGCAGTGATAAATCAAATCAGAATAGACAGAAGAAAGAGATAGAAAGGAGAAGAAGACGAAATAAATAAAAGAAAAGAATCAAAACAGAAAAATATTTACAGAGCTTAGTTTAGAGATCATACCAGAATCCAGTGTAAATCAGAATCTCTAACTTAACAGCCTTGGCTAAGGAACTGTGAATGATTTCAGAAGTATTGAGCAGCTTGAATTCAAATCTCTTTTGCTTAGCAGTTCCTCAGCCACCTCTGGTACCTAACAGTTTAGTAAATCAAGTGGTCTAACAAAATTTGTAAAACCACTCTGAAATATGTTTACCACTTTTGGTACCCAAACCTGTTTGTATAACAAACCATTAGAATTAACCTTTGTACCCTTAGGAACCCAAATCTGTTTAAACTTAACGAAGCCCGTTTTATTTCCTTTTAGGTTCCAAGAATGTTTAAATGGTTTATTACAGAACAAATTCACATTTTGCTTTTGATTAAAAAATCCTTTGGAATTGTCAAAGTTCAAATTATCAAAACAATTATTTCCAAAGCAGATTGAGGGACTTGTCAAATCATTTGAATTTTGATTTCTAAAAACATCATTTTTCCCGAAGCCAAGACCAGATTTATTTCCAATAGAAACTTGGTTTTGTAACAGCATATTCAACGATTTTTCCCTGTTAGAAAATTTATCCAATGTTGATTCCAATCGTTGAATTTTGGATTTTAGATCGCCATTTTCTTTTAATAAATTTGAGCAATTATTTATAGCGATCATCTGTTCAGCATTGGTCTGTTTTAAAACCAAATTCTCATTTTCAAGCAATCTAATTTTGGCTTGAGATTCTGAGATTTCAAATTCAAATCGTTTTTGTTTTTCAGACTCAAAAATCTTGGATTTTTCAATCTCATTTTCAAGTTCTTTCAAAATCAAATCACTTCTCACCAAATTTTCATTTTCAGCAATCTCAAATTTTGAATTTATATCAGTCTTAAAAACTTCAAATTCCTTTTGTAGAAGATTGTTCAAATTTGATAACTCAATCTTGTTTTCTTTTAAGATTAAAATTTCCTTTTCAAACTTTTGAATATTTTTATTGAGATGAACAAGATTGGTTTTCAATTTTAAACAATTTTTGCAATCAGAATTTGAAGAATTTTTAAAATATTCAAGCTGTGATTCCAAATCATCAATTTTGCTGGTCAACTCAGTATTCCTAGATTTCAGAGATTTGTTTTTAGATTTGAGTTTATCAAAAGATTTAGTTAAATCAACACACATATAAACCAAATCTTCATATGAGAAATTTTCAACTTCAGCGTCTGTTGATTCTCCATCATCTGATCCTTCTGAATTTTCATTTGTAAATCCTGTTAAACAGAGTTCTGAATTTGAGTTGACTTTCTCGGGTTTTGAGCTCCCGTTGTCAGATCTTCCATACTTCGTATTGAGAGTATCCCAGATTTGCTGTGCAGATAAACAATGGCAGATAAGATTAAATTGGTCAGTACTAAGATAATCAAATATAATTTTCATAGCACGGGCATTGAAAGTAATGTCTACACTATCAAATCCATTGATAACAACATCCCAATATTTAATATTAACGGATTTTAAATAAAATTCCATTTTGGATCTCCAGTTTAAAAAATCTGTCCCATTGAAAATAGTTGGAGATGAACTGGACTGACTCTCTATCAACTGACAACTAGGAATCCCCATTACTCTAGAGTTAAACAGAATACCTGCTCTGATACCACTTGTTCTCGCTTTCTCGAGGATTTTAATGACACCCCGGTGGCAAACAAAGGTACCTCAGAGACTGGTTTCACGTCCTGCCTCTCGACATGGACAACCACCCACGGACATGTAGGGATAAGAGTCACTACTTCGCCACTAGATCATAGAGCGAGAACTCCCTATCATGTTGTAACCTTATACCAGCTCTGATACCACTTGTTGGATCTAGAATAACCCTAGAGGGGGGGTGAATAGGGTTTTTCACAGTTTTTAACTGAATTAAAAATTTAACGAGATATATAATAAAAAATTGATCACAGAATATAGCAGAAATAGAAATGCGGAAAATAAATCACACACAGATATACCCAGCTTCGGCAAAAACCTGCCTACTGCTGCATTTCTAAGGTTTCTACTAGGTGATAGAACAGATCCCGCATACAAGACCATGTACACATGCAAACCCTGCTCCTATTCTAACCCTATGCTCAAAACCGTAGACTGATTGATATTCCCTCGATCAGATTTCCCCTGATTACAACCCAGTAACCAGTAACCCAGATTTTACAGACTCTGTCAACTGTCAGTCAACACACTGACTAAATCACTCTAGTTTATACTGACACTAAAAAACTGTTCAGATGATTGTTTGTTTTACCATTTACAAAGGAATTTAAAACAATACAAACTAAAAACAAAAAGAAAAAACAAAACCCCTTTGAATTAGTCTAAATAAAAACTCTCCCCTTTTTATTAATCTTGGCTTAGCCAAGTCAAAGTAGACCGGCCCACTCCATTTAGCATTTGCCCGATCTCTTCTCTATGAAAATGGCGATAGGGAACTGGAAATTAAAACTAGGGTTTCCTCAATCTTCCCTAAATCGATTTCGATGCTTGATTGAATGATTTTTTCTGGTGCTCGACTTCTCTGTGGCTATCTGGTTCTTCGATTTTGGAGTTGTGTTGATCGAAACACTAAAAAAAAGATGTGAGTTCTCTGTCTAATTTCTTCGAATTTCTCTTGAAAATATTTGTGGTTTTCGATCATTTTAGCCAATGATGTATGGGTGTATATATAGGGTTTTAGAAACCCTAATCGATTTCTCTGAATTCTTATGAATGACTTGGCTGTTTGATTGTCGCTTTCCCCTTTTTGAAGTTCTTGATAAAATCGACTTTAATGGATGAAATATGTTGCCTTGTTTGCCTCGATGGATTCTGGACTTGATTGTGGCCTTTTGTGCTGTTTTCCTCTTTTGATTTTGGTCCTACTGTTTCTCGGCTTTACTGATGAAATTTTTTGCCATAAAAAAAATTGAACATTTCTGGAATGATATTCTTTGATTTTCTGGCCCCTTGCGTGTATTTCCAGTTTTGAATTCCTGATTAATTTGTGCAATTCATCCCTTGCAAAAAAATACTGTAATTCATTTGCCATGTATGCTGGACATAAATTCCTGCTTTGAAACTGTTTTGCTGATTCTAGAGACATTTTAAACTTGCCAAATTTTGAATCGTGATTTCTGGAAACAAAAATCAGTGTTCCTTGCCATTTAAACCGAACTGTGATTTAAAAAAAATTGGGCCAAAATTGGAAAGTGAGAAATCAAAATCTAGTTTTCCTATGGCATAAATGAGTTATTTCCATGTCTCCTTGATTTAGTTTCATGTGCCACTTTTCATTGATCACGTTTGACCAAAATAATATGCTATGTGCATTTCCATGCACACATGCATGTTTATGCTGCTCCTGCCTTTGTACTTGCTGATGTATGTAAATCAACTTGTTTTGCACTAGCTTGTCTTTGCAAAAAAAATAAAGGTTGGTGCACTCATAACTGGTTCACTATGCTACACCATCTTGTATGACATGATATATAAACATGTATATTTGCTGTGTTTCTTTACTATTCCACCATGTCTCCATAATGTGATTATGGACATTGTACCATCCTGCCATGTATTTGCTTGTACCATCTATGTTGTATATGCTGATTATGTTTGAGCTGTTACTCCATTCTCATTTATGCTGAGCTGATACATGCACCATCACCACTTGCATGCCATGCTGAACTGATTTGTCAAAAAAAAATATGTTTGTTGATCATATGTTCATGTCCATACACTCTTGAACTTGCTGTTTCACTATCACATGTACGCATTGTAGTACTGAAAAGCTTGTCCATTTTTGTGCGCACAACATTGACAATTTCTGTTATGAGTTTGCTAAACATGTTCATATACATGCCTCGACCATTTAACCTTGCACTTGCACTTGCACTTGCACTTGCCATGAACATGTGTACACTATTTTTGCCCATTCACCATTAATATATATTTTTGTAGCCTTGTAGACAACATTAAAACTGCCTTGAGTTGTAACACTAAATTGCTGCTGCCATGCTTGAAATATGATTCTGCCTCGACCATATCTGAACAGCTTGACACTTGTGCTTGTCGGCTTATTGCTTGGTTTGTGCTCGACCAATACTTGCTGAGTTGCATTGAACATTTGATTTACCTTGCTGGACCTATCCTTGAACTTGTGTGGGCTGATATGTTGAAGCTTGTGGCACCATGTTTGAATTTTGAGCTGTTTTGTCTTTAGCTTATCCATTAATGTTTTTCTTTGCTGTTTGACTTTACATTGAGTTGTGTTTGGCTTTATTTTCATGTGCACTGAGTCGAGAAGGTCCACGTGGCTACTCCTCAGTTGCACACTGAATTGGCGTGGCATTGCACACGTGTATATATACACATGTGTATATGCAGCCATTCAGTAAATTTCCTGTCCCTGTACATTTACAAACTGTCTGCCTAGACACAGATGAATCAGATCAAGTCATGAAAAATGATGAGAAACACACCAGAAAACTGAGGCAAATAAATTTTTAAAAATAAAATTTATATACATATGTATTCAGTTTTATTTCTATTGCAGTGTACTGTGTGTGTGTTTCATTGTGACAGGTAAGAAGATGATGACTGGACTGACATAGAACTGTGAAGACAGAAGATTGAATACAGAAGATAGTGTCAGTGTGTCTGTAAATTTAAGAAGAAAACTGAGTGATTGTATATGTATGAGATGTATAGTCGAGTGTGAGTGTGAGAAGCTGTATATATATATATATATGAATTGTACTGAAGTTTGTAATAAACAAATTCGTTTGAAATAAAATATTATATTATTGTTGTCAAACAAACTTGTCTATTTTATTCAGTTTATTTACAAGTACAAAATTCTGTGAAGTGTTTAAATAGTGGAGTTGTAAATAGTTGTACTGTTTGAATGTTTGAAATATAATATCCAATTTAAATAAAATACTGTATAAATATGTGAATGTCTGTACAGTCGTATTCTATTTAAATATAAATATTATATTCCTGTCTGTGATCTATATATATAGAACAGTACAGTAACAAACACATTTAAAATAATATTTATTTGATTGTTATCATCAAACAAAAATCATATAATTGTGTATACAACTACGTTATATACAACAAGGGTCTATGTCACTCGACCCAAAATCACCATGTCTCTTACTTCTATCAAGTAGAGGACCGAAGAGACTCTGTGCTTTTTTCTGGAAAGGTTTAATGCGACGGCGGCATCGGTGGAATGACCAGAACCATCTATGTTCTTGATGGCAGTTGTGTGACACCTCACATCCGTTAATGTCACTCTTTATTAGAATGCATTAAATTTCATGAAGCGTTATAGGTAAACAGAAACAGAACATCAGAAGACAGATATAAAATAACAGTGGAATTAAAACTTTATTAAATAGGAAAGCTTCGTGGTCCAAACCCAATTACACAATAATTCTGAAATACTGAAAATTCATTACATCAACATAAACCTTTTGTCTTGTACTAAAACCATCATCAGAGTACAATATTACATAAAAAGAGCATAGTCCCCAAAATAGAGCCATAATAGAGAAGATACAAAATTAAACGGTACATCTAAGTAGCTCCAAGCAGAATGAAATAGAGAATCCAAATCAAGGCTGAATATTCCCACCCTGAGAACCTGGTGGGAGCGGAAAAGAAAGAAGAGGAAACAAAATGGGTCAGACATTAAGTCTGGCGAGTCCAGTTACTTTTAACATATAAATAAGTAAAAGAATCATGACAAGCTTATAAACTGGATGAGAGAGATAACAATATTATAAGACAGGTATAACAGACTAAGCACGATAAGCAGAACAAACATGATGGAATATATTGCGCTTCTCTAATACTTTTCTCTACACCAATACTAGTATAACAGAACAAGATGATCCCTACAGAAACAGATGGTAGACTTAGGCGTACTTCTAGTGACGGGTTTTACCCCTAACAATACAGCTCAACAGAAATGATAGGTGTTACTCCCAACAAGAATAATGGGCTTCAACACAGGCAAGACTAGATGTACCCTAATTACTACCCCAATCGATCGGCTCCCTACTCTGCAGATACCATGTGCTGGCCCCACAGTAGGATGTATCCCTTCCTAAGGTAGCAAACCGTTTATTTTCAAGATGCACAACAATACCTACTGATGTCACAGCGTCTTAATTTTCCACAAGCAAACCGGAACCATGCACGCACATGACTCTATTGGATCCTGCGCTGTCAACACCCTCGCCTATTTGCACCTCTTACAATAAACTCAATAAGTGTGCCCTGACCCGGACCTAGTTCGAGATTCCCCGTTTGATACCAAGACATGTTACTGACTGATAAGGGTCCCACACAGATGATGCAAGCTACCAGCCTAGGCTTGTATCTCCACTACTCGGATTTCAACAGGTTATGCCTAACGGTTTAACAAGATTGCATAACCCTAACATGTAATACATGTTAAGTTTGTCAGTTTTATACATGATAACTTAACCCCTCCCACTGATTCAAGCGACATGTTATATAGGTTAAGTTTGTCGGTTTTATACAAGATAACTTAACCCCTCCCACTGATTCAAATAACATGTTATACAGGTTAAGTGTATTGGTTTTATACAAGATAACTTAACCCCTCCCACTGATTCAAACAAGTTTACTTAACCCCTACTCGATTCGTCATGTCTATGTAACCACACAGGTTTAAATAGGTTAAGTGTTTCTGGTTAACAGATTCTTGTCATTTTCCATTTATGCACCAGACCTCTCACATTAAGTCGACTACTTGTGGTTGCTGGATATGTTGGGTGGTTCCGGCAGACTTCTACCACAAGCTAGACTTAACCTCGTGTCTTAGCATCGTTATGTGTACATTTATGCCCTCGACCCTCACATTAGATTAGCCACTTGAGGTTGCTGGATATGCTGGGTGGTTCCGGGCATACTTCTACCACAAGTGTACTCTTACCTCATGCCGAGGTGTATTTACAGTTTCTAATTACTGTAGTTTTAGGCATACTCGTTCCTAGCCAATTATTCATGTTCATTACAAGTTGTGCCCCAAAATCCCAATACAAGTTATGCCCCAATTTCCCAATACAAGTTATGCCCCAATTTCCTAATACAGTTATGCCCTAATTTTAACATTCCCCATCGTTCCCAATTTCGCGCGTTCACATATTTTAGCGGTATGCCTAGGCTCGAAGGTAGCCTGACTATAAAAACAAAAGGGAAAGAAGAAGGGAAGAGAACAAGAACATGCATAATAACAAAACTGTCGTATGAGGATAAAATTGACCATAATAACAAGATATGCATATAATGGAAAATTTTGGGCATATGAGAACAATGGATCAGATGTACAAGTAATGATAGATCTGTTATGGTTCAAGTTATTAATAGGCATAGGCTTAGATCCAACTTACAGACATGTCAAGATTACAATTTAAATGTTTTTATTTAAAAATAACATAAACTCACAAGGACTGGATCTAAGCACAAAGGAATGATTGTTGATGTTGTTGCACAGAACCCTGAATACGTATAACTCTTGTTGTTGCTGAAGAATAGGCTAATTCACTCTGAGTTGGGGCAACATCTAGTTGTCTCCATTGTTTTTGGTGTGTAAAAAAATGAGAATGAGGTCCTATTTATAGCCTATGGTCAACAAACCTCACTCAGAACTGTGTCCAGGTGCAGGGCAGGAATCTGCCCAGATCTTGGTGGGGTCGACCCCGGGGTCGACATAGGCGTCGACACCCATAGGGACCGGGGTCGACCCCTAACGAGCCGATTTTTGCCTTCCCTTCATCGTTAATTTGAATTATGAATTGGTTTTTAATATATATATATATACATATATTATTCTAATATGTATACAAATTTCAAACCTTAATATCTTCTACATACGATGTCCGTTTTATGCAAACTAAAAGTCTATCTTAAGCTGGATTGCGAGACGAACGCAATTGCGTTGTCCGTTTCACTTAATTCCAAATATTAATTAAGTATTCTTTAGTTTATCAATTTAATGTTTTAAAAATTACGGGTTACAAGGTGCATCCGATATCTTGGATAAAACGAATTTTTAGGTTTCCTTGCAACGAGATCTGCCATGGGATCTAGGCGAGTTCTACTTTGAAGCGAACAGACTCCTGCATGAGGAAGACAGTAATGTCGGGAAGAATGTTCCTGAGGTGAATATGATTAAGAATAGTGGACCATCTGACTTTGGAAAGGATAAGAGCAAAAGCAAGTCCCAGGCTAAGAATTATCAGAATCTTCAGCCATAGAGGCCCAAATTTGATAAGTAAACTTAGATCAATTCCTCATTGTTCGATATCTTATTGGAAACTCGTAGATCGATCACTTTCTTAAGGCCTCCTAGGAGGAAGCCAATCCAAAAGGAAAGGGAATGTGGAAAGCATTGTATATTCCATGACATGTGTGGTCACGCTACTAACGGTTGAAAAATTATGTGTGACTTAATTGAAAAATGGGTTAGACTTAGAGAGATACCCGAATATGTCAATGCAACCAATGGCACCGGCATTAGCGTTACCACATCCTTCTCCCCAAAGTGGAAATGATCCAGGACCAAGCACGCGTAGAACCTTCACTAGTCGATCTGGATTGGATCACACTAGATTTTTGTACTTCTTAGGATAAGTATTTTCATTTCTGTTTTATCCCTGATGACTATGTCGACTCATCGTGAACGGAGATTAGAATTTAATCCTTAGGCATTCTCTATGCTCGATAATAAAACCATCTGATAATAAATGGTTAATTTATTGCACTTACGTATGGGATCAGGATTTAGTCCCTAGGCATGCTTCACATCCAATGATAAGCCAATCAATCTTTGTTTTGGTTATGTAATAAATTTGGATTTATAAATGGATTCCCAAGCTTGGATTTTGCTTGAAGTACCTAATTATCTTGTCAGGATGTGACAAGACTATTTAATCATGATCAAAGTATGGTTTATACGTACTCGACCTAGGGTTCTAGGGATAGATTATACCTGTGAGGATGGATTAACTTGTCAGGACTTGGTAAGAAACTCAATCACAACTCGAGTATGGATTATGATCAGTTTGAATTTTCGGGTATGGGTTATGCCTGAAGGGTTGAGCAATCTTGTTTGATTTTGACATAGCAATTAAATTATGGATCGAGTATGGATTATACACACATGAATTTCATAACATGGTTTATGTTTGGAAAGAATAAATTTTAATGTTAGGATTTGGCAAAATTATTCACTCGGTTTATTTGTAGGAATGGATAGTGTAACAGCCCGCATTTTTAAGTATCGGAACATCATAAAATATTTTTATTTTATTCCCTAAAGGTTGGATCATACTCATATTTTTTAATATGTTACTTATAGGGATGTGAGACATGTCCATAATTTTTGCTGATTTTGTTTGTGATCATTTTGCTCCTACCAGTCTTGTACAAGGCATAAATTTTGACTCAGGTCGAATTAGAGGGTGAGACCTGTGCCATTGGAAAGGAATTGATGATTGCCTTTCCATATAATGGTTACATTAAAGATTTGGTTCAGCGATTTGGGAGGAATCGTTGTTTTAAGGTTTTTCAGTTGGCTGTTCAGGTTCGGAGAGACACAATGGGCTGATTTGGGAAGGCCTATTTAGTGGGCTGGTGGAAACTATAAATAGAGGGTAAGGGATATAGGAAATGGTTTTAGTTTTCCATTCTCTCATTTGGTGCCTTGAGCTCCTCCTTCCTCTAACACCTTTCCACCATTAAAAATCCAAATATAATGGGGGAAATCATAGATCTACAACATTAGAGGCTAGATCTACATTAATTGAAGGGTGACTTAATCAGATCAAGTGATTTAGGGCAAAGTGCTTGCTATCCGGATTCTTATTTCATCAATTTTTGCTCGTTTGGGAGAATCAGTGAGTGATATGCATCTCTCACATGGATTCAATGAGGTGTATGGGTATTTGTTCATGTTTTTCATCAAGTGCAAGTGTTTTTCCATAAATCTATGCATTGGTAAGTCCATTTTAATGTAAATCACCCTATGATCTTATTTAGCAAGTTTAGATATATAATTTCTATGACATTTCATGTGGATGTGCAAGTTAGATCCATGGTTGTGTTCAAATGTACATTTATGGTGATTTTGGTGAATTTTACATGTTTACTAATGGAATTGACATATTGGTGTTATTAGTGATTTCATATCATGTTTGTGGTCATATTGGATGAATTGGATGAGTTGGTTTCGTCAAACGAATCGTTTTGGCGAAGTTTTGGTCAAAATTGGAGTTGCATTGAAGGATGCAGGTTTTGGGTCGAGCAAGCCAGGTTCGGTCAAACATGGTGGGTCGATCCCAAAAGTGTGTCTTGGAGAACAAGTCAGAAACCATGCCCTGGTCGGTCGTACTCATGTGGGTCAGGTCGGTCATCTGGGTCGGGCGGTCTTGGTATGGGTCAGTCGAGCAGGTCTGAGGGTTCTGGTTTTGGAACAAGTTTGGGTCGGTCGGTCTACACGTTGAAGGTAGGTCGGTCGAGCAAGGGGAGGGTCGAGCAAGCATGGGTCATGCACCTAGGGACTGGTCAGCCTTCGGAGGATCGTTCACAGGGAGGTGTTGGTCACCAGGGAATTGGGTCGGTCGCACAGGGCCAATTTCTAAAAATTTTATTTTTTCGAGTACGACTCGGATTTGAATAAGAAGGGCTAAAAATATATATTTTTCGGGAGCAACCCCCCCGAACCCTAGCCGTAGCATAGTGATGTAGTTCAGCTCAGTGATGTGGTGATTTTGTAGTGAATTCAATGGAGAATGACGAAGTGATGTGTTTTGTTCGTTGGATGTGACGAATGTGGGGACGACTTAAGGATGTATTGAGTTCGCGTGAAGTGATTGCTCTAAGGTGTTCTGAGCTTATGAATAGTCGTAATTAATAATGACTAGAGGTGAGAATGCCGAGGAATTATCGTTATCATAGGTTCAAGAAGGCTCAAAGTAGGGGTACAATGGAAAGACCGGTTGTAGGTCAAATACCCTGGGCGTCGTGTATGACCTAGACACGTGTTGTGTATAGCATGTTGGGTTTTACTTGAATCGGGGCGTCGTGTGTGGTCCTTGACAATTGACGACAAGTTGTTAGCCAGTCATACGATAACAAGGGTTCCAAAGCAAGGTTGGTGGTTATAGCCAGAGCTAATCATGGATGCTTGAATGCTTATCGTAATAATGGCTGAGTTGTTATTGCTATGTGTGAATGATTTTTTTGGTTGGCATGACTGAATTGTTATTGCTTTGGATGTATGGATCATAAAGGCTATCACTGTCAGGTGTGGGGAAGGCAGGTGTAAGTTCTTCTCTAGAACTAGGTAGACTAGTGGTTTATTTACCTATTCTCATATACTTTATTGATGAAGATTGTTAGCTGTTTTATCGCTCACTAAGACTGTTTTCTGGCTCAAGGTTCTATGTTTCCCTCTTATTACCTTGGATTGTTCATCCGATTGTGGATGGACATACTGAGTAACAGGTGACAGGTAATGCTTTAGTGAGGACGACGATGTTGATCGATGGCGAGCAAGAGGCTCACGTACCAGTTTTATTACTATCTAGTATTTGTTTCCGCTGTTTGCTATTTTCTTGAGTGTTGTAGTGAGGCAAATTGTACAAACACTATTGTTGATATCCATGTGTATGGGAAATAATTTCTAGTTTGCATGAAAGCTTAGTCTTTTCTACTTCACTATCACTACTTTTTCTATATGTTCTATTATATTTTATCCTTGCGCTGTGAGTTTACGATAGGTTCCGATGTTGTTTACCAACTTTGATGATCGTCCGTAGCTGTCTGGCACACCTTTCAGTGCATTATTCCTCTTGTTTAGTGCAGGGGTTATGGGCGGTCGTCACATTTGATATTAAAGCTCTGGTTATCGATTTTTAGCCAAAGCTCAGGGACGTAATTATGTCTGAGAGACGTATTTGTAGATTTCAATTGGATGCTTACTATATATATTAGCATATATAGTAGTAGCGGTTGTATTCTTTGGCAGTTTTTCTTGGAAGTGGCTAATTATTCTAAATTGCAGATTTAGAATGAGTAGATGACCATCAAGACATGATGCTAGGGAAGCTAGTGCTAGAGGGTGTAATGGCGGGGCATATGACTACCCGGCCATGTTTGAAGCTATGATAGAAGCATGTCTTCGAAGGAACCCTGCTCCCATGGTGGCCATGGTTGAAGTTGTAGTTCAAGTGTCTAGGGCGGTAAAATTTGCGAAGCTATGCAAAGACTTTACATCATTGGGAGGGAAACAGTTCAAGGGTACTAAACCAGTTGAAGAGGTTCAAAGGTGGTTGGATACTTTTGTTCGTATCTTCAAGGACTCGGGTATTGATGATGCAACAAAGAGGAAACTTACATCAAGGCAGTTAGTGGGCAGAGCGATGGACTGGTGGAACTCTGTCACACTTGAGACTCCTTAAGAGGATATTTCATGGGAGCTGTTCTAAGATAAGTTTGAAGAAAAATTTATCTCCACCGCACAGAAGTTTGTTCCATTTAAGAGATTCGTGGAGCTTAAGCAGAATGGTCGCCCGGTTCTTGACTATATTTCTGACTTTGAGGCTTTGTCGAAGTATGCTCGTTTATATGTGGATACTCCTTATCAAAACAACGAGAAGTTTGTCTTGGGATTTCATGAATACCTTGGGAATCAGCTTATGGATCACCTCGATGATAGTTTTGAGAAGATCGTCAAGAAGGCTTTGAGGCATGAAAGTCTGTTTCCTAAGAAGATGTCTGTTGTTGCAGCTAAAGAGGAGTAGAAACCACAACAGGATGGTAATAACAAGTAAAGGAGACAACAACAACAAAAAGGGAAGGATGGTCAAAAGAAGTAGAAGGGAGAAGTGACTTGCATCAATTGTTGGCAGAAGGGCCATTTTTGCTAGTGAATGCAAGAATCCTAAAGCTGAAAAGAAGTGCTTCAAGTGTGGGAAGTCGAGACATGAGAAGAAAGATTGTCCAAAATCAGCTCAAGGGAAGCAAGTGATTAAGGCTTATGCTTTAGGGGCAGTGTCGTCTTCTTCGAAAGCTCCTAAAGGGGTTCGTGGTGCAAGATACTCTTTCTATTTATAGTGTTTCAGTTTGGGTTTTGTTTGATACTAGAGCATCGCATTCTTTCATTTGCAATGAGCTTGTGTGTCGCTTGGGTTTGGAACATGAGATTTGTGATAGACCATTGATCGTGACTAATGAAGTTGGGGGTTCATCCAGTTTGTGCTTGTTGTGTCATGGTCTAGTGTTGTCGAGTCATGGTTGCTCTTTTGTGTGTGACTGCTTTGTTCTTAACTTCGTTGGGTTTAGGATCATCTTGGGCATGGATTGGCTCAAAAGTTATGCGACAAGGGTAAATTGGGAGAAGCTAGAGGTGAGAGTCAGGGATGTGGAAGGGCGAAAGGTGTTGATAAAGTGTAAGCACAAAGAGGGTGTCTTCTTAAGCTATCTATATTCGCTTGTGATTCCACAAGAAGACCTGTCATATGTGTTGATCGCTAATGAGTATGAGAACGTCTTTGATGAGGTCAAAGGGTTGCTGCCGCATCGTGAGATCGAGTTTAGGATCGAACTACTCGAGGGTGCCAGACCAATCGTTATGCCTCTTAGGCGGATGACGCCTAAGGAACAACGAGAGTTGGAGGTGCAAGTTAAAGACCTTCTATGGTAGGGATTCATTCGGAGAAGTGTTTCCGAATGGGGTGCACCAGTTGTGTTTGCAACAAAGGCAGATGGCTCGTTAAGATTGTGTGTGGACTATCGTGAGATAATCAAGGTGAATAAAAAGAACATGTATCTGTTGCCAAGGATTGATGACTTGTTCTATCAGCTTCACGAGGCTAAAGTGTTTTCTCAGATGGATTTGGAAACAGGATTTCACCTGTTGAGGGTGGCAAAGGATAGTGTGCCAAAGACTGCATTTAGGACACCATCTGGTTTCTTCTAATGGTTGGTGATGCCATTTGGATTGACTAATGCGCCAGTGTATTTTGTGGATCTTATGAATAGAATTTTCAGAGATCAGTTGAACAAGTTCGTGCTTGGGTTCGTGGATGACATTCTGGTTTATTCTCGGAATGAGAAAGAGCACAAGACACACTTGTGGACTGTGTTGGAAATCTTGCGAAAGCATCAGCTGAGAGCTAAGTTTTCAAAGTATCACTTATGGAAGAGTGAAGTGAGGTTATTAGGCCATATTGTTTCTGGAAATGGGATAGCGGTTGACCCCGCTAAAGTAGCAACAATCCAGGACTGGGATAGACCTAAGAATGCGATAGATGTGAGAAGTTTCCTTGGGTTGGCTAGTTATTACCAAAGGTTTATCAAGGATTTCTCCTAGATAGCTTCACCGTTGACAAGATTGACGAAGAGGAACCAAGTGTTCACATGGTATGCGAAGTGTGAACAAGCGTTCGGAATCTTGTAAGAGAGATTGATGAGTGCTCTGTATTGACCATTCCAAGTGGGAATGAAAAGATGGTGGTATATACCGATACATGTGGTACTGGGCTTGGAGCAGTGCTAATGCAAAAGAATAAGGTTGTGGCCTACGCGAATCGACAGCTGAAGTCGCGTGAGAGAAATTATCCATCTCATGATTTAGAGTTGGCGGCGATTGTGTTTGCTCTGAAGATGCGAAGACATTACCTATTGGGAGTCCGATTCGAGTTGTTTACGGATCAAAAGTCGTTGAAGTATCTTTTCTTCCAAAAGGATTTGAATCTTCGGCAACAAAGATGGCTAAAATTTCTGGCGTCGTATGATTTTGGTATAGCCTATACTCCAAGCAAGGGCAATCCAGTTGCAAATGCATTGAGTCAAAGACACGCAAGTTTGGGAATGATATTTTCGGAATGGAAGAGTCTCGAGTATTTGGCAAGGTTCGATTTCAGACCAAGGTGTGAGTTGGAACCTGAAATGTTGGCAAGGTTTGATTTCAGGCCAAGGTGTGAGTTGGAACCTGAAATGTTGGCAAGCTTATCGATAAGACCTACACTCATCGAAAAAATTGCCGAAATCCATAAGTGAGATATTAAGCTTGTTAAGTTTGCCCAGAATTTGGAACCAGAGGATAAAGTGTTCGAAGTCGATCATGAAGGTTGGCTTTGAAACAAGGGCGATTAGTTGTTCCTGATATTGGTGGATTGATATATGAGGTTCTGAGAGAATGTCATCACTCGAAGTTGACGATTCATCCCTGTGACAAGAAGATGTATCAGGACATGAAGCAAGTCTACTGGGAAGGGATGAAGTGAGATATTGGAAAGTTCATTTCCAAATGTATGAACTGTCAGTTTGTGAAAGCTGAACAGAAGAAGCCGAGTGGTTTACTTCAGCCATTAGAAGTCCCTACGTGGAAGTGGGAGCAAGTATCTATGGACTACCTAGAACAAGGGCAGGAAACGAAGGAATTTGGGTCATTGTTGATCGCTTGACCAAGGGTGCAAGATTCATTCCTGTCAATTCGATTAGGACAGCGTCGAAATTGGTTGAACTTTATATGAAATGGATAGTTCAATTCCATGGTGTCCCAATGAGTATAGTGAGTGACCGAGATCCGTTATTTATGGGTGGATTTTGGAGGAGTTTGCAGGAAGCTTTGGGAACCAGGTTGTGCTTGAGTACGACTTACCATCCCCAAACTGATGGTCAGACCGAGAGAGTTAATCGAGTTTTGGAAGATCTCCTGAGGGCTTGTGTGTTAGACTTTGGAGGATCATGGGAAGACCATCTGCATCTAGTTGAGTCTGCATATAATAATAGCTACCAGTCTAGCATTGGGATGACACCATACGAGGCGTTGTATGGGAGACCGTGCAATTCTCGAGCATGTTGGTTAGAAATTGGAGATAAGTTGGTACTTGGGCCAGAGATGATTAGAGAGTCCTCGGATTGTATCGAGGTTGTACGATAACGAATGAAGGCAGCCCAAGATCGTCAGAAGAGTTATGCTAATAAGCGTCGAAAAGATTTGGAATTCGATGTTGACGAAATGCTTTTCGTGAAGGTTTCACCTTTGAAGCATAAGGTTCGATTCGGAAGTAAAGGAAAGTCAGCTCAAGGTTTATTCGACCATTTTCAATAGTCGAGCGAATTGGAAAGCTCGCATATAGATTGGAGTTACCCGAGAAGATGTTGAGTGTGCTTAATGTTTTCCATGTATCATTTCTATGGAAATTCTTGCATGATTCGAATGTGGTGGTATCTCCAGAGCAGTAAGAAGACCTAGAAGTAGAGACCGCAGTTGTAAAACCTCGTAAGCCGCTTCGTGTTGTAGGTAATGACACGAAATAGCTTAGGAGGAAGACGGTTAAGCTAGTCAAGGTACAATGGAGTGAAGATGGAAATGATTGTACATGGGAGACGGAAGTGAGCATGAGAGCTACTCATCCAGAACTCTTCGTCGATAGGACCCTTTGATATTGTATCATCATTATATCTTGTTGTTGTTTGATAAAATTCTGCGTGTTAGGATAAGGCTATGGATGTGTGGCTTGATGGTTGCTAGTTTGAGTAATAGAATTGGAATCTCATGGATGATAAGCATGCAGAATTATTGTGGTTGCTTGTGTTTGCTTGGAATTTTGGGGGCGAAATTCTTAAGGGGGGCGAATGTAACAGCCCGCATTTTTACGTATCGGAAGATCGTAAAATATTTTTGTTTTATTCCCTGAGGGTTGGATCATTCTTATATTTTAATATGTTACTTATGGGGATGTGAGACACGTCCATAATTTTTACCAATTTTGTTTGTGATCAATTTACCCCTGCCAGTCTTGTACATGGCATAACTTTTGACTCAGGTCGAATTAGAGGGTGAGACCTGTGCCCTTGGAAAGGAATTCATGATTGTCTTTTCGTAGAGTGGTTACATTAAAGATTTGGCTCAACGGTTTGGGAGGATTTGCTGCTTTAAGGTTTTTCAGTTGGTTGTGCAGGTTTGGAGAGCCACAATGGGTTGTTTTGGGAAGGCCCATTAGTGGGCTAGTGGATACTATAAATAGAGGGTAAGGGATGTGGGAATTGGTTTTAGTTTTCCATTCTCTCATTTGGTGCCTTGAGCTCCTCCTTCCTCTAACACCTTTCCACCATTAAAAATCCAAATCTAAGGGGGGTAATCATATATATACACCATTGGAGGCTAGATCTACATCAATTGAAGGGTGAATTCATCAGATCAAGTGATTTAGGGCAAAGTGCATGCTGTTCGGATTCTTATTTCATCAATTTTTTGCTTGTTTGAGAGAATCGGTGAGTGATATGCATCTCTCACATGGATTCAATGAAGTGTATGAGTATTTGTTCATGTTTTTCCTTAAATGCAAGTGTTTTTCTTTAGATCTATGCATTGGTAAGTCCATTTTCATATAAGTCACCCTATGATCTGATTTAGCAAGTTTAGATAAGTAATTTCTATGACATTTCATGTGGATGTGCAAGTTAGATCCATCGTTTTGTTCATATATACATTTATAGTGATTTTGGTGAATTTTACATGTTTATTGATGGAATTGACATATTGGTGTTATTAGTGATTTCATATCATGCTTATGGTCATATTGGATGAGTCTGTTTTGTCGAACGAATCGTTTTGGCGAAGCTTTGGTTGAATTTGGAGTTGCATTGATGGATGCAGGTTTTGGGTCGAGCAACCCAGAGTCGTTCGAACATGGTGGGTCGATCCCAAAAGTGTGTCTTGGAGAACAAGTCAGAAACCATGCTCTGGTCGGTCGGTCTCATCTTGGTCGGGTCAGTCTTGGTATCGGTCGGTCGAGCAGGTCTGAGGGTTCTGGTTTTGGAACAAGTTTGGGTCAGTTGGTCTACACGTTGAAGGTAGGTCGGTCGAGCAAGGCGAGGGTCCAGCAAGCTTGAGTCATGCACCAAGGGACTGGTTGGTCTTCGGAGGGTCAGTCACAGGGAGGAGTCGGTCACCAGGGAATTGGGTCGGTCGCACAGGGCCAATTTTTGAAAATTTTATTTTTCGAATACGACTTAGATTTGAATAAAAAGAGCCAAAAAAAAACTATTTTTTGGGGGCAACCCCCCCGAACCCTAGCCGCAGCGCAGTGATGTGGTGAATTCGTAGCGAATTCAATGGAGAATGAAGAAGTGAAGTGATTTGTTCGTTGGATGTAACGAATGTCGGGACGACTCAAGGATGTGTTGAGTTCATGTGAAGTGATTGCTCTAAAGTGTTCTAAGCTTATGAATAGTCGTAATTGATAACGACTAGAGGTGAGAAGGCCAAGGAATTATCGTTGTCGTAGATTCTAGTGGGCTAAAAGCAGGGGTACGATGGAAAGACCGGTTGTAGGTCAAGTGCCTTGAGTGTCGTGTATGGCCTAGAGACGTGTTGTGTATAGCGTGTGGGGTTTTACTAGAACCAGGGCATCATGTGTGCTCCTTGACAACTGACAGCAAGTGGTTAGCCAGTCATACGATAACGAGGGTTCCAAATCAAGGTTAGCGGTGATAGCCAGAGTCAGTCATGGATGTTTGAATGCTTGCCGTAATAATGGGTGAGTTGCTATTGCTATGTGTGAATGATTGTTCTGGTTTCCATGGCTGAATTGTTATTCCTTTAGATGTATGTATCGTAAAGGCTATCACTGACAGGTGTGGGGAAGGCAGGTGTAAGTTCTTCTCTAGAGCTGGGTAGATTAGTTGTTTATTTACCCATTCTCATATGCTTTATTGATGAAGTTTGTTAGTTGTTTTATCGCTCACTAAGACTGTTGTCTGACTCAAGGTTTTATGTTTCCCTCTTATTACCTTGGGTTGTTCATCCGGTTTTGGATGGGCAGACTGAATAACAGGTGACAGGTAATGCTTTAGTGAGGATGACGTCGATGGCGAGCAGGAGGATCACGTACCGGTTTTATTACTATCTAGTATTTGTTTCCGCTGTTAGCTATTTCCTTGAGCGCTGTAGTGAGGCAAATTGTCCAAACACTATTGTTGATATCCACGTGTATGGGAAATACTTTCTAGTTGGCATGAAAGCTCAGTGTTTTCTGCCTCACTATCACTACCTGTTGTACATGTTCTATTATATTTTATCCTTGAGCTGTGAATTTACAACAAGTTCTGATGTTGTTTACCTACTCTGATGATCGTCCATAGCTGCCTGGCACACCTTTTAGTGCATTATTCCTCTTGTTTAGTACAGGGGTTATGGGCGGTCGTCACAGATAGGCCCAATGAAATAAGGAATTTTTTGGATTTGGATTTCTCTTACATTATGATCCGTAGTGATCACTGGATTTCTTAGTATTCTAGTTTCCGGGTCTTATTGTATAACTTAGAGTGATCATGGCTTCCTTAAAATATGGCCCGACATGACCATGAATTTCTGGTTTTCTATTAATACGATTGGAAGTAATCATGGTTTTCTAGTTTTATATTATTACTTATTACGAACCGACTTGATCGTGGACTCCTGGACTTCGGGTATTGGATTTCTATTCTGGATTTCTACGGCTTATGGATTATTCAAAACACATCTTCCACCGAAAGATATGTTTTAAAGGGAAAAGTGTTGACCCACCTTTTAATAAGGTAGTCACAATATGGATTTCTAATCGTCGAAGTACTCAAGACTTGAGTAAGAGCTTAGGAAAACATGTACTTACTGGATGGAGGTGGCATGAAAACTCAAATATTTTGGTTTAGCATGCTCGGTCTCGGGTCATAGCACCCGGTTTTATGAAGCACCGCATCTTCTCTCCTCATTACAAATGGTTCAGATCACAACGTATCAAGCTTGGATGAGGCAAGAAGTGAGATGGAAGGACTTTCCTTGGTTCAGCAAGAATCCTCCACCTCTTCAATATTGTTTGGATCAGACTGGAGTGGTCATACTAGACTGAAGTGGTTACACTGGACTGGGGTGGTCATGCTGGACTGGAGTGGTTATACTGACCCGTACTGGAGTTTTCATATTGTCCCAAGATATACTGACTCAGACTGGAGTGGTCAAACGGACCCGAACTGGCGTGATCATACCGACCTGGGATATACCGACATAGAATATACCAACCTGTGATATACTGACCCGAACTAGAGTGGTTATACCGACCCGGGTTATACTGAACTAGGCCTTGGAGCATAACATTCAGAGTTATTCTATTGGCAAGATACATGGTCAACTATCTCCTGTTTCCTCGGATTGGAAAACACTTTACCAAGGCCAAAGGAGAGGACATCTCCTGTGACCTAAAGAACGGTTCCACGATTTCCTGGAGAACTAGTTCGACCGCCATGTGGCATACCAAGCCAGGTTCTGCACCACATATAAATAGTCCATTTTTGGATCAAACAAGGATTTACTTCTTATCCACTCATTTACACAAAAGAATTTTGTGCTATAGGACTCGGATTACACAAGGACTTTTTTTGCAAAGAATCATACACTTCTTTATCTGCATTCTTTATGTGCTTTCTTTCATGCAAATGTATTGTGTCTTATAATCTAACAATATAAATACAAGATTATAGAGCGGATATATGCCCTAATTTCCAAACCACTATAAAAATTATTGTATGTTCCCTATTTTTACTTTATTATTGCATTCTATGATTGTGTTTGTAATAATTATTTATGATTTGTGTGTGGATTATGCACTTTAGGGATTAATCATCAAGCAGACCACCTTTTGACATCAACAAAAACCATCACATGACTATGAATAGAAGCGTGAAGCAACCAATTTGGCATCCAAATCCAAACACCCGACATGACAATGCATCTAAAATTTGCATCCTAACAATTTTTCTATTCCCAAAAAAGGAATTTAAGCGAGGAATTTAACATTCTTACTACTTATAAATCTTCTAATCCCCATCCAATAGTGGAATTTTACCTCACTTGCTCCAAAATAATCCTAAAGCTTTTCGCACGTAAGTGGCAAATGAGGCTTAAAACAAGCTCTAAAATGTAATAAGTTAAAAAATAGCTTACACGAGTCGTTGACAAGGTATGAAAACAATGTTACAAAGCTAAAGCTTCTTTTCCCTATGTTACAGTTATTGTTTTAATGCAACTCTGCTCCTAGTGCGCCGCTTAAACTACAAAACTAACTACCCAATATCTTCCCTACGCTTTGCATGTGACCATAAAAAATGTAATTTTTCATACAAAATAAATTTCTTTTCTTAAAATACATGTCTTGTGATGACAACTCAACTCCTACACTTAACAAGGGAAATACTGCACTGAAAGACGTGACAGGCAGCCATGGACGATCATTAAGGTAGGATAACACAAGCGGAACCTGTCGTATAACTCACAGCACAAGGATAAAGTATAGTAGAACATATACAACAGGTAATAATAGTGAAGCAGAATTTTAAATCTTTTCATATCATCAGGAATCGTTTAAACATCAAACTGGATGCTAATTCTATATAATTTGCCTTACTACAGTTCACTCAGAGAACACATCAAACAGTTGAAAACAACAATAGTAAATAGCCGAAAATAATACGCCAGCCTCCTACTCGTCGTCGCTCAACAACATCGTCCTCATCAAGATCTACAACCAGTCACCTGCTACTCAGTCTGCCCATCCAACACATGGATGAACAACCCAAGGTAATAAGAGAGTAACATAAAGCCTTGAGTTAGAAAACAGTCTTAATGATTGATAAAACATGCAACTAACATCATTAATAAAGTATATGAGAGATATGTACATCAATCATCTAACCTACCAAATCATATCATCAGAGAAGAGCCCAACCCATCTCCTTCACATCCGACAGTCATAGCCTTTACATCAATCAAGTAGAAACAAGCAGTACATTCATGGCAATCAGTTATCCAGTGTAAACCCTCCTAATCGATATCGACATCTCCCAAGCACAAGCCCCGAAGGCCTAAACCAACATTAGTCAAGCATCCAAGATATATCTCCTCCGATGTCGAATAATCTACACAGGATGATACAAGCAAAACAATCATCATTCATGACTCTGTCGATCAATTCCAATCCTACTTTAAAACAATCGTTAATAGTATGACCGGCCCATATGGCCATTCATCAAGGGATAATGGTAACCCCGGTTCTAGAAAAACTCCATACGCCATCAACATTCGTATGTTTGTCTTGCTCGACGAAGACAACCAAGCCCATTAAGTTTTTTCCTAGGGTACTCAACCCATACTATCTTTTGGGTGCCCCCATTATACCCCAGCTTTAAGACCATTAGAATATCCGACTAACGATAATCTTTCGACCCTCAATATCTCTAGTCATCCAACCTGTTGACTAACATAAGCTCAAGCGACTTCTCGAATAACCATTATCCACAAAACTCAACGTCTTTGAGTCGTCTTCACATTCGTTGCATTTCATCGATCAACGAACATATCACAACACTTCGAACATTCCGTCTTGAATTTATCTCGAAGCCATATATCTTCTTGACCAAAAGAAAAAACAACTATATTTGGTCAACCTCATTCAAGTTGTTCCTTGTCCATCTTTCAGGTCGTCCCATGATCCGTCAACTTTCGCGATCCATCATCCTAACGACCCAAGCCTTGCATGAAGCCCGCACGACCCATGCACCTCGTCCTAAATACTTGTGACCCATGCTCTTCAACGACCTGATTCATCTTAGCACTTAGGCCGACCCGTCCTAGGACTTCCGCAACGACCCATACTAGCTAACCCGCCTTACCATGCTTGGCTGACCCATCAAACTACTAGCCATTGGCCGAATCCTTCCACAACCTGAAGCCAACGACCCACGAGTTCCACCCTTCAGTGGCATGCCTTCCATGACCGATCTAGCTACGATCCATCCATGTCTTGGGGCCCAAGCCACGACCTATGACCTGGTGCCATGTCATCAATGACCTAGAGCCAACGACTCGACTCATTTCATGCTCTCCAAGCCAAATGACCCATGCCAAAAACGACCCAAATCCAGATTTGATCATCTATCTCCAATCTCGACCAATCCATCACCAAACGACAACATTGATGCAAACATCTATCCATATCATCCAATTCAACCATCAACACTTTATGAAATCATCAACAACACGTAAACGACAATTATTCATCAATAACCATATAAAATTCACCAAATCATATAAAAAGTGAATAAATAAAACAATGGATCTAAACTTGCATAAGAATTACCGATTTAAGTTGCTAGATTAGATCCTATAGCGATTCAATGAAAATACACTTACCATGATGTAGATCTAGGTGAAAAAAAATTAGAATGATGGAAAAAAGATCAAACAACCCATATACTTGATTGAATCCATGCGAGAGATGCCCATCACTCACCAATTCTTCAAATTTACTTGAAATCACTAAATTCCCAATCCGGACAGTGAAGAACACTCTTCTAATTTGATGTGATATTCCTTCACTTGATGTAGATCTTCAATCTTCTTGCGTAGATCTAGAATTTTGGAGGAAAGGTGTATTTGATTGAGCAAGGAGGATCACAAGCTCAACCAAATGAGAGAATGAAGAAAGTAAACAATTCTCCATGCATGTACCCGCTATTTATAGCCTCTAACCAGCCCCTAATGGGCCACACCAATTCAGCCCATTAATGACTAGCTAAACCTGTACATAAATTATGCAGCAATGAAACAGCTATTCCTCACAAACTACTAAACCAAATCTTTAATGTGACCACACTATGGAATTGGCAACACCATTTCTTTTCCAATGAAATTGACCTCAGCACCTGATTCGATCATGGTCAAAAGTTAAGCCTTGTACAAAACTGACAGGGGAAAAATTGTCACAAATAAAATTGGTAAATATTATGGACATGTTTGACATCCCCATAACAAACATATCAAAATGTGAGTATGATCCAACCCTCAGGTAATTAAATAAAAATATTTTATGATCCTTCGATACATAAAATGTGGGCTATTACATTCTCCCACCTTAGGAATTTCTCCCTCAAAATTCCAAACAAACATAAGCAACGACAACAATTCTGCATGCCTATCATCCACGAGCATCCAATTTTACCATCCAAATTGGCATCCATCAAGCCATTCATCGATAGCCTTATCCTAGCACGTGGAATTCTACCAAAAATAGTACAAGCTACAACGATGTAAGGTAACACGACATTAATGGGTCATACTGACGAGGAGTTCTGGATGGATCGTCTTCATACTCTCTTCTGTCTCCCACGTACAATAATCATGATCCTTACTCCATTGCAAATTGACTAGATTTACCGTCTTCCTCCTAAGTTGTTTCTTGTCGATCCTCACAATGCAAAGCAACTTATGAGGTTTCATAATTACGGACTCGAATTCTAGGTCTTCGTACTTTTCTGGAGATACCACCAAAATCGATTCATGCACACACTTCCGTAAAACGACACATGGAAAACATTGTGCACACTCGATACCTTCTCGAGTAACTCCAATCTATATGCGAGCTTTCCTATCTGCTCGATTATTGGAAATGGTCCAACAAGCCATGGAGCTAACTTTCCTTTGCTTCCGAACCGAACAACATTCTTCAAAGGAGAAGTCTTCACGAAAACCATATCGCCAACGTCGAATTCCAAATATTTTCGACGCTTATCAGCATAACTCTTATGATGATCTTGGGCTGCCTTCATTCGTTGCCGAACGATCTTGATACAATCTGATGTTTCTTTAATCATCTCAGGTCCAAGTATCAACTTATCTCCACAGTTTCCAACCAACATGCTAGAGAATTACATGGTCTACCATACAATGCCTCGTATGGTGCCATCCCTATGCTCGACTGGTTAGTGTTATTATATGCAAACTCAACTAAATGTAGATGATCTTCCCATGATCCTCCGGAGTCCAATACACAAGCCCTCAAGAGATCTTCCAAAACTCGGTTAATTAACCCTCTTGGTTTGACCATCGGTTTAGGGATGATAAGACGTACTTAAACACAACTTGGTTCCCAAAGTATCTTGCAAACTTTTCCCAAATCCACTCGTGAATAGTGGATCTCAATCACTCACTATGGTCTTCGGGGTACCATGGAATCGAACTATCCATTTTATATAAAGCTCAACCAACTTCGCTGATGTCCTAGTTGATTTAATAGGAATAAACCTTGCAATTTTGGTTAAGCGACACACTATAACCCAAAGTCCTTCGTTTTCTGCTTGGGTTCTAGGAAGCCCATCAATAAAATCCTTCTATATCTTCTCCCACTTACATGTAGGAACTTCCAATGGCTGAAGCAATCCACTCGGCTTCTTATGTTCAGTTTTTACTAACTGACAGTTAATGCACATGGAAATAAATTTTCCAACATCCCTTTTTATTCCTTTCTAGTTGTAGGCTCGCTTCATATCATGATACATCTTGTTACCACCGGGCTGAATCGTCAAATTTGAGTGATGACATTCCCTCATAACCTCATCTCTTAACCCGTCGATATCAGGAACAACCAGTCGTCCTTTCTTTCGAAGCCAACCATCTTGATCGACCTCGAATTCCTTATCCTCTAGTTCTAACTTTGGATATCCTAGACAAGCTTTGCATCACGCTTTTGGTCCTCGCTAATACTTTTAATGAGAGTAGGCCTTATCAATAAGCTTGCCAACATTTCAGGTTCCAACTCACACCGTGATCTGAAATCAAATCCTGCCAAGTACTCGAGGTGTTTCCATTCTGAAAACATTGCTCCTATACTTGCATGTCTTCGACTTAACGCATATGCCACTACGTTACCTTTACCACGAGTATAGGCTATACCAAAATCATACGATGCCAAAAACTCTAACCACCATTGTTGCCGAAGATTCAAACACTTTTGGGAGAAAAGATACTTCAACGACCAATGATCCATAAACAAATTGAATCGAACTCCCAACGGGTAATATCTCCACATCTTCAGAGAAAACATGATTGCTGCCAACTCTAAATCATGAGTCGGATAATTCCTTTCATGCGGCTTCAGCTGTCGACTAGCGTAGCCCCCGACCCCGTGCATCAGTGTATACCACCATCTCTTCATTCCCACTTAGAATCGTCAAAACAGGAGCACTCGTCAATCCCTCTTTCAAGATTTCAAAAGCTTGCACACATTTCACATCCCATATAAACACTTGATTCTTCTTCATCAATCCAGTTAATAGTGCAGCTACCTTGGAAAAATCCTTGATATACCGATGATAATATCCAGCCAACCCAAGGAAACTCCGAACATCCGTCGCATTCTAAGGTGTATCCTAGTCCTGGATTGCTGGCACCTTAGCGTGGTCAACCGCTATTCCATTTCCAGAAACAACATGGCCTAAGAATCTCACTTTGCTCTTCCAGAAGTGAAACTTCGAAAACTTAGTACTCAGTTGATGCTTTCGTAAGATTTCCAAAACAACTCGCAAGTGCGTCTTATGCTCTTTCTCATTTCGGGAGTAAACCAGAATATCGTCCATGAACATAAGCACGAACTTGTTCAATTGATCCCTGAATACACTATTCATAAAATTCATGAAATACGTTGGCGCGTTAGTCAATCCAAACGACATCACCAACCATTCGAAGAAACCGAATGGTGTCCTAAAAGAAATCTTTGGCACACTATCCCTTGCGACCCTCCCCTGGTGGAATCTTGTTTCTAAACCCATCAGAGAAAACACTTTGGCCTCGTGAAGCCAATCGAACAAGTCGTCTGTCATTGGCAATCGATATTTATTCTTCTTGGTCACCTTGTTCAGCTCACGATAGTCCGCACACAATCTCAAAGATCCATCTGCCTTGGTTGCAAACACAACTGGTGAACCCCATTTGGACACACTTCTTTGAATGAATCCTTTTTCCAAAAGGTCACGTACTTGCACCTCTAACTCTCTCTGTTCCTTGGGTACCATCCGCCTAAGAGGCATGATGATAGGTCTAGCACCTTCGACCAAATCAATCCTGAATTTAATATCGCGATGTGGCAACAACCATTTAACCTCATCAAAGACATCATCAAACTTAACTACGATCGGCACCAATGACAAGTCTTCTCATGGAATCACAAGCGAATATAAATAGCTCACGAAGACACCATCTTCGAGCTTACATCGAATCATAACCATTCGCCCTTCCACATTAACGACTGTCACCTCCAGCTTCTCGTAGTCCACTTTTGCTGCAAATCTCTTGAGCCAGTCCATACCCAATATAATATCAAACCTAGCGAAGTTCAAAACAAAACAATTACACACAAAGGAGCAGCCATGACTCGACAACACTAGACCACGACAATCTATACACAAACTGGATGAACCCCCAACTGGATTAGTCACAAAAAAAGATCTATAACAAACATCGGGTTCCAAACCCAAGTGACACACAAGCTCATTACAAATGAAAGAATGTGATGCTCTAGTATCAAAAAACATACGAACTGAAACACTTCCAATGGAAGAACACCTTGAACGACGACATTCTTCTCCTTCTCCCATACCGTAGGAGCCCTGGAAGACGATGGCATAGCTCCCAAAGCATACACCTTCACAATCTGATTTCCTTTCAATGGTTCTGGACAATCCTTCTTGTATGCCCAGGCTTGCCACAATTATAACACTTCCTCTCAGCCTTTGGATTCTCACAATCCTTGGAAAATGGCCTTTCTACTGATAGTTGAAATAGGTCACCCCAAATTTTTGGTTCTTCTAGCCATCTTTTTCTTTCTGCTATTGTTGCTTCCTCTTTTGTTAATACCACCCTGTTGTAGTTTCGGTTCCTCTTTAACTGCAATAATAGTCTCTTCTTTAGTAAACAAACTCTCATGCCTTAGAGCTTTTTCCGCAATTTTCTCATAAGTATCATCTAAGTGATCAACTAGCCGGTTCCCCAGATATTTGTCTAAGCCCAAGAAAAACTTCTTGTTCTTCTGATAAGGAATCTCGACATATGAACGAGCATACTTCGACAAAGCTTCGAAGTCAGAAACATACTCCAGCACTGGTCGACCAGTCTTCTTAAGCTCAACAAACTTCTTAAACATTATAGACTTCTAAACGGTAGAAATAAACTTCTTCGCAAACTCGACGTGGAATTGCTCTCATGAAATCCCATCCTTTGAAGTCTCTAAGGTGACAGAGTTCCACCAATTCATAGCTTTTCCATGTAGTCGTCTCGATGCAAGCTTCCTCTTCGTTGCATCGTCAATTCCAAAGTCTCCAAAGATCCGAATGTAAGTATCAATCCACCCTTGAATCTCCTCAATCAGTTATGTCCCCTTAAACTGCTTCCCTCCAAGAGTAGTGAAATCTTTGCATAGATTTGCAAAGTCCACGGACCTAGGCACTTGCACTTGAACTCTTACATCTACCGCAGCTGATTCTGGAGTGGGTACCCTCCTCATGATCGCGACCATCATAGCCTCGAACAAAGCCGAGTAATCTGGTATACCTCCATCACCCCATCTAGGAATATTCTCCTCCCTAGCAATGTGTCTTGACGTTCAATGACTTGTTCTAAATCTGAAAAATAGAATGATTAGTACATACATGAGAAAACTACAAATGGAGTTTGTGACACCCCACGTCCAATAATGTCACTCAGTAAGAGAATGCATTAAGTTTCGTGAAGCGTTATAGGTAAACAACAATAGAAATATTACAAGACAGATATAAAATAGCAGCGGAATTTAAAACCTTTATTAAGTAGATAACATCGTGGTTCAAAACATGGTTACATCATAAGTCTGAAATGCATAAAACGTAGTACATCATTAAAACTTCTGTCTTGCACTAAAATCATTAGAGTACAATAATAATGAAAAGAGCATAATTCCCCAAAAACATAGCCATAGTAGAGAAGATAAGAACTTGAGCAATACACCAAAGAAGCTCCAAGCAGAATGAAAGAAAAATCCTAATCAAGCTTGAGTATTCCTACACTGAGAACCTGGGGGGGGGGGGGGGGGACGGAAGAGAAAGAAGAGGAAACAAAATGGGTCAAACATAAAGTCTGGTGAGTCCGGTTACTTTTAGCATATAAGTAAGTAAAAGCATCATGGCAGGCATATAAAGTAGATAAGAGATAACAGTGGAAAATGGCAAGTGTAACAAGGTAAACAGGATAAACTGAATAGAACAGTCATTGCGCTTATCTAATACTTTCCCTTTCTCTCTCTCTGCACCAATACTAATATAACAAGAATGACATGATCCCAACAACTACAAGATGGCAGACTTATGCGTACTTTTAGTGAGAGGTTTAACCTTATACAATTAACAGGCAGCCGAACTGAGCATACCGGAGTTACCCCTAAGGATATTAATGGGCTTTTAACATGCTGGAGTCTAGATGTACCCTAATTACTACCCCAATCGATCAGCTCCCTACTGCGTAGATACCCCGTGATTGCCCCACAGTAGGATGTATCACTCCCTAAAGTGGCAACCCTTCATTTTCAAGACGTGCACAACCATATCCACTGATGTCACGGCATCTTAGCCCCCTCTACCGGACCCATGCATACACATGACCACGTCAGAATGCGCCGCCCGCACCGCCCCTCATGTTTGGATCTCTTATAATTAGCTTAGTAAGTGTTCCCCGACTCCGACCTTGTTCGGAGTACTCATTTGATATCTATATATGGGTTACTGACTGAAACGAGTCCCATACGCAAGATGATACAAGCTCCCTAGGCTTTTATCCCCACTACTAGGTACTCCACAGGTTATGCCATACCAAAGTAAAAGATTGCATGCCATACCAGAGTAAAAATATTGCATACCATACCACAGTAAAAAGATTACATAACCCCATAGGTTAAGTTTGTGGGCCTATATATAAAAATATTACGCACCACCCCAAGATATACTTAACCCTCCCACTGATTCATACAAGTTTGCTTAACCCCTACTCAAGTTAACATGTTCATACAACCCCTTATGGATTCAACTAGTTTAAGTGTTAAAGTTCATTACCATATTCATTTGTGGTTATACTGTGCTAGACCTCCTATGTTAAGCCCACAACTTGTGGATGCTGGATATGTCCGGCGGTTCCGGACAGACTTCTTCCACAAATCGGACTTAACCTCATGTCTCAGCCCGTTACGTGTTTATGCACTTACACCCCACATTAGATTCACCTCTTGTGGTCACTGAATATGCTAGTCGGTTCCAGGCAGACTTCCACCACAAGTGTAATCTTACCTCGTGTCTAAGCGAGGTTACAGTTTCTAATTACTGTAATTCTAGACATTTCCATTATTAACCAATTATTCCTATGTCATTATAGGTTTTCATGCCCCTTTTTCCCAAGTCATATTCATCATATACCGTATGCCCCAAATTAAGATATAAATCAATATTTGATTTATGCCCAAGTCCATATTCATATTTTTAATTCAAGTTATGCTCAAATTTCCTAATACAAGTTATGCCCTAATTTTAACGTTTTCCCCTCGTTCCCAATTTCACGCGTTCGCATATTTCAGCGACATGCCTAGGCTCGAAAGTAGCCTGGCTATAAAATAAAAAGGGAAAAGAAGAAGGGAAGAGAACAAAAAAATGATAATAAGATTGACATATGATGGCAGGAATTGGCATCGCAACTAATAAGCATACAGTGACCAAATTGGGCATAATCACAAGATAGGCATATAGGAACAAATATGTTGAACATGTGATAATAGAACTGATTCTAACATAATAGGGACAGGCATGATGAAATCTAAATAGTGAATTAGATCTACAAAAAATGGCACATCCAACATGATAAATAGGTATAGGCTTAGATCTAGTTCATAGTCATGTTTGAATAACTTAGATACACAGGTCATGGAAGATCTGATATGATTCAAATAGTCATAGGCTTAGATCCCATTTATAAACATATCAAGATTAACTTTTATGTATTTAGATATAAAACTATCATAGAACCATTGTGTTTGGATCTAGGAAATAGAAGAGGGATTGCAGGTGTTGAATCACAGATCTCTAAACTTGAATGACTTGATTGTTGAAGAAGAAAAGGCTTGATTTAATCTGGGCAGAGGCAGCATATAGTTCTCCATATTTTTTAGTGTGTAAAAACAAGAGAAATGGGGTCTTATTTATAGTCACCAGCCAACGAATCTTACACGGAAATCATTCCATGTATGAAACCAGAAATCTTCCTAGATCTGCGTGGGGGTCGACCCCCCTTGGTGTGTTGACCTAGGGGTCGACATCCCCTTGATGGGGTCGACACCCATGGGCGGGACGTTTCCCGCTCCCTCCCGCCACTCAAGTTTGAACTGTTTTGAATTCTGGAACTTATTTTATTCATATATATTTCTCTTTTTCGTATACAAATTTCAAACCTTAATAACTTCTTCATACGATGTCTGTTTTACGCAAACCAGGTGTCTATTTTGACCAAAATTCTGAGATGAACGCAATGGCACAGTCCGTTTTACTTAATTCCGAATATTCAATTAAGTATTCTTTAATTTATCATCTTTAGTGTTGTTAAAATTTCAGGGTGTTACATTCTCCCCCACTTAAAGGACTTCATCTCTGAAATCTCAAAGTTAAGAAGAATGTACATCCTAACATCCATCATCCATCTACTCATCCACAAATCACATGCATCCATTATCCTTAAAGGCTTCTAGTGCTTATATGAACATATGCAAAGGTGTGTGTATATGTCCCTATAATATTGCAAAAGATCAGGCGGTCTACTAATTCAGTTGACCTCCTTAATGCAATGTATGTTAGTCCCGTGAATCCAACATGTATGCATATTATCCTTTCATAATATGTAAGTTCTATATGTGTGCGCAATCATTAGTCCAAATGCAAGATGATATACCCACATTCATCCATTAAAAGAAGAAAAATGCACACACATCCATATGCAGTATGGGAGTGATTGAGCCGATCTAGTGCCTAATGTGTGTGTGTATATGCATCCACGAGCAATCACTTGCAAACACTTGCATCCGTTTGCATCCATCAAACATAACATGTCTCAAATACATGTTTACATCCATAGGGTTCCTACCTAAAGGTCGAAGATTTGATCGATAGGGTTTTCTTAAATGATAGAAATAAGCATAAACAAAAGCCTTGAAAAGGAAGTTAAGAACATACCCTTGAAAAGAAAAGGGTACGTAGCGCGAATCTTGTCTTCGATCTCCTAAGTTGCATCCTCTTGGTTATCTCCCCACTGAACTTTCATCAGCTTGACCTCTCGATTGTGTAGCTTCTTAACCTCTAATCCAAGAATACGGGTAGGTACTCGCCTAACTGTCGCCTCCCGTTCCACCTGTACTTCCTTAAGCATACTCGGCTCAACTACTTCTGCAGTATCATGCAAGCAATTCCGTAAATGAGAAACGTGGAAAACTTCATGAAGGTCGGAAAGTCTCTCTGGTACCTTTACTCTATAAGCCATTTGGCCAATCCTTTCTGTTATAGAAAATGGCCCTACAAATCTTGGTGCCAATTTCCCTACAATTTCAAAGCGAACCACATTCCTTAATGGTGATATCTTAATGAAAATCATGTCTCCCACCTCAAAATCAATGTCGGTCCTTCTCTTATCTGCATAGGATTTCTGCCTATCCTAAGCAGCCTTCATTTGCCGTCTAATAAGATCAATCCTTTCAGAAGTTTCTCTTACCATATCCGGTCCAAGTAGAAGTCTTTCTGTAGATTTCCACCAATAAGTCGGTGATCTACAGGGTCATCCGTATAATGCTTTGAAGGGTGCAATGCCAATGCTAGCTTGATAACTATTTTTGTAGGCGAACTCTACTAAAGGAAGATGCTTTTCCCAAGTCCCTCCGAAGTCTAGGATATACAGTCTTAAAAGATCCTCAAGAACTCTGTTCACTCTCTCCGTCTGTCCATTGGTCTGAGGGTGATAAGTGGTGCTCAAACACAACTGTGTACCTAATGCTTCTTGCAAGCTCCTCCAAAATTTACTGGTGAAAGTAGGGTCATGATCACTTACGGTACTGGAAGGTACTTCATGAAGACAGATCACTCACGAACATAAATTGCTACCAACCATGCTGCCATCCTCTTACTCTTAACTAGAATGAAATGATAGCTCTTAGTAAGCCTGTCTAGTATAAACTAAATACTGGTGTTGCCTTTCCTAGATCTAGGCAAACCATAAATGAAATCCATCAAGACACTCTCCCACTTCCACTGTGGGACCTCCAAAGGATGAAGTAAACCACCGAGCTTCTTTTGCTCAGCTTTGAATTCTTGGCAAACTAAACATCTAGAAACAAACCCCGCCAGATCTTTCTTCATCCCATCCTAAAAGAAAAGAAAACCCTTTTCATATATCTATACATCTTATCACCGCCTGGATGAATAGTCATCTTAGAATGATGGGCTTCCTCAAGGACTATCTTTAACAAACTCCCAACTCGTGGAACACAAAGCCTCCTATCTCGTCGCATTCACCCTCTATCATCTGTAGAATATCTGCTGAGGTGACTATAAGTCTCCCCTCTACTAAACCTATCCAGGATGTCCAAAATCTATGGATCCACTCGCTGCGAAGCTCCTATCTGATCCATAATGGTAGGTCGCACCTCCAGTGATGCTAATAAACCAGGTACAAACTCGGTGGAGGGTCTAAAACTAAAAGTCGATATAAACTCCAAACTTTTCCTCTCCACAAACAGAGGACTTAAGGCTATCCTCTTCCTACTCAGTGCATCCGCCACTACGTTACCCTTGCCAGGGGTATAGGCAATGTCAAAGTCATAAGATGTTAGGAACTCCATCCACCTTTTGTTGCCTTAAATTAAGATCCTTCTACGAGAACAAGTACTTGAGAGATTTATGATCGGTATACAACTCGAACTTCTCTCCAAGTAAATAATGGTGCTAAGTCTTAAGCGTGAATACTATGGCAGCTAGCTCTAAGTCATAGGTAAGGTAGTTCTTCTCATGAACTCTCAATTGTCTACCTCCATAACATACTACCCTTCCCTCTTGTATCAGAACCGCACCAAGCCCTGTACCACATGCGTCAGTGAATACTGTAAATACTTTGTTCCCATCGGGCAAGGTCAAGACTGGGGCTGTTGTCAGAGCCCTCTTCAATCGCTGGAAACACTACTACAAAAGTGGGCATATTCGACACTATTTTGTGTGTGTTGCATGAAAAGTGTTGTGAAAGCTATGCTTTCTTTGATCTTCTGCAACAGTATTCATATGTTGTTGCGTTAGACGTAAATACACTGTTGCGGTTGGATTTTTTATGCTGTGACGTGCAGCACCAGATCAAAGTGTAGCTTTACATAAATACAATCCAGATCAGCGATCCGAGTTACCAGCATAAATAAAGCCACAACTGTAGATGCATATTTAATCCAACGGTTAAAATCAATCCATGTTTCCTATCTAAACATTACCCTATCATCCAATCAAGGACAGCCACCTCATTGCATTCTTCCGCTAAAATTTTGGCACGACATTTCCCCCTCACGAAAAACATCTAAAAATAATCTCATTGCTCATCTTCTCTCTCCTAACTTTCCCCTTTTTTCCATTGACCAAATTGTAAACCTAAATTCACGTCATCTTCCATTCTCACATCGCCATGTCGATTAACACTCACGAATTACAAATCGGAGGAAGGAGCAACATCGAAAAATATAAGAGACAGACGGTCCATTTGTTATTGCTACTGCACTGATTAGGGGGAGTTCTTCCACCTTATATTTGAAGGAGAACATACGGTCCATTTAAAGGAAGAAAATGCAGGTTAGGGGGAGTTCTTCCACCTTAATCTCTCCTTAATCTATCCACAAGTAATTATGTACCTTAATTTATCCTTAATCTATCCATAAGTAATTATGTGCCATAAGTAATTATGTACCAACATCCTTAATCTATCCATAAGTAATTATGCAGGTTAGGAGCAACAGACGGTCCACCTTAATCTATCCATAAATAATTATGTACTTGGATAGTTATATTTGGGTTTGCAAATTACTTTTCAATGTAAGTCAGTTGGTAGCGAGCATACATAAGTGATAAACCCAAAGTTAAATATACCCAAAGTCAAACAAAGATACTATTAAAATGTTTGCGGTTACCAATTATCACCAGCATTCACAAACATTCACTACCATTCACAAACATTCAATCCATTCACAAACATTCAAGATAACATTCGTCACCAACAATCACAAACTTCCACAAACTTTCAAGCCATTCACAAACATCACCAGTCATCACCAGCATTCACACCAATCATCACCAGCATTCACTACCATTCATAAAATCCACCAGCGAGAGTCAAAAGGCAGCATAGATTATCATAAAGAAGTCATACATAAAAAATAAATGAATATATACACACATAATACATAAATAGTTTTCCACCAAGAGGCATGTTAATCTTTTTCTTCTTCAGAGTCAGTGTCCATGTCAGAGGCATTGTCTATGTCAGAGTGACTGAAAGGGGATTACATGATCATTGATATATTCCAGTTAGCACCTCATATAAATGATCATAGTTTTTATAAGAAATGATTAATTCTAGATAACATAATCCACTTGTGATAATGTGTTGTTTTATGCTAATGTTGGTATAGCTACTTTCTAGTTGAATGTCGGTCATCTGGTTGTGTCTCATTATAAGGCTATTATAACCTTGTATGTATGTATGTGAGTGTTTGCATGTGTGCTTGTGTCTCATTATAAGGCTGCTAAGGATAGAGCATAGTTGAATGAACACTTTGTGTCAAACTTCTATTATATTTTGGGTTGACTATGATAAGGAGCATGCTATGCTGACTCCGTATACTTTGTTGAGAAACTAATGGGTAAATTCATAATGTAGGCTATTATAACCTTGTATGTATGTGAGTGTGTGGTTGTGTCTCATTATAAGGCTTTTAAGGATAGAGCATAGTTGAATGAACACTTTGTGTCAAACTTCTATTATATTTTGGGCTGACTATGATAAGGAGCATGCTATGCTGGCTCTATATACTTTGTTGAGAAACTAATGGATAAATTCATAATGTAGGCAATTATAACCTAGTATGTATGTATGTGAGTGTGTGCATGTGTGGTTGTGTCTCATTATAAGGCTGTTAAGGATAGAGGATAGTTGAATGAACACTTTGTGTCAAACTTCTATTATATTTTGGGCTGACTATGATAAGGAGCATGCTATGCTGACTCCATACACTTTGTTGAGAAACTAGTGGGTAAATTCGTAATGTAGGCTACTATAACCTTGTATGTATGTATGTGAGTGTGTGCATGTGTGGTTATGTCTCATTATAAGGTTGTTAAGGATAGAGCATAGTTGAATGAACACTTTGTAATTGTGTTCTTTGGCAAAATTACCTAGATTGGACAAACATATTGTGGATTAACTAAAAGAAACTGTGGATGGAAGTAATATTTACCTATCACAAAAAAATGGTACCACCAGTTCCTCCCTATTGCCCACAAATAGAAGTTCAGGTCTTGTCCCAGGATGAGCATATGTACAGCGCTGAACCCTAATGAGGTAAACCTTGTTGTCGAATCGAGCAGCAAAAGTATTCTCCGAGCCAATGCCTTCATAAAATTCCATTTTCAGGTATAATGATCTATGGTCAATTCGAGACCAACGACAGTCATCAATTTCACACACATTTCCCATTGGCGTCGTTAATTCTTTAATTTCAGGAACATTTTTCTCCAGGAACTCGGGAAAGCCAACAACTCTAGCCCATGATTCTGCCTCGAACGCTGGTTCAGGCTCAAATTCTTCACCAGACCATTGTTGCACATAAAAAGCACCTCCACATTTTGTAAAAAGTTTTAACATTAGCGCATGATCACGCTTACTGTAAGATGGGCATGTTATTAGAAAAGAGTTATTAGGTATAACCCCTATAGGCCACTCATTATGCTCCAGAGTATGCTTAAGCGTGAGATGCACAAATTCATAAGTCCAATGTCCTGTAAGAACAGTGGCAGTGATGCATAGTGAAGAGTCCTCCATTGTTTTTTTTTGAAACTTTTGACGATGGAGGTTTGTTTAGGAGTTGAAGATGTAGATGACAATTTGGTTCCGAAGCTTGAAAGGATATGAAGTGACACACTGTACATGGCAGTAATATGCAAACTGAAACCTTTTTGCTCAGAAGACGAAGCATACTGAAATTGCTTATTTGTTGGGCTTGGCTGGCATGAGTGACCAATCGCCAATGGTCAGTAAGTCAATTGTAATAATTGTGTTCATAACATTTTGTTAAGAAGGCCAATGGCCATTCGATGCCACCACATATCAAATAAGTTGTTATCATTTCAGGTGCATATTTAATTCTGGAAGGCAGAGGGATACATTTTGCAGACGTGATACACACATTATATATATATATATATTCGATGCCACCCTCTTGTATAGATACATACATATATATTTCCTATTGCAATCGGATTGCTACGTATATATGATTCATATATATAAATGAGTAATACATTTTGCAGATGTGGACACATGTGTACATGTTCAAAATGTGCTAATGAATTGGCCAGGAATGGAGGATAATGTCCCTTATGCCATGCACATGTTCTTGAAGTAGTTCGAGCTTACTGTATACAATGAAGAAAACAGTGTAGCTGATTTTTGAGTTTTGATATTTGGATAATTAAAACAATTGCTTTGGATGAGTTTCTTGTATAAAACCCGTATTGCAAATTTTTTAATTAAAGCATTGTATTTGCTATCTTCTAGTGTAGCGTTTGCCTTCTTCTACTGTTGCGTTAGCTTTTATTGATATTGCATTTCATGATAATGGTGTTGCATTACATATTGCAGTGTTGTTGCATTAAATTAAATATAACTAATTACCCGTCGCACGTGGACCCCATAGCTGACGTGGATAGCTGGTGTGGCATGTGACACGTGGGCAGTTGACATGGAGAGATGATGTGTCGTGTGACACATAGACAGCTGACGTGGAAAGCTGACATGGCCCCACTGGAAGTCAGGCCCTAACTAATGCTTAAGGCAATGCTAAATAGTGTTGCATTACGGCTATAATGCTACACTTTCTTTCTATGGAAGTAGATCGGCAAAAGCGTTGCCTTAGAGGGCAAAGGCAACGGCCGCAGATGCCACGGGTCTCTGGTGTTGCCTATTTGAAACAAGGGGCTACTACAATGCTTTTTCAATGTAAGTCCACATAAAATTAGCATCGAATTTGCCCACTTTTGTAGTAGTGAAAGCATCGTCACAATCTACATCCCAAGAAAATGTCAAATTCTTCTTCGTCAGCCTGGTGAGTGAGGCTGATATCTATGCGAAGTCCTTAATGAACTTCCTATAATAGCCTGCCAATCGAAGAAAGCTTCTCACCTCCGTTGCATTCTTTAGGATTTGCCGATCTTAAACTGTGAATACCTTCGTGGGATATACTGCTATCCCATCTTTAGAGACCACATGCCCTAGAAATCTCAGCTCCTTTCTTCGAAAATGACATTTGGAGAACTTCGCCTTAAGCTGGTGCCCACGGAGAGTTTTCAAAACCTCCCTCAGATGTTGGGCATGCTCTTCCTCGCTCTTCGAGAAAATCAGGATGTCATCAACAAAGACCACAATGAAATTATTTAGAAACTCCCGAAACACCCTACTCATCAAATCAACAAAATAGGCGGGTGCATTCGTCAATCCAAAAGGCATAACGTGCCACTCGAAGAAACCATTTGGAGTCCTAAAAGCGTTCTTTTCATACTGTCCTCGGCCACCCTCAACTGATGAAACCCGGTGACCAAGTCTAACTGAGAGAAAACAGATGCACCAACAAGTTGGTCAAACAAATCATCTATCCTTGGGAGTGGGTGCGAATACCACTGGAGCATCCCATTCAGATATGCTTTTCCTAATAAACCCTTTCTCAAGTAGCTCCCCTGCTTGCTTGCTTGCTGAGCTCCCTTCTTTCCTTTGGAGCTATATGGCTCACAGGCAATGCAACTAGCTTTTCATTGGCCACCAAATGTATACGGGAATCAGTATCGCGCCTCGGGCTAAGTCCTGAACCTCATAAAAACATCAGGATACTCACAGACGATTGGTACAGATCGCAAATCATCGATAGATGCATCAAGTGACTCTAGGAAACTAAGCATGATAGACCCCTTTGGATCACAAGAAATCTCGGGGGTCCTCCGATGTTAAGTCAAAAGTATAACGGCCCTACTCTCACAATCCAGAATGTGTAACACCCCGTATTTTCTGTGAACTTAAGAATTACAAATCTGAGTATAATTAAAATATAAAATCAGAATTAAAGGAAACGGGTTTCGCGGTTGCGTTCGTCTTGGAAAAATACGTGAAATAGAGTCCGAATTTTCGTAAATCGGAGTCAGTATGACCGAGATATGGCCTTCAGAAGTTTCACGAAAAATCAGAAAAACGAAACAGATTTCAAAAATGCAGAAAACGAGCCAGGCGGGAAAATTCCCGCCCAGACCAGGTCGACCTGGGGGTCGACCTGGGAGTCGACCTGGAGGGGACCAAGTCGACTTGGGAGTCGACCTTAGGGTCGATCTGGGGGTCGACCTCCCTGGTCGAGCCAGGTCGGCCTGGGTGCATCTGGATGGGTTTTTGGGCTGTTCTGGTGAGCCTATGACGAATTCTGACGGTTCTGATCTTTTTTAGGGTTTATCTAAAGGCCAAAAACAACTAACTACACCTATAAATACATCATAAGACCTAGCCTCCTCTACACACAATTCTATTCTAATTCTTCTCTGCCTCTGTTCTGATAAAAATAAAAATGGCGTCGCTACTCTGCTGGAATCAAAACTAGAAGCCAATCAACATCATCCTAAATTCAAATTTGAGATAAAAGCTTCTACAACAATTCTGTAACAACTAAATTTCTTTCTTTAATCCAACCAAGGCAAGTACAGTTATTTTCCGCTATAAACGTTAATTCTGATTTTGACATGAATTGTGAATCTGAATCTGGGATTATATCTTTTCTGTTCTGATTTGATTTATCTTATTCTGTACCTCTTTCCTCTTTCTGTTCTATAGCCAGGCTGCTACGAGCCTAAGCCAATCTCGTAAGATATTAACATGCGCTAAAATATTTGGGACAGTAAAACAAATGATGTATAAATTGGGCATGACCAATAGGTGACTAATTTGAGGAAATAACATGGACTGTAGCTAGAACATGAATCCGAGACATATGATTGGACATGTTATATTTATAACATAAAAAGGCATTGAACATATGATTTGTGAACATGACATAAAAAGGTATATTATTTAAATATAGGCTGTATTAAACACACGATTTAGGATAAAGAGAATATGGCCTAGGTATAAAGATTTACATGATAGTAGGATATCTATTAATGTAAATAAACACCTAAGTAAGGGACCTTTGGGATATTTGACATGCATAGTAATCTGTGGCTATATTTCGTATAAATTATATGGATCTTCTGTACTATGCAAGTTTAATAAAAATTTGGAACATATGATACATGGTAAATTATGACCATAATCTGTGCTATGTAGATTTGATACAAACATAGGGTATATGATAATATTGTGAATTAAGACTATTATTTATGCACGTGAACTTAGGCAAGATTTATAATTAGGCAAGGTATGAAACTTTAGGAAATGAGTAAATTTGTTATATTTGCCTAATTTGCTAGTTGTGTTACATTGCCTAATCTGTAGTTCTGTTATATTGCTTAATCTGCTAGTTCTGCTCTATTGCCTAGTCTGCTAGATTTGTTCATCTGCCAAATCTGTTATCTGCTAAGTCTGTTGAGTTGGTATAATTAGTCCGCTATTGACATAATCTGAATTGGCTATAGTTGTGAATAATTGACATGTATATTAGGCGTGGGTATAAATGGTAAATCATTAATTAATTGGCCGTAAAGATAAACATGGCTAACTCGAGGTTAGAATGAGTTTGCGGCGTAATTCTGCCCGGAACCGCCCGGCATAATCCAGTGGCCGCAAACAATAGGTTCTAATGTGAGAAGTTAGTCATAATGTGCTAGAAACCCGAGGTTAGACTCAGTTTGCGACAGAAACCTGCCCGGAACCAACCGGCCTAACCAGTAGCCGCAAACTGTCAGTCTAATGTGAGAGGTTTGGGCATTAATATTTAATTAATGAAAATCTAAGATAACTATGATGTGTAAAACGTGTTGGGTAAGGTTAAACCAATTGACCAATGAGTCTGATAAACCCGTTCCGTGAATCTGTATGCCCAATACAAAGTTAGAAAAATCTGAAAAATCCGTACATCTGATCTGTTAGTCTGAAAACTTGTTAACTTAATCTGTGAACTAGTAAATTTGAATTCTGTATGTCTGAACTTGTAAACAAGTTAATCTGAGATCTGTTAGTCTGGGGACACAAGGTTAGGAGGGGAATCAATTGTGTCATCTGTTGTTTGGGACCCATATTAGTCAGTAACCCTTTCTGGTATCAAAACATTGACCCAACAGTAGGTAGGGTCCGGGCACGCTTACTGAACTAATTATAAGTGGTTCATTCTGATAATGACGAGGGGTGTTGATGGTGCGTTCCAACCGGGTCATGTGCGTGCATGGATCCCGGCCTGCCTCTGAGGATGTAAGACGCCGTGACATCTGTAAATAGGTCTGTGCCAATTGGTTGTCACTTTAGGGAGTGATACACCCTACTGTGGGGCCGACACAGGATATTTATGTATTAGGGAGCCGATCGCTTGGGGTAGGGTTTTAGGGTACACTTAGTTCTGTCTGTTTTTGTTGGTACCATCTGTTTCTGTTGGGTGGTAACACCTGTCTGTTTATGTGTGGTACCGTCTGTTCGGGTGGTAAAGGCCCATTACTAGTGTACACCTAATTCTACATTCTGTTTCCGTAGGGATTAATCTGTTTCTGCTTCTGGCTGTTTCTGATCGGGTAGTAAAGGCCCATTATTAGCATTCTGTTTCTGTTAAAGTATTCTGTACCCGTTCCTACTTCAATTTAGACATTAGGGTGACACCTAATTCTGCTATACTAGTAATTAGTGCAGAGAAGTGTAAAGCAATAGATTATATCATTCTGTTCTTCTGTTATATCTGCTACATCTGTTACAGTTATCTCTCATCCAGTTTTATGTTCATGTTATAATATTATTATCTGTTCATATGCTGAAAGTCACTGGACTTGCCATACTTTATGTCTGACCCTTGTTGTTTCGCCTCTTTTCTTCCGTTTCCCCCCTAGGTTTTCTAAGGAGGGAATACTCTAGCTAGATCCGGATTTCTTCTGCTTGAAGTGCTTAGAGTATGGCTTGTCTTCTTCTGTGGGGATTATGATTTTAAACTATGCATTCTGATGGCTTTTGTACAAGACTGATATTTTGTACTTGAATTCTGAGATTTGAAAGGATGTAACCATACTGATTTCTGTTTCCGCTGTAATAAAGTTAAAAAATTTCAAGTAATGTTTTTATCTGTCTTGTAAATTTCTGTTCTGTTTACTAAAATGCTCCACCAAAGTTAAGGTATTCCCTTTGTGAGTGTCCTTAACGGAGGTGGGGTGTTACACTTAGTATCAGAGCTGAAGGTTACCAGATTGGGTAAAGTTTTTTTTTTTTTGAAAACTGTTTTCAAAAAGGTTTTGAAAGGAAGTATTTTCAAAAATAAAGCTTATTTTGAAAAACATGACCCCAAGAGCCATATATCTTTCTTCCAGTCCTTTTTGTATTGAACCTTTCCTTTTTCGTTTCAGCATGTCTGAAGCATCTGAGATACCAGAGGGTGTTCATGTACCCGGTTGGTTTCGTCAATATCTTGAGGCTAGGACCGCCGCTGCAGGTCCAACAAATGATCCCCCTCCCCCACCCCCTCCTCATGCAATTGTTTTCTCAAAGATCTGTAGAGATTTTAGGGCCATGGGTGGGAAGGATTTCAAAGGAACTGAATCATTCGTAGAAGCAAGGAATTGGCTCAAAGAAACTGAGGATCTATTCGTTATCTTCGAGGTGGACGATAGGCAGAAGGTACAGTTGGCGGTATGGCTGCTCAAAGACGAAGCTTCCTACTGGTGGGAAGTCACTAATGCCGAGAGGCCAGTTGAGACATGGATGGATTTCAGAACAAGGTTTGAGACAAAATTTCTCTCGCAAGCTGAACGGAGTTTACAACTGGAGAAGTTCTTATCTCTTAAGCAAGGAAGTATGACAGTCAAGGAATACGTCAACCAGTTCAACCAACTAGCTAGGTTCGGGTTGGATTTAGTCAACACTCAGCATAAAAAGGCTCTCCGCTTTGTTAAAGGATTGAACGAGCCACTGCACAGCCTAGCCATGACCCATGTACCCATGGGAGTGACTTACGAGAAATTGGTGGACATGGCTCTACTACACGAGGAAGACAAGGGCCCGAAAGAGACAAAGAAGGAAGAACCACAGAATAAGAAAGCGGGGCCCAAAAAAGGAAACACAAAAGAAGGATGAAAAGACTGAATGTAAGAAGGGGAAAAAGTGCTTTACTTGTGGGAGCTCGACTCATCTGAACAAGGATTTCAGAAAAAGGAAAGGCGCTTGCTTCAACTGTGGAGAGATGGGACACTTCACTAGGGACTGCCCGAAGAGACGAGGGCAAGGAGGGCAGGCAAACACTCTCGAGGCTAGTGGCTAGGATAGAAATAGGAAAATTTCTATAGTAGGTTTAATTTCTTTATCTGATTATGGAGTTAAGACTTTTTCTGATTCTGGTATTTTGATTTTGTAATCGATACTCTGCACTTTAATACTAGTATTATTTCTGAATTCCGCTGTAGACTCAGACCCATAAGGGTTATGGCTCATCTGTTTGGGATTGGGGTTTGAGGGATATCTGTGTTAAGCGTCAAGTATGACGCATAATTCTGAGTTTTCGTGGGGTATGATTTTATCATGCTTAGCTTCCTAAGAATCATTAGGGAACCTGATCTGTATTAGTAGTCTGTAAATATCTGAATAATTCTGATTTCCAGTTTTGACATTGTCTAAAGAGGGTAATCCTCTGAGTGTCAATCTGATATTGATTTCGGTCTTTGGGGTTGATACTTAGGGGAATTGTTTTCTCAACCAATGTCTAATGGCAACCAAGTCTTCGTTCTATCTGTACTCGCTTCCATCATTCGACTGTATCCTGTCGATCGAATCTTCGAACTTTAGGTAGAAACTAATGGGTGTAGACATGTGTTTGAGACATGTTATGTTTGATGGTTGCAAGTGGATGCAAGTGGTTGCTAGTGGTTGCCCGTGGATGCATATACACACACTAGGCACTAGATCGGCTCGAAAACACTCTCATACTACATATGGATGTGTGAGCATTTTAAATTTTTATGAATGCAAAATGGTTGAATCAGCACATGGATGTTGCATATGAGTGGATGGTTGTGCACTCATATAGAAATAATAGGTATCAAATAGGAAAATTGCATACATTGGACTCATGGCACTGACATAATTCGCATTAAGGAGGTCAACTGAATCAGTAGACCGCCTGATCTTTGCATTAGATAAGGAACATATACACACACTTTTGCAAATGTTCATACAGCACTAGAAATTTCTAAGGACAATGGACGCTTGTGGATGATGACTGAGTAGATGAGTGATTGGATGGTAGGACACATTCTTCTTAATTTGAAGATTTCGGGGACGAAATCCTTTAAGGAGGGGGGAATGTAACACCCCGTATTTTCTGTGAACTTAAGAATTACAAATCTGAGTATAATTAAAATATAAAATCAGAATTAAGGGAAATGGGTTTCTCGGTTGCGTTCGTCTCGGAAAAATACGCGAAATAGAGTCCGAAATTTCGTAAATCGGAGTCAGTATGACCGAGATATGGCCTTCAGAAGTTTCATGAAAAATCAGAAAAACGAAACAGATTTCAAAAATGCAGAAAACGAGCCAGGCGGGAAAATTCCCGCCCAGACCAGGTCGACCTGGGGGTCGACCTGGGAGTCAACCTAGAGGGGACCAGGTCGACTTGGGAGTCGACCCTAGGGTCGACCTGGGGGTCGACCTCCCTGGTCGAGCCAGGTCGGCCTGGGTGCATCTGGATGGGTTTTTGGGCTGTTCTGGTGAGCCTATGACGAATTCTGATGGTTCTGATCTGTTTTAGGGTTTATCTAAAGGCCAAAAACAACTAACTACACCTATAAATACATCCTAAGACCTAGCCTCCTCTACACACAATTCTATTCTGCTTCTTCTCTGCCTCTGTTCTGATAAAAATAAAAATGGCGTCGCTACTCTGTTGGAATCAAAACTAGAAGCCAATCAACATCATCCTAAATTCAAATTTGAGATAAAAGCTTCTACAACAATTCTGTAACAACTAAAGTTCTTTCTTTAATCCAACCAAGGCAAGTACAGTTATTTTCCGCTATAAACGTTAATTCTGATTTTGACATGAATTGTGAATCTGAATCTGGGATTATATCTGTTCTGTTCTGATTTGATTTATCTTATTCTGTACCTCTTTCCTCTTTCTGTTCTATAGCCAGGCTACTACAAGCCTGAGCCAATCTCATAAGAGATTAACATGCGCTAAAATATTTGGGACAGTAAAACGAATGATGTATAAATTGGGCATGACCAATAGGTGACTAATTTGAGGAAAGAACATGGGCTGTAGCTAGAACATGAATCCGAGATATATGATTGGACATGTTATATTTATAACATAAAAAGGCATTGAACATATGATTTGTGGACATGACATAAAAAGGTATATAATTTAAATATAGGCTGTATTAAACACATGATTTAGGATAAAGAGAATAAGGCCTAGGTATAAAGATTTACATGATAGTAGGATATCTATTAATGTAAATAAACACCTAAGTAAGGGACCTTTGGGATATTTGACATGCATAGTAATCTGTGGCTATATTTCGTATAAATTATATGGATCTTCTGTACTATGCAAGTTTAATAAAAATTTGGAACATATGATATATGATAAAGTTATGACCATAATCTGTGCTATGTAGATTTGATACAAACATAGGGTATATGATAATATTGTGAATTAAGACTATTATTTATGCACGTGAACTTAGGCAAGATTTATAATTAGGCAAGGTATGAAACTTTAAGAAATGAGTAAATTTGTTATATTTGCCTAATTTTCTAGTTGTGTTACATTGCCTAATCTGCTAGTTCTGTTATATTGCTTAATCTGCTAGTTCTACTCTATTGCCTAGTCTGCTAGATTTGTTCATCTGCCAAATCTGTTATCTGCTAAGTCTGTTGAGTTGGTATAATTAGTCCGCTATTGACATAATCTGAATTGGCTATAGTTGTGAATAATTGACATGTATATTAGGCGTGGGTATAAATGGTAAATCATTAATTAATTGGCCGCAAAGATAAACATGGCTAACTCGAGGTTAGAATGAGTTTGCGGCGTAATTCTGCCCGAAACCGCCCGGCATAATCCAGTGGCCGCAAACAATAGGTTCTAATGTGAGAAGTTAGTCATAATGTGCAAGAAACCCGAGGTTAGACTCAGTTTGCGACAGAAACCTGCCCGGAACCAACCGGCCTAACCAGTAGCCGCAAACTGTCAGTCTAATGTGAGAGGTTTGGGCATTAATATTTAATTAATGAAAATCTGAGATAATTATGATGTCTAAAATGTGTTGGGTAAGGTTAAACCAATTGACCAATGAGTCTGATAAACCCGTTCCGTGAATCTGTAGGCCCAATACAAAGTTAGACAAATCTGAAAAATCTGTACATCTGATCTGTTAGTCTGAAAACTTGTTAACTTAATCTGTGAACTAGTAAATTTGAATTCTGTATGTCTGAACTTGTAAACAAGTTAATCTGAGATCTGTTAGTCTGGGGACACAAGGTTAGGAGGGGAATTACTTGTGTCATCTGTTGTTTGGGACCCATATTAGTCAGTATCCCTTTCTGGTATCAAAACTTTGACCCAACAGTAGGTAGGGTCCGGACACGCTTACTGAACTAATTATAAGTGGTTCATTCTGATAATGGCGAGGGGTGTTGATGGTGCGTTCCAACCGGGTTATGTGCATGCATGGATCCCGGCCTGCCTCTGAGGATGTAAGACGCCGTGACATCTGTAAATAGGTCTGTGCCAATTGGTTGTCACTTTAGGGAGTGATACACCCTACTGTGGGGTCGACACAGGATATTTATGTATTAGGGAGCCGATCGCTTGGGGTAGGGTTTTAGGGTACACTTAGTTCTGTCTGTTTTTGTTGGTACCGTCTGTTTCTGTTGGGTGGTAACACCTGTCTGTTTTTGTGTGGTACCGTCTGTTCGGGTGGTAAAGACCCATTATTAGTGTACACCTAATTCTACATTCTGTTTCCGTAGGGATTAATCTGTTTCTGCTTCTGTCTGTTTCTGATCGGGTAGTAAAGGCCCATTATTAGCATTCTGTTTCTGTTAAAGTATTCTGTACCCGTTCCTGCTTCAATTTAGACATTAGGGTGACACCTAATTCTGCTATACTAGTAATTAGTGCAGAGAAGTATAAAGCAATAGCTTATATCATTCTGTTCTTCTGTTATATCTGCTCCATCTGTTACAGTTATCTCTCATCCAGTTTTATGTTCATGTCATAATATTATTATCTGTTCATATGCTGAAAGTCACTGGACTTGCCAGACTTTATGTCTGACCCTTGTCGTTTCGCCTCTTTTCTTCCGTTTTCCCCCCCAGGTTTTCTAAGGAGGGAATACTCTAGCTAGATCCGTATTTCTTCTGCTTGAAGTGCTTAGAGTATGGCTTGTCTTCTTCTGTAGGGATTATGATTTTAAACTATGCATTCTGAAGGCTTTTGTACAAGACTGATATTTTGTACTTGAATTCTGAGATTTGAAAGGATGTAACCATACTGATTTCTGTTTCCGCTGTAATAAAGTTAAAAAAATTCAAGTACTGTTTTTATCTGTCTTGTAAATTTCTGTTCTGTTTACTAAAATGCTCCACCAAAGTTAAGGCATTCCCTTTGTGAGTGTCCTTAACGGAGGTGGGGTGTTACAGAATGGCACCATACATGGCTAGCCAATCGATCCCTAGAATCAAACCATAGCCCATGAAACCAAGCACATATGCGTCACACTCAAACTTGACGCCCAACACAGATATTATCAAACCCTGACAAACCATGGACAGATGAGCCATACCCTCAATGGGGTTTGAGACAATAACGGGATCCAAAACAATATTAGTACTATGGTGCAGAGACTCAACCACATAATCAGATATAAAAGAATGTGAAGTGCCAGAATCAAAAAGAGTTCTATTGGAAAGAGAAATCAAACCACCTCTATCTGGTGCACGAGCCATGAGAGCATGCACTTGCCCTCCATAAGATCCTATCCTTTGACCTTGACCTTGCTTCTTCGGGTACTCCTTAGAGAATTGTTCGACCTCTCCACAACTAAAACAAGAATTCTTCTTTCTTTTGCAGTCCTTGATCAAATGACCCTCGCGTCCACAATTATGACACTTCCTCTTATCCCTAGCCTTGCTGTCCTTTCCGCCCTTCTTTTGTTCTTGTCCCTTCTTAGGCCACACTTTCTTGTTTTGTGTTTCCTCCACCTTAGCTTCTTTCATTTCACCTTTATCTTCCTCATGCATCAATGCATATCAATGAGCCTTTCAAAAGATGCTTCCATCGGAATATAGGACATAGCTAACCCATGGAGGGGTTCATTCAATCCTCTAGCAAACCGCAAAGCTTTCTTATGTGGGGTATCCACTAGCTCCAACTCAAACCTCGCAAGTTGATTAAATTTGTTAACATATTCTTTGACAGTCATGTCTCCTTTCTTGAGTGCTAGAAACCTTTCCATTTGCGTAATTTTCTCATCTTGGGAAAGAAACTTCATTTCAAATTTCTGCCGAAAATCATCCCAAGTCTCCACTGGACGTCGTGCTTGCATCACTTCCCACCAGAGTGAAGCTTCATCTTTTAGTAGCCAAGAGGCTAACTGAATCTTCCTACGATCGTCAACTTCAAAAATTCCAAATAGATCCTCTGTCTCTTTTAGCCAATTCCTTGCCTCTACAAAAGTCTTGGTTCCACGGAATGACTTTCCTCCAATAGCACGGAAATCTTTGCAGATCTTAGAGAAACTATCTGCACGTGGAGGAAGAGGAGGAACAACGGCTGCAATTAGGGGAGGAACGTCTGCTTGACCTCCGGCAGATGCCGTGGCCTCAAGATACCTGCAGAACCAGCCTGGTATCGTAACGCTCTTAGGAATATAGGTTCCCCAGACATGCTGAAAAAAAGGAAAAAGGGATTTAAACAAAGAATCAAAAGATATTACATATGGCTTTGGGGAATATGTTTTTCAAAATAGACTTTTCTTTTGAAAATGCTTCCCTTAAAACCTTTTTGAAAACAATTTTCAAAATCTTTTATCTGATCTGGTAACCTTCAGCTCTGATGCCAAGTGTGACACTACCGTCCATTAATGTGACTCATTAAGAGAATGCATTAAGTTTCGTGAAGCGTTATAGGTAAACAAAAATATTACAAGAAAGATATAAAATAGCAGTGGAATTTAAAACTTTTATTAAGAAGATAACATCGTGGTTCAAAACATGGTTACATCATAAGTCTAAAACGCATAAAACCTAGTATATCATTAAAATTTCTATGTTGTACTAAAATCATCAGAGTACAATAATAATGAAAAGAGCATAATTCCCCAAAAACATAGCCATAGTAGAGAAGATAAGAACTCGAGCAATACATCTAAGCAGCTCCAAGCAGAATGAAAGCAGAATCCTGATCAAGCTTGAGCATTGCCACCCTGAGAATCTAGGGGGAACGGAAGAGAAAGAAGAGGAAACAAAATGGGTCAGACATAAAGTCTGGCGAGTCCAGTTACTTTTAGCATATAAATAAGTAAAAGCATTATGACAGGCATATAAAGTAGATAAGAGATAACAATGTCAAATGGCAGGTGTAACACCCCGAATTTTTAACGACATTAAAGAGAATAAATTAAATAATAATTAATTTAATATTCAGAATTAGAGGAAACAACCTGCACCATTGTGACCATCTCGAAATTCTGGTCGAGATAAACATTTGGCTTGCATAAAACGGACACCGTATGAAGAAGTTACGAGGGTTTTAAGTTTGTATACGCACATAAATATTTTATATATACGCATGCATTAGAAGTGAGTCGGAGATGAGTCAGAATTATATCCAAAGGATTCAAATTCGAAAAATTCCTCTAAGCGGCAAAATTCCCGCTTTAGGGGGTCGACCCCTTAGAGGGGTGTCGACCTAGGGGTCGACCCACCCACACGGGTGTCGACACCCCTAGGGCTGACGTGGCACTCGGTTTCAGGGGGGCCTGGATGTAACAACCCGTATTTTCAATAACCTGTAATAACATAAATCGAGGCAGAATTTAATTCTAAAATGGGAATCAAGGGAAACGGGCTATGCCATTGCGTTCGTCTCGGAAAAATACGCGAAATAGAGTCCGAGTTTTCGAAAATCGGAGTCCGTATGACCAAGATATGGCCTCGCGAAGTTTCACGAAAATTCCCAAATTAAAGTATACTTAATTAAGTGAAATGGGTTGTGTAGATATATATATATATATTGATATATATATATATATATATATAATTGAAAATTTAATAAATAAATATGCAAAAATGCTCAAAACAACGAATTGGGAGAGGGGAATAACCGAACCGGCCGATTTTTGAAGTCGACCCGAGCCCGCTGGGTCGACTAGGGGTTAATCCAGGGTGTTTGGCTGTCAACCCGTGGGCCGATTCGCTCAAGTGCAGATTTTGCATTTGAATGGTTCTCATGGTCCATCTTTAATCTAAAGGCCCTAGATGGTTCCTACACTTGACTTCTTCCCCAAGACATGCTTTGATGGCTTGGATTGAATCTAGGGTTAATCCTATGGCCTAAAACACTTGCCTAATCTATAAATAAGACCCTAACCTACCCTAATTCATTCATAATTAAACCTAGTGGCTAAACTATGGCAAAATGCTAGCTCTCATGGCCTCCACTAATTTTATGAAGAGGGTTGCATACTAATCACTCTCTAATCAACTTCTAATCCCTTCTTAGCATCTTAATCTTCTTCATTTGGTGTTCAAAGTTGCTAGTTGTGAGTTTCTATCACTTTGATGATCTTTTGGTAAACTAATTAGATGAGATGTGATGAGATTTATGGTTTTGTATGTGGGTTAATGAGCTTTGAATCATATGATATGATGTTAGCATTAATCTTATGTTTATGCATGTTGAGTATGTAAGCTTATGCAAGTTTAATATGATGTATGTTATGTTTGCATGATGCTAAATATGCAAGTTGTGGGCTATGTAATCATATGCATGTTATGCAAGTTCATGGTAATATGCTATGCAAGTTACATGTATGTAAATATGCAAGTTACATGTTTGTTAATATGCAAGTTACATGTATGTAAATATGCAAGTTACATGTTTGTTAATATGCAAGTTACATGTTTGTTAATATGCAAGTTACATGTATGTAAATATGCAAGTTACATGTTTCTTTATATGCAAGTTACATGTTTGTTAATATGCGAGTTACATGTATGTAAATATGCAAGTTACATGTTTATTAATATGCAAGTTCATGATGACACATTATGCAAGTCTATAAGCTAATATGCAAGTTTGTTATGCAAAATGAATATGTAAGTTATGTGACATATTATATGCAAGTTATGTGACATGTTATGCAAGTTCATATGCAAGTTATGTGTTTGTTAATATGCAAGATGGCACCTTTGAAACATGTTCATTCATATGCAAGTTGACACCTTTTATATGTGTTATATCATGAACGAAATTACGTGGGAACGATGGGGTAATTAAATGCATAAGTTAATAAGATTGTGTGAAATTAATATAATTATGCATAACACAAAATAAATAAACATAGTATGGGAATTTGCCTATTTGGTTAGGTGTACCCATACTATGTGTTGGGAATTTACCTATTGAGTTAGGTCTACCCCATGGGAATTTACCTATTAAGTTAGGTCTACCCATGTTAAGAAAACTTGATTAATTAGGGATAATTAATATAAAATTATGAGGGTGATTAATTAGGTGTAATTAATTGACTAAGACACGAGGTTGGACTCAGTTGTAGCGTAAAACTGCCCGGACCCAACCGGCTTAACCAGTTGCTACAAATGTTAGCCCAATGTGAGAGGTCTTAGGCACAAACTAAATACGTAATTAATGTAAAGACACGAGGTTAGACTCTGTTATGACATAAGGCTGCCCGGACCCAACCGGCTTAACCAGCGGTCATAAAAGACAGTCTAATGTGAGAGGTCTTTACAAAGGTTACGTTCTTAATTAATTAATTAAGAAACACTTAACCACATTAGCATGTAGAGGGACATGAGGGGTTAAGTGGGTGCCTCGGGTGGCATGAGAAAATCTAGTGGTTGCCTTGGGTGGCAATAGAAAATACGATTAGAATACTTAACCAAAATGGAACATGTAATTAAAACATGATTAAAGGGTTAAGTGGGATATACTAGAAAAAGGGACAAGCTTAGGTGGGTAGCTTGTGGAGGCCCATTTCAACCAGTAACCCATACGTATCTTTGTGGGCTCGACCCATGTCGAGGACGGGACACGCATACTGGGCTTGACTGTAAGAGGCAAACGGGTTAGCGGTGGCAACGCAAGTCCAACGGGCTTCATATGCGTGAGTGGGCCCGGGCTGGTAGGTAAGCCGTTGTTGCATCGAGTAGATATAAGCCGTGCACCTTTAGTTCCATCAGGTTGCCACATTGGGGAATGATACATCCCACGGTGGGGCCAGCACGGGTATCTACGTTAGGGAGCCGATCGAATGGGAAGTAGTGTGTACACCTAGTGGATTGTAGGGCCCCGTGGCGCCTACTTGGTCACCTAGGGGTACGCAAGTACTAATTAGTAAATTTTATAAGTCCTTGGGTGGGATCAACCTTTAAGTTAGGAACGACTGGTGTGGTGCAGTTTAGTAATTTACCTTAGGGAGGGTAGATGCGTCTTTATCCTTTATCTTCGTTTAGTTGACTGCTTAGGGTAGCCATTCATCCCTATATGTTACCGTATATCAGTTTATGTCTTCTCTGGTTACTTTAACGATTGTATTGTTAAAGTTATAGGACTCGCTCAGACTTATGTCTGACCCTGTTGTTTTTATCTTTTTCCCAACCCTCAGGTCCTACGGTGGATCCTAGCAGTAGTGGAGCTTGATCGGATTGCTGTTCCAGTCTTTAGGAGCTTGGATAGATGTAAAGCTCCAGTTATCCAGTTATCTTTTCTTTTGTTTGGCTATTGTACGGAGTGGGATTATGTACTTCTTTATTTTGATGGATATTGTACTTGACCTTTATTGTGGTTTTATGATGTAACCAGACATGTTTTACTTCCGCTGTTATGAGATGATGTTTTAAAATTTCAAGTACTATTTATATCTGTCTTGTTGTAATTTTTCTGTTCTATATTCACTAAAATACTCCACCGATGCTATGGCATTCCCTTAGTGAGTGATCATAGCGGGAGTGGGGTGTTACACGTGGTATCAGAGCTTAAGGTTACCAGAACAGATAAAATTTTTGAGAAAAACTATTTTCTAAGAGTATTTTCGAAGAAAGTATTTTTAAAAGCATGTCTTCTAAGAGAAAAAGTTTTTGAAAAAGAAAAGCATAATCCCCAATAGCCATATCTTTATCTTTCGGAATCTCCTTTTTGAATCTTTCCTCTTTCGTTTCAGCATGGCTGAAGATCTTAACATCCCGGAGGGTTTAGTTATACCACTATGGTATAGGAGGTTGCAAGAGGCTAGGGCCGCGGCTGCGGGTCCGGCCAATGCTACTACACCAGAGACAACCGCTCCTCCTCCTCAGCCTAGAGTGGATAATTTTGCTAAGGTTTGCAAGGAGTTCAAGGCTATAGGAGGAAAACCTTTTCTTGGTTCAGAGACTTTCGTAGAGGCTAGAGATTGGCTTAAGGAAGTGGAAGAGTTGCTAGATATCTTTGAAGTGGAAGAGGGAAAGAAAGTCAAGTTGGCGGCTTGGTTAATGAAGGGAGAGGCCTCATTCTGGTGGGAGGTCACTAATGGAGAACGCCCTGTTGACTCTTGGGCAGATTTTAAGCAAAGGTTTGGGGCTAAGTTTCTCTCAAGGGCGGAAGAGAATCTGTTTATGGAGAAGTTCTTGAATTTGAAGCAAGGGAATCTCACGGTGAAAGAATATGTCAACAAATTCAATCAATTAGCAAGGTTTGGCATAGAGTTGGTGAATACACCGGAGAAGAAGGCTTTGAGGTTCGTTAGAGGCTTGAACGAACCATTGCAAGGAATAGCTATGACTCACATTCCTATGGGGGCCACTTTTGAGAAGCTTGTCTACATGGCACTTATGCATGAGGATGATAAGAATTCTAAGGCACCAGAGAAAAAGGGGGATCAGAAGAAACCGCAACAGCAACAACAAGGCAAGGGCGGAAAAGGCAATGGTGACAAAAAGAAGACGAAGAAGAAGTGCTTCAATTGTGGAACACCAGGACACCTTAGTAAGGATTGTCGCAAAAAGAAGAAGACCGGTTGCTTTCATTGTGGTGAAGCAGGGCATCTTGTGAAAAACTGCCCAAAGAAGGGGCAGAAGACGGGGTCTACCTCAGGAGGCCAGGTGCAAGCTCTTATAGCACCACCTCAGTCAGGGGGGCAAGTTCAGGTTCTCTCAGTTCCACCGATTCAGCAGAGAGGTAGAACTATTTCCGTTGAAAGTCTGGTTTTTCTGTTTGATCATCCAGTTCGTACTTTGTTTGACTCTGGCGCATCGCATTCTTTTATCTCATCATCGTTAGTTGAGTCACTGCACTTAGACACCAGTCTAGTTGATGATCACTTGGTTGTCTCAAACCCAATTGGGGGCTCCATATATCTGTCTATGATATGTTTGGGTTTGAAGATTTCTATACTTAGCGTTGAGTTTAGATGTGATGCTTTTGTATTGGGCTTCACGGGCTATGGGTTGATCTTGGGCATGGACTGGTTATCCAGTAATGGTGCCGTTCTTGATTGCGAAAGGAGAGTTGTCAGGCTCATGACCCGCTTGGGTAACACTCTCGAGATCTCTTGCAATCCCATGGAATCTGTTTTGCTAAGTTATCTTGAATCGCTCGATGCTTCGGTCGAGAGTTTGTGTTCTGTCAGAGTAGTCCGGGAATATCCGGATGTGTTTGAAGAAGTAAAGGGTTTGCCTCCGAAGCGGGAGATAGATTTCCGAATTTATTTGGTGGATAATGCCAAACCAGTGTCTTTGCCAGTACGCCACATGGCTCCTCGTGAGAGAAGAGAACTTCATAAGCAAGTAGGGGAGTTGCTTGAGAAGGGGTTCATAAGGCGAAGTATATCGGAGTGGGGAGCTCCAGTAGTGTTTGCCACGAAGGCGGATGGGTCCCTCAGACTTTGTGTGGATTATAGAGAACGTAATAAGCTCACGAAGAAGAATAGACACCCATTACCGAGGATAGATGATCTCTTTGATCAGTTGGTTGGCGCGTCAGTATTTTCGCAGATGGACTTAGCTACAGGGTTTCATCAGTTAAGAGTGGCGGAGGACAGTATAGAGAAGACTGCTTTCCGGACTCCGGATGGTTTTTACGAGTGGCTAGTGATGCCATTTGGGTTGACAAACGCCCCCGCATACTTTGTTGATCTCATGAGTAGAGTGTTCAGAGAGTATCTGAATAAGTTTGTAGTAGTTTTTGTGGATGACATCTTGGTCTTTTCCAAGAATGAAGAAGAGCATGCCTTACATCTCAAGGAAGTGTTGGAGACTCTTCGAGCGCATAGTCTTAAAGCTAAATTCTCTAAATGCCATTTTTGGAGAAGAGAAGTGCGATTCTTAGGGCATGTGGTCTCTAAGGAAGGGATAGCTGTGGATCCCGCAAAGATAGTATCTATCCAGGATTGGAAAGTTCCTAGAAATGCTACCGAAGTAAGAAGTTTCTTGGGGTTGGCAGGATATTATAGGAAGTTCATCAAAGACTTCACGAAGATATCAGCCCCATTAACCCGCTTGACGAAAAAGAATCTGGTTTTCTTATGGGATGTAGATTGTGATGATGCTTTCCAACGGTTAAAGAGAGCTTTGACCACCGCTCCAGTTTTAGTGCTTCCAGATGGGAGTAAGCCGTTTGTTGTTTATACCGACGCTTGTGGGACAGGATTAGGCGCAGTCTTGATGCAGGAGGGAAGGGTAATAGCCTATGGAGGGAGACAATTGAGAGTGCATGAGAAGAATTACCCTACCTATGATCTAGAGTTGGCCGCGATTGTTTTCGCACTTAAGTCTTGGCGCCATTATCTTCTTGGTGAGAGATTCGAGTTGTTCACCGACCATAAATCATTGAAGTACTTATTCTCTCAGAAGGATTTAAACTTAAGACAGCAAAGGTGGATGGAGTTCTTAGCATCCTATGATTTCGAGATAGCGTATACCCCTGGTAAGGGTAACGTGGTGGCAGACGCCTTAAGTAGAAAAAGGCTATCTTTGAGTCCATTGTTCGTGGAACGACGAAGCTTGGAGTTTCTTTCTTTGTTTGACTTCAGACCTTCTGTTGATTTTGTACCTGGTTTGTTGGCATCCTTGGAGGTTAGACCTACTCTTTTGAGACGGATTGGCGAGGCTCAGCGAGACGACCCACAGTTGGTTGTGTTGGTAGAGAAGCTTATAAGAGGGGAGTCGTCCAGCCATTTGGGTGGATACACCATAGATGATAAGGGATGGTTGCATAGAGACGGTAGACTTTGTGTACCGCAAGATGAGGGTTTGAAGAAGGCTATTTTGGATGATGCACATCGTTCAAGAATGACTATTCATCCCGGTGGAGACAAAATGTACCAAGACATGAAGAGAGTTTTCTTCTGGGCCGGTATGAAGAAAGATGTGGCCGAGTATGTGGCTAGATGCTTAGTGTGCCAACAAGTTAAAGTGGAGCAAAGGAAACCCGGTGGGTTGCTACACCCATTGGAAGTTCCACAGTGGAAGTGGGATAGTGTCTCGATGGATTTCATCGACGGGTTACCGAGATCGAGGAAGGGCAATACGGGAATTTGGGTTGTGGTAGACAGACTTACCAAGAGTGCCCATTTTATACCCGTAAAGAGTAAGAGGACCGCTCCATGGCTTGCTTCAGTCTATGTTAGAGAGATTGTTAGATTGCATGGCGTACCATCCAGCATTGTGAGTGATCGAGATCCTATTTTCACTAGTGAGTTTTGGAGAAGTTTGCAAGAGGCGGTAGGGACTCAGTTGTGTTTGAGCACCGCATATCATCCTCAGACGGACGGTCAGACTGAGAGGGTGAACCGTATCTTAGAAGATCTTTTGAGGCTTTGTATCTTGGATTTTGGAGGTACATGGGAAGAACATCTTCCTTTGGTGGAGTTCGCATATAATAACAGCTTTCAGTCCAGTATTGGTATGGCTCCTTTCGAAGCTCTTTATGGAAGGCCTTGTCGATCTCCTACATGTTGGTGGGAATCTACGGATAAGATCTTGCTTGGGCCGGATATGGTTAGAGAGACTTCAGAGAAGATTGATTTAATTCGAAAAAGGATGAAAGCAGCGCAAGATAGACAGAAATCTTATGCGGATCGGAGAAGGACGGATCTTGAGTTTGAGGTTGGGGACATGGTTTTTGTCAAAGTATCTCCATTGAGAAATGTTGTTCGCTTTGGGTCCGTAGGGAAGTTAGCACCGAGATTTGTTGGGCCGTTTCCTATTAAGGAAAGGATTGGACGGATGGCATATAGGGTGGAGTTGCCCGACAGACTTAGTGGTGTTCATGATGTATTCCATGTATCACATTTGAGGAAGTGCTTACATGAGACCGCGGAGGTGGTAGAGCCGAGCTTGCTTAGAGATGTAGAGGTAGAGCGTGATGCGACGATTCGACGAGCTCCTACTCGCATCCTTGGGTCAGAAACTAGGAAGTTGAGGAACAGAGAAGTTCAGCTAGTTAAAGTGCAATGGGGAGATGACGAAAGCAATGCTACTTGGGAGACGGAAGCAAAGATGCGTTCTTTGTATCCATTTCTTTTTGAGAGTATGTCTTTTAACTTCTCCTTTATTGCTTGTCTAGTACTTATCTTATCTTTAGTATATCCTCTCGCTAATACCTATGACCTTTAGATAGGGTAAAACCTATGGTTGAAACATGTGTTTGAAACATGTTATGGTTGATGGATGCATATGGATGCAATTGTTTGCTAGTGGTTGCTCGTGGATGCATATACACACACATTAGGCACTAGATCGGCTCAGTCACTTCATGTTGCATATTGCATAAATGGATGTGGTAGTTAGATTGATGGATGTATCATGGCTGTGTTATCATATGGATGATGCATTTTTGTGTATGGTTGTGCACGCATGTAGAAATTTGTATGTGTCAATAGGGTTTCGCATACATATTGGATGCATGGCACTATCATGGTTTGCATTAAGGAGGTTTACTGTATCAGTAACCGCCTGATTTTCGCATTAGGTAAGTACATATACACACACTTTTGCATATATCCATCCAGCATTTAGAATCTTGTAAGGACAATGATTGCTCGTGGATGATGCTTTGAGTAGATGGATGATTGGATGGTAGGATACGTTCTTCCTAACTTGAAGATTTCGGGGACGAAATCCTTTAAGGAGGGGAGAATGTAACAACCCGTATTTTCAATAACCTGTAATAACATAAATCGAGGCAGAATTTAATTCTAAAATGGGAATCAAGGGAAACGGGCTATGCCATTGCGTTCGTCTCGGAAAAATACGCGAAATAGAGTCCGAGTTTTCGAAAATCGGAGTCCGTATGACCAAGATATGGCCTCGCGAAGTTTCACGAAAATTCCCAAATTAAAGTATACTTAATTAAGTGAAATGGGTTGTGTAGATATATATATATATATATATATATATATATTGATATATATATATATATATAATTGAAAATTTAATAAATAAATATGCAAAAATGCTCAAAACAGCGAATTGGGAGAGGGGAATAACCGAACCGGCCGATTTTTGAAGTCGACCCGAGCCCGCTGGGTCGACTAGGGGTTAATCCAGGGTGTTTGGCTGTCAACCCGTGGGCCGATTCGCTCAAGTGCATATTTTGCATTTGAATGGTTCTCATGGTCCATCTTTAATCTAAAGGCCCTAGATGGTTCCTACACTTGACTTCTTCCCCAAGACATGCTTTGATGGCTTGGATTGAATCTAGGGTTAATCCTATGGCCTAAAACACTTGCCTAATCTATAAATAAGACCCTAACCTACCCTAATTCATTCATAATTAAACCTAGTGGCTAAACTATGGCAAAATGCTAGCTCTCATGGCCTCCACTAATTTTATGAAGAGGGTTGCATACTAATCACTCTCTAATCAACTTCTAATCCCTTCTTAGCATCTTAATCTTCTTCATTTGGTGTTCAAAGTTGCTAGTTGTGAGTTTCTATCACTTTGATGATCTTTTGGTAAACTAATTAGATGAGATGTGATGAGATTTATGGTTTTGTATGTGGGTTAATGAGCTTTGAATCATATGATATGATGTTAGCATTAATCTTATGTTTATGCATGTTGAGTATGTAAGCTTATGCAAGTTTAATATGATGTATGTTATGTTTGCATGATGCTAAATATGCAAGTTGTGGGCTATGTAATCATATGCATGTTATGCAAGTTCATGGTAATATGCTATGCAAGTTACATGTATGTAAATATGCAAGTTACATGTTTGTTAATATGCAAGTTACATGTATGTAAATATGCAAGTTACATGTTTGTTAATATGCAAGTTACATGTTTGTTAATATGCAAGTTACATGTATGTAAATATGCAAGTTACATGTTTCTTTATATGCAAGTTACATGTTTGTTAATATGCGAGTTACATGTATGTAAATATGCAAGTTACATGTTTATTAATATGCAAGTTCATGATGACACATTATGCAAGTCTATAAGCTAATATGCAAGTTTGTTATGCAAAATGAATATGTAAGTTATGTGACATATTATATGCAAGTTATGTGACATGTTATGCAAGTTCATATGCAAGTTATGTGTTTGTTAATATGCAAGATGGCACCTTTGAAACATGTTCATTCATATGCAAGTTGACACCTTTTATATGTGTTATATCATGAACGAAATTACGTGGGAACGATGGGGTAATTAAATGCATAAGTTAATAAGATTGTGTGAAATTAATATAATTATGCATAACACAAAATAAATAAACATAGTATGGGAATTTGCCTATTTGGTTAGGTGTACCCATACTATGTGTTGGGAATTTACCTATTGAGTTAGGTCTACCCCATGGGAATTTACCTATTAAGTTAGGTCTACCCATGTTAAGAAAACTTGATTAATTAGGGATAATTAATATAAAATTATGAGGGTGATTAATTAGGTGTAATTAATTGACTAAGACACGAGGTTGGACTCAGTTGTAGCGTAAAACTGCCCGGACCCAACCGGCTTAACCAGTTGCTACAAATGTTAGCCCAATGTGAGAGGTCTTAGGCACAAACTAAATACGTAATTAATGTAAAGACACGAGGTTAGACTCTGTTATGACATAAGGCTGCCCGGACCCAACCGGCTTAACCAGCGGTCATAAAAGACAGTCTAATGTGAGAGGTCTTTACAAAGGTTACGTTCTTAATTAATTAATTAAGAAACACTTAACCACATTAGCATGTAGAGGGACATGAGGGGTTAAGTGGGTGCCTCGGGTGGCATGAGAAAATCTAGTGGTTGCCTTGGGTGGCAATAGAAAATACGATTAGAATACTTAACCAAAATGGAACATGTAATTAAAACATGATTAAAGGGTTAAGTGGGATATACTAGAAAAAGGGACAAGCTTAGGTGGGTAGCTTGTGGAGGCCCATTTCAACCAGTAACCCATACGTATCTTTGTGGGCTCGACCCATGTCGAGGACGGGACACGCATACTGGGCTTGACTGTAAGAGGCAAACGGGTTAGCGGTGGCAACGCAAGTCCAACGGGCTTCATATGCGTGAGTGGGCCCGGGCTGGTAGGTAAGCCGTTGTTGCATCGAGTAGATATAAGCCGTGCACCTTTAGTTCCATCAGGTTGCCACATTGGGGAATGATACATCCCACGGTGGGGCCAGCACGGGTATCTACGTTAGGGAGCCGATCGAATGGGAAGTAGTGTGTACACCTAGTGGATTGTAGGGCCCCGTGGCGCCTACTTGGTCACCTAGGGGTACGCAAGTACTAATTAGTAAATTTTATAAGTCCTTGGGTGGGATCAACCTTTAAGTTAGGAACGACTGGTGTGGTGCAGTTTAGTAATTTACCTTAGGGAGGGTAGATGCGTCTTTATCCTTTATCTTCGTTTAGTTGACTGCTTAGGGTAGCCATTCATCCCTATATGTTACCGTATATCAGTTTATGTCTTCTCTGGTTACTTTAACGATTGTATTGTTAAAGTTATAGGACTCGCTCAGACTTATGTCTGACCCTGTTGTTTTTATCTTTTTCCCAACCCTCAGGTCCTACGGTGGATCCTAGCAGTAGTGGAGCTTGATCGGATTGCTGTTCCAGTCTTTAGGAGCTTGGATAGATGTAAAGCTCCAGTTATCCTGTTATCTTTTCTTTTGTTTGGCTATTGTACGGAGTGGGATTATGTACTTCTTTATTTTGATGGATATTGTACTTGACCTTTATTGTGGTTTTATGATGTAACCAGACATGTTTTACTTCCGCTGTTATGAGATGATGTTTTAAAATTTCAAGTACTATTTATATCTGTCTTGTTGTAATTTTTCTGTTCTATATTCACTAAAATACTCCACCGATGCTATGGCATTCCCTTAGTGAGTGATCATAGCGGGAGTGGGGTGTTACACTGGAAGCTATATATACGTGTCCTATTTATCATATTTTCTTCATTGGAAATCATGGAGGCCATATGCTATTGGAGTGCAAGCTGAACCATCTTCTACAACAATATATTTTGCAAATCCAATTCAGAAATTCTAGATCCGTTCTTTCTCAATTCTATAAACCTAACGTTGTGAGTTCTAGTTGTTTTTAGGTTTAGATAAATAAAAGTATATTTTGAAAGACTATGAATTGGATATGTTGTAAAGTATGATTCTGTGTTAATGTGAAATTCTGTACTATGTCATAACAGATCTATTTTCCAAAATCTAATAAAATTGTGGTTATTCGATTATGTTGCTTATATGGGTCTTGACTTGTAACCATGTTATGGTGGATGTACATCTATTAATTTGGATAGTTGTAACATTGTTTAGATCTAGTTCTTTATGTTAATCACCTTTCACCTGTCATATTGTAATCCACTGAGATATGTTGTAAACTTGACATGTGAATCCATCTTTAGATCTAAACATGTTACTATGTCACCCTAACTATACTAGATCTAAATAATTGGACACCTAATGTTTAATCTAGATCTCATTATGCTTGCTTGAACATCATAGTAATTGCCACAAGTTACCAGTTTGATGTCCACCTTATTATGATGTTAATCACATGTCCATTCACTTTGTTATCATGCCAGTTTATATTCATGTTTATGCCAAGATATATTGAAACTATCACCCTTGTCATATTCCCTTCTTATTGTTATTGCTAGGCTACTTTATAGCCTAGATGCCACCAAAATACGTACGAATACAATATAGAGAAAACAGGGAAAAAGGGAATTATAATTGGCATAATTTATGAAATATTTGGACATATAGTTCAAATGGGGAAACATAGAAATAATTACCTATAATGACATAGGTAGATTTGGATTAATTTGGAATGGTTAGTAATTTACAATTAGGAATTGTAAATTGATGACACGAGGTTAGGTTACATTAGTGGTGGAAGTCTGCCTGGACCTGACCGGCATATCCTGCAGTCACAAATGTTGAACCTAATGTGGGAGGTCTAAGTACGCAAATACGAATCGGGCTAAGACACGAGGTTAGGCCCAACTGTGGAATAAGACTGCATAGACCCAACTGGCATATCCAGCATCCACACGTTGTAAGCCTAATGTGGGAGGTCTAGCCCATTATAACCATAATTGGACATGGTGATGAAATGGACTACTTAACCTAATTTAATATGACTATGAACTTAAGTTAGGGTTAAGTAAAATTGGATGGGCAGTGGGTGGGTTAAGTAAATTAGAGGGAGTGGGTAATATTTACATACAAGCCCGCGAACTTAACCCAATAGGGTTATGTAATTAAAGACACCTAATGTTATACATAACCGGTGGAAAATAGAGTAAAGTTATATAATTAAAGACACCCTTTAGGGTAAGCATAACTGACATAGGACTATGTAAGTAAAGATACCTAAGGTTATACATAGTCAGTGAAAAACCTAGTGAGGGGATACAAGACAAAGGGGAGAGCTTGTATCATATTGTATGGGACCCATTTCAGTCAGTAACCCGAAGTATGTATCAAATGAAGAACTCCGTACTAGGCAGAGAAAGGGGCACGCTTACCGATTGATTGTAAGAGATCCAAACGAGACGGACGGTGTCGACGGCGCAAACCGACCTGGGACATGTGCGTGCATGAGCCGAGCAGAGGGGGCTAAGACGAACGTGACACCGGTAGATATGGTTGTGCACACCCTTAGGTTGCCACTTTAGGAAGTGATACCTCCTATTGTGGGGCCATCATAGGATATCTACGGAGTAGGGAGCCGATCGATTAGGGTAGTGGTTACGGTATACTAGGACGTATGACCTAAGCTTACCAACTCATAGTGGAAGGGATCATCTCATTTCAGTTATACTAGTAATAATGTAAAGTAATCATTAGTGAAGCATTCACCTTATCTTGCTTACCTTGTCACACCTACCATTAATGCAGTGATCTCTCTTATCCACTTTATATGCCTATCATGTTGCTTTTATTTATCTACTGGCTAAAAGTAACTAGACTCGACATACTTTATGTCTGACCCTATTATTTCTCCTTCTTTCTTCTGTCCCCCCCTCTTTCCCCGCCAGGTTCTCAGGGAGGAAACACTCAAGCTTAGTCAGGATTCAGATATCATCTTGCTAAGAGCAATTTTTGAAGTATGGCTCAAGTTCTTGTCTCTACTATGTCTTAACTCTTTTAATTGGGGAATGATGCTTTTTATTTACTTATGTACTCTGATGAAGCAAAACATAAGTTATTTTATTGTAATGGTTTTTGTGACTTATGAAATTATGGACCACGGTATTATGTTTTATTGTTCAAATAAAAATTCAAAATTTTCCATTGCTACCTTATTTATATCTGTCTTGTAATTATTCTGTGTCTGTTTACCTATAGCGCTTAACGAAACATAATGCATTCCCTTAGTGAGTAACATTACCGGACATGGGGTGTCACACTTGGTATCAGAGCTGAAGGTTACCAGATTAGATAAAAGTTTTTGGAAATTATTTTCAAAAAGGTTTTAAAAGAAAAGCATTTTCACAAGAAAAGTCTATTTTGAAAAACATTCCCCAAAAACCATATGTGGTATCCTTTGGTCCTTTATCTAAATTTCTTCCTTTTCCCTTTTTTTCAGCATGTCTGGGGAACAAAACATCCCTAATATCCCAGAGGGCGTCACAATACCCGGATGGTTCTGTAGGTTTCTGGAGGCCACGGCGCCTGTCGAAGGCCAAGAAAATGTTCCTCCCCTAGCTACACCAGTCATTCTTCCTCCTCCCCCTCCAAGAGCCGATAACTTTGCCAAGATCTGCAGAGACTTTCAAGCTATGGGAGAAAGGCCATTCCATGGGAACGAGACATTCGTAGAAGCTTAGAATTTTCTTAAGGAGACAGAGGACTTATTCGTAATCTTTGAAGTGGAGGACCGAAGAAAAATTCAATTAGCTACTTGGTTGTTAAAGGACGAAGCCTCATTTGGTGAGAAGTCACCCAAGCTGGACGTCCAGTAGAAACTTGGGAAGATTTTAGACAGAGGTTCAAAATGAAATTTCGTTCCCAAGCGGAGAGAAGCATACAGATGGAGAGGTTCTTAACACTCAAAAAAAGAATTTTGACGGTGAAGGAGTATGTGAACAAGTTCAACTACCTGGCAAGGTTTAGGTTAGAGTTGGTAGATACACCACACAAAAGGGCTTTGCGGTTTGCTAAAGGGCTGAATGAGCCTCTGCATGGTTTAACCATGTCCCATATTCCAACGGGGGCCACTTTTGAAAAGCTCGTAGATATGGCCCTAATGCATGAGGAGGACAAGAGAGAGAGGAAGGAAGCAAAGACTGAGGGTACATCGCAGAATAAGAAGGTGTGGCCCAAGAAAAGGCAGCAACAATAGTAACCACATCAGCAGCAACAACAACAACAGAAGAAAGGAGGGAAATATGACAGAGGAAGGGATAAGAGAAAATGTCACAATTGTGGAAAGGAGGGTCACTTGATCAAAGATTGTAAAAGAAGGAAGGCCAGTTGCTTTAATTGCGGAGAGGTTGGACACTTCTCTAAAGAGTGCCCGAAGAAACAGGGATCGCAGCGACAAGGGCAAAGAGCAGGGACTTCTGGAGGGCAGGTGCATGCTCTCGCGATCAATGCTCCTGAAAGAGGTAGAAAAATTTCCGTAGAAAGTTTAGTTTATCTTCCAAACCATCCAGTTAGAAAACTTTTTGATTTTGGTGCTTCACACTCGTTTATATCTAGTTCTATGGTTGAATCTCTGCATTTAATTACTAGTATGGTAGTAGATCCTGTAGTTGTTTCAAACCCCATTAGTGATTCGGCTCATTTATCGATGAGTTGTCAGGGTTTGAAAATATCTGCGTTAGGCGTTGAGTTTGAGTGCGACGCATATGTGCTCGAGTTTATGGGCTATGGGTTGATTCTAGGAATGGATTGGCTTACCATGTATGGGGCCATTCTGGATTGTGAGAGGAGGGTCGTTAGACTCCTGACTTGTCATGGAAAGACCCTCGAAGTTTCTTGTGACCCCCAAGGTTCTGTTATGCTTAGCTTCCTAGAGTCTCTAGACGCATCCATAGATGGTTTGCAATCTGTTCCAGTGGTTCGAGATTATTCTGATGTTTTTGATGAGGTACATGGTTTACTTCCAAAGTACGAGAACGACTTCCGCATATATCTGGTGGACAATGCAAATCCAGTGTATTACCAGTATGCCACATGGATCCAAGAGAAAGGAGGGAGCTGAGTAAGCAAGTAGGGGAGCTACTTGAAAAACGGTTTATCAGACGAAGCATATCTGAGTGGGGTGCTCCAGTAGTATTCGCAACTAAAGCGGCTGGTTCGCTTCGTTTGTGTGTTGAATATAGAGAGTTAAATAAGCTCACCAAGAAGAATAGGCATCTGCTTCCGAGGATTGATGATTTATTTGATCAGCTTGTTGGTGACTCGTTCTTTTCTCAGTTGGACTTCGCTACGGGGTCCATCAGTTGAGGGTGGTTGAGCACAGCATAGATAAGACTGCTTTCAGAACTCAGACGATTTCTTTGAATGGCTAGTTTTTCCTTTTGGGTTGACAAATGCACCCGTCTATTTTGTTGAGTTGATGAGTAGGGTGTTTTGGAAGTTCCTGAACAAATTTGTTGTAGTCTTCGTTGAAGATATTTTGATCTTCTCCAAGAGTGAAGAAGAGCATGCCCAGCATTTGGGAGAAGTTTTGAAAATTCTCCGTGACGATTAGCTAAAAGCAAAGTTCTCAATATGCCATTTATGTAGAAAGGAGGTGAGATTCTTGGGGCATGTAGTCTTCAAAGAAGGGATAGCTGTAGATCCTACGAAGGTGGTTGTAATACAAGATTGGCAGACTCCTAAAAATGCAACCGAGGTGAGAAGCTTTCTTGGGTAGGCAGGTTATTATAGGAAGTTCATTAAGGACTTCGCGAAGATATTAGCCCCTCTCACCAGGCTGACAAAGAAGAATTTGGCATTTTCATGGGACATAGACTGTGATGCTTCTTTCCAATGACTGAAAAGGGATCTGACAATAACCCCAATCTAGACCTTGCCCGATGGGAGTAAAGTGTTTATTGTTTACACTGATGCGTGCGGTATAGGGATTGGTGCGGTGCTAATGCAAGAAGGGAAAGTAATATGTTATGGGGGTAGACAGTTGAGAGTTCATGAGAAGAACTACCCCACCCATGATCTAGACCTGGCTGCCATAGTATTCGCGTTAAAGACGTGGCGTCATTATTTACTTGGAGAGAAGTTCGAGTTATACACTGATCATAAATCTCTCAAGTATCTATTCTCGCAGAAGGATCTCAACTTAAGGCAACAACGGTAGATGGAGTTCTTAGCTTCATATGATTTTGAGATTGCTTATACCCCTAGCAAGGGTAATGTAGTGCCAGATGCACTAAGTAGGCAGAGGGTGGCCCTGATTCCTCTATTTGTGGAAAGAAAGAACTTGAAGTTCATATCAGCTTTTGATTTTAGACCCTCCATCGCAGTTTTTCCTGATTTATTTGCATCCCTAGAGATACAACCGACTCTTGTAGATCAGATAGGAGCATTGCAAAAAGGCGAACCACAGATTCTAGACATCGTGGATAAGCTCAGAAGAGGGGAGACTTCTAGTCACCACAGCAGATACAACATAGATGAAAAGGGGTGGTTGCGACGAGAAGGTAGGTTTTGTGTTCCTCAAACTGGAAGCTTGATAAAGGCTGTCCTAGAATAAGCCCACCATTCTAAGATGACCATTCATCCAGGAAGTGATAAAATGTACAGGACATGAAGAGGGTTTTCTTTTGGTCTGGGATAAAGAAGGATGTGGCCGAATTTTTTTCCCAATGTTTAATTTGCCAGCAAGTCAAAGCTGAGCAAAAGAAGCCCAGTGGATTACTTCATCCGTTGGAGGTTCCGCAGTGGAAATGGGAGAGCGTCTCTATGAATTTCATAGATGGTTTGCCTAGATCGAAGAAAGGTAATACCAGTATCTGGGTGATAGTTGATAAACTCAATAAGAGCGCTCACTTTATTCCAGTTAAGAGTAAGAGAACGACATAATGGTTGGCGGCAATTTATGTTCGTGAGATAGTTCGTCTTCACAGAGTACCTTCCAGCATCGTGAGTGATTGTGACCCCATCTTTACTAGCGAATTCTGGAGGAGCTTGCAAGAAGCATTAGGTACACAGTTGTGTTTGAGCACCGCTTATCATCCTCAGACCGATGGGCAAACGGAGAGGGTGAACAGAATTCTAGAAGATCTGTTAAGTTTGTGTATCCTAGACTTCGGAGGGACTTGGGATGAGCATCTTCCTTTAGTAGAGTTTGCCTATAATAATAGCTATCAGGTCAGCATCGGCATGGCACCCTTCGAAGCATTGTACAGACGACCCTGTAGATCGCCAACTTGTTGGTGGGAATCTACAGAAAGATTATTGCTTGGACCAGATATGGTTAGGGAAACATCCGAAAAGATTGACCTTATTCGAAGGCGGATGAAGACAACTCAAGATAGGCAGAAGTCATATGCAGACAAGAGAAGGACATCTGTAGGGAAGTTGGCACCTAAGTTTGTGGGACCATTTCCTATAACCCAAAAAGTTGGCCAAATGGCCTATAGAGTGAAACTCCCAGAAAATCTATCTGGTGTTCATGACGGTTTCCACGTCTCTCATCTGCGGAGATGCCTGCATGACACCGCAGAAGTTGTGGAGCTGAGCATATTGGAAGAAGTCGAAGTGGAACGGGAGTCGACCGTCAGACGAGTCCCTACCCGGATTCTTAGGTCAGAAGTTAAGAAGTTGCACAATAAGGAGATCAAGTTGCTAAAGGTGCAATGGTGAGATAACCCAGAAGATGCGACATGGGAGACCGAAGACAAGATTTGTGCTTCGTACCCTTTTCCTTTCGAGGGTTTGTTCTTAACTGCTTTTCCTAAGTTTTATTAGTACTTGTTTCTGTCAATAGAGCATATCTTATCCCTAGTATGTTCGACCTTTAGATAGGAATCCTATGGATGTAAACATGAGTTTGAAACATGTTATGTTTGATGGATGCAAGTGGATCCAAGTGTTTGCTAGTGGTTGTCTATGGACGTATATACACACACATTAGGCACTAAGATCGGCTCAATCAATTTCATATTGCATATGGATGTGTGTGCATTTTCTTTTCTTTTATGGATGGAAATGGATGAACTGGCATATGGATGTTGCATTTGGACGGATGGGTGTGCACACATATAGAACTTATATGATACAATAGAATTATTTGCATACATATTGGATTCATGACACTAACATACATTGCATTAAGAAGACCAACTGAATCAGCAGACCGCCTGATCTTTGCATTAGTGTTGGGACATATACACACACCTTTGCATATATTCATATAAGCATTAGAAATCTTTAAGGACAATGGATACCAGTGATTGGTGGATGAGTATATGCATGACGGACGGTAGGATATGCATTCTTCCCAACTTAGAGATTTCGAGTCGAAATCCTTTGAGTAGGGGAGAATGTAACACCCTGAATTTTTAACGACATTAAAGAGAATAAATTAAATAATAATTAATTTAATATTCAAAATTAGAGGAAACAGACTGCACCATTGCGACCTCTCGAAATTCTGGTCAAGATAAGCATTTGGTTGGCGTAAAACGGACACCGTATGAAGAAGTTACGAGGGTTTTAAGTTTGTATACGCACAGAAATATTTTATATATATGCATGAGTCAGAGGTGAGTCAGAGATGAGTTAGAATTCTATCCAAAGGATTCAAATTTCTATAAATTCCTCTGAGCGGCAAAATTCCCGCTCTAGGGGGTCGACCCCCCTAGAGCGGTGTCGACCTAGGGGTCGACACCCCTAGGGTTGACGTGGCACTCGTTTTCAGGGGGCCTGGCAGCTATATATACGTGTCCTATTTCTCATATTTTCTTCATTGGAAATCACGGAGGCCATATGCTGCTGGAGTGCGAACTGAACCGTCTTCTACAACAACATATTTTGCAAATCCAATTCAGAAATTCTAGATCCATTCTTTCTCAATTCTCTAAACCTAATGCTGTGGGTTCTAGTTGTTTTTAGGATTAGATAAATAAAAGTATATTTTGAAAGACTAAGCATTGGATATGTTGTAAAGTATGATTCTGTGTTAATGTGAAATTCTATACTATGTCATGACAGATCTAATTTCCTAGATCTAATAAAATTATGGTTATTCGATTATGTTGCTTATGTGGATCTTGACTTGTAACCATGTTATGGTGGATGTACATGTATTAATTTGGACAGTTATAACATTGCTTAGATCTAGTTCTTTATGTTAATCACCTTTCACCTATCATATTGTGATCCATTGAGATATGTTGTAAACTTGACATGTGAATCTATCTTTATATCTAAACATGTTACCATGTCACCCTAACTATGCTAGATTTAAACAATTGGACACCTAATGTTTAATCTAGATCTCATTATGCTTGATTGAACATCATAGTAATTGCCACAAGTTACCAGTTTGATGTCCACCTTATTATGATGTTAATCACATGTCCATTCACTTTGTTACATGCCAGTTTATGTTCATGTTTATGCCAAGATATGTTGAAACTATCACCCTCATCATATTCTCTTCTTATTGTTATAGCTATGCTACTTTATAGCCTAGATGCCGCCAAAATACGTACGAATACGTTAGAGAGGAAACGGGAAAAAAGGGAATTATAATTGGCATAATTTATGAAATATTTGGACATATAATTCAAATGGGAAAAATAAAAATAATTACCTATAATGAAATAGGTAGATTTGGATTAATTTGGAATGGTTAGTAATTTACAATCAGGAATTGTAAATTGTACTTATGACACGAGGTTAGGTTACATTAGTGGTGGAAGTCTGCCCGGACCCGACCGGCATATCCAGCAGCCACTAATGTTAACCTAATGTGGGAAGTCTAAGTACACAAATACGAATCGAGCTAAGGCACGAGGTTAGGTCCAAACGTGGAATAAGGCTGCCAGGACCCGACCGACATATCCAGCATCCACACGTTGTCGGTCTAATGTGGGAGGTCTAGCCCATTATAACCATAATTGGACATGGTGATGAAATGGACTACTTAACCTAATTTAATATGACTATGAACTTAAGTTAGGGTTAAGTAAAATTGGAAGGGTAGTGGGTGGATTAAGTAAATTAGAGGGAGTGGGTAATATTTACATATAAGCCCATGAACGTAGCCCAACAGGGTTATGTAATTAAAGACACCTAATGGTATACATAACTGGTGGAAAATAGAGTAACATTATACAATTAAAGACACCCTTTAGGGTAAGCATAACTGACATAGGACTATGAAACTAAAGACACCTAAAGGTATACAGCATCAGTGAAAATACAAGATAGAGGGGAGAGCTTGTATCATATTGTGTGGGACCAATTTCAGTTAGTAACCCGGAGTAGGTATCAAATGAAGAACTCCGTACTAGGCGGAGAAAGGGGCACGCTTGCTGATTGATTGTAAGAGATCCAAACGAGACGGACGGTGTGGGCGGCGCAAACCGACCGGGGACATGTGCGTGCATGGGCCATGTAGAGGGTGCTAAGACGACCATGACACTAGTGGATATGGTTGTGCACACCTTGTAGTGATACCTCCTATTGTGGGGCCAACACAAGATATCTACGGAATAGGGAGCAGATCAATTATGGTAGTGGTTAGGGTATACTGGGACGTATGACCTAAGCCTACCAACTCATAGTGGAAGGGATCATCTCATTTCTGTTATACTAGTAATAATGCAAAGTAATCATTAGTGAAGCATTCATACCATATCTTGCTTACCTTGTCACACCTGCCATTTATGTAGTTATCTCTCTTATCCACTTTATATGCCTATCATGTTGCTTTTATTTATCTACTGGCTAAATGTAACTAGACTCGCCAGACTTTATGTCTGACCCTGTTGGTTCTCCTTCTTTCTTCCGTTCCTCCCCCTCCCCCCAGGTTCTCAGGGACGAAACACTCAGGCTTAGTCAGGATTCAGATATCATCTTGCTAGAAGTTATTTCTGAAGTATGGCTCAAGTTCTTGTCTCTACTATGGCTTAACTCTTTTAATTGGGGAATGATGCTTTTTATTTACTTATGTACTCTGATGAAGCAAGACAGAAGTTATTTTATTGTACTGGTTTTTGTGACCTATGAAATTGTGCGCCATGGTATTATGTTTTATGGTTGAAATAAAATTTTAAAAATTTCCACTGCTACCTTATTTATATCAGTCTTGTAATTATTCTGTGTCTGTTTACCTATAGCGCTTCACGAAACTTAATGCATTCCCTCAGTGAGTGACATTAACGGACGTGGGGTGTCACAACAGGTGTAACAAGGTAAACAGAATAAAACAGGCATTGCACTTCTTTAATACTTTCCCTTTCTCTCACACTCTCTGCACCAATACTGTATAACGAGAATGAGATGATCCCAACAAGTACAAGATGGTATACTTAGGCGTACTTCTAGTGAGAGGTTTAACCTCATACAATTAACAGGCAGCCCAACTGAACATACCGGAGTTATCTCTAAGGATATTAATGGGCTCCTAACATACCGAAGTCTAGATGTACCCTAATTACTACCCCAATCGATCGGCTCCCTACTCCGTAGATACCCTATGCTCGCCCCACAATAGGATGTATCACTCCCTTAAGTGGCAACCCTTCGTTTCAGGATGTGCACAACCATATCTATTGATGTCATGACGTCTTAACCTCCTCTACCGGACCCATGCACGCACATGACCCCGTCGGAATGCGCGCCCACACCGTCCCCCACATTTGGATCTCTTACAATCAGCCCAGTAAGCATGCCCCGACTACGACCTAGTTCAGAGTACTCGTTTGATACCTATATATAGGTTACTAACTGAAACCGTCCCACACACAAGATGATACAAGCTCCCCCTAGGCTTGTATCCCCACTACTAGGTTTTCCACAGGTCATGCCATAGCAGAGTAAAAGATTGCATGCCATACCAGAGTAAAAAGATTGCATGCCATACCATAGTAAAAAGATTGCATAACCCCACAGGTTAAGTTTATGGGCCTATATATATAAATATTACCCACTACCCCAAGATATACTTAACCCTCCCACTGATTCATACAAGTTTACTTAGCCCCTACTCAAGTTAACATGTTCATACAATCCCATATGGATTCAATTAGGTTAATTATTCAAGTTCATTACCATATCCATTTATGGTTATAATGTGTTAGACCTCCCACATTACGCCCACAACTTGTGAATGCTGGATATGCCGGGCGCTTCCAGACAGACTTCTTTCACAAGTCGGACTTAACCTCGTGTCTTAGCCCGTTACATGTTTATGCACTTAGAATCCTCACATTAGATTCACCTCTTGTGGTCGCTGGATATGCCGATCGGTTTCGGGCAGACTTCCATCACAAGTGTAATCTAACCTCGTGTCTAAGCACGGTTACAATTTTTAATTACGGTAACTCTAGGCATTTCCATTATTAACTAATTATTCCTATGTCATTTAGGTTTTCATGCCCCTTTTTTCCAAGTCATATTCATCATGTACCGTATTCCCTAAATTAAGATATAAATCACAATTTGATTTATGCCCAAATCAATATTCATATTTTTAATTCAAGTTATGCCCAAATTTCCCAATACAAGTTATGCCCCAATTTTTAACGTTTTCCCCTCGTTCCCAATTTCACGCATTCGCATATTTCAACCGCATGCCTAGACTCGAAGGTAGCCTAGCTATAAAATAAAAAGGGAAAAGAAGAAGGGAAGAGAACAAAACCAAATATAATAACAAAATTGACATATGATGGCAGCAATAGGCATCGCGACTAATAAATATACAGTGACCAAATTTGGCATAATGACAGGATAGGCATATAGGAATAGATCTGATGAACATGTGATAATAGAACTGATTCTAAGATAATAGGGACAGGCATGATGAGATCTAAACAGTGAATTAGATCTACAAACAATGGCAGATCCAACATGATAAATAGGTATAGGCTTAGATCTAGTTCATAGTCATGTCAAATTAACTTAGATACATAGGTTATGGTAGATCTAATATGATTCAAATAGTCATAGGATTAGATCCCATTTATAAACATGTCAAGATTAAATTTTAAGTAATTAGATCTAGAAACAACGCAGACACACAGTGATTGGATCTAAGAAATAGAAGAGGGATTGCAGATGTTGAATCACAGATCTCTAAACTTGAATGACTTGATTGTTGAAGACAAAAAGGCTTGATTTAATCTGGGCAGATGCAGCATCTAGTTCTCCATTGTTTTTTGTGTGTAAAAAAAAGAGAAATGGGGTCTTATTTATAGCAACTGGCCAACAAATCTTACATTGAAATATGTCCACGTACGAAACTAGAAATCTGCCCAGAACTGTGTGGGGGTCGACCTCCCCTTGGTGTGTCGACCTAGGGGTCGACACCCCCTTGATGGTGTCGACTCATGGGTCCACACCCCCTTGATGGGGTCGAAACCCATAGGTGGGATTTTTCTCGCTCCCTCCTGTTGCTCGATTTTGAACTGTTTTGAATTCTAGAACTTATTTTATTCATATATATTTCTCATATGCGTATACAAATTTCAAACCTTAATAACTTCTTCATACGACGTTCGTTTTAAGCAACCAGGTGTCTATTTTAACAAGAATTCTGAGACGAACGCAATGGTGCAGTCCTTTTCACTTAATTATGAATATTTAATTAAGTATCCATCTTTAGTGTTGTTAAAATTTCGGGGTGTTACAGAGCTCAAACGCTATTGTTGATGTCAAAAATGACAACAACACCCAAGGTGTTTTCGCAACACTTCACAACCAAGTAAGACTTAAAAATATAGAGCCACAATAACAAGGAAAAAGTAAAGATAAGGAGATTTAGATTGGTTCGGCCTAGAATCGACCTATGTCCACTATGGAATGAGTTCTCATTATCACCATAGAAATTACAAGGTATATAATCTTTGCTTTATCACTCATTTTCTATCTTTTACAAGTATTTCTTTTTATTTCTTCTCCTTTTACTTTTGATCCACTCAAACCCGCCAAGGAAATAGCTAGATCTCTCTAAGTGTGATGATTGTTGATGTAGATCTTCAACAATTGGACACTTGGATGATTTTGAATGATTCCATGGAGGTCTTGATGTTGAATCTAAGCTTAGAGAAGTTTAATGGAGGTTGGAGTGATTTGGAATGGTTGAGAAATGAATTGGGAAACACTTCGTGGAGAGAAGATTCAGTCCTTTGAATGTGGGAAGTCATAGGGTATTAATAGTTGTACAGTGATTGGAGCGGCAAAGCTGAAATTTCATGTGTGCACGTTATGGATCAGTCTCTACCATAAATATGAAAATGCCACCATGTCAAAGTTATAACCGACCCATGACCAAAAGGGTTTCCGCCTGATCCATCTAGCTCGTTGTTGACCGACTGATCCAAATGTGCAAGTGGAGACCGATCCATAGCTCAGAATAGTAGTCGAGCCACAACAATGTATTACGAACAACCCATAAAGCAGCATCACGAATGATCTATAGGGTAAATCATTGACCGATCCATCGGTGAAACAAATGACCGATCCATCGGTGAAACAAGTGACCGATCCATCGGTGAAACAAGTGACCGATCCATGGAAACGCAGGTGCTCCGACCCATCATTTAGCTTATGACGGATCCATGTTATTCAGGATTGACCGATCCATCAAGTGAACGACCGGTCTATATGAAATGAGCTCGGCCGATCCATCAAGTAAAGACACTACCGGCCTATATGAAATGAGCTCAGCCGATCCACATATATAATCAATGATTGAACCATAGCATTCAATAACGACCGATCCATTATATTACCAAGTGAATGACCCATCATTTATGCTCTAATTTTAGTGGGTTAACATTTGCCCCTCAGAGTTTATAATTTTTTGTTTGCAAAAATTGTGAGCTTCGAAATAAATGTTTTTAACACAGTGTGTTTTGTCACACCTTGATGGATCATTCATGTTATGTAGTTTTTTTTTATGGATCAAAACATATATGTGACTATGGGTCGGATGTAAATAAATTTAGATGGATCGGGTGTTACATGTCACTATGGATCGGATCAGGCTAACACATGATGGATCGGAATGGCCCGTCTACACCTTGCTTTATTATTGTTTTTGGATCCACCCTTTTCCATTTTTTTCCTCCAACCAAAGAAGATGGTTTAATGGCGACCGCTCCTTCTTGAAGAATTTTTGCACCAATTCAATTTAAGCTCATTCCTCTTCAACCAATTTCTTTCAACCCTGGTCAAATCTGCTTTGCCGATCATCTGCAGCCCCGAGTTCGTAAATTTCACCAATCTTGCATCAAATCAAGTTATCATTCCTAAATTTGAAGCGTCGCATCTATTATAGGTTTTTGCTCCCCTAAAATCTTTATCAAATTTACTCTTGGCCTAGAGTCTCAGTCAAATTGGCTTTAAGCTTGGTTTTTTGAGCGTTTAGGGTTTGTAATTGAATTGATTTCATGATTGGTCTATAACTATGGATCAACTTTGACCGAGTTGGGTTTGAAACTGTATATGAGTGGCTTGAGACTTTTATTGCGGTCAAATTTTGATCCTTAAGTGTTGAGTTGAATCTGTGTGTTGCTTTCAATATTATGTAAGAACTCATGTGTGAACCGCTTTAGGCTTTGATTTACACTTGATTTTTCTACGGTGACAATGCATATCTTCCTTTATCAATTGCAATTTTGTCGTTGAATCATGTTTTGATAATTTGTTCCATCGTTTCTTGATAGTTCACACAAGAGTTTTTGGATGAATTGTTTTTGAACTTGCCCTTGTTGTTGGAACAATACACGTGTTATTTGTTGATGAGCACACTGACCATCCTGTACTTAGCGATATTGTTATAATGCATGAATCCATTTTTATTGAGTGTTGTTTGAACATGCTTGTTGTGCTTAAGTTGGGCTCGAGTGGTGATTGTTGCTGATGGTCTAATTTGTATTCTGAAGCTCAGCTATGTTTCTTGAAGGGTTGGAAAAATCACAAATCTCAATGGCTGATTACTGTCGATCATCATGGATCGGTCATTGCCGACCCATCATGGATCGGCCAGTGTCGATCCATCAGGGCTCGGTCACTACCGATCCATCATGGGTCGGTAACTACCGATCCACCATGGATCGATCATTACCGATCCATCCTGGGTCAGTCACTACCGATCCATAGTTAGGGGGTCACTGCCGATCCATAGTGGGTGGGGCACTGCTGATATATAGTGGGTCGGTCACTGTCGATCCATAGTGGGTCGGTCACTGCCGATCCATCATGGGTCGGTCAGTGTCTATCCATCATGGATCGGTCAGTGTCGACCCTTCACGGATCGGTCCCTACCGATCTATTGTGGGTCGGTTACTACCAAACCATTGTGGGTCGGTTACTACCAAACCATTGTGGACTTGTTTTATTCCAACACTTCTTTTAGTCATTGAGCTCTTGTGCATTGTGCTAAGTATAGAAACAACGAGAAACTTTTAATCACGGCTTATATTCAGAATGTGCTCTTTTATTTCCACTTGTTCTGTAACAATGAAAATACTTGCATGTTTCTGGGCTATTATTTTTTTATCGATTGCCATCATCGACCCCATACTAGATATAAAAATTCTAATCTCAATGAACTTATGACTTGTATTGAATGATATATTCGTGCAGGATTGCACTGTTTGATCGTTTATATCTTAATCGAGCACTTCTTGCATAGATATAATCATTCTAACATGAATTCGCCGTGATACTTGGAATTAACCAGTCAGTACACGCCGATTGTTGATCGCAATCCTCGCTTTTATGATGATACATATAATTATGTGCACCACAACATTTCTCATATTAGGAAATGCGCACCTACGGTTTATTTTCAAACATTGTTATTTGTGCAGAAATGGTAACTCGGCAGCAATCACGTCAACAACCTGAGGAAGCATCTAGGTCCACTCAAGTTGAGACTTCTGCCCAGGATTCAGAAACCGTGATGGCTAATGTCCCTGTGTCAAACGTTAATCAAGATTTCCCTCTTCCACGGCTTCTTACCAAGACACCTTCCGAGAGAATTCCAACAAAACTTTTTTTACTTTCATTTAAGTAGTTGTGTGCTCAGTTTATCATTCCAGAAACTGATGCAAAAATGCCGAGAGAGAATGATTTCGCTGACCTTCTACCCCTCGACCATGTTACATTTAACTGTTATATGCTAGTGATGGGAGTCTTTCCTCCTTTTAACCCATTCTCGGAAATGATCCATTGGCGCTTAGTTATTGCCCCTTTCCAGCTACACCCAAACGGCTACGCGATTTTAACTGGGCTTTATGTCCTTTTTATGAGGACAAAGCAACGTACGCCCACTTTCCAGGTCATCTGTTCTTTATATGTTTTCAAAAGGAGGAAGGAACACCCATCAACTATTATTGTCGAAGGCATTCGAAATTCTAAGATTATAACTAATTTGTTAGATTGTGCTCGGGGATTTGTGAATCAATATTTCTATGTTCAGTGTCCTGATAGTTTTTATGGCATGTGGATGGAAGTAGGCGAATATTTACTTAGAGTTTCTTCATTTCCTTTCCTATCTAAGTGTCGATTCTCAAATCCTTTTTTTATTTTACAGATCTTCCCTCTTTTGATCAAGATGCTGCTCTCGATCATACTCTATTTAATACTTTGAGAGTTTGATGAGAAAGAGAGAAGTAGGAAGTTTATAATTACAGGAAAATTCCTTCGTCAATATCACTTGCTCGATCCTTCATGATCTCTTATGTTAGACCAATCTTCTGTTTCAACTTCCAATCTGGTGGCCCGAGCACTAAAGAAGATGTTATAGCTAAAACTTCTACTAAGGAAGCCGCTCTAAAGAAATGCTCGGACCCCGCTAGTGGTAGTAAGAAACCTTGAAAATCTCAAATGCATCCGATTGAAGAAGGATTTACACAGCGCGGAGGCAAAGGTCTTACGAAGGTAACTAACCAGATTGAGGAAGATGAGACCATTCCAGTAAATGATCCAATCATTGACTGAGGATCATGTCATTCCAGACACTCATGAAGAGAGTTCCCCAGACACTTTTAAGAATCTGAGTGAACATAGCACCACTAAGGATCTTGTCTTGAGTGACACCATGACCTCGAATCTGGCAGCCTCGGTTACAAAAACTGGAACTGAGATAGCTATAGGTCTGAATTCTCCGTCACGGAGAACGTTTTCTGATATAGGGCTTCAATTAACTTTGGCTCCATAAAGCAGTTTGTTATTAGATGCGCATAAGATAATATATTACATGCGCTAAAGTTTCTGATGCTTTGCATATGCTTTATAATTTGCTCTAATACTTTCCCATCTAAGTACTAAAACCTTGCTTTGCCTTATTTCAGGTCCAAAGAGGAATTGTACATTTTAAAGAACTTTTAACAACATTCCATCTATTACAATCCAAAGCATCTCATACAGCCCCATCATCCACAACACTCACAACATTTTCAATAATCTGAGCATTCTCAGCACTCGCAACCTTCTCACCAGCCTCAGCAAACTCATGGTCAAATATTGACTAATGAACAAAGGCGGTGGAGGCACGATGCCCAAGATCAATTAGATGAAGAGGAGAGGAGACGAGGCTCTCACGGTGACCGAGACAAATATGACGACCACCAAGATGAATAGTATGACAACCGATATGACGATCGTTATGATCGGAGAGATGAGAAGAGCCGAGAAGGAAGAGAGATAGGGATGGTCAGGGCAGGGATGATCCTCAAAAGCGTATTAGGTCATACAAACTTCCCAATGTTACTCAAACTTCTTCGTCGGTTATTTCTCCTGCCGATACCCAAGCAATCATACATAGGCCCCGTTACCAGCTCGAATCGGCAAACTCCGCACTGGCTGAATGGAATAAGGGTTGGTGTTTGAAAGGAATGTTCTTCGGCCTGGACATATACCCATGTGACAGGCGGGATATACATAAAGAATTGGATGCCTTGAAAGGCAATATGATTATGCAGTTGGATACCGCCAAAATTCAGCTTGAGGCGCAACTAGATGTGGTTAGGAGTTGGGCTGATAAGCAACTATCCTTATGGTACAACATTGCTGATAATCTCCAGAGACTTAACAGACTCAAACTTGATCGAATTGCTACGTTATAGAATTACAAGGTTGAGTGGGCCAAAGTTCTTGAAACCCGGGATGCTACCATTGCCTCTCTCACGCAAAGGAAAACAGAGTTAGAAGGGATAGAGACTGAAAATAGGAGACTCAAAGAAGAGATTGCTGCCGCTAGATTGAGAGAAGATATGTTAATAGCGCAAGTCAAAGTTGCTCAGTCTGCCCGACAAATTGTTGAATCCTAACTATCCGTAGAAAAGCATGCTTCCGCGACATATCAGAAAGAAAATGCCAGTCTCCATGAGATGAACACTGCTCAGAAGTTGGCTATTTATGTGCTGACAACTAAGGCTGACCTTCTTGAGGAGGAAGAGTTAAGGCTTTGGCTGCTAAAGAGGCTGCTGAAAAGGTTCTCAAAAATACTGAGGCGGATGCCAACGCCAATTTATTCAGATTTTACGTCTTTAATGTTATGAGTCGAGGGAGCTTACGCTACTTGGGATTCGACTTTGCAGTGACTTTGGCCCTAGTCTGGGAATCTATACTTGCACATCTTAAAGGTATTTACAATAAAGATTACCTCTTGCGCAATCTCCTAGATGAGGAATCCCGTGAAGCCTTGGCTGAGGGAAACAAAAACTTATGAAAGTGCGGGGATTATTAAGTGATGAGGAAGGACCCTCTAGGGGGAAAGACGAGGACATGGCCACTATCGATGTCGCTACTGGTCCTGCTGACGTTGAACCTCTAATTCTCAGACTCCAATTGCGCCTTCCACTGATCCTTCTGTTGCTTATAAAGAGAAGGAAGCAACTGTTTTGGAACATACTATTTAGGAGGATACTATCGTGGAGCACATTAGAGATGGCGAAGGAGATGATGATAACCTAGATAAATATGAGATTGAGCACAGAAATTTTCAAGCCGCAAGTAAAACGGAGATTGACCGAGTTATGTCATTCTTGGATTATCTTTGTACTTCACCTAGGTCAATTGCATTTCATGCTCATTGTTCATTTATTTTAGGCTCAGTCTCACCACAACCTTCTCCCGCTGAAGCCAACATGACAACAACTGAGGACATCATTACCGATTCAACCTTAATGTCGATTACATCTGCCCCACCTATTACTCGTCCTCCAGTTGATGCATCCTTGCTCGCCACTCCAACTCCTGCTTCGCAATCAGGGTCACATGATGCAAAGATTGATGCACTTGCTAACCTGGATGTCATCGACTATGTTTCTAGTGATGAAACAGAAGACCTTGACAATATAGATGAAAGCCAAGTTGAGGACCAGGAAAAGAAGAAAACTAACCCATTGTCATCTTCGATGCGCTAGGGAAAGCATACTGTTAAAAAGAAAGGAGTTATCGTTCTATCTTCTCCTGAGAATCTTTCTAGTGGCATAAAAGCTAAAGATAGGAATCAACCAGTTCATACACCTCCTCCTTCCTCTACAAAAACTAGTAAATCATTTCTGAAGCCCGGCAGTTCCAAGAATGGAAACAAGAAGAATTAGTGCTCATGGCTATCTTACTTTACTTTTTCTAGCTTGCTTTCATATATTTCATTTAGACTGGTTGTATATGCGAGTGTCGGTCCTCGCTTGTTACTTTATGCACATTCGTACTTGAAACTGGTGTAACTGAGACTTGTGTTGTTATTGTGAGGTTTGTCATTGCACTTCTAGTACTTTAGCCATTAGTTGTTACTATAGCTTTGTTGTACTTTTCTGTTCATGCACTTGTTTTGTTCACACAAGTCCTTTATATTACAAGTCTTTTGCTTTGTGTGAACTTGTGATGCGCTTGTGGGAAGCACTGTGAGCACTAATAATCTGTCTTAATGCGGTGTTACTACCCCCATACCAAATGTCATTACGAACTTCTTAGGCCAGGTGTGATCAACCTTACTAGATTTCCTTGGTTATGGCTAAAATACTGGAAGCTCCTACTTTATTGGCTAAGTCTCTTGCTTTCACCAGTACGCTAAGAGCTTCTCAGTTTGTCGATTAACCATGAAATCTAGTTTGGCGGATTGAACACTTGCCTTCGGTTGAAGAAGTTTTTTAGCTTCCATGCCCCTACTTGAGAGGTCGTATATTTTTGGCCGAATGTTTGTCTTCCATTTAGCTAGTTATTTCAGGCATTGGAGACATTTTTCTGTAATTAAACCGATTAACTCTAGCATTGGTGACTTCACTGAGTTCCCCCTGAGAGATCTTTTAAGTCCAATGATCGTTGCAACTCGAAATACCTGAGTGCTAACCGAACTAATGGACACCTCCGTAAAGGAATTTTAAGTCCACCGATCGTTGCAACCCGAGATACCTGAGCACTAACCGAACTAATGGATGCCTTTGAAGAGGTCTTTTCAAGTCCAGCAATTGTCGAGTCTGTGGTTAGCATACACTAACGTACTAATAAGGTGCCCCCGAAGAGGTCTTTTGAAGCCCGCTGATCGCCAGTATATGGTTAGCATACACTAACAAACTAATCGGTTGCCCCCGAAGAGGTCTTTTGAATCCCGCCGATCACCGAGTCTATGGTTAGGAGAACTAACGAACTAATCGAGTGCCCCAAAAGAGGTCTTTTAAAGCACGTCGATCGCCGAGTCTGTGGTTAACAGACACTAACGAACTAACCGGGTGCCCCCGAAGAGGTCTTTATTCCCAATGTTTGTCGTAATCAGGTTAGATGCTTCCTGATACTGACGATCTGATTGAGTACCCCCTTTTAGCTGGGAATTCTGATGAATCCAAACATGTGACTCTCTAGCCTGGTGATTTAGGCCCTTCAGAGAATAGATTGGATTCATTCCCCCTCTCGCTGGTACTTATGATTAGCTTCAATATGAGAGTCTTTGTTATTGAGTAGTTCCGCGGTGCGGACGCCGGTTCCATTTGAAAAGTCGATGTGTACGACTTAAAGGATCTATATGGATATAACGGAAATATATGTGATTTGCTAGCTAAATAATATGCAATAGTTACGCAGGTAAAATATAAGTTAAAGAGATATATCACAAGTAAATAAATGAGGTAAATAAAGTAAAGTGACACCAGGGATTTTTATACGGGTTCAGACTTCCCGCCCTACGTCCAGTCCCGAAGCTCCTCTTCGGAATTCACGAACAACGCCCTCTCTTAACCCGGAGGAATAGGTCAGTACACCCGAGCCCTAACAAGGATGCCTCTCGCCTGAGAAACTGCAAAGGTCTTAAACAATTACAAGTGTTTGACTTCTGATTTGTGTTCTTGAATCAACACGGATAGGCAATAGTTTAAGTACAACCTTCCTATAATCTGATCCTCGAGTATATGATTTGAATGCGAAGATTTAAGGAAGAAGATTGCTTGTTGAATCAAATGATATTAAATTGATTCAAGGATTCAACAAGTATTTGAATTTGAGAGCTTTTATTTGCAAAGAGTGTAAATGGAGAGAATAGAATGATGATCAGAAAAATCGGTAAAATTCGGTGATTGTGAAACATGATTGAAGTTGTTTATATAATTGTATAAGAGTAGCAATCCTTCATGAATAGTTTCTATAAAAAGTTATGTCCATTTCCTTTGATTAATGAAGAGGAATCTCTTCATGAAGGATGTTGGCTCTTCAAAAAATAGTTTCTGGGTCGAATCAGTCGGTTGGTTAAAAATCATCAGTTGACTGGTTGAAATATATCGCATATATAAAAAATTTAAAACTAGCTGTTATGTACAAAAACAGGCTGACCAGTCGACTGGTCCATTTACTACCAGTCGACTGGTAGGCCAATTTTTGTACATTCATGGCTTTTATAAAGGTTTATAAATATATGTATATATATATATATAACTTTGTTTAGCACATTCGTATATACTTGAGGATAGATTTTAACATAATTCTAACACGACTCAATGTACATATATATATAAAACCTTTTCTTTATGATTCAATTCCCAAAGTAGCTTCATTCGTTGGCATTGATCAAAATCTTGTTATTCAACATTCTCCCCCTTTTTGATTGATGACAACACTTTAGATTTTCTCCCCCTGAACGTTTAGCTCCCCCTGAGTTTCTGCACAAATTTGTAATTTCATAATTTTACAACCTTACCATTTGATTCTTGCATTCACAAATATTAGCACAATTTTTCAATAGTATGTAAAACCATAACAATATTAGCATGGAATCATAAGAGTGATATATAACATGAGAGATATTTCTCTCCCTTTGTCATCGATTAAAAAGGAATTAAGACATTTTAAGCACATGATAACCGAATAATTTTTCAGAGATCTTTGAATGATACAATTCCTAACTCTCGTCAGAGTTTAATGAAAGAATTCTCTAAAAGGGGTTTAGTAAAGATATCAGCAATTTGATTTTCTGAGTTAACAAATTCTAAAATAATTGTTTATTTTTCAATATTATCTCTCATGAAGTGATGTGTAATATCAATGTGTTTAATTCTTGAATGGTTTACCGGATTCTTGGATAAATTTATTGTGCTTGTATTATCACAATAAATTTTGGAATTTGATAAATTTACATTAAAATCTTTTAATGTTTTATGCATATATATTACCTGAGCATAAGCTAGTGCAACAGATATGTACTCAGTTTCGCATATTGATAATGAAACACAATTTTGTTTCTTACTGAACAAAGATATAAGCGATTTACCGATAAAGTGACATGTTCCACTTGTACTCTTACGATCAGTTCGTGATCCTACAAAATCGGCATCACTATATGAAACTAATTCAAAGGAACAGTCTTTCAGATAGAAGAGTCCAAAATCTTTGGTATTATTAAGATATCGGAATATTCGTTTAACCAATCTTAAATGTGATTCTTTCGGATTAGCTTGAAATTGAGAACATAAGCAAATACTCATCATAATATCTGGTCTACTTGCAGTTAAATACAGAAGTGAACCTATCATGTTTCGATATAACTTTTGATCGAAATTTTTACCATTTTTACCATTTTCGTCAAACGAAACATGAAGTGATTCTTATATTTTACTACTTCTTTTTATTGAAAATATGATAAGCTTTGCTACGCTCAGAATATCCCAAGAATATTCCTTCATCAGATTTTGAATCAAATTTTCCAAGTTGATCTTTTGTATTTAAAATAAAGCATTTTGAACCAAAAACTTTAAAATAAGACATATTTGGTTTTCTACCAGTAAAAAGCTTATATGGAGTATTTTTAGTAAGAGGTCGAATGGAAACATGATTCAAAACATAACAAGCTGTTGCGACTGATTCAGCCCAAAAATGTTTTGGTAGTGTACTTCCATTTAATAATGTTCTCGCACATTCTTGTAAAGTTCTATTCTTACATTCTACAACTCCATTTTGTTGTGGAGTTCTGGGAAATGAGAAGTTATGAAAAATTCCTTTATTTTGACAAAACAAATAAAAATTTACATTTTCAAATTCCCCTCCATGATCACTTTGTATATTCTTTATTTTTAAAACAATTAAAATTTGAATTTGTTTGATGAAATTTTTGAAAATATCAAAAGTATCACTTTTATTCTTTAAAAACAAAGTCCAAGTGTATCTTGAAAAATCATCAACAATTACAAACACATATGTACAATGATTTATGGACTGAACTTGAGTTGGTCCGAATAAATCCATGTGTAGTAATTCAAGTGGTTGTAAGGTTGATATGACCTTTTTAGATTTAAAAGTGGATTTGGTTAACTTTCCGAGTTGACAAGCATCGCATAAGTTTTTAGTTTTGAATTTTATTTTGGGTAATCCTCTTACAAGATCATTTTTAGATAATTTGTTTATTGTTTTTAAGTTAATATGGCAAAATCGTTTGTGCCATAACCAAGGATCATCGTCTTTGGCTAATAAACACATGCTTCTATTATTATTAATTATCATATTTAAAATATAAATATTTTTGTCTCAATTTCCTTCAAAAATAAGATTTTGATTTGAATCAAATATGCTACATTTATTTTCAAAAAATGATATTTTAAATCCTTTGTCACACAATTGACTTATACTAAATAAATTGTGTTTTAAGTTCTTAACTAATAAAACATACGAAATAAGAGGTGAATTAGACATACCGTAATTGCTCACATCGCCTTTGCCGATGAGGTATCCTTTGGAATTATTTCCAAATGTGACAGTTCCTCCTTTTGAGTAAATGATATTTGATAGCATTTCCTTGTCTCCTATCATATGTTTTGAGCAACCACTGTCTAGTATCCATTTTCTTCTATTTTTGTTGAGTCGGACCTGCAAAAAATAATTAAAAAGATTTCATTAGTACCCACTTCCTTCGTTAAGGTCCTAAGGGTTAAGTCTTAGGAAGCCGAACCCAAGAGAGCTTAGGTTACTTTTTGAAAAAATAATCACTATTATAGTGAACAGAATTTAAAAAGTTTTTAATATATTTATTTCTAATAAGAATATTATTTGTCTTAGGAATCCATATACTAATATTTTTTCTTAGTAGAAATATTTAATTTTCGACTTGAAATTTCCAGTTTAATACTAGAATTTTTAGGCCTGGTTTTCCTTTTTAATTTTATTTTATTATCATATCCAAATCCTTTTTTTGTTAAAAACCGATTGAGAATTTTGTAAAATTTTAGATAAATTCTCTCTACGCTTGTTAAAGTTATTTACATTTTTAGAAATGCTTTCTAACTTAGTTTTTAAACTAGTATTTTCTAACTCTATAATTTTAATTTTAGTATTTAAATCATGATTTTCAGAATTTAACAAATCATTTTTATTCTTTTGAGTCTCGATTTCTTGACTCAACAAAGAAATTTGAGAATTTGCAATTGAAAGAGAATCTTGTAATTTTCAAATTTCTTCTTCTAAGATTTCGTTTTCATCTTTCAAAAGGTCTCTCTGAAATTTGGCTTTATTTTTATCATCATTAGCTTGTTTAAATTTTCTCTTAAACATTTTCCTAGATTCTAAGATTTCAATATTAATTTCTACTAATTCATCAAAAGTTAAATCACTTACATCGTTGTCCTTAGCCATGAAGCACACGTTTGCTTGCTCACTATCACTGTCGCTATCACTTTCAGAAGATGAATCCGAGTTGTCCCAAGTGACTAAAAAAACTCGTCTCTTTGATTTTTCATTTTTTGCGATTTCTCTTTAGCTCTGGATAGTTCTTTTGATAGTGTCCGGTCTTGTGATAGGTGAAGCATTCAACTAGAGCAGGGTCAAATTCTTTTGATGAATTCTTCTTTATATTTTTGCTTTGACTTTTTCTATATTTTAGAAATTTTCTAAAATTCTTAGCAACAAATGCTATATCTTTTTCATCTGAATTGGAATCTTCTTTTTCTGCATGGAAAGCTAAATTTTTCTTATCTTGTACCTGTGCTTTCTTTGCCTATAAGTTCACTTCATAAGACATTAGATTACTAATCAATTCTTCCGATTTCATGGTAGAGAGATCATTAGCTTCTTCGATTGCTAATACTTTTCTCTCCCATTCATCCATTAAAGAATTCAAAATTTTTGAAACTATGTCAAATTTGGAATACTTTTCTCCTAGTCATAATAAAGAATGATAAATATTTTGAAATCGTGAATACATATCGTTTATGGATTCGTTTTCATTCATCTCAAAATTTTGAAATTGATTCTTGAGCATAGATATTTTACTTTGTTTAACTTTGTTAGTACCTTCATGAGTAATTTTAAGTGTTCTCTAGATTTCATATGCAGTGTTGCACATACAAATCCGATTGAACTCATTTCTATCTAGAGCACAATGTAGCATGTTCATGGCCTTAGCATTTGCAGTAGCTTCATTTTTCTCAATATTTGACCATTCAGTGTATGTAGTAGTAGGTTATGTGTACTCTTTTTGAGTAATATTCCATGTATCGTAACTATTCGCTTGCATGTATATTCTCATTCGTGTAGCCTAGTAACTATAATTCATGCCATTAAAGAAGGGTGGTTTAGCAGTTGATTGGCGTTCAGAATATCCGATGTTAATTCTAGTAATAGAATTATTATCCATATTATCTAAATATCAAATAACGGTTTTACGGTTATATGATGGCCTTGCTCTGATATCAATTGAAAAGTCGATGTGTATGACTTAAATGATCTATATGGATATGGCAGAAGTATATGTGATATGCAAGATAAATAATATGCAACAGTTACGCAGGTAAAATCTAAGTTATAGAGATATATCACAAGTAAATAAATGTTGTAAATAAAGTAAAGTGACACCAGGGATTTTTATACTGGTTCAGACTTCCCACCCTACGTCCGGTCCCGAAGCTCCTCTTCTGAATTCACTAACAACGCCCTCTCTTAACCCGGAGGAATAGGTCTGTACACCTGAGCCCCAACAAGGATGCCTCTCGCCTGAGCGACTACACAGGTCTTTAAAAATTACAAGTGTTTGACTTCTGATTTGTGTTCTTGAATCAACAAGGGTAGCCAATAGTTTAAGTACAACCTTCCTATAATCTGATCCTCGAGTATATGATTTGAATGCGAAGATTTAAGGAAGAAGATTGCTTGTTGAATCAAATGATATTAAATTGATTCAAGGATTCAACAAGTATTTGAATTAGAGAGCTTTTATTTGTAAAGAGTATAAATGGAGAGAATAAAATGATGATCAGAAAAGTCAGTAAAATTCGATGATTGTAAAACATGATTGAAGATGTTTATATAATAATGTACGAGTAGCAATCCTTCTGAATAGTTTCTATAAAAATTTACGTCCATTTCCTTTGATTAATGAAGAGGAATCTCTTCATGAAGGATGGCGACTCTTCACAAAATAGTTTCTGGGTCGAATCAGCCGACTGGTTAAAAAATAATCAGTTGACTGGTTGAAATATATCCTATATATAAAAAAATTAAAACTAGTCGTTATGTACAAAAACAGGCTGGCCAGTCGACTAGTCCATTACTACCAATTGACTGGTATGCCAGTTTTTGTACATTTCTGGCTTTTATAAAGGTTTATAAATATATATATATAACTTTGTTTAGCACATTCGTGTATACTTGAGGATGGATTTTAGCATAATTCTAACATGACTCAATGCACATATATATATAACCTTTTCTTTATGATTTGATTCTCATAGTAGCTTCATTCGTTGGCATCGATCAAAATCTTGTTATTCAACACCACTGCCGGATGCTCGTCTTAACAAGTTATCCAAGCAACAGGATTAGGGTCCTGGGTCTCTCTTTTCAGGAGATGCCCCTTTGGTAGAACCTGCAACTTTTATCTTTAGATTTGACATTGCACCTTTTGACCATCTGACCCTTGGTTGGCCGTCATTTTTCTCTTGCAAGGCGGTGATTTACACCTTCGTATTTGTTGCGAATGGTGTTTATGGCACTCGCACTTTAGCTGTCCCCATCGGGATTTGCTGTAAAGGTCACTAGGTCTAATTGGATTGTTGGTGGGAAATCGTTCAATGGACTTCAATCAAAATGGATTTAAGCAACTTTGAATTAATTAAACAAGAGTTTGCAAATATACGATTCAGGCAGGCAAATCTAATTCTTTCATTCATATGTACAAAGTTTGATTACAATTCTTGCAAAGTATTGACAACTTTTTACAAGAGATATGAATGAAAAATAAAGTGAAATAACGGTGGAGGTGATTGCTGTTCCAAGCTCTAGGATTTGAATTCCATCTGTCGTCTTCAAGTGAAAGGTGCCATCTAAAAGATTTCGGCTTATAATGTAGGGTCCTTCCCAGTTGGGTTCAAAAACTCCAATTCCAGTCATCACTCTCTTCAATACAAGGTCCCCAACCTCGAAGGTCCTTTGCTTGACTTTTGAGTTGAAATGCCTGGAAATCCTTCTTTGATGAGCAACTACTCTCAGATCTGCTTCATTTATCCTTTCTTCGAGCTGATTAAGTGCTTCGAGTTGTAGTTTTTCATTTTTAGCTTGGCTGAAATGGATTCGGCGGTGTGTAGGGACTTCATGCTCCACCGGAATCATTTCCTTTGAACCAAACGCCATGGAGAAAGGAGTGTGCCCAATAGCAGATTTATGAGTTGTCATGTATTCCCGTAGTCCAAGTGGTAATTCGTTGACCTAACCACCTTGAGCTTTCTCAAGTCGCTTCTTGATGGTTGATTTGATGATTTTGTTTACAGCTTCCACTTGCCCATTGGACTGCGGATGGGATACTGTTGCAAAGCTCTTATGAATCTTGTATTTGGTGCAGAATTCTTTAAACTTGTCGCTTTCAAATTGTGTTCCATTGTCTGTGATTATCTTCTATGGCACACCAAACGTGCAAATAATGCTATTCAAGACGAAATTAATAACTTTCTTTGAGGTGATTGTGGCTAGTGGCTCTACTTCGGCCCACTTAATGAAGTAATCAACAACTACAATGACGTATTCGAAACAGGATTTTGCAGTAGTTAATGCTTCGATTGGATCGATGCCCCAAACGGCGAATGGCCACGGGCTGACAATTTGAGTCAATTCAGTAGATGGTGCACTTGAAATATTTGTAGATCACTGGCATCTGTCACATTTCTTAGTGTAAGTCATGGAGTCTAGGTTCAAATCTAGCTAGAAGTAACCGTATCGTAGAATTTCTTGGCTAATGTCTAACCATCATTTTGTCCTCCGCAATCTCCCTTATGCAATTCTGCCAGGATTTTTTTTATTCCTCTTTGGTGACACAATGGAGCAAAGGCATAGGGAAGCCTTGCCTATATAACCAACCATCTTGAATCAGATACATAGAAGCCTTCTGAGTAGCTTTATTCTCTTTTTCCAATCATCTAGGAGCACACCTCTGAGGAGATATTCTTTGATTGGAGTGATCCATGAATCCAGTTCTGCGGCAATTTCCATGATCCAATCTATATCGCGGTCATCAGTGCTGGGATTCGAAAGAACTTCAACTGGCATTAGTCCCAGTAACTGTTCATCTCCCGTGTTGGCGAGCTTTGCAAGTGAGTCAGCCTTCAAGTTCTCTTCTCGAGGAATATGTGAGATATTTTAGTAGTCAAAGTAATCGAGCAGCTCCCAAGCTTTTGATAGGTAAGCTGGCAAGTTTCCCCCTTTAGCTTGGAACTCTCTCTTGACTTTACATACTACTAACTGTGAATCGCTGAAAATGTTTAAGGCTTTCAACTGTAATTCTCTTGCAATTCTCAACCCAGCAATTAGTGCTTTATGTTCTGCTTTGTTATTTGTGGACGGAAATTCTAATCTCAAGGCATAGCATAGCGAACGTTCATCAAGAGTCTCAAGCACTACCCTGCCCCTGAGCAATACTTGCTCATAGCACCGTCAACAAATAACTTCCACCGAGTGTCCACTTTGATGGCTTCTTCCCTATTATCACTCCTATCCATAAATTCAGCAATGAAGTCTGCTAAATCTTGTCTGTTAATCTCCCTTCGCGTATGGTAAGTGTTATCGTATTGACTGGGCTTGATGTTCCACTTCAATAACCTTCCAGAAGTCTCTGGACGGAAAAGGACCTGCTTCAGAGGCTGGTCTGTGAGAACCTTGATAGGACAAGACTGGAAATATAGCCTTATTTTTTAGGGACGATGAGCAGGTAGTATGCAAGCTTTTCCAATTTAGGATAGTTTAACTCTGCTCCTAACAGCCTCTTGCTGATATAGTAAACCGGCCATTGAACTTTCGATTCGTCTCTAACCAATGCAGCGCTTAATGAAATGGTTGAAACTGCCAGATACAAAAATAGATCTTCTCTGTCTCTAGGCTTGGACAACATAGGTGGCGATTCCATATGCTTGATTAACTCTTCAAAAGTAGTTTGACATTCCAGAGTCCACTGGAAGTCTTTCCTTCCTTTTCTTAGAGCGTCGAAAAGAGGAATGCACTGACATGTTGCCTTAGAAATGAAACGGTTCAAAGCAGAAACTTTCCCATTCAAACTTTGTAACTCTTTCTTCGTTCTGGGAGCTCGCATTTCCCTCAAAGCAGTAATCTACGTAGGGTTGGCTTCGATGCCTCGGGCATTCATCATAAACCCAAGAAACTTCCCTGATGTGACCCCAAACGAACACTTGAGAGGATTGAGTGTCATGGCTTATTTTCTCAAAATACTGAACATCTCGGCCAAATTTTCTGGATGATCATCAACTCTTTTGGACTTCACCAGCATGGCGTCTACATAAACCTCCATAGTCTTGCCTATTTGAGATTTGAACATGGAATTGACAAGGCGCTGGTAAGTCGCTCCAGCATTTTTCAACCCGAGCGACATCACCTTATAACAATACAAGACGACATCTGTAATAAATCCCATGTTCCCTTGATGTGACACCCCACATTCGTTAATGTCACTCCTTATCAGAATGCATTAAGTTTCGTGAAGTGTTATAGGTAAACAGAAACAAAAACATCACAAGACAGATATAAAATAGCAGCAGAAATTTAAAACTTTATTTTCCAATGGAAAACATCGTGGGTCCAAAAATCTAGTTACAACATCAGTCTGAAATACTGGAGATCAACTACATTAAATAAAAGTATCTGCCTTGTACTAAAACCATCAAAGTACAGAAATATAAAATCATAGTCCCTAAAAAATAGCCCCAAAAGTGTAGACAAGTAGTCAAAGCGGCACATCTAAGCAGCTCTAAGCAGAAATAGAAGAGAGTGATTCCTAATCAAGCCTGAGGGTTCCCACCCTGAGAACCTAGGGGGGAAGGAAGAGAGAGAAAAGGAAACAAAATGGGTTAGACATAAAGTCTGGCGAGTCCAGTGACTTTTAGCATATAAATAAGTAAAAGCATCATGACAGGCATATAAAATGGATGAGAGATAACAGTATCATATAATAGGTATAACAAACTGAATAGGATAAGCAGGATGAACTGAACAGATTACGCTTCTCAAATACTTTTCTCTGCACGAATACTAGTATAACAGATATGATCCCAACAGAAACATTTGGTAAACTTAGGTGTACTTCTGGTAACGGGTTTTACCCCCAAACAGTAATAACAGGTACCCCAACAGAAATAAAGGGTGTTACCCCAACCAGAAACCATGGGCACCTAAATAGGTAGGACTAGGTGTACCCTAATTACTACTCCCAATTGATCGGCTCCCTACCCTATAAATACACTGTGTTGGCCCCACAGTAGGATGGATCACTTCCTAAAGTGGCAACGCCCAGAAGGACACATACCTATTTACTGGTGTTATAGAGACTTATTTTCCAAAACAATCTGGACCCATGCATGTACATAACTCCGTTGGAACGCGCTATCAGGACACCTCCACCCAAATGAACCACTTATAATCAGCTCAGCAAGCGTGCCCTGACCCCTACCTAGTGCGGGGTCTCCCTTTATACCAGAATTAGTTACTGGCTGATACAGGTCCCACACCACAGATGACACAAGCCATCCCTAGGATTGTATACCCAACTACTAGGATTTTGATAGGTTATGCCTAATAGATTAACAAGCCCACATAATCCTAACAAATAAAACATGTTAAATTTATCGGGTTCGTATAACCCCCACAGATTTAATATATTTACTTAACCCCCAAAGATTCAAACAAGTTTTGTTAACACCAAATTTCATACTAGTCAAATATGAAGATGCGTAAGCTTTAATGCCGAAAGGGAAAAAGGGTTTCGAACAGTAAAACCAGGGTTATGGAGAAAAGAGCAAATCTAAGGAGTTACCGGAAGAAAAATCCGAAAGCCAACAACAAAGCCATAGGGTAAATGGGAAAAGTCAAAAGCAGATACCGGCAGATGTAACACCCCGAATTTCGGTTAATGCTAAAATTCACTAATTATAGAATAAATAATCTCAGATGTGAGAATTGGGGGAAACGGGCTACGTCATTGCGTTCGTCTCGGAAAAATACGCAAAATAGAGTCCGAGTTTTCGAGAATCGGAGTCCGTATGGCCCAGTTATGGCCCAATGAAGTTTGCAGAAAATTTAAAGTTAAAAACAGATTTAAAAATTCAAAGTCAGATTTTAAAAATTGGGACTAGGAGGGCAGGCGGGAAAGTTCCCGCCCTAGCCATGTCGACAGGGCTGTCGACAGGCCAGTCGACTGGGAGGTCGACTGCCCTGTCGACTTGCCTGTCGACACAGGGTGTCGAGCCAGATGGCCTGGGTGCACCAGGTTTGGTTTTCTGGCTAGGGCTGGGCTGTGTTCTAGAGACTTCCTAAATCTGACGGACCTAATCTAGCCTAGCGTTAATCCTATGGTCTAAAACACACCCTAATCCTATAAATATACCCTAATGCAAGCCTAATCCATACTAAAAATAGAAATGATGGCATCATGCCGCCAAAATCAAACTTAGGAGGAGCCTCCACTAGTTTATGAAGGAAGTTGCAAGCTAATCAACCTCTAATCATCATCTCCTTCAAATATTGCAACTAGTTCTACTTCATAAGTTTGTTAATCTTGGTTTTGGTGAGTTCCTATGCCTTTAGCAAGTAATTGCTAAACTAATTAGGATAGGATATTAGGAGGCTATGGATGTAAATGTGGATTATGCAAGTTGTGGTTGTCATATGTTATAAGTTCATATGTAAACTTGCCTCTTTTTATGATATGATGTGTCATGTAAGTTCATATGCAAGTTTTATGCAAGTTTATATGCAAGATCATATGCAAGTTAGTCTCTTTTTATGATATGCATAACATATGCAAGTTTGCCTTTGTGATATGACATGATATGCAAGTTGATATGCAAGTTCATGTGCAAGTTAGCCTCTTTCTATGATGTGCATAACATATGCAAGTTTGCCTTTGTGATATGACATGGTATGCAAGTTCATATGCAAGTTCATATGCAAGTTTTATGCAAGTTCATATGCAAGTTCATATGCAAGTTTTATGCAAGTTCATATGCAAGTTCATATGCAAGTTTTATGCAAGTTCATATGCAAGTTCATATGCAAGTTTTATGCAAGTTCATATGCAAGTTCATATGCAAGTTTTATGCAAGTTTATATGCAAGTTCATATGCAAGTTTGTCTCTTTTTATGATGTGCATAACATATGCAAAGTTGCCCCTATGTATGACGTGTTATGTAAACGAATTACGTGTGAAACGATGGGGTTAATATGCATGATTATAAAAAGGTGTAAAGTTGTTATGATTAAGCATAACATAAAATGAATGGACATAATTGGGAATTTACCTATTAAGTTAGGTCTACCCACATTATGGAGTTGGGAATTTACCTATTAAGTTAGGTCTACCCATACTATGGAATTGGGAATTTACCTATTGAGTTAGGTCTACCCATATTCTTAAAAATGTGTAATTAATTAGGGATAATTAATTATGGGGGTGATTAATTAGGTGTAATTAATCAACTAAGACACGAGGTTGGACCCTTTTGTAGCGGAAGTCTGCCCGGAACCGACCGGCCATCCAGCGGCTACAAATGATTGGCCCAATGTGAGAGGTCTTAGTCATAAATTAAATACGTGATTAAAGTAAAGACACGAGGTTAGACCTTTTTTATGACAAGAAGTCTGCTCGGAACCAACCGGCATATCCAGCAGTCATAAAAGATGGTCTAATGTGAGAGGTCTTTATGAGGTCATGATCTTAATTAATTAATTAAGAAACACTTAACCATATTAGCATGTAGAGGGACATGAGGGGTTAAGTGGGTGCCTTGGGTGGCATGTGGAAATCTAGTGGTTGCCTTGGGGGGAGGGGGGGCAATAGAAAATACGATTAGAATACTTAACCAAAGTGGAACATGTAATTAAAACATGATTAAAGGGTTAAGTGGTATACACTAGAAATGACAAGCTTAGGTGGGTAGCTTGTGGGGGGCCCATTTCAACCAATATCCCAAACGTATCTTAGTGGGCTCGACTCTAGTCGAGTGACGGGACACGCATATTGGGCTTGACTATAGGAGGCCAAAACGGGGTAGCGGTGGCAACGCGAGTCCAACGGGTTTCATATGCGTGTGTGGACCCGGGCTGGTAGGTAAGACGTTGTTGCATCGTGTAGATATAACTCGTGCACCATTTGTTGTATCGGGCTAGCCACTTTGGGGAGTGATACACCCCATTGTGGGGCCAGCACAGATATCTACGGTAGGGAGCCGATCGCTTGGGAGTAGTGGGTACACCTAGTGGAGATAGGGGCAGACGGCACCTATGTAGTGAGCTAGGGGTACACGAAACTACTGGGTAAATTTTCTAAGTCCTTGGGAGGGATCAACCTTTAAGTAGGAATGACTGGTGTGGTGCAATGTAGTAATTATCCTTGGGTGGGTAAATGCGTCTTTATCGTTATCTTAGTTCACTCTAAGTCTGATTGGCTACTGAGTGTAGTCATTTATCCCCAGTCACACCGTACCAAGTTATATCATATCCTTATTACTTTAATGATTACAATTGTTAAAGTTATAGGACTCGCTCAGACTTATGTCTGACCCCGTTGTTTTTATCTTTTTTCCCAACCCTCAGGTTCTCAGAGTGGGCCCAGCACGAGTGGGCTTTGATCAGGCTGCTTTTATTACTCTCTTGGCGCTTGGACCCTAGATGTAGAGCTCAGTTTACCCTTTTCTTTTATGGCTATCAGTTCATGTATTGGGATTATGTATTTTTATTTTATTTAGCAGGATGGATATTTGTACTTGACTTCTATTATGGTTTTGTGATGTAACCAGACATGTTTTATTTTCCGCTGCAATTGAAATGATGTTTTAAATCTTCAAAGTATTACTTATATCTGTCTTGCTGTAATTACTCTGTTCTATATTCACTCAAAATACTCCACCGATGTTATGGCATTCCCTTAGAGAGTGACCATAGCGGGCGTGGGGTGTTACACGTGGTATCAGAGCAAAGGTTACCGGAACAGATAAAATTTTTAGAAAACTATTTTTCTAAAAACATTTTTGGAAGAGATATTTTCAAAAACATGTCTTTAAAGAGAAAAGTTTTTTTTGAAAGAAAAGCATAATCCCCAATAGCCATATCTTTATCTTTCGAATTCTCCGTTTTGAATCTTTCCTTTTTCGTTTCAGCATGGCTGAGGATCTTAACTTTCCGGAGGGTGTGACGATACCAGTATGGTATAGGAGATTGATGGAGGCTAGGGCCACCACTGCGGGTCCAGCAAATGTTCCTCCACCAACCGTAGCACCCGATCTTCCTCCTCCCCCTCCTCCTCGCACGAATACTTTTGCTAAGGCTTGCAAGGAATTTAAAGCTATGGGAGGGAAACCTTTTCAAGGATCTGAAACTTTTGTGGAGGCTAGAGATTGGCTTAAGGAGGTGGAAGAGTTGATAGATATCTTTGAGATGAAAGAAGGAAAGAAAGTCAAGTTGGCTGCTTGGTTAATGAAGGGAGAGTCCTCATTCTGGTGGGAGGTCACTAATGGAGAACGCCCCGTTGACTCTTGGGCGGATTTTAGGCAAAGATTTGTGGCAAAGTTTCTCTCAAGGGCGGAGGAAAACTTGTATATGGAAAGATTCTTGACTCTAAAGCAAGGAAATCTCTCAGTGAAGGAATATGTCAACAAGTTTAATCAATTGGCAAGGTTTGGCCTAGACATGGTGAATACACCGGAGAAGAAGGCTTTGAGGTTCGTGAAAGGCTTGAATGAACCGATGCATGGGTTGGCCATGACTCATATCCCTATGGGGGCCACCTTTGAGAAGCTAGTTGACATGGCACTCATGCATGAAGAAGAGAAGGGCCCCAATGCTAATAAGGCACCCGAGAAGAAGGGAGATCAAAAGAGACCTCAGCAACAACAGCAAAACAAAGGTGGGAAAGGCAACGGTGGCAAGGGGAAGAAGAAGTGCTTCAATTGTGGGATACCAGGCCACATAAGCAAAGATTGTAGAAAGAAGAAGAAGACTGGTTGCTTTCACTGTGGCAAAGCAGGGCATTTAGCGAAGGATTGCCCTAAGAAGGGGCAAAGGACGGGATCTACCTCAGGAGGACAGGTGCAAGCTCTTATGGCACCGGGTCAGGCTAGGGGGCAAGTACAGGCTCTCGCGGTCCCACCGATTCAGGAAAGAGGTAGAACTATTTCCGTTGAAAGTCTGGTTTTTCTATTTGATCATCCTGTTCGTACATTGTTTGATTCAGGCGCATCGCATTCGTTTATCTCATCATCATTAGTTGAGTCACTGCACTTAGACACCAGTCTGGTAGATGATCCCTTGGTTGTTTCAAACCCAATTGGGGGCTCCACTTATTTGTCCATGATATGTTTGGGTTTGAAGATTTCTATACTTAGCATTGAGTTTAGATGTGATGCTTTTGTTTTGGGCTTCACGGGCTATGGGTTAATTTTGGGCATGGACTGGTTATCCAGTAATGGTGCTGTTCTTGATTGCGAAAGGAGAGTTGTTAGGCTCATGACCCGCTTGGGTAACACTCTCGAGATCTCTTGTAATCCCATGGATTCTGTTATGCTAAGTTATCTTGAATCGCTTGACGCTTCGGTCGAGAGTTTGAAATCTGTTAGAGTGGTCCGGGAATACCCGGATGTGTTTGAGGAGGTGAAGGGCTTACCTCCGAAGCGGGAGATTGACTTCCGAATATATCTGGTGGATAATGCTAAACCTGTATCTTTACCAGTGCGCCACATGGCTCCTCGTGAGAGGAGGGAACTCCATAAGCAAGTAGGGGAGTTGCTTGAGAAGGGGTTCATAAGACGAAGTATATCGGAGTGGGGTGCTCCAGTAGTTTTTGCTACGAAGGCGGATGGGTCCCTCAGACTTTGTGTAGACTATAGAGAACTCAACAAGCTCACAAAGAAGAATAGACACCCATTGCCGAGGATTGATGATCTTTTCGATCAGTTGGTTGGCGCCTCAGTATTTTCTCAGTTGGACTTAGCCACGGGGTTTCATCAGTTGAGGGTGGCTGAGGATAGCATAGACAAGACTGGCTTTAGGACTCCGGATGGTTTCTATGAGTGGCTGGTGATGCCATTTGGGTTGACGAACGCCCCTGCATACTTCGTTGATTTGATGAGTAGGGTGTTCAGGGAGTTCCTTAATAAGTTCGTGGTGGTCTTTGTGGATGATATCTTAGTATTTTCTAAGAGTGAGGAAGAGCATGCCCTACATCTTGGGGAGGTGTTGAAGACTCTTCGAGCACATAGCCTTAAGGCTAAATTCTCTAAATGTCACTTCTGGAGGAAGGAGGTGCGGTTCTTGGGGCACGTAGTCTCCAAGGAAGGGATAGCTGTGGATCCCGCGAAGGTAGTATCAATTCAGGATTGGAAGGTTCCGAAGAATGCTACCGAAGTAAGAAGTTTCTTGGGGTTGGCGGGTTATTATAGGAAGTTTATCAAAGACTTCGCGAAGATATCATCCCCATTAACCCGCTTAACGAAGAAGAATCTTGTTTTCGCATGGGACGTAGATTGTGATGATGCGTTCCGACGGTTAAAGAGAGCTTTAACCACTGCTCTAGTTTTAGTGTTGCCAGATGGGAGCAAGCCATTTGTTGTCTATACCGATGCTTGTGGGACAGGACTTGGCGCAGTCTTAATGCAAGAGGGAAGGGTAATAGCCTATGGTGGAAGGCAGTTGAGAGTGCATGAGAAAAATTACCCTACCCATGATTTAGAGTTGGCCGCTATTGTTTTTGCGCTTAAGATTTGGCGCCATTATCTTCTTGGTGAGAGATTCGAATTGTTCACTGACCACAAATCATTGAAGTACTTGTTTTCTCAGAAGGATTTGAATTTGAGACAGCAAAGGTGGATGGAGTTCTTAGCATCCTATGATTTCGAGATAGCGTATACCCCTGGCAAGGGTAACGTGGTGGCGGACGCCTTGAGCAGAAAAAGGTTGTCCTTGAGTCCATTGTTCGTGGAACAACGAAGCTTGGAATTTATCTCGATGTTTGATTTCAGACCTTCCATTGATTATGTACCCGGTTTGCTAGCATCCTTGGAGGTCAGACCTACTCTTCTGGGGCGGATTGGAGAAGCACAGAGGGACGACCCACAGTTGGTTGAGTTGGTAGAGAAGCTCATAAGGGGGGAGTCGTCCAGCCATTTGAGTAGGTACACCCTAGACGATAGGGGGTGCTTGCGTAGAGACGGTAGACTTTGTGTACCGCAAGACGAGGGTTTGAGGAAGGTTATTCTTGATGATGCACACCGTTCTAGGATGACCATTCATCCCGGTGGGGACAAGATGTACCAAGATATGAAGAGGGTTTTCTTCTGGGCCGGTATGAAGAAAGATGTGGCCGAGTATGTCGCTCAATGCTTGGTGTGCCAACAAGTGAAGGCGGAGCAAAAGAAACCTGGTGGGTTGCTTCACCCATTGGAAGTTCCGCAATGGAAGTGGGATAGTGTCTCGATGGATTCTATTGACGGGTTACCCAGATCAAGAAAGGGTAATACGGGAATTTGGGTTGTGGTAGACAGACTTACTAAAAGCGCCCATTTCATACCTGTGAAGAGCAAGAGGACTGCTCCATGGCTAGCTTCAGTATATCTTCGAGAGATAGTTCGATTGCATGGGGTACCCTCTAGCATAGTGAGTGATCGAGATCCTATCTTCACTAGCGAGTTCTGGAGAAGTTTGCAAGAAGCAGTGGGGACTCAATTGTGTCTGAGCACCGCATATCATCCTCAGACGGACGGCCAGACTGAGAGGGTGAATCGTGTCCTAGAAGACCTTTTGAGGCTTTGTATCTTAGATTTTGGAGGTACATGGGAAGAGCATCTTCCATTGGTGGAGTTCGCATATAATAATAGCTTTCAGTCCAGTATTGGTATGGCTCCTTTCGAAGCTCTTTATGGAAGGCCTTGTCGATCACCTGCATGTTGGTGGGAATCTACGGATAAGATTTTGCTTGGGCCTGATATGGTTAGGGAGACTTCTGAGAAGATTGACTTGATTCGAAGAAGGATGAAAGCAGCGCAGGATAGGCAAAAATCTTATGCGGACAAGAGAAGGACGGATCTTGAGTTTGAAGTTGGGGACATGGTCTTTGTCAAAGTGTCTCCGTTACGAAATGTGGTTCGCTTTGGATCTGTTGGGAAGTTAGCACCAAGGTTCGTAGGGCCATTTCCCATTAAGGAAAGAATTGGACGGATGGCATATAGAGTGGAGTTGCCCGACAGACTTAGTGGTGTACATGATGTATTCCATGTGTCCCATTTGAGGAAGTGCTTACATGAGACCGCAGAGGTGGTAGAGCCGAGCTTGCTTAAAGAAGTGGAAGTAGAGCGTGATGCGACTATTCGACGAGCTCCTACCCGCATCCTTGGGTCAGAGACTAGGAAATTGAGGAATCGAGAGGTTCAACTAGTCAAAGTACAATGGGGAGAAGACGAGAGCAACGCAACTTGGGAAACGGAAGCGAAGATGCGTTCATTGTACCCGTTCCTTTTTGAGGGTATGTCTTTTAACTTCTCCTTTATCGTTTGTCTAGTACTTATCTTATCTTTAGTATGTCCTCTCATTTGTACCTTTGACCTTTAGATAGGGTAAACCTATGATTGAAACATGTGTTTGAGACATGTTATGTTTGATGGATGCATGTGGATGCAAGTGGTTGCTAGTGGTTGCTCGTGGATGCATATATACACACTCTAGGCACTAGATTGGCTCAATCACTTCATATTGCATATTGCATAAAATTGTGTGTAGGAAGCTATATTTATGGATGTATAATGATTATGTTATCATATGGATGATGCATTTTGGTGAATGATTGTGCACTCATGTAGATATTGTATGTGTCGATAGGGTTCTTTCGCATACATAATGGATGGATGGCACTATCATGGTTTGCATATGTTCATACATTAGATAGGGAACATATACACACACTTTTTGCATATGCTCATACATCATTAGAAATTTTGATTTAAGGACAATGGACGCTCGTGATTGATGGATTGAGTAGATGGTTGTTTGGATGGTAGGATATGCATTCTCCTTAACTTAGAGATTTCAGGGACGAAATCCTTTAAGGAGGGGAGAATGTAACACCCCGAATTTCGGTTAATGCTAAAATTCACTAATTACAGAATAAATAATCTCAGATGTGAGAATTGGGGGAAACGGGCTGCGTCATTGCGTTCGTCTCGGAAAAATACGCAAAATAGAGTCCGAGTTTTCGAGAATCGGAGTCCGTATGGCCCAGTTATGGCCCAATGAAGTTTGCATAAAATTTAAAGTTAAAAACAGATTTAAAAATTCAAAGTCAGATTTTAAAAATTGGGACTAGGAGGGCAGGCGGGAAAGTTCCCGCCCTAGCCATGTCGACTTGCCTGTCGACACAGGGTGTCGAGCCAGATGGCCTGGGTGCACCAGGTTTGGTTTTCTGGCTAGGGCTGGGCTGTGTTCTAGAGACTTCCTAAATCTGACGGACCTAATCTAGCCTAGGGTTAATCCTATGGTCTAAAACACACCCTAATCCTATAAATATACCCTAATGCAAGCCTAATCCATACTAAAAATAGAAATGATGGCATCATGCCGCCAAAATCAAACTTAGGAGGAGCCTCCACTAGTTTATGAAGGAAGTTGCAAGCTAATCAATCTCTAATCATCATCTCCTTCAAATATTGCAACTAGTTCTACTTCATAAGTTTGTTAATCTTGGTTTTGGTGAGTTCCTATGCCTTTAGCAAGTAATTGCTAAACTAATTAGGATAGGATATTAGGAGGCTATGGATGTAAATGTGGATTATGCAAGTTGTGGTTGTCATATGTTATAAGTTCATATGTAAACTTGCCTCTTTTTATGATATGATGTGTCATGTAAGTTCATATGCAAGTTTTATGCAAGTTTATATGCAAGATCATATGCAAGTTAGTCTCTTTTTATGATATGCATAACATATGCAAGTTTTCCTTTGTGATATGACATGATATGCAAGTTGATATGCAAGTTCATGTGCAAGTTAGCCTCTTTCTATGATGTGCATAACATATGCAAGTTTGCCTTTGTGATATGACATGGTATGCAAGTTCATATGCAAGTTTTATGCAAGTTCATATGCAAGTTTTATGCAAGTTCATATGCAAGTTCATATGCAAGTTTTATGCAAGTTCATATGCAAGTTCATATGCAAGTTTTATGCAAGTTCATATGCAAGTTCATATGCAAGTTTATATGCAAGTTCATATGCAAGTTTGTCTCTTTTTATGATGTGCATAACATATGCAAAGTTGCCCCTATGTATGACGTGTTATGTAAACGAATTACGTGAGAAACGATGGGGTTAATATGCATGATTATAAAAAGGTGTAAAGTTGTTATGATTAAGCATAACATAAAATGAATGGACATAATTGGGAATTTACCTATTAAGTTAGGTCTACCCACATTATGGAGTTGGGAATTTACCTATTAAGTTAGGTCTACCCATACTATGGAATTGGGAATTTACCTATTGAGTTAGGTCTACCCATATTCTTAAAAATGTGTAATTAATTAGGGATAATTAATTATGGGGGTGATTAATTAGGTGTAATTAATCAACTAAGACACGAGGTTGGACCCTTTTGTAGCGGAAGTCTGCCCGGAACCGACCGGCCATCCAGCGGCTACAAATGATTGGCCCAATGTGAGAGGTCTTAGTCATAAATTAAATACGTGATTAAAGTAAAGACACGAGGTTAGACCTTTTTTATGACAAGAAGTCTGCCCGGAACCAACCGGCATATCCAGTAGTCATAAAAGATGGTCTAATGTGAGAGGTCTTTATGAGGTCATGATCTTAATTAATTAATTAAGAAACACTTAACCATATTAGCATGTAGAGGGACATGAGGGGTTAAGTGGGTGCCTTGGGTGGCATGTGGAAATCTAGTGGTTGCCTTGGGGGGGGGGCAATAGAAAATACGATTAGAATACTTAACCAAAGTGGAACATGTAATTAAAACATGATTAAAGGGTTAAGTGGTATACACTAGAAATGACAAGCTTAGGTGGGTAGCTTGTGGGGGCCCATTTCAACCAATATCCCAAACGTATCTTAGTGGGCTCGACTCTAGTCGAGTGACGGGACACGCATATTGGGCTTGACTATAGGAGGCCAAAACGGGGTAGCGGTGGCAACGCGAGTCCAACGGGTTTCATATGCGTGTGTGGACCCGGGCTGGTAGGTAAGACATTGTTGCATCGTGTAGATATAACCCGTGCACCATTTGTTGTATCGGGCTAGCCACTTTGGGGAGTGATACACCCCATTGTGGGGCCAGCACGGATATCTACGGTAGGGAGCCGATCGCTTGGGAGTAGTGGGTACACCTAGTGGAGATAGGGGCAGACGGCACCTATGTAGTGAGCTAGGGGTACACGAAACTACTGGGTAAATTTTCTAAGTCCTTGGGAGGGATCAACCTTTAAGTAGGAATGACTGGTGTGGTGCAGTGTAGTAATTATTCTTGGGTGGGTAAATGCGTCTTTATCGTTATCTTAGTTCACTCTAAGTCTGATTGGCTACTGAGTGTAGTCATTTATCCCCAGTCACACCGTACCAAGTTATATCATATCCTTATTACTTTAATGATTACATTGTTAAAGTTATAGGACTCGCTCAGACTTATGTCTGACCCCGTTGTTTTTATCTTTTTTCCCAACCCTCAGGTTCTCAGAGTGGGCCCAGCACGAGTGGGCTTTGATCAGGCTGCTTTTATTACTCTCTTGGAGCTTGGACCCTAGATGTAGAGCTCAGTTTACCCTTTTCTTTTATGGCTATCAGTTCATGTATTGGGATTATGTATTTTTTTTATTTAGCAGGATGGATATTTGTACTTGACTTCTATTATGGTTTTGTGATGTAACCAGACATGTTTTATTTTCCGCTGCAATTGAAATGATGTTTTAAATCTTCAAAGTATTACTTATATCTGTCTTGCTGTAATTACTCTGTTCTATATTCACTCAAAATACTCCACCGATGTTATGGCATTCCCTTAGAGAGTGACCATAGCGGGCGTGGGGTGTTACAGCAGACAAGAAGTATCAGAACACAGCAATATCGGTCCAAGACCGACAACTGAAGGTAGAAAATAATATGAAGATTTCGAAAGGTCATGACAGAGGAAAGCTCAAGATCTATGTGAGTAAAGAAGATATCGACAAGATAGTGCTGACAATAAAAGGGGGCATAGAGTAGCGATCCCGAAAGCATTACACCTGATACGGGAAGCTAATGACAAGGGGATTACTGAAAGCATGTAATCTGAAACTTAAGAAGGAGAATGAAAGAGCCTATCGGTACCTACTTGGTACCAACACCAACATCAAGAAGCATCTTCAATTCACCGAAGAGTATTCCGAAAACCTATCTTTATAACTAAAGGCGAAGACATTTGCCAGAAGCCGAAGCCGACACCCTTTACCGCCACCAAAGATTCCATAATCCATTACTTAAGCCAAGAGGTATAGAAGTGGACCAAGACCAGAGGTCCCTAAATCGGAAGCCACCAAGGCCAAGATCGACTTCTGAGACCAAACAACCAGAAGGTATGGCACCGGAACCACTCCCGAGTGTCCAAGAATGATATTCCGAAGGCAAAGAAGCATCCATGAAGACATTTGATAGAAAGAAAGGTCGCCAAAGCCTTTCTGCAGGAACCGAAGTTTACAAGAATGGCTGAAACCTTGTTTCCGCATTCAAAAGGGCCTTCTACTGAGTTCACAACAGAAAAATATGCCTATAAATAAGACCCTAGGGGTATCATTTTGAGAGGATTCTGATTCCTGATGGGATTCTCATTCTTCATTCTTCATTCTTTCTCTCATATTCTAGAGAGTAAATCCTAATTTGTAAATCAATTTGGGGATTTTTGATGTAACTTCCGCCATGAATAAAATCATCAAAGCCCTTAAGTGGACGAAGGTTCAAGTCGAACCGAACCACTATAAATTGTGTGTTCTTACTTTTCCTGCATACTATATTTGTTCTTCAATATATTTCTTTATGTATTCTGCTATGCTATTGGATTACCAGAATCTCCTTGCATAAGCCATGAGGTTCCTAGCGAACTGACACTTCCCCACGATATAAGCCTTTCCACACCAATTTCTCTTTAAGTCTTAAATTACCGATTTCCCTTCCCCAAGCTTTCTACCTTGTAGTAAGCCCAGACGATCCTTCTACAAGTTATTTAGCTTCCTCACTTGTATTCTGCTTAAAAAAAACCCTTATCCCAAGATAGCTGTTGGTCCTCAAGTTGCAGAAGCGTGATACTCACCACTTGAGGGAAAAGTAACTAATCTTCGAACTCAAGACCTTGATATCTAGGAATCAATGGACTAACTCAAGCTCGTGGAAGCTGAATAATACTGTTTTCCCTTAGGTCCACTTCCCTAGACCTACCACTGGTGTTGATGAAAAATATAGCCAACATTTTAGCGCTAGAAGGAGGGCTTGAACCTCCAATACCTATTCCTACCTTTAATCCTTTAGGTAACCTGGCTATGCTTCTAACTATGTTGTTCCGTCCCGAGTTGGACTAAGCTTTGAAGAAGCAAGATTATAGATAAAAATTCTTGGTAAAGAGCTTATGAATACCGATCAACTACTTGAAACATCGTTGATCCAAGATATTTCAAGAGTAGTGTAACCTTGAATCCCCCATTTTATTTCTTATACTTTGACCCACTTCGTTAACCCACATATGTCCTGCCTTCATCCCCAACTTAAACCCACCATCCTTAATGTCCCCTTTTTCAGCATAAGGCCTTTACGTTACTTCCCTTTATACCACTAAAAGGAACTCCCAATACCCATTGGTGATGGTGAGACCAACAAGATTTCAGCGCATCATTTAACCTCGAAGACAATATACTTCTGAATTTCAACTTGGTAGATTTGCAAATTGGGGAACCTTCAAATTTAAATAAGAAAGCGAATAACAAGCTGGAGATCCTACAGTTAGCTTCACGAATTGATGTTGCAAGAAGGAATATTGAAGATGACATATTCAAAATGCCCATAGAAATAGAGCCTTATGAAGTTGGGTCAAAAGTAATAATACCACAAGAGTTTAATTGCCAAGCTAAGACCATTCCAAATTCACAAGATAACCCAATGTGGCAAGGAAGTAACCAAGTATTAGCGAAAACGATCAATTCAGAAAAGGGTGTAGATCCAGTTTCATCATAAGACAAAAGCTGGTTAGGAATCACCCTCTCCAATGAGATAATGATAGTTAAGGCCCCATTCGAAATGAGAATACCAGAACTTCTATATGATGGAACTATAAACCTAGAGATCCACCTTTGTGCATTTGAAAACTACATGAATTTATATAACATCCCTGAAACCCTCTGTTGCAAGATCTTCCTAACAACGCTTCGTGGAGAGGCCATCAAATGGTGCAAACATTACCATGGTCCAATCATCACCACTTGGAAACAGCTGTCTACCGCATTTATCACAGAATTCCATGTGTGGAAGGATCCAACAATTAGCATTTACGATCTATCCACCGTTGAATAAAAACCCAAAGAGACACTCAATTGTTATCCGAAAAGGTTTCATACTGAGCTGCTCAAAGTAAAAGGAGTAATAGATAGAGAAAAGCTTATAGCTGTGCATTCAGGATTTCTCATACCTACTTCCTTTTGGGAAGATCTTATCTTAAACGAATGTGAAATCTTAGATGACTTTTATGCTAGAGCCGATAAGTTTGTTCGTATGGAAAGGATCCTCAACACAAAGAAAAGCTTAGAGAAGGATCTAAAGTTAGAATAGCTTAGTTCCGATCTCTCATAAAATGATCCCACAAAGCCAAATAGGGAGGAAGGCTATTGTTCATACCACAAGGCAGGAAGTCACAAAACTAGCCAATGTCAAAGTTTAACAAAAAAGAATCCGTAACAAAAAGTAAAAAGAACCTATTTTAGTGGGATTGGAAGATAGACAACAAGATAAATGGCCGAAAACACTCCATCAAGGGCTTGGGATCTAACAATAAGTTTTCTATTCATTAATCCATTTTACTATAGTCTTTTCATGTTATATCCTGTTTGTAGTCAAATATATTTTAATACAAGTTCAAGCGTCTTTACAGGTAAGAACAAAACCTTGTGCAAGCTCGTACCTACAATAAGGGCTCAAAGGGGGGCCTTCTGCCTATATCTCGTCCCGTTAAAGGGAACAAAAACCCAAAAGGGAGCACCTAAGAAGAACAATGCTTGAATAAATGCATGACAGAGCTATTAACTGATGACAAGCTTCGGTGGGAGCTGTCCATATAAACATGCAACAAACTCCAATAAAAGTTGCCCAATGAAGTCAAGAAAATGCTCAATACCATTTCAGAATAAATATGATTCTTTCGATCCCTTTATCCTTTTACTTTACACAAAACACTGTCACCACGCTCATTTATTGACGTACATAAATACTTCCATGATAGGTATGGAACATGCAATAAACAAAGCTTCCGGAGGAAGAAGCTACATCAAAACAAGCTTCCGGAGGGAGTAGCTACATCAAAACAAAGCCACTGGAGGGAGAAGCTACATCAAAACAAAGCTTCCGAAAGGAGAAGATACATCAAAACAAAGCCTCCGAAGGGAGAAGCTACATCAAAACAAAGCTTCCGGAGGGAGAAGCTACATTAGAACAAAGTTTCCAAAGGGAGAAGCTACATCAAAACGAAGATTCCGGAGGAAGAAGCTACATCAAAACGAAGATTCCGGAGGAAGAAGCTACATCAAAACAAAGCTTCCGGAGGGAGAAACTACATCAAAACAAAGTCTTCCGGAGAGAGAAGCCACAACAAACAAAAAGCCTCTAGAGGGGAGCATCTAGAAGCTTCCAAAGAGTGAAGCGCCAACAAACTCCCAGAAGAAGAGCGTAAAACAAAGATTCCAAAGAGAGAAGCCACAACAAACAAAAAGCCTCCATAGGTGGAGCAACTAGAAGATTCCAAGAAGAGAAGCAACATCTCGTACAATGGACTGCCTATCAAGTAGGGCCATAAATACTTGCATCTCTAGCAATTGAGCTCCCTACAGGGGGCCTAAATATACCTGCATCTCTGGTTAGCGGAGTTTCCCCTTATGAGGGGGGCTAGTTAAGCATCTACCCATAAAGGGACATGTGTCACTCTCTTAGAGAGCACTCATTTATTTGCATATCTTGGGGGTTAAGGATAAGGCCAGATGTTAGATACCCTACAACCAAATAATCAATTGGAAATTCTCGCTGAACGGTTGATATCCATTTGATCTAATGGAACTTCTTGTTGAATGATTATGGATTCAGATGGCCAAACGGAACTACTTGCTGAATGATAAAACAATCGAAATATTGGATGATCGAACGGAACTACTTGTTGAATGGCTAAATGATGAAACAATTGAACGGAACTACTGCTGAAGGATCAAATGGTTTGAAACTGAATGGAACTACTACTGAATGACTTTTTTGTTCAGGATAGGGTTAGTTTATTTTCGAAAGAAATCCTCTACCTATGTGTCAGAGAGGGTATTCCTAGGGATAGTTATGACTCTTTCGCTTGTACGATTTCTCTGAGCCAAAGACTGAGGAATCTATGGATGGTTATTATTAATTAGTTGCTCTCGCAGGTAATAAAATTATTCAGCATTATGCACATAAATAACCTATGATCATTGATGATGCTTCTATTTGATAACTTTTTAATAGTATTTGGTGATTCTTCTAAAAAGCTCCTTAGCATGATATGCTTAACCTTTATGCCTTTTTGACATATGTTCTATTCGAAGATAGATTTATAAATGTGGTGTATTCCCACCCGAGTGCTAACCTCGGGAATTTGCATGGTTCCTGCTTTTAGTTTACCCAAGTGCGAGTCTTGGGATTTCTCTACGGTTTCTGATTTAAGTTTACCCAAGTGTGAGTTTTGGGATTTCTCTATGGTTTCTGATTTAAGTTTACCCAAGTGTGAGTCTTGGGATTTCTCTATGGTTTCTGATTTAAGTTCACCCAAGTGTGACTCTTGGGATTTATCTATGTTTCTGATTTAAGTTTACCCATGTGAGAGTCTTGGGATTTCTCTATGGTTTTTTATTTAAGTTTACCTAAGTGTGATTCTTGGGATTTCCCTATGGTTTCTGATTTAAGCTTACCCAAGTGCGAGTCCTGGGATTTCTCTATGGTTTCTGATTTAAGTTTACCTAAGCATGAGTCTTGGGATTTCTCTATGATTTCTGATTTAAGTTAACCCAAGCGTGAGTCCTGGGGTTTCTCTATGGTTTCTGATTTAAGTTTACCCAAATGTGAGTCCTAGGATTTCTCTATGGTATCAGATTTAAGTTTACCCAAGTTTGAGTTTTGGAATTTCTTTATGGTTTCTGATTTAAGTTTACCCAAGTATAAGTCATGGGATTTCCCTATGATTTCTGATTTAAGTTTACCCAGGTGTAAGTCTTGGATTTCTCTATGATTTCTGATTTAAGTTTACCCAAGTGTGAGTCTTGGGATTTCTCCATGATCTCTAACTTCTATTTAGCCAAGTGTGAACCTCGGGGTTGATATGATTTTTGATTTCAATTCGCCCAAGTATGAATCTTGGAGTTTTTATTATTTTTAGATATGATATATGTTTTCTAACTCATATTTACCCAATTATAAGTATCGGGGTTTCTACTAATTGCGGATGGGAATTTCTGATATCTGATTTGCTATTTATAGGTTTTCATTTTCCTATCACGTTCAAGTTTTTGAATTCCTGTTGCATAAACCCATGATTATGCTTTAGACTTTCATTCTTTGATAAAAGTTCTCAGCATAGGGCGCGAATATATACCATAGAGCTACCATCCGAGGTTTTCCAACAAGGATTATGATCTCACAACACCTTGCAAGTTGTACGGGAATCACAAGATTTTGTCCTAAAGAAAAAAGCTTCTTCATACCGGGGGGGGGGGGGGGGGTAACTGTTAACACCAAATTTCATACCAATCAAATATGAAGAAGTAGACGCTTTAAAGCCAAAAGGGTAAAAGGGTTTCGAACAACGAAACCAGGGTTGTGCAGAAAAGAGTGAATCTAAGGAGTTACTGGAAGAAAAGTCCGAAAACCAACAGCAAAGCCACAGGGAAAAGGGAAAAGTCGAAAGCAGATACCGGCAGCCAAGAAGAATCAAAACACAGCACTATCGGTCCGGGACCGATAGCCAAAGGTAGAAAGTAGTATTGAAGATTCCGAAAGGTTATGACAGAGGAAAGCTCAAGATCGATATGAGAAAAGAAGCTATCGGCAAGATAGTTCTGACACTAAAAAGGGGCACAGAGTAGCGATCTCGGAAGCATTACACCTGATACCGAAAGCTAATGACAAGGGGATTACCGAAAGCATGTAATCTGAAATGTAAGCAGGAGAAGGAAAGAGCCTACCGGTACCTACTTGGTACCAACACTAACATAAACATCAAGAAGCATCTTCAATTCACCAGAGAGTATCCGAAAAACCTACCTTTAAAACTAAAGGCGAATACATTTGCCAGAAGCCGAAGCCCGCACCCTTTACCGCTACTAAAGATTCCATAATCCATTACTTAAGCCGAGTGGTATAGAAGCGGACCAAGACCAGAGGTCCGTAAACCAGAAGCCACCAAGGCGAAGATCGACTTCCGAGACCAAACTACCAAAAGGTATGGCACCGGAACCACTCCAGAGTGTCCAAGATTGATATTCCGAAGGCAAAGAAGCATCCATGAAGACCTTTGATAGAAAGAAAGGTTGTCAAAGCCTTCCTGCCAGAATTGAAGTTCTCAAGAATGGCCGAAACCTTGTTTCCGCATTCAAGAAGGCCTTCTACTGAGTCTAAAATAGAAAGGAGCCCAATATGCCTATAAATAAGACCCCAGGGGTCTCATTTTGAGAGGATTCTGATTCCTGGTGTGATTCTCATTCCTCATTCTTTCTCTTATATTCTATAGAGTAAACCTTAATTTGTAAATCAATTTGGGGATTTCTTATGTAACTTCCTCCATGAGTAAAATCATAAAGCCCTTAAAGTGGACGTAAGTTCAAGTCGAACCAAACCACTATAAATTGTGTGTTCATACTTTTCCTGCATATAATATTTCTTCTTCAATATATTTCTTTATGTATTCTGCTATGCTATTGGATTACCAGAATATCCTTGCACAAGCCGCGAGGTTCCTAGCGACCTAACGCTTTCCCCACAATATAAGCCTTTCCACACCTATTTCTCTTCAAGTCTTAAATCATCGATTACCTTTCCTTAAGCTTCCTATCCTGTAGAAAGCCTAGACGATCCTTCAATAAGTTATTTAGCTTCCTCGCTTGTATTGTGCTTAGAAAACCCCTATCCCAAGGTAATTGTTGGTCCTCAAGTTGCAGAAGCGTGATACTCACCCCTTGAGGGAAAAGTAACTCATCTTCGGACTCAAGACCTTGATATCTAGGAATCGGCGAACTAACTCATGCTCGTGGGAGCTGAATAATCCTATTCTTCCCTTAGGTCCACTTCCCTAGACCTACCTCCCGTGTTGATGAAAAATATCGTCAACAGGTTTACTTAGCCCCTACACAATTTAACAGGTTCATATAACCCCCCACAGATTTGGACAGGTTAAGTATTAGAGTTTCGTCACATGTTCCACTTAACCTATTAATTATGCCTACAGATTTACATGCCCTAACCCTCAAGTCATAATTCGCTATATAAGATATGCCCCCAAATCTTAGTCATACATCACAGTATAGGTTATGCTCCCAAATCCCAGTCATGATTCATAATATAAGATATGCCCCTATTTTATCTTTCCTAACCATTCCCAATTTCATTCGTTCGCATATTTCAGCGATAGGCCTAGGCTCAAAAGTAGCCTAGGCTGTGAAAATGAAAAGGGAAAGAGGGAGAGAGATGGAAAAAAATATGCATAATAACAGAATAGGCATATGTTAATAGAAATAGGCATATCAAAAATAAGCATATAAGAACTGAACAGTAGATCAAGTGTACATGTAATGGTAGATCTGTTTAAGTATGAATCAGATTCTTAACAAGCATAAGTTTAGATCCAAATTTATAAACATGTCAGGATTACTTGTTAAATGTTTTTATCTAAAAGTAACATGAACTCATAGAGACTGGATCTAAAGAATAGAGAATAACAAGCAAATGTTGAGAAGAAATTCTTGTATACGTATAAGCTATTATTGAAGAAAAATAGGCTAACTCAATCCAAGAAGGGGCAACATCTCATTATCTCCAATGTTTTTATGTGTAAAAACAATAGAAATGATGGCCTATATATAGCCTATCACCAAAGAATCTCGCTCAGAAACAAGTTCAGGTTCAAGAAATGAATCTGGATAGATCTAGGGTGGGTCGACCCTAGGGTCTTTGAGTGGGTCGACTCCGCTGGGGCGTGGGTCGACCCCTAACGGGTCACAATCCTGCATCCCTTTTTTGCTTGATTTTGAACTGTTTTGAATTTCTGGTTTTATTTTGTTTATATATATTTCTCTTATACGTAAACAAACTTCTAAGTTTAATAAATTTCTCATACATTGTCCGTTTTACGCAAACTCGGAGTCTATCTTAAGCAGAATTCCAAGATGAACGCAATAGTGCAATCCATTTTACTTAATTTGCAATATTTTATTAAGTATTCTTTAGTTTATCGTTATAATGTTCTTGTAAAATTACGGGGTGTTACATTCTCTCTTACTTAAGGGATTTCGTCCCCGAAATCTCCATGTTAAGAAGAATGTATATCCAAACGTCCATCAACCATCTACTCACCCATCAATCACAGACATCCATTGTCCTTACAATATTTTGAATGCTTATATGAACATATGAAAAGGCGTGTGTATATGTACCTATACTAATGAGAAAGATCAGGCGGTCCACTGATTCAGTCGACCTCCTTAATGCAATATATGTTATGCCATGAATCCAACATGTATGCAAATAGTCCTAGTATATCATGTAAAACTCTATATGTGTGCACAATCATCTATCCAAATGCATCATCGGTATGTTGATAAACCTATTTCCGTCCATAAAAAGAAAAATGCACACACATCCATATGAAGTATGAGAGTGGTTGAGCCGATCGAGTGTATAGTGTGTGTGTATGCATCTACGAGCAACCACTAGCAAACATTTGCATCCCCTTGCATCCATCAAACATAACATGTCTCAGACACATGTTTACATCCATTGGTTTCCTACCTAAAGGTCGAAGATTCGATCGATATGACATACTTAAATGATAGAAGCAAGTACGAATAAAAGCTTTTAAAAAGAAGTTAAGAACAAACCCTTGAAAAGAAAAGGGTACGAAGCGTGAATCTTGTCTTCAGTCCTCCAAGTTGCATCTTCCCAGTCTTCTCCATATTGAATTTTCATCAACTTGACCTCTCGGTTGCATGGCTTCTTAACCTCTATTCAAAGATATGGGTTAGGAACTCATTTAACTGTAGCCTCCTATTCTAACTCTACTTCCTCAAGCATTCTCGGCTCAAATACCACCGTCATATCATGTAGACATTTTCGCAAATGAGAAACATGGAAAACATCAAGTAACACCCTGTAATTTCAAAGGACATTATAACGATAAACTAGAGAATACTTAATTAAATATTGGGAATTAGGTAAAAGCACTGCACCATTGCATTCGTCTAAGAATTTTGCTTAAGATAGACTCCAAGTTTGCATGAAACAGACATCGTATGAAGAAGTTATTAAGCATAGAAGTTTGTATATGCACAAGAGAGTTATATATATACAAACAAATCAAAATTTTCAAAATAATTCAAAACAGCGAAGCGGGAAGGCCAGGAGTGGAATCGACCCATTGGAGGGGTCGACCCGAGACTCGGTTGGGTCGACCCAGGGGTCGACCCAGGGTGTTTAGGGTGACCCATTGGTCGGCCTTATGGTCGACACCAAAAAGGGGGTTGACCCTTATACAGATCTGGGCAGATTAAGGTTTTGAACGTGGACTCGTTTCTTGACCAGATTCATTGATACTAGGCTATAAATAGGACCTCATTTCTATTGTTTTATTCATCAAAAACAATGGAGACGATGAGGTGCTGCCCCAACTCAGATTGGATTAGCCTATTCTTTTGCAATAACAATTTATAAGCATACAAGTATCTCTGCTATAACATCAATAGTCATTTCCTGGTCTCCTCATTTCTATTGTTACCCAATGTTTATTTTTTGCAGGAAGCTGAAAGAAACAAAGAACGCTCTGTGGATATGGGCTTCTAATAAATTTGGTTTTGGTTCAAAGCTTTCTGATAATCTCAAACTATCTTTGAACTAGGCTCAGAACTATCTTCTCAGTAACCCGAATGATCCTGATGTTGCTTTGGAAGAATCCAGACTTTTTGACGAACTGAATGACGCATTGCAAATCAAGGCCAACATGAAGAAACAATAGTTAAACATTAAGTGGAGACATCAAGGTGATAGAAATACACAATATTTCCATGCGGTTGTTAAGATTAAACAATCCAAAGAGCACATACACAGTATAGCCGACGAGTCAGGGAATGTTTACAACACCCCTGATATGATTGATGTTGCACTCTTAAATTACTTCACTGGTCTCTTGGGGAACAGTAGCAACTTCAACCCAAATTTTTCTCTTATTGATGAAGTAAACCTTCCCTACCTGTCCTCATTTCTATCCGACTGCCTTATAGCTAGAGTGACAGATGATGAAATAAAACTCGCTCTTTTTTCCATGAACAAAAAATCTTGGGGGGGGGCTGATGGATTTAATGTAAATTTTTTCCTATCCTCTTGGGATGTCATTGCGGTGGATTTCTATAAAGCAATACATAATTTCTTTGATAAATTCAAGCTGTTGTCCGAGGTTAATGCCACGAACTTGGTACTCATTCCAAAAAATAAGCATGTTTCCAGTGTAACTTCATTTTGACCGATCTCTTGTTGTAACGTTACCTATAAGTGCATATCTAAAATATTAGCCAACAGGCTTTTGATTGTTCTCCCGTCAATGATATCCAAGAATCAGTCCGCCTTCCTTCCCACGAGAAATATCCTTGATAATGTGTTGATGACTCACGAGTTGCTCAGAGGTTATGGTTGTGTTAACGCAAGTCCTTCTACTACACTTAAGTTGGATTTAAGTAAGGCTTATGATAGTGTGCAATGGACATCTATTGTTCGAATTCTTGCTCGTATGAATTTTCCTAAAATCTTTGTGGCTTGGCTTTACACTTGCATTTCCTCGCCCTATTTCTCGCTTGTGTACAATGGTAGATCCTCTGGGTTTTTTAAAAGCAAGCAAGGTATACGTCAAGGGGACCCGATCTCTTCCTATATTTTTATACTCGTAATGGAGTTATTGACTGCGATGTTTAAGAAGAATTTTGAAAATGGTTTGATCAAGTACCACCCGAAATGTAGTCGTAACTCGATTTCATCTCTTCTTTTTGCGGACAATATTATGGTTTTTTTCTAAGCCTTGTGATGCATCTTTGTTATGTATTACCAAAACTCTCAACAGGTTCTACTCTATGACTGTTTTGAAGCTGAACTCTTCTAAATCTCATGTTTTGTTCGCTGGTATTTCGGAAGTTCACGATGCCAGGTTGCAACTTATGCTTGACATGCAACCGCTTGAAAAGGGTTCATCGTACCTGGGATTGCCGATGTGCTCTTCTAGAGTGACTAAGGCTAACTGTATGCCATTGTATAATAGGATATTGGCTTCTCTGAACTGCTGGGCAAACAAATTTTTATCGCAGGCTGGGCGTCTTGTTCTAGTTCAAAGCATTGGTTTTTCAATGTCGGTTTATTGGGCGAGAGCGTTCATTTTACCAAAAAAGCTTGTGTCGATGATAACTTCTGCGTTACTTCGCTTCCTCTAGACTGGTAGTGTTCATGGCAGGAAGCCTATTCCGTGTTCTTTCTTGAAAATGCAATTACCTAAGAAAATGGGTGGCCTCGGTGTGTTATCTCTTCGCCAATGGAACTATGCCGCTGTGAGTACTCACTTCCATAATTTCATCAGATACTCCGACAGTATTTGGGTGAACTGGTGTTGGCACTTTAATGTGAAAAATCAAAGTTTTTGGGTTATGGATATTCCAGCATCTTGCAGCTGGGTTTGGAGGAATATACTCCAGCTGAGAAGCAAGTTTTTACCTTTTATACAATACAATATTTCTGTGAGAAGCAAAGTGTCCTTTTGGGATGAACCTTGCATATCTAAAGGTATTATTTTATCCTTACTGCTAGGTTATGATTGCATAATACAATCTGGAATAAATAGAAATGCTTCAGTATCAAATTTCCTTTCTACTGGCAAAGTGGTCTTGCCATTCATTTCCAATTTCCATGCGCGTATGTTATGTGGTACTATACAACAGGACATCATTTATTCTGTGGCCGAGAAGCTTACATGGAATGGATCTTCGCACACTGTCAAGAAAATTTACCTTCTTCTTATCAACCATGCACAACTGAGTGTATGTCCATGGCACAAAATTGTGTGGTGCAAAGCATCGGTTCCTGCGGAAAGCTTTATGTTATGGAAGGTTATTAACGGCACCTTGCTCACCAAACAGAAGCTTCGTCAAATGGAAATGATGGTAGATGGGAAATGCCTTCTATGCGACGATAGGGAAGAATCGGTTCACCACCTGTTTTTTGAATGCACGTATACTATGCAAATTTGGAAAAAGTTGTTACTGCTCTTTGGTATTGTTGCACATCCTGAAACGTCTTCTGCGCAATGGCATTGCATCCTTCTGTCAACTAAATGGAGAAAGGAGGATCATGTTCTCTTCATTCTTTGCATTAAAAAACTTGTGAGAACGATTTGGGAAGAAAGAAATTTGAGAGCATTCAGGTCTGAGTGGAGAAATAGTGATGATATGTGGGGTAAGTTGAAGCTACTTATGAGGAAAGACTTGTTTTCTTCTATTTATCACTTTGATAGCTCCTTTTCTACTTACTGGATGGCTCGTTTGTTGTAAGTCGTGTCCTTGTTTGTATGTTCCCGGTGAACCTCTGTGTGTCTCACTTTGCACTCTTGCTCAGTGGTTTTTGTATGATTTTTTTTTTTAATAAACGTGGTAGGGGTCCACTTCAACCCCGCTTGCCTTGCAAAAAAAAAATAAAAATAAAAAGTAATCCTGGCATGTTTATAAGTTTTGATCTAAACATGTGCCTGTTAATAACTTGAATCATAACTAAACAAATCTTCCACTACTTGTACACCTAATCTACGGTTTAGTTCTTATATGCCTGTTCTTGAAATGCCTATTCTGTTATTATGTCTAATTTTGTCATCGCATGCCCATTTCAGTACTATGCCAATTTCTATCAACGTATGCCCATTCAGCTAGTATGCCAATTTCTGACATCGTATGCATGTTTTGTTATTATGCATATTCATGTTCTCTTCTCTCCCTCCTTCTCTTTTTATTTTTATAGCCAGACTACCTTCGAGGCTAGTCCTACCATTGAAATATGCGAACGAACGAAATTGAGAATGGTTGGGAATGATATTGGGCATAACTTGTATTATAAAACATGACTAGAATTTAGGGGCATAATCTATACCATGATCTAAAACTTTAATTTGGGGCATAACTTGTATCGTGGAACAGACTGAGATTTGGGGCATAACCTTGGATGAACATGAAAAATTGTTCAAGAATAAAGATGCCTAAATTTACAGTAAATAGAAACTGTAACAGCACTTAGACACGAGGTTAGATTACACTTGTAGTAGAAGTCTACCAGGAACCGCCCGGAAAATTCAGCATCCATACGTGGTTAATCTAATGTGAGGGGTCTAGGGCGTAAACGTACACATAACGGTGCTAAGACACGAGATTAAGTTCGACTTGTGGTAGAAGTCTGCCCGGAACCACTTGATATATCCAGCATCCACAAGTGGTCAACTTAATGTGAGAGGTCTGGTACATTAACACACATGAACTGGGAATGATAACAACCTATTATAATTAATTACATTAATGATAATGATATTTAATAGGTAGGCTTGTCCTAGGGACAAGTGGAAATTATAACATAAGTTATAATAAATGGAAAGGAAACTTATTAGTAAACCTTAGTTAAGAGAACTAAGTTAATAAGTAAACAACGAAAAGTTGTAATGATAGTGTAAGATGGAAGTATGATTAAATAAAAAAGAACAAGGTGAGTATATGAGGTGTAATAAGTTATATTAAATCATAAGTGCAATGTTAAATAGAAAACAAGTGAATTGAGAAGAAATATACTTAATTACATATTAAGTAAAATATGTTATTGTAACTATGGAATCAGACAATGAATAATATAAAGGGATTGTAAATTACTTTCGATAATTATAATCCAGGGAAAAAAGATTGTAGATTACTTTTGTTAATTACAATATAGGAGTAAGGATTGTAGATTACTTTTGTTAATTACAATTCGGGAATAAGAGACTGTAGATTACCGATCTTGGATTACAATCTAGAGAATAACATGTTATGTATTTATTAATAAACATAAATGGATTAAGTTATACATACGAAATTAATAAGCAAGAGGAATTTGGTAACTTGAAAAAGAAGTCAATGTGAATGATACTAACCTGTTAACCTGTAATACTTAACCTACTTAAATCCGTGGAACCTGTCAAAATTGTGTAAGGGTTATTAAGTAAACTTGCTTGAATCAATGGGAGGTTAAGTAAACTTGCTTGAATCTGTGGGGGTTATATAAACCTGATAAATTTTACTTGTTTTACATGGGGGGTTATGTGGGCCTGTTAATCTGTTAGGCATAACCTATCAAAATCCTAGTAGTGGGGATGCAAGCCTAGGAGGTGAGTTGTATCACCTGTTGTGTGGACCCGTATCAGCCATTAACCTATCTTGGTAATCAAAATGGGAACCCTAAACTAGGTAGGGGTCAAGGCACGGTTACTGGATTTATTATAAGAGGTCACTTGAGTAGGGGTGTTGACGGTGCATTCCGTCGGACTCATGTGCATGCATGAATCCGCTTGACTTGGGATAATAAGATGTTGTGACGTTAGTAGATATGGCTGTGCATCTTGAAAATAACGGGGTTTCCACTTTAGGAAGTGATACATCCTACTGTGGGGACAACATAGGGTATCTGTGGGATAGGGAACCGATATATTGGGATAGTAATAAGGGTACATCTAGTCTTGCTTGTTTAGGAGCCCATTATTATCGTTGGGGGTAACACCTATCATTTCTGTTGGGCTTCCTGTTATTATTGTTGGGGGTAAAACCCATCACTAGACATACACCTAAGTCTACCATCTTGATCTTGTTGGGATCACTCTGTTCTTGTTATACTAGTATTGGTGCAGAGAAAAGTATTTAGGAAGTGCAATATGTATTTTGTCCTGATTATTCAGTTTATCCTGCTCAGTCTGTTATACCTGACTTATGATATTGTTATCTCTCTCTCTCTCATCTAGTTTATTTACCTATGTTGATGCTTTTACCTATTTATATGCTAAAAGTAACTGGACTCACCAGACTTTATGTCTAACCCGTTTTGTTTCCTTATCTCTCTTCCTCTTCCTCCGCAGGTTCTTAGGGTGGGAATACTCAGGCTTGATTAGGATTCTCTCTTCTATTACCACTTGGAGCTACTTAATGTACCGCTTTGATTACTGTCTACTCTGATATGGCTCTTTTTGGGGACTATGCTTTTATATTACTGTGCTCTAATGATTTTAGTACAAGGCAGATACTTTAAATTAATGTAATGGGTTTTCAGTATTTCAGACTTATGTTGTAACTGGATTTGGACCATGATGTTTTCTATTTGGAAAATAAAGTTTTAAATTCCATTGTTATTTTATATCTGTCTTGTGATGTTTCTATTTTTGTTTACCTATAACGCTTAATGAAACTTAATGCATTCCGTTAAAGAGTGACATTTATGGACGTGGGTTGTCACATTTGGTATCAGAGCTGAAGGTTACCAGATCGGATAAAAGATTTTAAAAATTGTTTTCAGAAAGGTTTTAAAGAAAGCATTTTCACAAGAAAAGTCTATTTTTGAAAAACATATTCCCCAAATCCATATTAAATATCTTTTGATTCTCCTCTTGAATCCCTTTTCCATTTCTTTTCAACATGTCCGGGGAACCAATTCTTCCTGAAGGGTGTCCCTATTGCAGCATGGTTCCGTAGGCATGTTAAAACTATGGCACATGTCGATAGGCAGGGAAGCGCCCCACCTCCATCTGTAGCTGCAATAGTTCCACCTACAGCTAATTTTCTCTCAAACTTCGTAAGAATTTGTGTGGGATGGAGGAAGCTTTCGAGGGACTTGTTAACATGTTACACAAGGATAGTAAAGAGTAGAATAAGGGAGTTAAGGCTGAGGAGCATAGCCCAAGGATAAGAAAAATGGTGGCCTAAGAAGGGAACATAAATGAAAGAAGGAAAGCCTAATAAAGGCAAGAAGGAATATCATTTTTGTAGGAGCGTAGGTCATTTGAGCAAAGATTGTGAAAGAAGGAAGAATGCTTATTTCCATTGTAGAAAGATCGGACACCTTATTAAGGAGTGCCCAAAGAAGCAAGGACAGGGCCAAATGGTAGGATCTTCTAGGGGTAGGTGCATGCTCTTATGGCCTGTGTACCAGATAGAGGTAGGAAAGTTTCTGTCATAGATTTAATTTCTCTTTCCGATCATACTGTTAGAACTCGTTTTGATTCTGGCGCTTCACATACTTTTATATCTGGTCCTGTGGCTAAGTCTCTACCTTAGTACTACTATGGTTTTGGATCCCATTGTTTTCTCAAACCCCATTGGGGGTACGACTCGTCTGTCTATGATTTGTCGGGGTTTGAGAATATCTGTGTTGGGCGTCGAGTTTGAGTGTGACGCATATGTGCTTGGTTTCATGGGCTATGGTTTGATTCTAGGGATGGATTAGCTAGCCATGTATGGTGCCATTCTAGACTGTGAGAGAAGGGTCGTTAGACTTTCGACTTGCCATGGGAGGACTCTCGAGATTTCTTGTGACCCGAAAGGGTCTGCCATGCTTAGTTTCCTAGAATCGCTTGATGCATCTATCGATGACTTATGACCAGTACTAGTAGTCTGTATGTATCCGGATGTTTTTGAGGAGGTTCTGTAACAACCCTGAATTTTGGGGTAAATTTAAAAATTTATATTAAGTAATTTTAATGAGCTTTTGGTATTTAAAATAATTTATTTAAAATAATAATGAATAAAAATTGATTTAAATCGAAGTTAGAATGAATAATTTAATTTTAATTATAAAAGGAGTTAGAAATAGCGCAGTAGTTTGAAAAGTCAAACTTGAACTTTGACTGGCAAAATAAATCAGATTTTAGTGAAACCAAAAATATTAGAATTTATTTAAAAATATCTTTCTAACGAATCTGAAAAATCGAAATTTCATAGTGGGAATCAAAAGTTATGGCCAAATGAAATTTTCAGAAAGGTCGCTATGAAATTTATAATTTATAAAGGTCAAAAATGCTACTTTTTCATACGAAGGAATTTGGACTCGAAACCACTTCCATTGAGTTCAAAATGTTGTTTTTGCATTTAAAAAGTATAAACACTTATATATTTCGAGTTTCGGAAATTATTTGTTTAAAAATGTATTTTTAATATTTAATATATATGCCTTGAAAATAGTCATTTTTCAAATGACCTCTGTTTTCGACGAAAACACTTTTGTTGGAACCGGAATGTCAAATTATTGTTAAGTTTAATTTTCCATAATTTTTAGAATTAATTTGTGACCGTAGCAAAAAGATTTCAGTTTTGTCAATTTCGGTTAAATTTAATCGACTTAAAAAAAAACCATTTTTCAAATGGGCTCAGAATTGAACGAAATTAATTTTCATAAGTCCGCAGCGTCAAAACATAGCTAAATATATTTTTCAGGAATTTTTGAAATTAATTTGTGACCCCGGTGAATTTTTACGTACGGTTGAATTAAAAATTAAATGATTTATATTAAAAATAAAGTAAATATGCTGTAAACTTCGAAATTGGGCTTCACCACTAGCGCCATTGCGTTTAGAAGACGTCAAAACCTATAGTTTGACAGCAAGCATGCCTAATTCTGAGTTCGGGCCAAATCGGGCCTTAATTGGGTAATTAATTAATATAATAATATAAATATACACCTTAATCCCAAACCCTAATCCCCTTCCTCTAGAAATGAGCCGCCGCCCCTCTCTTCTATGGCAAAGAACATCCGATTTTCATCCTCTAATCTCTCTCAATCCATACAATAAAAATCCATGCTCCTTTGGAACTTATTGAAGAGATTTTCATCCTCTTTAATTCCATAAGGTGGTGATCGGATTTAGAGAAGTGATTTGGCCGGAATTCTCTCCCTAACCCGCGGCCAAACAGCCCCCATTGCACCCCCATGGCCCCACCGCACCTCCCCTCACCTAGGGCGTTGTGCTCCCCTCTCCTTCCTCTTCGACGTCACACCACCTGATCGTTGTCTAACTTCAAGATTAAATCGAAAATGGGAGACCTAGTTCTGAACAAAATGGGTTCAAAAATAAAAAGGGAACGGCCTTGGAACGTGATGGAGGAAGATGAGAGAAAGGTTGACTTTTTCAATCTTTAATTATTTAATTAGTTTAATTCAAATTTGACCGATCTTAATTTAATCATAACTAATGCGTACGAACTCGAAATTGAACGATTCCAGGTGCGCCACGATCGTGAGACCGAGACCTTCGCGATAAAATTGACTAGACCTAATTCTGAGCAAGTTGAAATTTGGCCAATTTTTGGTTCTGAACGGCTCAGAAATTCAAAACAATGTGAGAAATATTATCTATTTTTATAAATAATTATATTTTAATTATTGTTCTTGCCTCTGAATCGCTATAGGTATATTATGTTGTGCTATGGTAATTTAGGATTTATTTGTTTATGTATTTCTGTTGTGTTTGATATATTCGCTTGGGTTGATACGATTAAAATCTCATATTTATTGAGATTCAAATTTATGTTTTAAATTCGCGATGAAATTTATTATTAATTCCAGATCCATTATTTCAGATCTGATGTTGTGCTGCTATTTACTTCTTTATTGTAGTTCTATTATTTCAGTTTTGTCAATGCGATCAAAATCTCATTTTTTTATTGAGATTTATATACATATATACGAATGGTTCCTTAGAATTTGTGTGTTTTAAAATTTGCATTTGTGTATGCTGGAAAGAGTTAAACAAAATTCATCATATTTGTTTATTGAGTTGTTGGGAAAATTTAACCTTTTTATTGAAAATGGAAAAAGAAAAGTTGACGGTGGAAAAAGATAAGATTTTACCGTTGTAATGAAATTACATTTTTTTTAGTGTAATTAAAGATATGATTTTGTACGCTAATAAAAACTTACATTTTTATTATGTAATTAAAGTAGAATGAAACCTACATTTTTTACATAATTAAAGTAGAATAATCATTTTTGTGGTAATAAAAAGAATATTTTTAATATTCTTTTATTAAAATGAAAGTCATATTATTTATCACCTTTTTGTCAAAATGAAAAGATTTTAACTTTAGAACTAAAAACATTGGTTTTGATGTGGCGTTTTTAGTCAAATTAAAAGATAGAACATGACGATGTAATTTTCATCAAATTTTTATTGAAAATAAAAAAAGTATTATTGATGATGTAGAAAGAACCGATTTTTATTGAAATTTAGTGTTGCATTTTTATCTACATGTTTAATGTAAATAAAAGATTAGAGTTTAATGTCTCATTTTTCATGTAAACAAAAGATGAAATTTAACATAGCATGTTTATTCACATTTTCAATGATAAAAAAAGAAACCTCTTTTATGTCATGTTTTGTGTAAAATAAAAAGGTAGAATTGAACATGCAATTTTATTGTAAAATAAAAAGGTAGAATTGAACTTGCATTTTTATTGTAAAATATAAAGGTAGAATTGAACCATGTTATTACATATGAAATATATTCATATTATTGAACCATGTTATTGCATATGAAATATATTCATATTATGGAATCATGATATTGCATATGAAGTACAATCATATTTTGTTGTAGCGATATTGCATATGAAGTTAAGTCATATTTTGTTGTAACGATATTGCATATGAAGGATAATCATTTACATTATTAATGTAATAAGTAAAATTTTACATTTTATGTAACTAGGATGAAATGGAAGATTTACATTTTTATTAATGTAATAAAGAAAAGGAAAGATTTGATTTTAATGTTATTTATGTACATTAAAAAGAAAAGAATTGAAAGAGAAGTATATTTTTATCAAAATGAATGTTTACACGTAATTTTGTTATGAGATGAAACTATATATTTTAACGTATGAATTACATTTATAATGTAATTAAGATGATGAGGTATGAATCTTACCTTTTCTAATGTAATAAGATATGAATACTTACATATTTGTTAATGTAATTTAAATTAGAATGAAAACTTACATTTTTATCAATGTAATAAGAAGTAAATGAGAAAAATAAATTTACAATGTATTGAATAAGAAAAGAATTTACATTGTAAATTAAAGTTACATTTTATTATGTGATTTAGAATAGAATATATTTATTGTATATTAAAAGTACATTTTACATGAAGTTAAAGAATGAGATTTTGCACTGTAAATAAAAAGTACATTTATATTATGTAATTAAAAAGAGAAATTTTACATCGTAATGTTAATTACATCTTTAATATAATTAAAAAAGAGATCTTACACTGTAGTTGAAAGATAGAAATTTTCATGTAACGATAATTACATTTTTAGTGTAATTAAAAAGAAGGATTTGACGTTGTAATGTAAATTACATTTTTGTTGTAATATTAAAAAGATAAAATTTTCACCGTATTGTTAATCACATTTTTAATGTAATTAAAAAGGAGATTTTACAGTGTGATAAAAAGAATGAATTCAACATTGAAATATAAGAGAGAAAAAATGAAATGTAACATTGAATTAGAATTTACATTTTTATGTAAATAACAATGAAAGAGGAAAATTTACTTTTTAGGTAAATAAGCAATGAAAAGGAAATTTACATTCCAAATGTAAATTAGAATATAAAGGACATTTTTGTTAGAAATTGTAAATCAGAAAAAAAAGTATAGAAATAAAGATTACATCTTTATTGACCTTTTATATGCAATAAAAAGAAGTTACATTTTTCAAGGTAAATAAAAGGGAAATAGGAAGTTACATTTTTATATGTAATTAGAGAAATATAGAAACTTACATTTTTCAATGTAAATAAGGATGAAATAGATGTTATACTTTTAAAGAATTTACATTTTTCAATGTAATTAAAGAAATAAAAAGAATGATTAGGAATTTACATTTTCCAATGTAAAAAGAATATGAAATAAAAGTTACATTTTCAATATAATAATATATCGAAGTATAAGTTTACATTTCTCCATGTAAATAAAATAGGAATAGAAATTTACCATTTTCAATGTAAATAAAAGGATTAAAAACTTACATTTTAAGGAATGGATTTTCATTAAAAAGAATAATGAAAGAAAATATACATTTTGTGTAATTTGAAAGATGAAAGAAAAATATACATTGTTATGTTTAGGATGTGTATGTAAATTAAAAATAAACATTATTGCGTGCCATGTTATACCTTGATATTGTATATACAAATAGGGATATTTGTTGTTAGCAAAATATATGGATGAAGGAATTATATATAATTATATATATAGAAATTAAAATCAAACGAATCGAGCGTGGTAGTTCGCATTTTGAAATTGTACTTTTAATTGATTATACCGAATTATCAGACCGTCGGATTTTCCCAAAACTGAAACCGTTAGGTTCGCCTTGGAAAGATCTTTCCAACGATATGAATTGTGTTAAAATCCAACGGTTAGATTTAGAGAAATGTGTAAATCAAATTTGGGTAAAAACAGCGCCAAGGTCGCCTTCGACCCGAAGCGTCGTTAAATGAATTTGGGCTACTTTATGTAAATAAAAAAATAGCGATATATCGTTATAAAATATTAACAATGATATGAAATAGTTTTCAAATTTAGTATGCGAGAATTATTTGGAAAGTCCGAGTTTACTCTCATTCCAAATAATGATACGACGGTCGAAGAATTGAAGACGACGATTGAAGATCGACGATCTTCACATCGAATGGGTAACTAGTGTTGAGGCCCTTGATTGATTTGCTCCCAAGACGGGGCTAAGATGGTAGTTATCCGGACGTAGTGTTGATTTGTACGGATTTGGCTTTCGCTCAGACCTAGAGCATAGGCTTATAAATGGAATGTGTGTCTGACATTGTACTCCTTTATATTGTAATTATTGATTTTCTGTCGAATGTGCTGCTTGGTGGCGGAGAATTTATTCTCTTGCTTAACACCCTTTTGTATATTTTGGCAAAAGATTAATAGTATCATATGGATTGACAGTGTGGCATACCAAGATGCAATGATCAAGGTTTCTTGTTGAAAAGCAGGCCTTGTGGTTGATGATCAAAGCACGACCTATTTAGGCGTAGCTTTGTGTATAGCGTGACTTCGCGAGCCTCACAACCCGGTTGGAGACTAAAATAGGAGAAGGGAACGCAGGGAGAGAAGCACGTTTCTTTCTAGCTAGAAGTGGTGTTTGGGTTTTACACGGCCAGGGCATTTTACTTATGTGGATGATGGAATGAGGCGCCTCGAATGTTAGGTCCTATAGGACCGAGGAAACGTGTGTTCAGGAATAACTAATCCACAAAGCGTTATGTGTGGACTGGCCCTGCAGCTTTCCAAGGGTTCACTGCGGGGGATCCTGAGACATTAACTAGAGTGTCTCGAATCGGTAAGGAGCTCCTCCCTAGCCTTGAATCATGATGGAAACCCAATTTCCAATACGATCTCATACGGTTTTGATTGTATTACTAGTATGGAGGCATAGTATATGGTAGTTATGCTTCCTAGGATTGATACATTTACTTTGAAATATTTTTGAAACATAAATACACTAATAATAATATCAAATTCGTTTTTATCGTATCAAGCATTTTTGACCATTATAAGGTAAAATTTATCCTTCGGTTTGCGTTGCATTGTGTGATGGGACTTGATTCTTATGATGGTTTTATTTTTCTAAAAAGCATTGCGTTGTTTAACAATTTACTTTAATTTATGCACCGACAATCCATTGGAGTAAACCCGTTCCGCGTTAGCGGCGTGGTCCTTGGATTTGCCTTATTGCTATTAGTTATATTAGTTAAGAATTCTCACACCAGTCCCATGACTGACCCGTTGTTTGTTTCCACCTTTGCAAACTCGGTTGCCCTCTTTTCCACACGGGCAGCCGAGTAGCTTTTTTACAGATATTTATCTTTTGAGCATGATTCTGGATCGAAGCCTAAAGCTATGTCCAAAGCATAGTTGTCTTCCCTGCCTTAGTTATTTTATTTCCGCTGCATTGTATTGTATCTGTTGTAATTTATCTTCCGCTGTAATTTTATTAAATGTACTCTGATATATTCTATATTCTGATGTAACATTATTGTAATGTTTATAAAAGTCTGCTGTTATTGTTCTAATGTGTTGTATTCCCAAAGTTAACGTGTTCGGGTTTTGAATGGTCTTGGTCGATTTTGCGATCGATTGGGTCCGGGCGAAACCCTAGCCATTACAGTTGGTATCAGAGCTCTGGTTAGCTCAAATCTTTGGGGTACAACTCGTTAGAATTGAACAAAAGACCCATCAGATATTGGATTAGTAATATCCAATAAGAATACTCATTAGAGATAGGATCAACAGTATCCTAGAATGAGAAAACTCATTAGAGATGGGGTTATTAATGCCCTAGAATGAGTTGAGAGTGCTCAGTTTATAATTAACGTATTTGTGATTATATATAATCCGATCTTTGAAAATATGATTTTTGGAATATATAAAAGTTATATATATATTTGGAAAGCTAATCAACTAATTGATTGATGATTGTGTAGTGTAATTATTAGTTCAACTAATAAAAGTATAGAAACCAATTGAGAAAAAATAAAAGATGAGTTAGTTAATTAAACACTTTTTAGCTTCGTTCCTTTTCGAGGACGAAAAGTTTTTAAGTAGGGGAGACTGTAACAACCCTGAATTTTGGGGTAAATTTAAAAATTTATATTAAGTAATTTTAATGAGTTTTTTGTATTTAAAATAATTTATTTAAAATAATAATGAATAAAAATTGATTTAAATCGAAGTTAGAATGAATAATTTAATTTTAATTATAAAAGGAGTTAGAAATAGCGCGGTAGTTTGAAAAGTCAAACTTGAACTTTGACTGACCGTACAGGATGCAAAATAAATCGGATTTTAGTGAAACCAAAAATATTAGAATTTGTTTAAAAATATCTTTCTAACGAATCTGAAAAATCGAAATTTCATAGCGGGAATCAAAAGTTATGGCCAAATGAATTTTCAGAAAGGTCGCCATTAATAAAGGTCAAAAATGCTACTTTTTGCATACGAAGGAATTTGGACTCGAAACCACTTCCATTGAGTTCAGAATGATGTTTCTGCATTTAAAAAGTATAAACACTTGTATATTTCGAGTTTCGGAAATTATTTGTTTAAAAATGTATTTTTAATATTTAATATATACGCCTTAAAAATAGTCATTTTTCAAACGACCTCTGTTTTCGACGAAACCACTTTTCTTGGAACCGGAATGTCAAATTATTGTTAAGTTTAATTTTCCATAATTTTTAGAATTAATTTGTGACCGTGGCAAAAAGTTTTCAGTTTTGTCAATTTCGGTTAAATTTAATCGACTTGAAAAAAAAAAACATTTTTCAAACGTGCTCAGAATTGAACGAAATTAATTTTCCTAGGTCCGCAGCATCAAAACATAGCTAAATATATTTTTCGGGAATTTTTGAAATTAATTTCTGATCCCGGTGAATTTTTGCGTACGGTTGAATTAAAAATTAAATGATTTATATTAAAAATAAAGTAAATATGTTGTAAACTTCGAAAGTGGGCTTCGCCACTAGCGCCATTCCGTTCAGAAGACATCAAAACCTATAGTTTGACAGTAAGCATGCCTAATTCTGAGTTCGGGCCAAATCGGGCCTTAATTGGGTAATTAATTAATATAATAATATAAATATACACCTTAATCCCAAACCCCAATCCCCTTCCTCTAGAAATCAACCGCCGCCCCTCTCTTCTATGGCCAAGAACATCCGATTTTCATCCTCTAATCTCTCTCAATCCATACAATAAAAATCCATGCTCCTTTGGAACTTATTGAAGAGATTTTCATCCTCTTTAATTCCATAAGGTGGTGATCGGATTTAGAAAAGTGATTTGGCTGGAATTCTCTCCCTAACCCGCGGCCAAACAGCCCCCGTCGCACCCCCATGGCCCCACCGCACCTCCCCTCACCTAGGGCGCCGTGCTCCCCTCTCCTTCCTCTTCGACGTCACACGACCTGATCATTGTCTAACTTCAAGATTAAATCGAAAATGGGAGACCTAGTTTTGAACAAAATGGGTTCAAAAATAAAAAGGGAACGGCCTTGGAACGTGATGGAGGAAGATGAGAGAAAGGTTGAATTTTTCAACCTTTAATTATTTAATTACTTTAATTAAAATTTGACCGATCTTAATTTAATCATAACTAATGCGTACGAACTCGAAATTGAACGATTCCAGGTGCGCAACGATCGTGAGACCGAGACCTTCGCGATGAAACTGACTAGACCTGACTCTGAGCAAGTTGAAATTTGGCCAATTTTTGGTTCTGAATGGCTCAGAAATTCAAAACGATGTGAGAAATCTTATCTATTTTGATAAATAACTATATTTTTATTATTGTTCTCGCCTCTGAATCGCTATAGGTATATTATGCTGCGCTATGGTAATTTAGGATTTATTTGTTTATGTATTTCGGTTGTGTTTGATATATTCGCTTAGGTTGATACAATTAAAATCTCATATTTATTGAGATTCGAATTTATGTTCTAAATTCGCGATGAAATTTATTATTAATTCCAGATCCATTATTTCAGATCTGATGTTGCGCTGCTATTTACTTCTTTATTGTAGTTCTATTATTTCAGTTTTGTCAATGCGATCAAAATCTCATTTTTTTTATTGAGATTTATATACATATATACGAATGGTTCCTTAGAACTTGTGTGTTTTAAAATTTGCATTTGTGTATGTTGGAAAGAGTTAAACCAAATTCATCATATTTGTTTATTGAGTTGTTGGGAAAATTTAACTTTTTATTGAAAATGGAAAAAGAAAAGTTGACGGTGGAAAAAGATAAGATTTTACCGTTGTAATGAAATTACATTTTTTAGTGTAATTAAAGATATGATTTTGTACAGTAATAAAAACTTACATTTTTATTATGTAATTAAAGTAGAATGAAACTTACATTTTTTTTACGTAATTAAAGTAGAATAATCATTTTTGTGGTAATAAAAAGAATATTTTTAATATTCTTTTATTAAAATGAAAGTCATATTATTTATCACCGTTTTTGTCAAAATGAAAAGATTTTAACTTTTGAAATAAAAAGATTGGACTTGATGTGGCGTTTTTAGTCAAATTAAAATATAGAATACAACGATGTAATTTTCATCAAATTTTTATTGCAAATAAAAAAAGTATTATTGACGATGTTGAAAGAACCAATTTTTATTGAAATTTAGTGTTGCATTTTTATCTACATGTTTAATGTAAATAAAAGATTAGAGTTTAATGTCTTATTTTTGATGTAAACAAAAGATGAAATTTAACATAGCATGTTTATTCACATTTTCAATGATAAAAAAAGAAACCTCTTTTATGTCATGTTTTGTGTAAAATAAAAAGGTAGAATTGAACATGCAATTTTATTGTAAAATAAAAAGGTAGAATTGAACATGCATTTTTATTGTAAAATATAAAGGTAGAATTGAACCATGTTATTGCATATGAAATATATTCATATTATTGAACCATGTTATTGCATATGAAATATATTCATATTATGGAATCATGATATTGCATATGAAGTATAATCATATTTGGTTGTAGCGATATTGCATATGAAGTTAAGTCATATTTTGTTGTAACGATATTGCATATGAAGGATAATCATTTACATTATTAATGTAATAAGTAAAATTTTACATTTTATGTAACTAGGATGAAATGGAAGATTTACATTTTTATTAATGTAATAAAGAAAAGGAAAGATTTGATTTTAATGTTATTTATGTACATTAAAAAGAAAAGAATTGAAAGAGAAGTATATTTTTATCAAAATGAATGTTTACACGTAATTTTGTTATGAGATGAAACTATATATTTTAACGTATGAATTACATTTATAATGTAATTAAGATGATGAGGTATGAATCTTACCTTTTCTAATGTAATAAGATATGAATACTTACATATTTATTAATGTAATTTAAATTAGAATGAAAACTTACATTTTTATCAATGTAATAAGAAGGGAATGAGAAAAATACATTTACAATGTATTGAATAAGAAAAGAATTTACATTGTAAATTAAAGTTATATTTTATTATGTGATTTAGAATAGAATATTTATATTGTATATTAAAAGTACATTTAAATGAAGTTAAAGAATGAGAATTTGCACTGTAAATAAAAAGTACATTTATATTATGTAATTAAAAAGAGAAATTTTACATCGTAATGTTAATTACATCTTTAATATAATTAAAAAGGAGATCTTACACTGTATTTGAAAGATAGAAATTTTCATGTAATGATAATTATATTTTTAATGTAATTAAAAAGAAGGATTTGACGTTGTAATGTAAATTACATTGTGAAAACCCGTAACTTCCCCGTAAAGGAAAGAGCGGATAGTTCGAGAACAACACACAGAAAACGCAGACGGAAGAACATTTCATTGTATATTACAACAATTCATCAGAATACAAGAATATACAGAGTATAAATGAATATTACACAGAAATATCAGAGATTTAAATTACATTTAAATACATCGCAGCAGAAAATAATACAATACATAACTAGAAGAGATATACGGATACAAAGCTTTCCGGATATCATTCCAGCTGTAAACCAGGATCCTGTGAATATAAATCTGCAAAACCAAAACTACTAGCTGCCCGTGTCAAAATAAGGGCACCCAGATTTTAGGATAAAACAATAAACTCCAAGTCAGTCATGGGACTGGTGTGAGAACTAAAACAGTTATTAATCTTTATTTTTAAGTTTCGGTAAATCAAGGGACCACGCCGTATAACACGGAACAGGTTTCCTCCCAAGAACACCAGTGCATAAAACAACAGCGCAATGCTAAATAAAGAAAAATGAAGCTATTATAAGACCCAGTTCCCATCACACAATGCAACGCAAGCCGGAGGATAGAGTTTTTACCTTATAATAGCCAAGAATGCTTGATACGTTTAAAACAAATCATTTGATACTATTATAAGTGCATAGTGTATAAAACAACTTCAAATCATAAGTATCAATCATAGGCGGCATAAGCGCCCCATCCCACTATGTCGCCATACTAGGCTCTACAATTAAAACCGCAAATGTCACGTATTTGGAAATTGGATTTCCATCTATGAACCGAGGCTAGGGATCGTCCTTTACCGATTCGAGACTCTCTAGCCCGAGCCTCGGGCAAGCGCGCAGGCAAGCTTTGGAGCGACAGGGCCGGTCCACCGATGTGGATTATTATGCCTGAACACTACATTTCCCCGCCCTTTGGGGCGTAAATGAGACAACGAATGGCTCCATCGGATCCGGATCGTCCGATCTAACCGAGGCGCCTCGCAACAGCAACAACCACACAGGTGAAAAGTATATAAATGTCAGGGCTGGTAGGTCACTGACACCACCCTAGCTAGAAAGAAACGCATGTCCTCCCCGAGGTCCTCTCCCATTTCTGGTTCACAACCGGGGTGTGAGGCTCGCGAATTCACGTTACACAAAGCTATGCCACACAGGCGGTGCTTTGATCATCAACCACAAGACCCTGCTTTTCAACAAAAGCCTTGATCATCTGCCACTTAGGCATGCCACACAGGCAATTCACTCCATGCGATTGATATCCATCGATATATAACCCCTGAGCTCGTACGTCTCAGAGAAGGGCGTTAAGCAAGAGAATTAATTCTCCGCCGCCAAACAGATGCATATTTAATAGAAATCAATCACACAGACTAAAATCCAATGTCAGACACACAGTCCATTTACAAGTTCGTTCTGGGTCTGAACGAAACTGGAGGCACCTAGTACCCCGCATATCCATCGATCTCCAAATACGTCTGGAAGATCACCAACTGTTTCCATCTTCTTGGGTGTACATCCCAATCAAGATCATCAGTAATCACCCAAACGACGTGAAGACCTCCGGTCTTCGACCACCGTCTTCATCTTCGACTTATCGTCGTATCAGTTATTCAGAATGGGATAAACCCGGTCTCTTCGAATAACTCGCGTATATTTTAAATAAGTGTCACACAAACACAACATACGCCTCATTCCAATTCATCAGTCACTAAACGTAAATTAATCAAGAGAATAATTTCCCAAATATTAACCCCGAAGGCCGAAACCAACATCAGATCAATATCCAGAAAACCATTCTGCTTAGCTAACCGACAGTTAGTTTCTAAATTTCACATTCATAGGGAAAGGTTCCCATTAATTTTATCAAAGATAAATTCCTTGAATTTATTCTTTAATCTTCCTTTGAATTTCGATTCAACTAGTCGGGATTAACGAAACCTACCGAAGTAATCATTTGTTTTAATTTCCCAATCCCAACCTATTCATCCCATGAAGTAAAACTGGTAATACTTCATATCTAACACCACGGTGTTATCGGTAAATTCAATTACCATTTCACGTTCAAATCTAATTAAAGATTTAACTATCGCCTGGAGTAAAACTGGTGATACTCCATTCTCGATCTTTTCAATCTAATTAAAGATTCATTAAAACTCCACTTAGTTTTAATCGTTAACTGGCTTAAAGAATCAGTGTCATTTAAAACACGGTTCACGATAAACCCAAAACCTTATTCCATTAATTATCGGGTTAAAGAACGAGTGTTATTTAAAACACTGTCCACGATAAACCCAAAAATCAATATCAATTCAATTCCAATTAAATATTATTTAATTGGTACACTTCATTAAATCTAAATAAAAAGATTTAATCTTTTCTCAACTGGGTTCAAGAACAGTGTTAGTCAAGACACCATTCACGACAAACCTAAATCACATTTGATATTAAATACAAGGCTCTGAATAGAAAATATACCGGCTTATATTCAATATCAAATTCTACGACCAACAAATATCGTATTGGAAATAACGATATATATATCTATATCTTTCAAATTTCCATAACAACATCTGTATAATCACGAAATCCAACATCGAAATATTCCGAAGACAATTTCGATTCAAATCCATCCCAATGCAATCATTGGAAATTCTGGTTATTTTCAAAACCATTTCAAACTCAATTTATTTATTTAAAAATAAATAGAATTATAATTCTAGTTCAAAACTAGTTCATTTCGATAAAAATCTATTTTTATCTTCTCAAATATGGATTTTTTCATCCCAATTATTTCTAAATCATTTCTTATGATTTTACACAACTTATTACTATTTTTAATAATTTTATCAAGGCCCGTACAGTCGATTTCCATCAATGGCCATCGAACTGCACTTATAGCGACCTTTTTCAAATTTGATTTGGACATAATTCCAAATCCAACCGTTAGATTTCGAATTTCCAATATTCGTTAGAAAGCTATTTTCGACACGAACCCAACGGTTCTGGTTTTAGGAGAATCCGATGGTCGGATCTCCCGTAATATCCACTCGAAGTCAATGGTCGAGATTCGCGAACTGTCGCGGCGCGTTCTATTCAGGCCATTATATTATATATATAATATATATTATATATACTTCGTCGATTTCCTTTTAAAACATATTATATAAATCGTTTTAAATTCGTTTTCGAAACGATTTCAACTTCATTCTCAAATTCAAATCAAAATTGATTTTTTTTCAATATAAATTCGTTTTAAATTCATTTCAAATTGACTTCAATTCGAATTCATTTCTATTCAATTTCAATTCGAATTCATTTCTATTTAGTTTCAGTTCGAATTTCAATTCTTTTCAAAATATCAGATTTTGAAATCACTTTCGATATTCATTATAAAATGAATGAAATCGATATAAATATCGTTCACGTCAAAATGGCGTCAATCTAATCAACACGGCTTCATATGTTTCTATTTTCAAATATTCTATTTCAAATATTTCTATTTCAAATATTTTTATTCAAATATTTCTTTTTCAAATATTTCTATTCAAATATTTCTTTTTCAAATATTTCTATTCAAATATTTCTATTTTAAAACTGGAATGAGGCCCAATCAATTACCCTATAATGTTAATTATATGGATTTTCTACAACACATGCATACATCGACAATGACAAATAATCAACCATCATCCAAAGTGCATTCTACACCGTATAAGCATCAAATATAAATATTCAATGCTTATAACAGTCTGTCAATCAATCGATCGACATACAACTAATTATTGGGATTAGTGTATGTCATATATCACCCCAATACCTGTGTGGGGTTTCAAACAATCAAACACAGATTTTATTTGTGCAGTTGGGCGATGTGTAAAATTTATCGTCCCAATCAATGTCAGTCAAATATGTGTATATAAACAAATCGTCTGATTTGTTTATTTTATTTCATTTCATATATACGTTAAAAATTCTATTTTTAACTATAAAATATTTTTAACTAAATAAATATTTTATTTTATTTCACATCACATCACACAATCAATTACACATCAAAATCAAACAAACAAGCATACAAGCCGTCCATGGTCTGTGGACGACGGGTGTCGGGTGCTACTAAACACCGTCTGCATCCTAGTATATATTTTAACTAGAAAATTAAATTAAAGGTGAGGAGTTCTCACAGAATAGCTAATCCAACACCACGACTCTTCTTGGGTAGAAATCTTCACCGTTCTTGCCTCTTGTCAATTTTCACTGCCCGTATTCACTACATATATAAAAATCACATTTTTACTTCGCTATTCGATATATAAAAATCGAATTTTTTACTATGTTATTCAATATATAAAAATCGAATTTTTACTATGCTATTCAATATATAAAAATCGAATTTTTACTATGTTATTCAATATATAAAAATCGAATTTTGTCTATGCTATTCATATGAAGAAAAGCCCATCTTTTTATACTTAAAGAAACCATCTTTATGGTGTTAAAAATCTAATTTTTTCTCAATTAAAAATCATGTCTTTTTGTTGTAGAAAAATCAAATCTTCCTCCTATGCAAAAATCATATTATATAAAACACTTCTCATATACTTTATAAAACACTTATCTTTATACTAAATAATTCGCTTAAGCACCAAAATAGAAACAAAACCTTTCTGGCCACTGTTCTGTTCTTGAACCCATGCTCCAAAGAAGAAGCCGTCGCCGCTGTTGTCTCAGACCCCCCAAGTCGAATCCGAACCTTGGTTCCATCGCAGGAGGTCGAAGAGGGTGGTTCAGGCGGTGAGGGGGTGCTGGCGTTCGCATGCTAGGGGAAGGCCCTAGTGGCCAGCGGCGTTGACTTCGGGTCTCGCAAAGGGGGGGGCTGGTCCTCGTGATGGCGGTTCTTCAATCGGAGATGAGGGAGAAGGTAAGGGAGAGGGCGGATTGATCGGAGGCGCTCCGACGTTGGTGGCGATGGCATCCGCCGCCATCGATTTGAGATCGGGATTTTTTTTCTTTTTTCTTTGAAATGAATTCCAACGGAGGGGGGGGGGCAGAGAGAAAGTAAGGTGGAGGAGAGAGGTTTTAATTTTTTTATTATTTTAATTTTAAAAAGTTGACTTTTACATACGACCCCTAAACGAGGCCCACCGCCTATCGTCCCTAGCGTTTTACCCCCATTCCGAATGCAATGGGATATGTACCGTAGGCTGATTCGACAGTTATGATCAGTTTTCGTCAAAATCAACATATAACTCTATATATTGAATTTGAACACGCATTTCAATTTACTGGGGCCACATACTAACTCGAAAAATTCCACAAAAATATTTTCTAGCTTCGTATTGACGATACGGTCCTAACAAAACTAGTTTCGTCGAATTCGGAGACCGTTTGAAAAATGGCCATTTTCCAGTCGAGTAAAATCAACTAAAACTGGCCAAATACGTTTTCCTTTGTCACGCTCACATATGGATTCGAAAAATTATGAAATTTGAAACCTAGCAATAACTTTACATCCCGGATCCAACAAAAGTGGTTTCGTTGAAATCCGAGGTCGTTTGCAAAATTTCCATTTTTAAGGGCCTGAATTCTATAGCGACTATTCCGAATTTTCAACTGGACATATCTTTTGATTCCCGCTATGAAATTTCGATTTTTCGGATTCGTTGGAAAGATATTCCCAATTAGATCTTATTATTTTGGTTTCACTAAAATCCGGTTTATTTTGCACCCGGTATGTTCAATTGAAGTTTGAAATCGAATTATCGAACTACCGCGCCATTTTCAATTCCTTTTATAAATATAAATAAATAATTATATTCTAACGACGATTCAAACGAATATATACGTTCGAATTATATTCAAAATAAATTTCTCGTCGATATTATTTAAAATAATTCATTTTAAATAATCAAAATTCGCTAAAATTGCCAAAATAAAAATTTTAAACTGGCCCAGATTTTCGGGTTGTTACAATCTCCCCCACTTAAAACTTTTCGTCCCCGAAAAGGAACATAGCCGAAAGTTGTTTAACAATCCAACTCAACTTTCATTATTTTGACTACGGCTTAAGTTCTTCAACTTTTCAGTTTCTAAGAACTTTTCAAATTTTTCAAAAATTTGGCTAACACCCTAAATTTTCGAAAAATTTCGCCATAACCTCCCCTGCACCGGGAGCACGGGAAAATCCCGAAATTGCCATACAGGCCTTCTGATCTCAAAAAGAAAAAGAAAAAGCCAAGCGGCTAGCCAAGCGGCTAGCCAATCGGCTTATAAAATCATCATCACCCAAACAAAACAATAAATTATAGTAAACATGTACCTATTTGTCGGGCAAACAAATTTTATTCTCTGCTCTAGCCTCCTTGCTATGACCTATTCAGTGTAAGTACATGTATATGCAAGTAAATGCGACCAATTTTCAATACAATTCACTATTTGATTCAATTTGGCTATATGGTGCAAAATTATCAAACAAATAAACAAACAACACAAACATCAATCAATTAGTGGATTAACGTTTCGAATTCATAATTTTGATATATAGTCAAAAATCAGATTTTTAATGCCAAATCACAACAATAGGCCTTATCTAATTTTGGTTCTCACACCAGTCAATTGGAAATGTATAAATATCACACCTTCGACACTCGAACACTAATTCTGATGATGTAGCTACAATCATCAAAATCATCCTCGGGCGACTAGAGTGTGAATCTATATCTATCCAGTATATTAAAACTTCGAATATACGTTTGCAAGGCGCATATGCAAAAATTTTATATACTGGACTGTCCAAATTCATTTAAAATAAATATTCAAATACGAATAATTGATTTTAAATTTTCAAAACAAATTTTGTTTTCATTTTCAAAAATATACTCTTCACACGCGTTCTAGGATACTACTGATCCCATCTATAACGAGTCATTCTAATTGGATATTACTAATCCAATATCTGATGAATTCTTTCGTATGGTTCTAATGTGTCTGATAGTTCGAGAACAACACACAGAAAAACGCAGACGGAAGAACATTTCATTGTATATTACAACAATTCATCAGAATACAAGAATATACAGAGTATAAATGAATATTACACAGAAATATCAGAGATTTAAATTACATTTAAATACATCGCAGCGGAAAATAATACAATACATAACTAGAAGAGATATACGGATACAAAGCTTTCCGGATATCATTCCAGCTGTAAACCAAGATCCTGTGAATATAAATCTGCAAAACCAAAGCTACTAGCTGCCCGTGTCAAAATAAGGGCACCCAGAGTTTAGGTTAAAACAATAAACTCCAAGTCAGTCATGGGACTGGTGTGAGAACTAAAACAGTTATTAATCTTTATTTTTAAATTTCGGTAAATCAAGCGACCACGCCGTATAACACGGAACGGGTTTCCTCCCAAGAACACCAGTGCATAAAACAACAACGCAATGCTAAATAAAGAAAAATGAAGCTATTATAAGACCCAGTTCCCATCACACAATGCAATGCAAGCCGGAGGATAGGGTTTTTACCTTATAATAGCCAAGAATGCTTGATACGTTTAAAACAAATCATTTGATACTATTATAAGTGCATAGTGTATAAAACAACTTCAAATCATAAGTATCAATCATAGACGGCATAAGCGCCCCATCCCACTATGTCACCATATTAGGCTCTACAATTAAAACCGCAAATGTCACGTATTTGGAAATTGGATTTCCATCTATGAACCGAGGCTAGGGATCGTTCTCTACCAATTCGAGACTCTCTAGCCCGAGCCTTAGGCAAGCGCGCAGGCAAGCCTTGGAGCGACAGGGTCGGTCCACCGATGTGGATTATTATGCCTGAACACTACATTTCCCCGCCCTTTGGGGCGTAAATGAGCCAACGAATGGTTCCATCGGACCCGGATCGTCCGATCTAACCGAGGCGCCTCGCAACAACAACAACCACACAGGTGAAAAGTATATAAATGTCAGGGCTGGTAGGTCACTGACACCACCCTAGCTAGAAAGAAACGCATGTCCTCCCTGAGGTCCTCTCCCGTTTCTGGTTCACAACCGGGGTGTGAGGCTCGCGAATTCACGTTACACAAAGCTATGCCACATAGGCGGTGCTTTGATCATCAACCACAAGACCCTGCTTTTCAACAAAAGTCTTGATCATCTGCCACTTAGGCATGCCACACAGGCAATTCACTCCATGCGATTGATATCCATCGATATATAACCCCTGAGCTCGTACGTCTCAGAGAAGGGCGTTATGCAAGATAATAAATTCTCCGCCGCCAAACAGATGTATATTTAATAGAAATCAATCACACAGACTAAAATCCAATGTCAGACACACAGTCCATTTACAAGTTCGTTTTGGGTCTGAATGAAACCGGAGGCACCTAGTACCCCGCATATCCATCGATCTCCAAATACATATGGACGATCACCAACTGTTTCCATCTTCTTGGGTGTACATCCCAATCAAGATCATCAGTAATCACCCAAACGACGTGAAGACCTCCGGTCTTCGACCACCGTCTTCATCTTCGACTTATCGTCGTATCAGTTATTCAGAATGGGATAAACACGGTCTTTCCGAATAACTCGCGTATATTTTAAATAAGTGTCACATAAACACAACATACGCCTCATTCCAATTCATCGGTCACTAACCGTAAATTAATCAAGGGAATAATTCCCCAAATATTAACCCCGAAGGCCGAAACCAACATCAGATCAATATCCAGAAAACCATTCTGCTTAGCTAACCGACAGTTAGTTTCTAAATTTCACATTCATAGGGAAAGGTTCCCATTAATTTTATCAAAGATAAATTCCTTGAATTTATTCTTTAATCTTCCTTTGAATTTCGATTCAACTAGTCGGGATTAATGAACCTTACCGAAGTAATCATTTGTTTTAATTTCCTAATCCCAACCTATTCATCCCATGAAGTAAAACTGGTAATACTTCATATCTAACACCACGGTGTTATCAGAAAATTCAATTACCATTTCACGTTCAAATCTAATTAAAGATTTAACTATCGCCTGGAGTAAAACTGGTGATACTCCATTCTCGATCTTTTCAATCTAATTAAAGATTCATTAAAACTCCACTTAGTTTTAATCGTTAACTGGGTTAAAGAATCATTGTCATTTATAACACGGTTCACGATAAACCCAAAACCACATTCCATTAATTATCGGGTTAAAGAACGAGTGTTATTTAAAACATTGTCCACGATAAACCCAAAAATCAATATCAATTCAATTCCAATTAAATATTATTTAATTGGTACACTTCATTAAATCTAAATAAAAAGATTTAATCTTTTCTCAACTGGGTTCAAGAACAGTGTTAGTCAAGACACCATTCACGACAAACCTAAATCACATTTGATATTAAATACAAGGCTCTGAATAGAAAATATACCGGCTTATATTCAATATCAAATTCTACGACCAACAAATATCGTATTGGAAATAACGATATATATATATATATATATATATATATATATATATATATCTTTCAAATTTCCATAACAACATCTGTATAATCACGAAATCCAACATCGAAATATTCCGAAGACAATTTCGATTCAAATCCATCCCAACAATCATTGGAAATTCTGGTTATTTTCAAAACCATTTCAAACTCAATTATTTATTTAAAAATAAATAGAATTATAATTTTAGTTCAAAACTAGTTCATTTCGATAAAAATCTATTTTTATCTTTTCAAATAAGGAGTTTTTCATCCCAATTCCTTTTAAATCATTTCTTATGATTTTACACAACTTATTACTATTTTTAATAATTTTATCAAGGCCCGTACAGTCGATTTCCATCAATGGACATCGAACTGCACTTATAACAACCTTTTTAAAATTTGATTTGGACATAATTCCAAATCCAACCGTTAGATTTCTAATTTCCAATATTCATTAGAAAGCTCTTTTCGATACGAACCCAACGGTTCCGGTTTTAGGAGAATCCGACGGTCGGATCTCCCGTAATATCCATTCAAAGTCAATGGTCGAAATTCGCGAACTGTCGCGGCGCGGCGCGTTCTATTCAGGCCATTATGTTATATATATAATATATACTTCATCAATTTCCTTTTAAAAAATATTATATAAATCGTTTTAAATTCGTTTTCGAAACGATTTCAACTTCATTCTCAAATTCAAATCAAAATTGATTATTTTTTCAATATAAATTCGTTTTAATTTCAATTCGAATTCATTTCTATTCAATTTCAATTCGAATTCATTTCTATTCAGTTTCAGTTCGAATTTCAATTCTTTTCAAAATATCAGATTTTGAAATCACTTTCGATATTCATTATAAAATGAATGAAATCGATATAAATATCGTTCACGTCAAAATGGCGTCAATCTAATCAACACGGCTTCATATGTTTCTATTTTCAAATATTCTATTTCAAATATTTCTGTTTCAAATATTTCTATTCAAATATTTCTTTTTCAAATATTTCTATTCAAATATTTCTTTTTCAAATATTTCTATTCAAATATTTCTATTTCAAAACTGGAATGAGGCCCAACCAATTACCCTGTAATGTTAATTATATGGATTTTCTACAACACATGCATACATCGACAATGACAAATAATCAACCATCATCCAAAGTGCATTCTACACTGTATAAGCATCAAATATAAATATTCAACGCTTATAACAGTCTGTCAATCAATCGATCGACATACAACTAATTATTGGGATTAGTGTATGTCATATATCACCCCAATACCCGTGTTGGGTTTCAAACAATCAAACACAGATTTTATTTGTGCAGTTGGGCGATGTGTAAAATTTATCGTCCCAATCAATGTCAGTCAAATGTGTATATATAAACAAATCGTCCGATTTGTTTATTTTATTTCATTTCATATATACGTTAAAAATTCTATTTTTAACTATAAAATATTTTTAACTAAATAAATATTTTATTTCATTTCACATCACATCACACAATCAATTACACATCAAAATCAAACAAACAAGCATACAAGCCGTCCATGGTCTGTGGACGACGGGTGTCGGGTGCTACTAAACACCGTCTGCATCCTAGTATATATTTTAACTAGAAAATTAAATTAAAGGTGAGGAGTTCTCACAGAATAGCTAATCCAACGCCACGACTCTTCTTGGGTAAAAATCTTCGCCGTTCTTGCCTCTTGTCAATTTTCACTGCCCGTATTCTCTACATATATAAAAATCACATTTTTACTTCGCTATTCGATAGATAAAAATCGAAATTTTTACTATGCTATTCAATATATAAAAATCGAATTTTTACTATGCTATTCAATATATAAAAATTGAATTTTTACTATGCTATTCAATATATAAAATCGAATTTTTACTATGTTATTCAATATATGAAAATCGTATTTTTTCTATGCTATTCATATGAAGAAAAATCCCATCTTTTTATACTTAAAGAAACCATCTTTATGGTGTTAAAAATCTAATCTTATCTCAATTAAAAATCATGTCTTTTTGTTGTAGAAAAATCAAATCTTCCTCCTATGCAAAAATCATATTATATAAAACACTTCTCATATACTTTATAAAACACTTATCTTTATACTAAATAATTCGCTTAAGCACCAAAATAGAAACAAAACCTTTCTGGCCAATGTTCTGTTCTTGAACCCATGCTCCAAAGAAGAAGCCGTCGCCGCTGTTGTCTCAGACCCCCCAAGTCGAATCTGAACCTTGGTTCCATCGCAGGAGGTCGAAGAGGGTGGTTCAGGCGGTGAGGGGGTGCTGGCGTTCGCAGGCTAGGGGGAAGGCCCTAGTGGCCGGCAGCGTTGACTTCGGGTCTTGCAAGGGGGGCTGGTCCTCGTGATGGCGGTTCTTCAATCAGAGATGGGGGAGAAGGTAAGGGAGAGGGCGGATTGATCGGAGGCGCTCCGACGTGGAGCAGCGCGGCGATGATGGTGGCGATGGCATCCGCCGCCACCGATCTGAGATCGGGATTTTTTTTTCTTTTTTCTGTTGAAATGAATTCCAACGGGGGGGGGGGGGGGGGAGGGGCAGAGAGAAAGTAAGGTGGAGGAGAGAGGTTTTAATTTTTTTATTATTTTAATTTTAAAAAGTTGACTTTTACAAACGACCCCTAAACGAGGCCCACCGTCTGTCGTCCCTAGCGTTTTACCCCCATTCCGAACACAATGGGATATGTACCTTAGGCTGATTCGACTGTTACGATCAGTTTTCGTCAAAATCAACATATAACTCTATATATTGAATTTGAACGCGCATTTCAATTTACTGGGGCCACATACTAACTCGAAAAATTCCACAAAAATAATTTCTAGCTTCGTATTGACGATACGGTCCTAACAAAACTAGTTTCGTCGAATTCTGAGACCGTTTGAAAAATGGCCATTTTCCAGTCGATTAAAATCAATTGAAACTGGTCAAACGCGTTTTCCTTTGTCACGCTCACATATGGATTCGAAAAATTATGAAATTTGAAACCTAGTAATAACTTTACATCCCGGATCCAACAAAAGTGGTTTCGTTGAAATCCGAGGTCATTTGCAAAATTTCCATTTTTAAGGGCCTGAATTCTATAGCGACTATTCAGAATTTTCAACTGGACATATCTTTTGATTCCCGCTATGAAATTTCGATTTTTTGGGTTTGTTGGAAAGATATTCCCAATTAGATCCTATTATTTTTGGTTTTACTAAAATCCGGTTTATTTTGCACCCAGTATGTTCAATTGAAGTTTGAAATCGAATTATCGAACTATTACGCCATTTTCAATTCCTTTTATAAATATAAATAAATAATTATATTCTAACGACGATTCAAACGAATATATACGTTCGAATTATATTCAAAATAAATTTCTCGTCGATATTATTTAAAATAATTCATTTTAAATAATCAAAATTCGCTAAAATTGCCAAAATAAAAATTTTAAACTGGCCCAGATTTCCGGGTTATTACATACATTTTTGTTGTAATATTAAAAAGATAAAATTTTCACCGTATTGTTAATCACATTTTTAATGTAATTAAAAAGGAGATTTTACAGTGTAAGAAAAAGAAAGAATTCAACATTGAAATATAAGAGGAAAAAAAGGAAATGTAACATTGAATTAGAAATTATTATTTTTATGTAAATAACAATGAAAGAGGAATATTTACTTTTTAGGTAAATAAGCAATGAAAAGGAAAATTACATTCCAAATGTCAATTAGAATATAAAGGACATTTTGTTAGGAAATGTAAATTAGAATATAAAGGACATTTTTGTTAGAAATTGTAAATCAGAATAAAAAGTATAGAAATAAAGATTACATCTTTATTGACCTTTTATATGCAATAAAAAGAAGTTACATTTTTCAAGGTAAATAAAAGGGAAATAGGAAGTTACATTTTTATATGTAATTAGAGAAATATAGAAACTTACATTTTTCAATGTAAATAAGGATGAAATAGAAGTTATACTTTTAAAGAATTTACATTTTTCAATGTAATTAAAGAAATAAAAAGAATGATTAGGAATTTACATTTTCCAATGTAAATAGAATATGAAATAAAATTTACATTTTCAATATAATAATATATTGAAGTATAGGTTTACATTTCTCCATGTAAATAAAATAGGAATAGAAATTTACCTTTTTCAATGTAAATAAAAGGATTAAAAACTTACATTTTAATGAATGGATTTTCATTAAAAAGAATAATGAAAGAAAATATACATTTTGTGTAATTTGAGAGATGAAAGAAAAATATACATTGTTATGTTTAGGATGTGTATGTAAATTAAAAATATTGTGTGTCATGTTATACCTTGATATTATATATACAAATAGGGATATTTGTTGTTAGAAAAATATATGGATGAAGGAATTATATATAATTATATATATAGAAATTAAAATCAAACGAATCAAGCGTGATAGTTCGCATTTTGGAATTGTACTTTTAATTGATTATACCGAATTATCCGACCGTCGGATTTTCCCAAAACTGAAATTGTTAGGTTCGCCTTGGGAAGATCTTTCCAACGATATGAATTGTGTTAAAATCCAATGGTTAGATTTAGAGAAATGTGTAAATCAAATTTGGGTAAAAATAGCGCCATGGTCGCCTTCGACCCGAAGCATCGTTAAATGAATTTGGGCTACTTTATATAAATAAAAAAAATAGCGATAAATCGTTATAAAATATTAACAACGATATGAAATAGTTTTCAAATTTAGTATGCGAGAATTATTTGGAAAGTCCGAGTTTACTCTCATTCCAAATAATGATACGACGTTCGAAGAATTGAAGACCGACGATCTTCACATCGAATGGGTAACTAGTGTTGAGGCCCTTGATTGATTTGCTCCCAAGACGGGGCTAAGATGGTAGTTATCCGGACATAGTGTTGATTTGTACGGATTTGGCTTTCGCTCAGACCCAGAGCATAGGCTTATAAATGGAATGTGTGTCTGACATTGTACTCCTTTTATTGTATTTATTGATTTTCTGTCGAATGTACGAATGCTTGGTGGCGGAGAATTTATTCTCTTGCTTAACACCCTTTTGTATATTTTGGCAAAAGATTAATAGTATGATATGGATTGACAGTGTGCCATACCAAGATGCAATGATCAAGGTTTCTTGTTGAAAAGCAGGCCTTGTGGTTGATGATCAAAGCACGGCCTGTTTAGGCGTAGCTTTGTGTATAGCGTGACTTCGCGAGCCTCACAACCCGGTTGGAGTCTAAAATGGGAGAAGGGAACGCAGGGAGAGAAGCACGTTTCTTTCTAGCTAGAAGTCGTGTTTGGGTTTTACACGGCCCGACATTTTACTTATGTGGATGATGGAATGAGGCGCCTTGGATGTTAGGTACTATAGGATCGGGGAAACGTGTGTTCAGGAATAACTAATCCACAAAGTTGTATGTGTGGACCGGCCCTGCAGCTTTCCAAGGGTTAACTGAGGGGGATCCTGAGACGTTAGCTAGAGTGTCTCGAATCGGTAAGGAGCTCCTCCCTAGCCTTGACTCATGATGGAAACCCAATTTCCAATACGATCTCATACGGTTTTGATTGTATTACTAGTATGGAGGCATAGTATATGGTAGTTATGCTTCCTAGGATTGATACATTTACTTTGAAATGTTTTTGAAACATAAATACACTAATAATAATATCAAATTCGTTTTTATCGTATCAAGCATTTTTGACCATTATAAGGTAAAACTCTATCCTCCGGTTTGCGTTGCATTGTGTGATGGGACTTGAGTCTTATGATGGTTTCATTTTTCTAAAAAGCATTGCGTTGTTTAACGATTTACTTTAATTTATGCACCGGCAATCCATTGGAGTAAACCCGTTCCGCGTTAGCGGCGTGGTCCTTGGATTTGCCTTATTGCTATTAGTTATATTAGTTAAGAATTCTCACACCAGTCCCATGACTGACCCGTTGTTTGTTTCCACCTTTGCAAACTCGGGTGCCCACTTTTCCACACGGGCAGTCGAGTAGCTTTTTTGCAGGTATTTATCTTTTGAGCAGGATTCTGGATCGAAGCCTAAAGCTGTGTCCAGAGCATAATTGTCTTCCACAGCCTTAGTTATTTTATTTCCGCTGCATTGTATTGTATCTGTTGTAATTTATCTTCCACTGTAATTTTATTAAATGTACTCTGATATATTCTGTACTCTAATGTAACATTATTGTAATGTTTATAAAAGTCTGTTGTTATTGTTCTAATGTGTTGTTTTCCCAAAGTTAACGTGTTCGGGTTTTGAACGGTCTTGGTCGATTTTGCGATCGATTGGGTCCGGGCGAAACCCTAGCCGTTACAGGTTTGGGGCTTACCTCCGAGGCTCGAGATTGATTTCTGGATATACTTGGTGGAGAATGCAAAGACAGTTGCATTGCCTATGCGCTATATGGCTTCGAGAGAAAGGAGGGAGCTCAACAAGAAAGTAGGAGAACTACTTCAGAAAGGGTTTACTAGGCGAAACATATCTGAATATGGTGCTCCTATAGTATTCACCACTAAGGAGGATGGTTCGCTTCGCTTATGTGTGGATTACAGGGAGTTGAATAAGCTCACTAAGAAGAATAGGCACCCACTTCCGAGAATAGATGATCTGTTTGACCAGCTTGTTGTTGCATCTATTTTCTCCAAAATAGACTTGGCTATGGGGTTTCATCAGTTGAGGGTGGCCGAGGACAATATAGACAAGACTGCTTTTTGAACTCCTAATGGTTTCTTCGAGTGGCTCGTCATGCCTTTTGGGTTGACGAATGCACCCACCTGTTTTGTGGATCTGATGAATCGGATGTTTCGAGAGTTTCTAAATAAGTTCGTTGTGGTCTTTTTTGATGACATCTTGATTTTCTCAATGATTAAGGAGGAGCATGCCCTACATTTAAGGGAGGTTTTGATGACTCTCCGAGCGCATCAGCTAAAGGCAAAATTCTCCAAATGTCATTTTAGAGAAAGGAAGTGAGATTTATAGAGCATGTGGTCTATAAGGATGGGATAGCGGTGGATCCCACGAAAGTAGTTGCAGTTCAAGACTGGCAGACTCCAAAACGCAAAAAAGGTGAGGAGTTTTCTTGGTTTAGCGAGCTATTATAGGAAGTTCATTAAGGACTTTGCGAAGATATCAACCCCACTCACCAGACTAACGAAGAAGAATCTGACATTTTCTTGGGATATAGACTTTGAGAATGCTTTTCAACGACTGAAGAGGGCTCTGACAAGAACCCCAGTTTTGACTTTGCCTTATGGGAACAAAGTGATCACAGTATATACTGATGCATGGGGTACATATCTCAGAGCCGTCTTAATACAAGAGGGAAGGGTAGTATGTTATGGTGGTAGACAGTTGAGAGTTCAGGAGAAGAACTACCCTACCCATGTTTTGGAATTAGCGGTTGTAGTATTCACTCTTAAGACTTGGCGGAAGTATCTTCTTAGAGAGAAATTCGAGTTATACACGGACCATAAGTCACATAAGTATCTGTTCTCACAGAAGGATCTCAAATTGAGACATCAGTGTTAGGCTTCTACTTGGACCAGAGACGATTAGAGAAACTTCAGAAAAGATTGATCTTATCCATAGATGTGACACCCTACGTCCGTTAATGTCACTCATAATGGAATGCATTAAGTTCCGTGAAATGTTATAGGTAAACAGACACAGAATATTACAAGACAAATATAAATAATATAGCAGCGGGATTTCAAATTTTTATTTCAAACATGAATCATCACATTATGGTTTAAAATATCATAAGTCACAAAAACCATTACAATAAGATAACTTCTGTCTTGTACCATCAGAGTACATAAATATATAAAAAGCATAATTCCCCAAGAAAAAGAGATAAGCCATAGTACAAATAAGAACTTGAGCTATACATCAAAAGCATCTCCAACAAGATGATAACTGAGTCTTGACTAAGCCTGAGAATCCCCTCCCTGCGAACCTGGGGGGGGAGAGAGGGGGGAACGGAAGAAAAAAGAGGAAACAAAAAGGGTCAGACATGAATCCAACATGCAAAGGTGTGTGTATATGTCCCCGTACTAATGCAAAGATTAGGCGGTCTACTGATTCAGTCGACCTCCTCAATGCAATGTATGTTAGTGCCATGAATCCAATATGTATGCAAATAATCCTATATAACATGTAAGTTATATATGTGTGCATACTCATTCGTCCAAATGCAACATCCATTTGATAATACATCCATTTTCACCCATTAAAAGAAAATAAAAATGCACACACATCCATATGAAGTATGAGAGTGATTGAGCCGATCTAGTGCATAATTTGTGTGTATATGCATCCACATGCATTCACTAGCAACCACTTGCATCCATCAAACATAACATGTCTCAAACACATGTTTACATCCATAGGATTCCTATCTAAACGTACATAATACTATTGACAGGACATACACAAATGATAGAAACAAGCATAGATAAACTTTGGAAAAACGAGTTAAGAACATACCCTCGAAAAGGAAAGGGTACGAAGCACGGTGCTTGTCGTCGGTCTCCCAATTCGCCTCCTCTGGATTATCTCCTCATTGAACCTTTATCAACTTGATTTCTTTATTGCGGAGCTTCTTAACTTCTGATCCAAGAATACGGGTAGGGACTTGTCTGAATGTCGCCTCTCGTTCCACTTCTACCTCCTCTAATATACTTGGCTCCACAACTTCCATTGTGTCATGCTAGCAATTCCGCAGATGAGAGACATGGAAAACATCATGAACGCTGGATAGATTTTCTAGGAGCTTTACTCTATAGGCCATTTGGCCAATCCTTTCGGTTATGGGAAATGGTAGCACAATTCTGGGTGCCAACTTCCTTATAGATCCGAAGCGAACCACATTCCTCAAAGGCGATACTTTAATAAAAACTAAGTCTCCAACTTCAAATTCGATGTCAATCATTCTCTTGCTTGCATAGGATTTCTGTCTATCTTGAGTTATCTTCATTCGTTGCCGAATAAGATCAATTTTCTCGGATGTTTCTTTAACCATATCGGATCCAAGTAATAATCTTTCTGTAGATTCCCACCAACAAGTCGATGATCTATAGGGTCGTCCGTACAACACTTTAAAGGGTGTTATGCCGATGCTGGCTTGATAGCTGTTGTTATAGGCAAACTCTACTAAAGGAAGGTGCTTTTCCCAAGTCCCTTCAAAGTCTAGGATACACAACCTTAAAATATCCTCTAGAATTCTGTTCGCCCTCTCCGTCTGTCCATCAGTCTGAGGACGATAAGTGGTGATTAAACACAACTGTGTACCTAATGCTTCTTGCAAGCTCCTCCAAAGTTCACTATTAATGATGGGGTCACGATCGCTTACGATGCTGGAATGTACTTCATGAATACGGACTATTCACGAACATAAATCGTTGCCAACCATGATGTCGTCCTCTTACTCTTAACTGAAATGAAATGAGCGCTCTTAGTCAATCTGTACACTACTACCCAAATACCGGTGTTGCCTTTCTTTGATCTAGGCAAACCATCTATGAAGTCCATGGAGACGCTCTCCCATTTCCACAGTGGAACCTCCAAAGGATGAAGTAAACCACCGGGCTTCTTTTGCTCAGCTTTAACTTGCTGGCAAACTAACTTTGAGAAACAAATTCAGCCACATCTTTCTTTCATTCCAGCCCAAACGAAAACCCTCTTCATGTCTCTGTACATCTTATCACTGTCTGGATGAATGGTCATCTTAGAATGGTGGGCTTCTTCTAGGACTGCCTTTATCAAGCTTCCAGTTTGAGACACAAAGCCTTCCATCTCGTCGCAACCGTCCTTTTTTATCTATGGTATATCTACTGACGTGACTAGAAGTCTCCACTTTTTTGAGCTTATCCATGATGTCTAAAATCTGTGGATCATCTTGCTGCGAAGATCCTACCTAATCCATAAGAGTTGGTCATATTTCTAGCGACGCAAACAAATCAGGTAAAATCTCGATGGAGGGTCTAAAGTCAAAGGTCGATATGAACTCCAAGCTCTTCCTCTCCACAAACATAGGACTTAAGGCCATCCTCTGCCTACTTAGTGCGTCAGCCACCACATTACCCTTGCCAGAGGTATAAGCGATTTCAAAATCATAAGAAACTAAGAACTCCATCCACCTTTGTTGCCTTAAATTAAGACCCTTCTGCGAGAACAGATACTTGAGAGATTTATGATCGGTGTATAACTCAAACTTCTCTCCAAGTAAATAATGATGCCACGTTTTTAGCGCGGATACTATGGCATCTAGCTCTAGATCATGGGTTGGGCAATTATTCTCATGAACTCTGAACTATCTACCCCCATAACACACTACCTTTCTTTCCTGCATCAGAACCGTACCAAGCCCTGTACTACATGCATCAGTGTACACCGTAAACACTTTGTTCCCATCGGGCAAAGTCAAGACTAGGTTATTGTCAGAGCCCTCTTCAAATGTTGGAAAGCAACATCACAAAATATATCCCATGAAAATGCCAAGTTCTTCTTCGTTAGCCTGGTGAGAGGGGATGATATCTTTGTGAAGTCCTTAATGAACTTCCTATAATAACCTGCCAATCCCGGAAAGCTTCTCACCTCTGTTGCATTTTTTTGGAATCTGCCAGTCCCATACTGGAACAACCTTTGCGGGGTCCATAGTATCCCTTCTTTGGAGACTACATTCCCTAAGAATCTCACCTCCATTCTCCAAAAATGGCATTTGCAGAACTTTTCCTTAAGCTGATGGTTACAGAGAGTTTTCAAATTCTCTCAAATGATGGGCATGCTCTTCTTCACTTTTGGAGAAGATTAAAATATCATCAACGAATACTACGACAAATTTATTTAGGAACTCCCGAAATACCCTACTCATCAAATCAACAAAATAGGCGGGTGCATTTGCCAGCCCAAAAGGCATAAATAACCATTCAAAGAAACCATCCGGAGTCCTAAAAGCAGTCTTGTCTGTACTGTCCTCAGCCACCCTCAACTGATGAATCCCCCGTGGCCAAGTCTAACTGAGAGAATACCGAGGCACCGACAAGCTGGTCAAACAAGTCGTCTATCCTCGGAAGTGGGTGCCTATTCTTCTTTGTGAGTTTATTCAATTCTCTATAGTCCACACACAAACGAAGCGAACCATCCGCCTTAGTTGCGAATACAACTGGAGCACCTCATTCAAATATGCTTCGTCTGATAAATCCTTTCTCAAGCAGCTCCCCTATTTGCTTACTCAACTCCTTCCTTTCCCTCAGAGCCATATGGCGCACTGGTAATGCAACTGGTTTTGCATTGTCCACCAGATATATACGAAAATCGATCTCGCGCCTCGGACGTAAGCCTCAGACCTCCTCAAAAACATCAGAATAATCTCGGACTACCAGAACAGATTGCAAATCATCTATTTATGCATCAAGAGACTCTAGAAAGCTAAGCATAATAGACCCTTGGGGGTCGCAAGAAATCTCAAGGGTCCTCCCATGGCAAGTCAGAAGTCTAACGACCCTCCTTTCACAATCTAGAATGGCATCATATGTGGTCATCCAATCCATCCCTAGAATAAATCCGTAGCCCATGAACCCAAGCACATATGCGTCACATTCAAATTCGATGCCTAACACAGATATTCTCAAACCCCGACAAATCATAGATAAATGAGCCGAACCACCAATGGTGTTTGAGGCAACTACGGGATCCACTACCATACTAGTAATTAAGTGCAGAGATTCAACCACATAACTAGATATAAATGAATGTGAAGCGCCAGAATCAAAAAGTGTTCTAATAGGATGATTTGAAAGAGAAATTAAACCTTCCATAG